>JAWWEO010000036.1:23614053-23683641 GCA_035582975.1 Ormyrus labotus
TTCGGCTCGGGAGTCAATTTACACGCGCTATGAGCTTACCAATACTTTACCTCCCTAGGTGCGTAATATACTATTTTAGATGAAATTTATTTTTTGTTCATCATGTTCTTGTATTGATTGATTGATCAAACGGTGATTTTTTCATGTTTGTACCATTTCGGATAAAAGTAATTTATGGCGAAATGTATTTTATGTTTTTTATATTAACAATACGATGTGATATAAAGTCCACTTTTCTCTTTTTAATCGACTAGCTGCTTTGCTTAACTCGACTCTTTAGTAAAACTTGCACCCCCAAACTACCAACAAAGTCCATATCCATCAATTACGTCCCACTTGGCAACAAAATTATACCAACGGCAGCGTTCAGACCTCGTCTCCCGTCAGTCATGAAAACCGAATCCTCCCCGGCTACCTCCAACAGCCGAATCTCTCGCCGTCCAATAATTCCCCGATCAATTCCCTCCGCCTACATAGCAGTTCCAGTTTCCTCGCCGCGGCTCGAGCGAAAAAACCAGCTCATCTTCGCGCCCCTCCCGGGCAATCTTCATAAATCACACCGCGGCACTCGGCCCCGGGTGCTTATCGACGCGAGTGTATGCGCATTACGCGAGAGAGCCGCGCGGCCGTAATCGTAATTTAATAAGAGCGAGAGAGAGAGAGAGAGAGACAAGGGCCCTGGGAGCGAAATTGAAGACGTATGAGCGGACGTTGCACGCACGGGAAAGGAATACATCAAAGTTACACGCGGAAAGAAGGAGCGCGAGCGTGTAAGGAGAGAGAGTGCGCCGGCTCGCGGTCGAGCATCATTTTGAGAAATGTGCCTCTGATGGGGGATAGTTGCCGCTCGTAAATTTTGACTACCCCTTATGTAAGCTAGTTGGCTGGCGTACTTATCCTCGCGTGAGCGGAATGAGAGTTTTTCGACGAGGAATATTAAGACGGTCGTGAGTATTGTAAAGTGTACAATACCAACTTAAGTTTTGATTGGTTATTACCAGATTTAAATACGTAAATGGTTAAGCCAGCAGAAGTAGTGACGATCATGCGGTTTATCCGCTCGGTACATTGATACTTTTTATTTTCACAAATGCAAATCGAAGAGCCGAAATACTAGGCGTTTACAATCCGACGAAGCACCGAACCGACGCGCGTCGCTACGCCTTCCGACGGTCGTCCCAAAACCCATACGCGCGAGCATTAATAAACGCCACCGCAATCCGTTCCCGCTCTCAGTCAGTCGATGATGACGGCCCTCGGTCGCGGTAAACGCGAAATCACGCGCTTTTGTACGTAAGGTTGCGTCGCCGCACGAGGAGAGAGAGAGAGAGAGAGAGAGAGAGAGAGAGAGATATAGAGACAGCGGCGTCATCCCAGCAGAAGTCATAACCAAGATAGACCGCTTCGGGCGACAATCCCTCATGCGCCAGCCTCTCTCTCTCTCTCTCTCGCTCTCGAGTCCCTCCCACGAGATTCGGTAATAGATTTATTGGCTACTCGCGCGCGCCGGCTGATATATACGAGCTTGAATCAGAAGCACACGCCGCGCTCGTAAGAGTGATATAGCGGCGGATATCGTCGCGGGCGCGAGCTTCTCTCTTTTCTCTCTCTCCCCCTGTTTGGCTTTATTTATTTTGCAGCCGAGACCGCTGCTCCTTGCTTCTCTCTCTCCGCTCTCGGACTGCCTTTTCCTCGAGCGTGGCGCGCGGCGCGCTTTTCGAGGCGATGGGAAATCATGATTCGCGGCGGGAGAGGAAAGTTTTTGATGTATGCCTCGATGGGCCTCGCGACTGCTGAATAAATTAAACTCTAGGAATGAAATAACGCTGTCGTTTGCGCGTACCGTCTAAAATTTGGTTGATTTTGATCCAAGCGGCGAGTGAGGAGCGCGTTAAAATATACCGCGTAATAAGAGCTCGGTGATGATAAAAATTCAGTTAAACGGCAAGCGGTTCAACAGAAATAACCGAGCGGCGCGGTGCTCTAAATGACTATCCAGTTCATTCTTCCATCGAGTAATTACACCGCGGCGTGCCTCTCTCAGATTATTCATAAACACGCACATACATAAAAAGCGAGAAACCGCCCGGCCTTTGTTCCCCAAGCTCCGAGGGTGGTGGCGTCTCTCTCTCTCTCCTCTAAGAGCCTGAAATGTTTATCACGAGCCCGGCCGAGCGTTCGCGGACTCGCGCTACTTATTAGAGCGAGACTCATCGCGCGAGCCCGAGAGAAAAACAAAGAGCGCGCCTCGGAAAAAAAGACGGCGGGGGGGGTTTAAAGCGGCCGAGAGCGAGAGCGAGAGAAAAAATAAGATAGACAGAAAACCCGGGGAGGGAGCGAGAGAGAGAGAGAGAGGTGGGCGTGCAAAGGGCCCGTATAGCGCTGAAAGGGATGGTTTTGATTAGCTCCGTAGACAATAGCCACTCTCTGATAGCACGCCGTGATTCTCCCTCTTTCTCTCTCTCTCGCGCACCTCGCAGCCTCCTCTCTCACCCTTTTCTCGCTCGGGTCGCTCGCATTTCTCCATTTCCCGTAGTCCAGGTATATATATACACACACACACACATATATATATATACAGATATATATATATATATATATATATAGAGACAGAGGGTTGCTTGCAGCCGCAGCCGGCAGCCGCAGAGTTGGCATCATCGCCTCTCCTATTTGCCAAAGCGGATGCAGCGCAGTCACTTTGTGCCGCGTCTGGACGGTTTTGTGTCTATCGAACAATGCACGCACGCCCCCCCCCCCGCCCCCCTCCGACCGTGCGCCGTGTTTACCCTCTAGCCGTGGCGTGCGTGGCGCGCGGAGCCCGGCGAAACTTGCTCTCCGCCAAGAGAGCCGCGAAGATTCAGGCGTACAACGCGCCGACTAATAACTTCTCCCGCCGAACGTTCGACTATCAATGACGGTCGGAGAGTCGTAGGCGCATACAAGTCGCCGACGGTATATTGTTCTTGTCTAGGCCTCTCTCTCTCTCTGTCTTTCGGGAGAGGACAATGAGCAGATCGAGTCGGGAGATTAGATAGGCGACGGCTCGGCGCCAACCTGCTAATTGGGTTAATTTAGAGAGGACGGGAGGGTGAGGGGGCTGGCTGCTCTCTCTCGGTGATTTTTGCCGGGCGCGGGACGCTGATGAAACCGGAATAACCATTGAGCGAGGGACCGAATTCAATTCGCTCGGCGCTGTTATCGTTTGGGAAGCGAGGCAGAGATGGAGTGACGCGTGTTTATGATGTGGAAATGATTTTTATTGGCCGCCCTGCCGGGCCGCTTATCTTTGCGACTGCAGTTCGCGATGCTTATTTTTTATCCGCTTTGGATATAGGAGTCTTTGTAGGGTGGGGGGTTAAAGTGGGAATGACGGGTAAAGACTGTTCGGAAAAATTTTACGCTGAACGGGTACTTTGCGTTGTTGCGATACTATGGTTTTATTTGACGGGGAGTCAGATTTTTGTGATAATGTTTGGGGTCTGACGTGGCCTTTACCTTTTCTACTAGGCATTATGCTATTTGATAGATAAAATTAATTTTACTTAATTGTAGTTTTTTTTTTTTTTTTTTGTTTCATTAAAACCTACGAAAAAACTTATGTAACGTTGCACCAACAGCATCGACAAACAACAACGGAACACGACCGTTCAAAAAAAAAAAAAAAAAAACTAAAATAATGAAATCATTTTTTTATACTATAAAAATAAGACTTTATAAAGACCGTAAACAAATAAAAATCTAAACTTCCTCGAATTAAAAACAACTCAAGTACCAAGCCCTCAGTTTTTCGGCCCGCCCGAGCCTCCCCCCTCCCCTCCATCACTCCGCGGCCGCCGCGCCAGGAACGCGTCTGCAATCGATTCTCGCGTTTAATTAAAATATTAGCAAAAAAAAAAAAAAAAAATTAAAAAAAAAATGTTTAACGAGCCGCTTTATGACGCTTTCTACGTCGGAATTACTATCCGCATAACGTCGGCGGGCGGCGTCCGCATTCCGCGGTTAATTTCCTCCGACGGTGTCCGAGAGGGAGAGATACACGCTGCATGGGGCCTCGCCCGAAACGGAGACGCGCGCGGCACCGGGGCAGGAAACGCGCCGGGAAATGCCCCCCCCCCCCCGCGAGCTCGATACGCGAGCGGTTTATTAAAAATTGCATTCGACGGCCGGCCTGCGGAGATGCGATCGCGCCCCGATCGGATACTTTGTGCAGCGGCGAGCGACTGCCGATGGGCGAATGCTGCTGTGGTTGCCTTGCTCGGGACGCGGAGAGCGTAGTTTGCGACGTTGAGAGAAATTTTTTAAATTTGCCGTTGGTGCCGGTTAATTTTCAGCGATGGACTGGCAGCGAACGAATTATGCGATTGTTATACAGAATTTGAAGAAAACCGGTTTGTTAGAAATTATTATACGTATTTCTTGCAATTTTTTTCAACTTTCCAAAAAATCGTCAAAATCTGCTTAACTGTCTGGATGAAAGGAAATACTGTTTTTTTATAATTATAAAATTATAAAATTTATTGACGGATTCGAGTTAAAAATAAATTTTCCGAAATAACCTCATAAACTTTTAATCATTTTACGAAAATATTAATAACAGCTAATTAAACTCCGGTGTACGGCGTACAAAAAAAAAAAAAGACGCCCGAACGCGGAAAAAGAGTTGCGAGCGAGAATGCAGCGAAAAAATAACGGCTCCGACTAAAGTATTTGCAACAGCGTGCGATAGGTGTGCGCGCGAATAAACGGAAATCAGCGAGCTTCGGCGGAATTTTTTAATTAGTAAAAGTAACTGGAGGAAAAGGGAGCACGCCGATACGCCAAGTTTTTTTATAATAAACGTTAAAGGAAATCGAAGTGTATTATTTCGCGTTTGACGTTTGCCAATTATCTTTCGAAAAGATTTTTCAATGCGATCGCGGGGGAGGCCTTCGTTACCGCGAAATTTCTAAGGCTCATTTGATTCCTTTAACCTAGTTTTTGCTATTGATTGTCGATAATTGAATTTTAATTAAAAATTCTTTTTATATACGTTTAAACAAATTTTTCGAGTTTGGACAGAAACGAAATGAAGCTGACTCCTGCACATATTAATTACGGGAAGATATATATTTTGGAGCGCTATAAAAAGAGATGTTTTATTAATTATTCATTGAACGTTTTACATCGTCGGAATATATTTATGCTGCAGTTAAAAATTTTACAGTCGTCAAAAAATATGTGACAAAACATCTGTTTCGGGATTTCACGTCGAAAATAAAATAAATGCTTTATCCAAAACTATTTCGAAATTCCGAATTTATACCGATCGCCGTATTTACCGTCACGAAAAGAGTTAAACCCATCGTATTCTAATATTCAAGCGCAACGATACTTATATTTAAAATCAACGAACCATCTCCGAAATTCCTCCTGACCTATAATCGTTATCACGATTTACCGCCTCGCTTCGCACTTCGCTCGTTTCCCGCGCAAGAAAAAGGGTCGGCCTCGAAAAATCAATTTTCCAAAAACAATTTCAGCCGTCAAACTTTTTCGCGGGCATCGAGAGCCGAGGCTCGCGAGAGCCGGCAAAGGGCCGCGCGCGGCAGTTTTCGTCCGGCGCAATAATAAAGGAGATTAATCACAATCATAAAGCGGACTTTAACTGCGCAATAAATTCGCCTCCCCCTCCACCTCCTTCCCCTCTCGCCCGCCGCGCGTGACGCATCTTACTCCGTCCGGGCGTAAAACTTGCAGGTGTAAAAATCTCATTCATCAAGTGTCGGTAAAAAGGCCGCTGGTGCGCTGCCGCCGCCGCCGCCGCCTCGGCGAGTTCCGGCGAGAGAGCGAGACGCGTCAGTCGGTAAGGGCGCGCTCGCCAGGCCGTAACTGCGCTCTCTCCGCTAAGGGCGGAAGTGCCTTCGCTCGCAAATTGAAAGCCTCAACTTTTGCAGAATGGATTATCGGAGAACTGCCCCCCAGAGCGACGAAATTTCATCGCCGCGGAAAACGCGCCTCGCCGCGATGTGTACGGGGGGTTTTTTTTAAATAAATGAGGAGGTAGTTTTTTTCGTTGTTCTGTATACACCGGGGAGGAGAATTTTTTCGTTTTGTTCAGTTTAGTTTTGACTAAGTCATTTCAAAGCAATGATTTTCGGTCGTAAATGGTGGAGAATCACTTTGTATGCTGCAAGATTAATTTTCTCTTTGGTATTATACTTCAAAAAATCGAGGAACTCTTTCGTCGTTGAAATTTACTCGTCTTTGAGTTAAAAATGTCCAGGTTTTATCTTGATTTTTCAATATACGTCGTTTTAACTTAATTAGTTTTAAATTAACGGTGGCTTTGAATTCGCAAATCGAAGGAATTGTCAAGATGAATATAGTTTAAAAATATACATCGGTGTTCATATTCAATTTTTAAAATTGTTATATAACAAAAAGGCCGTCGCAAGAAATATTCCAATTGTTGGAAACTTTTTTTGCGTATTTGTACATCTTGAAGTAGAAAAAAAGCCGTGTCCAAAATTCTGCCACGTCCGACAAGTTAAGCGTCGTCCAATCGCCGCGCGACACTTATTTCCTCGGAGAAAAAAACTACTCTCAAAGACGAAAGACCAAAAGCTATGAAAATCCAGCACCCGCAAAGTCCAACTACATCCAGCGACTCGCGCGAAACGCCCAACCCCCAGTAAAATATCCGAAATGACAAAAAGATCCCGCGAGCGTGACCCAATTTCAGCAAAATTCCCCGTAGCCCGTCGATGTGGTCAGCTCGAGCTCGAGCTCCAGAGAAGAAAGGAGACGCGGAGCCAGGGGGGAGGGGCGGCGGTCCATTCAACGCCGCGAGAATGTGCGTGCACGCGTCCTGATACCGCGCGCGTCCTCGTGCCTCCCTCGCTCGTGTCCGCGAGCGAGAGGATATTACATTCGCGCGCCGGCGGACAGTAAACCGCCCCGAAATGCCCGGCATTATGCAGGGATTCTGGTATTTTTTAATTTTTAACCCGCCCCCCCCCCCCCCCGAAATTTAATGGCTCGCGAGAGCGAGCGCGTGCAGCTCGGGCCTTCGGGACGGAGGAGATTCTTTCGGGTGCAGCTGAGGGTGACAGTCGGCGGGATTGCTTTCGCGGACGTTGACGCGCGGACTTTGCGAGGGCGCTTCGTTTGTTAATTAACCGCTGCTGTACGCCGATATTTTTTCGGAATGTCGTTTGGACCGATTTCTTGCGGGATATTGAGGGAAATTTTGATTTCTGGCCCGAGCCGCAAACTTGAAGAGGAATAGGTTAGAGAGATGCGATAATTGAATTCAAGAACTATGTAGTTATCGAATCCAACTTCTTGCTCTTACGGAAGGTTACAATCGGTAGCTAATAAATAGGAGGGTCTAATGTAACGTGACATAAGAGAAGTGACGCCTCGAAGTTTAATTTGTAAAATACAAAAAATAATGTGAAAAATTAAATTATTACTTCAAAATATAAATTTTCATATTATTATTGTAAAATATTTCAAATTAGTTGCAGTAACGAAAAGTTTTGCACGCTTTTCGAAGATGACTAATTACAAAAGGAAGTTTTAGAATGCTTCACTTCTGAGGTCATCGCTTTCTTATAAGGCGATGATACATAAAGTTATTTTTGGGCAAAGTAAAAGGTTCAATTTCGATTTTAAATTTAAACTTGGATAAAATTTTAGTCATTTTAATATTGAAGAAGATCGTAAATGAAAATTAATATTTGAATTTAGCTTTTATGGATTTAGTCAGTTGGTCAATTAAAAGCGGCAGTTTCTTCCTTTTAGTAGGATTAATTTGAACTATTTTATTCTGTTAATGGAATGTTCTACATTTATTGTATTAAAAAGAAGGTAATTCTGAATAAAACAAAAATTCATTTTAAAACCTACATTCATTAATTATGAAAAATCTGCTTCAAAAACTGATTTTTAGAATTAATTAAATACGTTATTCAAAGCTTTACTTATTAACAAGGAAAAAAAACGCAATTACAGATTGTCAAAAGAAAGTTTTATATTTAAAATTATATATCTTTTAATTAATTATTTTATTAATTAAAGAAAAATTTACTTTGCTTTACATATTTCAAAATTAAAACGCTTTAGAATAATAACAACATAATAAATTACAATTCGCTTTTGACGTATGTTTACATGAACAAATAGATTAAACTACGTACCATATTACATATTTTGAATAGTTTTCAAGCTGAAATAAGCAACAGTTTACCGTCATGCTGATATATTAGATGAATTGAGATTTCATACTGCGAGTCCCTTGTAACTATAGTAAACTAGTTCATTGCGGAAATTAATATTAATGCCTGCTCTCGAAATTCCTTGGTGAAACGTGAACTCTGCATTATAACTTTGTTTATATAAATAATTTCCAACATTGATTGTGCGATTAACGGAAATTTATTAAAACTTTCCTCAATATCGCAAAATATTACGAAATATTTTACCGTCATTCCACTCAAGTTTATTGAACAAAAAGAAAGTAATTCCGTCCTATATTTATACTTTGAGCAAAGAGTTCCAATTTTAAGAATATTCATTTCGCCGAGTTCTTATCTCGTTCTCGGTTCAGTTGCGAGTCGCAGCGCCACGTATATAACTCGGTGCACTGCTGATCTGACATACTTATTGAATTCGGTTGTGCTGCACGAGTAGATACCGAAGACGGTGCGCGCGTCCGTTAAATCTCATCATCGACGACCGGACACAGGCGGACGTGGAATATACGAGGGCCGGTCCTTACCTACGGGAAAACGACCGGTGCTCTCCGCCGCTCTGGCATTGATGCCAAAGATTGTTAACGATCGAGTATAAATAGTAAGTGGGAGTTCTTCCTGCTTCTTATTGAAATTTCATTCGAATTGTGCTTTTATTACTTCGTTTAGACTTTTTTATTTCTGTATAATTAGAAGCATTTTCAACTTTCAGTATAAAAATATAGCAGCTATATATATTGTGGTTATATTAATTTAAAGCCTTTATAATTTAGTGCCCACTTAATAAATTTAACAGCGGCTTGCGCTGGATAATGGAGTTTTGCACTCGTCGTATTCCTACTTTTAATTTACCCACGCAATTCCGCAATTAGTTTTGACGCGCATCGCTTAAAAAAATTCTCGAATTAATATCAAGTTTTTAACATAAATCGTTTAAGCTCCCGTATTGATACCTCGGTTTAATAAAGCGTGCAAAATCTCATCGTCGAGTTTCACATTTAATCGCCGTTTCAATTTTGTTTCACGGAAGAAATGTTCCAGCGAAAATTTAAATGCCGTTACTCAAAAGTACAATCATAAATTGTATTGACCGCCAGAAACGTGGGCCAAATTTTCCAACAACCCTAATTTCCACCACAGAACCAAAAACCGCCCAAAACCATATCTTGTTGCACAGCAAAGCCGCCTCTCTCTCTCTCCGGCCAGAAATCGATTTGCATCGAGCGCGCGCTATCATTCCGCCTTAAAAAATGGTAAACTGACCAATTGTTTCCGCGAGCCTCCCCTCCCGGCCTCCGTCGACCCGGCCGAAAAAAACCTCTCTCTCTCTCTCCTCTCTCTCCCCCGAAAAAAGGGCTGGCTCGAAAAATCGGCGAGCGCGGCGAGAGTCAGCTCGCTCGAGAGGCCACGTCGCGTTTTCCACGGCGGGGGCTTCCGATGCGCCCGGCAGCAGCAGCAGCAGCAGCACGAGCGTCACATTCGTCGGTCCACGCAGACACACAGACGCGGGCCGCGTATACAGGGAAGGGAGACAGGTACGTACATAGGAGCCTCGGTACGCGCGGCCGCTATGCGATCAATGCCACCGTCGGCCTTTCACGGCCTCTCTCTCTCTCTCTCTCTCTCTCTCTCGCTCTCGCTCGCCGTCTCGTCGCCATGACGACCTGGCCCGCGCGCAGCATCATCCCCCCCCCCCCGCCCCTACCCCCGCGGAGAGAGAGGGGCGAAAATCGCGCGCGCGATGCCGAAGAAGACGCCGAGTGCGCCTTGCCGGTCCACCTCTCTCTTCTCTCTCTCTCGCTCGCTCTTTAGCGTTTTATCATCCTCGTTTGCCTTCTCTCGTTTTCATTAAGTATATCGCGCGGGGGCCTGAATTTTCTCGCCTGCCGCTGCGCCGCCACCACCGCCGCTTACTTTACGCTTTCGGGGTTGCTGACCCCTATTCCTGCCACCTCCGCCGCGCCCCCCCCCTCCCCCCTTCGCCCTTACCCCCACGCCGAGCTCCCGAGAGCGCGCGAGAGAGAGCGAGAGCGATGTGTGTGCGGCTTTTTGCCGGATAGTCGGGAAATATTGCGTTAATAATTAGCGCGACACCGCGTTTAGTCCTTGCGAACTCGAGGGGGGAGGGGGGGGGGGCGATGTGGGCCGACTTGCGGTGCGGAGCCTTTTTTGCGAGAGGCGCAGGCTCGGGAGAATGAACCGCCTCGCTGATGTGCTATTGCGAGCTCGCCGCGGGGATATGATTTATTTTTCATTGCGCGCGGCGGCCAATTTCCGCGAGGGCTGACCTAATTATTTGAGAAAGCCTAAGCCGTCGGAATAATGAATTGCCGGCCGCTTAGTTATTGATGGCAGCGATTTTTACTGCTTCTCCGGGAGCACTTTAGACGGGTCGGCTATCTTTGCCGAATCAATTTCGAGGTTTTAAAATAGGTTTAATTCCGTATAAACGCGACCAAGTGGAGCACCGACGCTCTCGGCTCAAAGTTAAAAGTTCACTTCCAAAAGAATCTCGACTCGATTCTCCGCGGTAACAATCAGTCAGCTTCCTACTAAGGACGTAAAGATTTTCCGAACGACCGAGATATCAGAATGTTTAACAAGTTTAGATAAATATCAGTTAGAAGACGCGATAAACCTTACTTCGGGCAAAGAAATTCGCAGAGATTTGTATTGGCCAGCTTTCCTCGCATCCTTGCATCCTTTTCCAACCACTATAATTTGTCCCTTTTCCGATTTCTCTCCTTCCCTCGCCTCGCAGCAAGTCGTTCCTCTTCATTCTCTATCACTATATTTCAATTCCTATAATACTAGCCCTTTCTTCATTCGATCCTCCTTCATTCTCCCTCGTTCTCTCTCTCTCGGACGTTCTCTCTTATCTTCCGCCTTTTCATCCAAGATTGTTTTCGTTTAATGGCCGGGTCTTTTCACTCGCGAGATGTAAATTGAGATATCGCAATCAGCGCCGACGAAGGAGACTTGTAATTTTCGGCGAAAATGATCGATTGAAAGGAGCGTTTGACGATCTTTCAGATGTTTCGGTATTTGCGGACGATGCGTCACTTTTACGAAGCGACGGGCCGTTATTCGGGCAGTAAATTAAAAAGTAATAACAAATTTTTATTATCTCGAAGTCTAAAGTTTTCCAACAAATTTTAACAAAACCGAGATTACGAACGTAAGAAACGCGTTCAATCCACTCGGAAAACTGACAATTAGAGCAGCCGCCTCTCGTCTTACCAATCGCGTCCCGATCTACTTGGAGGTACGCGCAAAAGAGCAAAGTGGACACTCCCTCTCGAAGCTCTCCCCCCGCGACGAGAGGATCGGCCCTCGATGCGCCGCCGCTGGCACGATTTTTTTTCCCTGCGAAGCCGCCACATGTTTATCGCGGCGGTCGCCCCCCCCCCTCCCGAGTACCGAGAGCAAAATTTATGATCGAAGCGCGCGTAATTGCCGCGAGACGAGCTAATTGTTTGCCTTTGGCTCGTTGGGCAGCCGCTGAGCTGTGCTGCTGCCGCGCTGCCCGAGTTGGGACGCGTCCTTTGACTCCGGAGGCTGCTGCTTTCTCTTTTTTCGTCCTGCCTTAAATTGTTTTTCTCTCTCTCTTCTTGAAACGCGAGTGCTTTGGAGACGTGCGCGGGGACTGATTTACATCGGAGGAGGAGGAGGAGAAAAAAAAATGAAGATATCGTGACTGCACAGGTTTCGTATAATTGAATGTAGCACGGAAACTTGTTATTCGCTAAATTTGAAATTGAACGAGGGAGTGAAATGATAAATGAACGGCTTCGGAGAGGATGATTTTCGTTATACGGGATGATTCAATCTTTTTTATAGGGATTTCATCCACTGCATATTTTTTCTAAGCTTCGAACTGGAAAAGCGATCCAACTACTATTGGATTTTGCAGAACTGTATGTATTATGTTTCCTTCGCGTTAACGGGGGTTTTCTTTTTTTTTTTTTTTTTCATAAATTACAGTGAATGCACAGACTTTTAATGGTATGCCATCCATTTACAAAGTTTTTAACACTGTATTCTTGCCAAGTGCGGGAACTCTATTCAAGGCCTTAAATCAAATTCAAATCGTCCAAACCTATTACGGGCAAAGCCATCGTACTCTCTTTAAACGGAACACTTTATTCCCTCACCCCAGCCAGTTTACCCCCAAATGAGTGATTGATCGGAGGTATTTGAACCGTAAACAAATCTGCAAAACCATCGGCAACGTTCGTTTTCATTCAGCCAGTTCCTTCTGGTTCCAAATATTCTCCGAATCCGCGAGAGGCTAACATTGTAGAGATCACGACACGGCCAAGGTGTTGATCGGCCACACCGGCACATCAGCATCCACGAATATACATCCCGGCTTTTATCTCTCTCTCTCTCCCTCTTTCTTTCTCTCTCCGTCTCATTCTCCTCCGATCCTGGCGCGCTTCGCGCATTTCAGGGGTTGGCGAAGAAACAGAGAAAAAGCGCGCGAGAGAGAGAGAGGGAGAGAGAGAGAGTAGAATGTAATAGAGAGAGAGACAATGCACGGGCGAGAGGGAGAGAAGCGGCGAGAGAGCGAAAGAGAGAGAGACGGAGAGCGGCCGAGTGGGGATGCATAAGGGGAAGAGAGCGAGCGCGCGGTAGGGGTGGGGGCGGCTATATGAGGCCGGCGCGAGGGGGGAATTTCCAGTTCGACCGAGAGGAGCGTATCGTGCACGTTGTTGGACCCGCCGCCGCTGCCGCTGCCGCTGCTGCCTTCCGCCGCTGTCTCCGACATGCATTTTGCAAGAGGCGCCCGCCGACAGTCGACCTTTAACCTATGCCACACCGCCAGGGACATCGACTCGCGAGGGAGAGAGAGAGAGAGAGAGAGAGAGAGAGTTCTGCGAGGAGCACGGAGAGAAGTGCAGGAAAACGCCGAAAGCCGGATCTGCGACCAGCTGCAACCGTCAGACCACCTTTTTCTCGCGCTCTCTCTCCTTCTCTGTCTCTCTCTATCTCTCTCTCGCTCGCACGAGGCACCGTTTTGCACCGGAGAGAAGGAGAGCACTTTACGAGGGAGAAGCTGTTACCGCTCGACGTGAGTACCCACAATAATGCGTGTGCGTGTATACATATGTGTGCTCACCCCGTACACGCCAGAGCCTCCTTCCCACCTCGCTCGCTCCTCTCTTTTTTTTCTCTTTGCCCGATCGCATTGTGTGCGCGTTCGGCGCGCGGAGCCCCGTTTTTTCGTTGCTTCGAGAGGGCTTTCCTTTTTTTACGAGCGGCGCTCGAGAATCGCCAAACTGCCTCTCTGCTCTGCCGCGGAGATCACCGCGGCCCTCCCCTCCCACCGTTAAACCTCAATTATCCCGAGAACCGCGTCGGCGTTTCTTTTACTTTTCCGCCGCTTGCGTTGCGCTCGCGCGGAAAATAGAGCTGCTGCTCGCGGGAAGCGGCTGGAAAATGGAGCGATGGGAGGGCCCTCCGTCCTGCCTTACGGGGATCGCGCTTGATTGACGAGGAACGAGGAGAGAGAGAGCTCGCGGCTCCTGTTGAATGTCGAGCTCGATAGCATTTTTCCGAGCGTCTTTAGCAGGCTAAGGGAGCTCGAGGAAGATCGAGTCGTTTCCAATTTCGGGGAGGGATATAGCTTTGGTCGGTGATTCGATGTTGGGCGGAGGGTCCCGTAGTAGTTTTATTTTTGGTTTGTAGTTTTTGTGCTTTAAGTGCGTTATGAGGTAGAATTGTGTGAGAGTTTTTGAATATCGTTTTCACCAGATTTTTTTGATGTCCCAATGCTGCACGATTGTGTTTTTTGAAAATCATTTAAATTGAACTATCTGTTTGAAAATTACAATAAATTTATCAAAATGTGTATGTTACAAATAAATTAAAATACTTGATGTGTTATGAAATGCTCTTATTTCAAATTATTTTTCATAATATCTTGCGAAAAATTTATTAATTCATGTATTTTGAATTACATTCTTATCTTGAATAAGAATTAGGGTTGTTTACAAAAATATTTTTTATAAGGACAAATTTTTATGTAAAATTAAACAGTATCATTTAAACGAATTACTTCGACTGTAAGTACAATCGGAAACTTCGATAATACAAAGATGCAATAATATTTCTTAAAAACTGTAAGCAACCTGAATAATATTGATTCATATAGAAATAAAGAGATTCAATTATACTTTTAGTAATTTATCTTTTATCTAAAGAAATTAACTAAAGCTTACTCGGCTTCCCCAGCGAATTAACAGCACGTAAATTCGAAACAGGAAACGTCGGGTTCTTTTGCGAGCAAATTAATTAATTAGAGAAACGTCTAAGTAAATCAGACAGTCCAGGCCCGATAAACTTGTTACTGCGCAATCAAAGCCAAATTCTCACCATACCGAATCAGTCATTCCGAAAGCAGCGGTCGATTCGGTTGACCAAAATAAAACCCCGCCGGTAGAAATTCTCCTCGCATTCAATTCGACGGTACACGTATATATTCCATTTCCGGTAGATTACCTTCAGCCGTCGAAAAATCCGCTCCCCGATATGATCGACAAAGCAGGACCGACGAAAAGCGAGCGGTTGAGCCTGGTAACTAATTTACACCGCTAGAAGCTTCCTGAAAGCTCGAGGCTTCCCCGGCCACTTAAAGGACGCTAAAAGTGTGCGAAACGAGTCGGATCGAGGAGAAGTATTGACGGAGCACTGCGGCCGATCGATTCGCTCCCCCCTTTTTTTTCCTCGGCGATTATTTATTTTTTGCGAGATGGCATAATGACACGCCGTTGAAAAGGGAAAAGAGATTTACGAGGGAAATTAATTTTTCCGCGGCCTCCTTTTTCAGCCCCGCTGAAAAATTAATGCGGAATTTTCGCCGCTACGGATTCCGCGGTCGCGCTGATCGATGATATTGGGGAGAAAAAAAAACAGAAATTTATCGGGAACAAAATAGTATATCGCATACTTCGCGAGCGCGAAAAAGAGAGCCGCCCGCTGATATTTACTCCCGTCGCCGCGGCGGAAAAATCCGATAAATTGTTCTCCTCTGCGCGGCGGCGGAAGGGAAAAAAATGTGCCGAATAATGAAATGGAACGAGAGACGTTCGCCTGGGTTTTCGTTACCTTTATTCGCCGATTTCGCGAATTATCGGGCTGGAAAAAAGTGGAAGTCTTTAATTACCAGGAGTAAGGAGAGCCGATTGGAAATCTTCATTTCATCGTTTTCCAGTAATGTCTCGAAAGGAAATTGAATTACAGAGAGTCCGATACGAAAGTAATCCCTCGGTTTCTTTAATACTGTATCGGTTAAACTCGCCTTATTCTTTTAATTTCCAAATATCTCGCGGGAGTTTCAGTTAAAAGTAAAGTTATACCGACTTGATTATCTACATTTTCAACGATACGTTCACAAATTTTCTGAAAAATTTTCAATTTATAAGTTTATTACGCTTCGTTAAACCTTCCAAATAAAGCTTTGCACAAAACGTTCTCAATACCGCTGAGCTCTCCCAACCCAACTTTGCGCTCTCTAAAAAAAGTCCTCCTTCTTACAATCAAGACGACACTCTTAATTAATCGAGAAAGCAAAAATATCGAATCTCGCGAAAACACCCCGTCTTAATTAGACCAATCCATGCAGCGATCCCGAAGTGTGGCGTCTGAAAAAAAAAAAGCGGAGCGGAAGAGCGTCTCGCGCGCAGCTCACCGCGAGCAAAAAAGAAGACGGACGGGCGTATATAAGCGGAAGAGAGAGTAAAAGGGAAAAAAAGTAAATAAAAAAAAAAATAAAACTGGGTTGAGCTTGGCGACGGTCATAATTATAATCCGAAGCTACAATAGCCGCTCGCGGCTGGAATTCTCGCGCTCTCGCGTCTTCTTCTCCGTCGCCTCTCTTCTCCTTCTCTCCCTTTTTTCCTTTTTTTTTTTATTATCTCGCGAGTCGCGCGGCGGCATCGACGGCCTGACCTCCGTATCATTAACTAATGAACAATGTAAGCGCCAGCAGCGACGGCAGCAGCTCGCCTCATTAACGGCATCTGTCATTCATGGGAACGGCCGAAAGAGAAGCCGGCAACTTTTCTCTCTCTCTGTCCCTCTCGGCGCAGCAGCCGACGCTTTCTATCCCGGCTATCTTTTTCGAGTCTGCGTCGGCGTTTTATGCCAGCCGCGCGATTGTCGCCGCCTATTTGGCTCTGTAATTATGCTAATTAATGTAGAATGCCGAGATGTCGCAGTTTTGGCTGGTGTCGCGGATATTTTTCAAGCGAGCAAGATTTTTATTCGGGGCTCTTGGCAGCGGTTTTTTTGTGTATAGACTTTTATTTTGTGAAAGGAATTTTTCTTCTGGTTTCAAGTAAATACCTAAGAGAGAATGTTTGTTGGCTCAAACAGAATTTCGAATCAAGATATTCAGCAGATGGAAAAGATTAAAATATTGAGAAACTTGGAGAAAAGCAAATTATTAAAAACTTTGAAAGATCTTTTAATAATTTAATGATTAATAATGCATTACAACTTCAGCGCAGAGTTTCACCCCATTTTCTGCGAGGCATATTTTTAATGCTCTTATAAGCTCATCAAAAGTGCTTCGACAGCTCATTTATTGAAGAGTTTCTCCGTTATAAATTGAGCGGAATTCTTGAAAATTTCAAGATTATCCATACTTCGGTTATAAGAAACTGGGGCGTTCGATTTAAAATTAACTAAAGTATTACAATCGAATACGAAAGGTCGATTAAAAGAGAAATTTGAAATACATTATAAATTCATTTGCAGCTACTTTTTACACATCTCAACGTAAAATCTGGAATAAAACCAATAAGAACAGTTATATCTTAGCTCAACCTCCAAGAAAAAGCCTCTCGCCGGCCCGAAAAATCTCCAAACTTCCGTCGGGAAGTTTAAAAAGCCCGAAATCGCGCAGAAGTAAATTTAGAAATACAATCGAGAAAGCGGGATACTCTATTGGTAGCCCGCACGGCGAAGAGCACCTTAACCGACGGAGCCATTGTCGGGGTGCGTTCGAGTATCAAGCAAAAAACGAGCGATTGTCACTCGAGAGGCTCCTACCTCCTCTCTTTCTCTCTCTCTTTCTCCTTTTCTCTTCATCGGAAGTGCGAAAGAAAGGCGCGCGCGCTCGAAATCGGAGCGACTTTGCTATCTCGAGTGTGTGTACACGCGTTGTTCGCTGCACCAGTCGGATTAATCGATGCCTCTCCTGTCTCTGCTCCTCTCTCTCTCTCTCCCTCTCTCCCTCGGATCGGGAACATCCAGAGAGAGAGAGAGAGAGAGTCACGGAATTCACCTCGACAAACTCGGAAATGCCGGGCGTTGCTCGCCGAGTATATATAGAACGGCGCCCAGGTATTTCGGTATTTTACCCTCTCTGTCCGTCTCGCTCGCTCTCTCTCGCAGCCTCTCGCGCTTCGAGGCTGCTCCTTCCTGGAATGGAGGCGCCCTGATTAAATAATCGCCCCGAGTATTGTTATTTAAATGGAAAATCTATGCGCCGCGAGAGCCGGGAAAGAGCCGCTTTTGAGGCTTCGCCCGGCTCTCGCGGTAATGAATTTCGCGCGGATTAATCGGCTCCCCGTTCCGTCTGCTGCTTGCGAGCTCTGCATTTTTTACTGTACTCGGAATCTGTTTTCTTTTGATGAAATTCCGCTTAATATCTGTGTAACCTATTTTCGCGTAAAACCAGAAAGGAACTGGAACACTCGCCGGAACACCGCCGCTAACGAGTATCGGTTCACGCGAGGTAAAGACGCATTTAACCGAGAAACTGAATATTCAAGTAACGTCAAAACGTGCGGATATCGAGTATTAACCGATTTATTTCTAACTTGTAGCACTGCCTCGCACGCTCGCGTGTATACACCGCTAGATTTACCACTCAAGTCGAGCATCAAATATTCATTGGGACTGTAAACATGTCTTAAACCGCCCATTCCATTATGCCACACATTAGAATTCCATTACCCGGATTACCTGCAACTAAACAAGCCGAAGATGCCTCGAGTTAATTGAATATACTTCCCCAGCCGCCGCGCGCTCCGAGCACAAAAAGCAAGGAGAGGAAGAAAGAGAGGAGAAAAAGGTCCTTTAAAAAATTCCATACCTCGAAGATCGCCGTGCACTTTACCCCGGCCGGCGATCGATGCGACGAGCATTCAGCGACTCTCTCTCTCTCTCTCTCTCTCTGCTGCTGCCGCCGAAGAGCCCAATACAAACGGGCCGTACAATTAACAATTCATCCCCCTATAAAAGTATTTTCATTCTCGCGCCGTCGCGCGCCTCGCCTTTCAATTTCCAGCGCCTCCTCGGTGCTCGCGCGAAATAAACCCGTCTCTCCGGGAAGATCCCCTGCGACGACCAGCCGCCCGGAGACCTGGAGACAATCGATAATTTGTTTTATATTCCCCTGTATATATATATATATACGTACACACTCACAAACGGTTCTCTCCGTCACAGAGAGAGAGAGAGAGAGAGAGAGAGAGAGAGTTGAGCCAATGAATCCGGGCTGAAAAATGAACGAGAGAGCGAACGGCAGCGGGCGGCGTAGGATGCGCATAATGGCTAGAGCGCTGACAATGGCATCGTTAGTCGGGGCCTCGGGCTTTGCTCTCGCGAAAACGCAAAAAGACCTCTCTATCCGTTCGTTCTCCCCCTTTCCTATTTACGGGCTAGATCCGACGCTCGTGTGTACGTGTGTGTGCGCGCGCGCGCAATAGAACTCCGATCAGTTCCATAATGACGATACTCCGTAGGTATTATCGAGGCGTCGACGATGATCCTTACGTGGGGGAGGAGCGATTGTGAGAGCCTCGCGCCTCTCGATAGTCGACTTCCGGACTCGGAGAGGCGACGACTCTGCTTTTTTCCGCGTCCTTTCTGTGCGAGCTCCTTCGACGAGCGAGAGAGCAGATCTTTTATTCGCCCCGGGGTCAGGAGGAGAGGAGGGAATATTGTGGCTGCGCGCGATTTATAAGTTTTGAATTATTTAGGGGAGCTTTCTCGGCTGCCGGGGGAATTTATCCGAGGTCGAAGTGAGAGTTAGGAGGATTGCTTTTATATGGATGTATGCAGGTGGTTTTAAAGTACCTTCATTGCACGCTCCCCGGGAAGGAGGTTCTCCCTCTCACTCTTTTTGTTTATAGATAAAGGTCGATATAAAGAACGATTTAATTATTTAAGGAGGAGGGGAGCGACGTAATCAATTAGGGAAGACCTCGGAGAGTGCAACTGTTTATTTTAACGAAAATTTGTCTTAATGAATTGTAAAACGGACGAGCGAATATCAATTGGAATAGGAAAATAAAGCGAAAGTCTGGCGGTGTATAATTGAGGAAGGGGATATTTTGAAGCCGCCGAAGTTAACGTCCGCATAAACAGAATTCTATTTTAAAGCGAGAGGAAATATTTGCTCTTCGCCCTAAATAAAGCAGGCTTCAAATTAAAAAGAGAGTTTAGTGCAGTTTTACTCAAATACGGGATGTTCCGCGCCGCGCGCTGCTAATAAAACGGTACACGCTTCTGGGCTTGCAATCTGACAGATTGGACGTGAACGATGCGTTTTATGAGCGCAATTTAGCGCGTGAATCAAAATGTTTTCCTGACTTGTATTACTTTTTAACAAAAGTTTATAGTGCAAAGTAAACATGCATATTTAGTCTAGGCGCTGGATAGCCGCGAAACCATCGATGCTTTGTTTATTCACTTTCGCCAGCTGAATCCGAATTTGGACGGTGGACGACCGGAAAATAGTGAGGAAAATTGTGATAAACAATGATACCTTAAATGGCCGCAGTAGCCTTTCTTTACGTTCAATTTATACGAATGCAACTTTTTTTGCAAAATTCACCAAAAATTGATAATAATTCTCGAGGTATTGCGAAAGAACATTTTCATATTTCGCGCTCATTATTTCTCGCGTGCCTTTGCCGTGTTTTTGATCATTTTGAAATTTGCAAAACTGGTGCGCATTCGTAATCGAAAATGAAGTTTGACGTATCATACACCCGTCAGTCTGTTTACTTCTCTGGCCATTGCAGCCGTGCAATCAATAAACTTGTTTACGTCAATACCTGGCTGTCATTATCTTCGTACTATTTCATTCCCGAACACTTTTCGCCTGTCCATCGTTCCAAATTCGGATTCGGAAAACAAAATTCACATTTCACAACTTTGTAGAACCTCGAAAAGCCCTCTGGCGCCTAGACAATTAATGGAATATTTAGCGAGTTTGCCGTTTAATATGCTTATATGTACAATGAGAGAATTTCGTGCATCAGCGATATCAACTATCGTTCTATACGATCAAGGAAACTAAGCTCTGAAAATATCATTGTCAGAGATGAAACGCAATCCCGATTGAGTGGACGTGTCAATAAACGGCATTATCGCTTTCAGGGAAAATCCTCTCGCATCATCGGGAGGATTGCGCATCTCTAATATCATGGCTTTTCACTCCACTGTTTCTGTTAAAATAGCACTTTTCGAAAGTTTATACACATTTCTAAGTAAACAAAAAAGGTGGTCTCCGTGCTTTACCCTCGATTAGGTCAGCATTTGCATTTTTATATATATGCGGATTCAAGAAGTCCGAAACAAGTACGTCTTATCGTGCGCGAGACGACGGTTTAAAAGTGGTTAAAAAATTACTTTCCCCCACGTCGCGGGCAACCTACATATTATGCATAGAAAAAGTTCTCCCTCCGACAAGATAAATTTTTGCATCTTCGCTGAGCGATGCGGGAAATTCATACCCCGGAATGAGATATTAAGATCACTTTGGACAGATTTAGATACTCTCGACCTTCCCCCCCCCCCTTTTTCTCTCCTATAAATTTCAAACTTACGTAAATTAATTTTAATAAATCCCCCCCCCCCGGCAGCATAATTTTTTCGCTCCGCATTAATGCCCTCTGTAAAGGAGGCTCGTTGTCAGCATCGGTAAAGCGCGGACACGCTTTTTTTACAAAAGGACACGCGTTTGTTTACAGTATCCAAATGGAGTTAATGTAATATACTCGTATGTCAACGCATTTTAAAGTAGGCTCAAAATTAAATTAGCATACACAGCCGCGGTTCGCGAAAGTTTAACATTGTCCGAATGTTATAATACCACTCGTTTCGCGCGCTCACAAAGAGAATTATATCTCAACATGACTCACCGCGCAACACGGTACGTTCACCTTTTCGCGGTGTACATTCGCTCCCGAGCAGTACGACGAAAAACCATTTCAGAATTCGTTTAGCCGGACAAACGAGACTTCCTTTATAAAAAAACCCCATCAGATATTCGATCTAAATAAACTGGTTTATTTAACGCGGCGCGCGGAAAATTTAACGAAGCTAAAAATTTAAAGGCGCCGCGCGCAAAAAACCAAGTTTTTACCCTCGCATATGGAAAAAAAAGGGATCGGCGGGGCGTTTGCGAAGCGCGCGTTTAAAGCAAACACTGACGCCGAGCCCGGCGTCGCGTTACAAAAATCAGGCTCGAGCCGCTCTTCGGCAAACAGCGCGGCGCTCTCTCTCTCTCTCAGGAAGGAGGCAAATTGAATATATTCTCGCGCGCCATTCCCAGTCGGGGATCGGCAGCACAAAGGAGAAAGAGAGAGTAAGAGAGCGATTTCGACGCGAGCGCAAAGTGGCATCGACTGCTGAAAAAAAAGGAGAAAAGGCAAAAAAAAAAGAAGCGCGAGACTGAAAGAGCAGCCGTCATTGAGCCGCGGCAATGCGCGCAGCAGCCCTCATACGACTTTCGCCGCGGCACACACACAAAAAAAAAAAGGAGGAAAGCGCCCGCGTAGAAAGCCGCTTGGCGGCAGCGCGAAAAGCAGCCAAAGCCGCGGTGCGCCCGTTCGACTATGAATGACGTCCGAATGAGCGGCGGATCATCCAATTAGACGGGCCGGAGGGGGGCGAGGCGGCTGAAAAATTCCTACTGAATAGCTCCGCGCGCGGCGGCCGCGCCGTATCTTGCTTTATAAATAGGGAGAGAGAGCCGCGCGCCGGAGGAGAGGAGCCGCGGAGCTCTGACAGATTGCGCGCGGCACATCGATTTTTGCACCTCTTTACGTCCCTCCCCCTCCCCCCCTGGTGCTCGCGAGCCCGCCTGTTTCGCCGAGTTAAGCTCTCTCTCTCTCTCTCTCTCTCTCTCTCTCTCTCTCTCTCCGGACTCAGCCGCCGCTGCCGATGTACCAGTCACTGACACCCTGCAGTCCCGCGAGCGCGCAGACTGACTGACAACGGAGTTAGGAGTAATTCGTTCGAAGCCCTCGCAGCGCGCGCCTCTCTTTTTTTTTTCGGTGCCGCCGGAGCTTTTCTCCCCTGCCCCCTCCTCCTGGACGTATATATGACCGTGCGGAAAATCATTCGAGCGAGAGAGAGAGAGTCAAGGAGAGAAGCTCGAATTTGCGCGAGCGCTGGAAATGGTGTTTTTCGACGTTTACGTTTTTTTAGTTTGGAAATTCGACGCGGGTCAATTAGTTGATTGATGTTTATACCCTTTGGATTGAGAGAATATTTTTTCAATTTGCGGGAGGATAAAAAGCGGGGTTTTAGTGGAGTTTTTCAAACCTTTAAGATCAGTTCAATTTTTATGAAGCAATTGCGATTGCGATACCGAATAAATATAAACTCACGGATTATCACAATTTCCAAAGTTAATTATTATTGTAAGCGAGCTTCCGGAACGAGCTTAAGAACGAAGCAACCACCACCGGTACACGCGGCGTTCAATCTAAAACCGACGCCGCCCAACGCCTCCTCAATTTGACACATTTAGCCGCGAAATATATAGGCTACAAGGAAAATCGTTCATAATGCAATTTCTTCCTCGATATATTAATGCGTCCGCGGGCCTCGTGGCAGATCCGGTGATCCTGCCCGGAATACGGGGAGAGCCGCCCCTCTTCGTCATTAATCAAACAAGGCGAACGCCCCGAGAATAAATGATTCCCCGCGCGGCTCGAGACAAAAACTCCGGGAAAAAGGCCGCGGGAAAAATAAAAGCTCAAGCGTGACCCAAAGTGTGGGCTTTACGTCGGTGGAGAGGGACCGAAAATCGAGCGAACCTTACGACGTGAAACGACTTTTCTTGATTATTTTCTTTTTTCTCTCTCTCTCTTCGCTTATAAAACATTTAGGCTCTCGATACGAGGAGGAAATAGTTTACGTTCGTTTATAATTCATGACTGTTATTTAATGAATTATGCTCGTATTTATTAAACAGTGTATATGCGGTTGCATAAAGTTTTAATTATTATGTAATTATATATATTAATGAAAGTTTTGAATAATCACTGAATTCAAGAATAATAAATAATCATTATTTCTCATAATCTGTCAAATATATATGCAAATCTAGTTAGGTATTGCCCATTTATTCCGGGGGCTCAGCAGAGCATCGATAATAATGACTTTCTCGGTCCAGATTTCATTGCGAACTGTAAAATTTAAATTATCATTTGGCATATTACTTTAATTACAATAAATTAACCGTACACTGAGAGAAAAGTTTAGTAAAAATTACCATACTGTCTTGTAAGGCCACCACAGACTGTCAAAAATTTACCAAACAGTATAGTAAAATTTCTTACAAATTATAGTAATTTGTTTGGTTTTGACAGTCTGTGGTGGTTTTCCTACAGACAGTATGGTAATTTTTACAAGACTATTTGTAATTTGTATTACATCTCTTCTCTCGGTATATGCATAAACCGTCGTTAAACCGCAAATACGATTCCGCAAATTCACCTCATCACCGCAGCGCACCCAAGAAGCGAACAAACTTTTCAAATCTTCACCCAAGAAACTTGCCAAAATTTTTAACAAAATTTGTCAAATGCCTCAACGTAATCCGCCGGAGAACAAGCTCCATTCTCCCCGAGAACAAAGCGAGGAGCGTCTTCAAAATCAGAGAAGAAACGCGACTCGGCAGCCGCATCCCGCCTAATCCCCTTCAGCAAATAAGCAGCGAGCAAAACACTTTTGTCCCGCTCGGCTCGAGATCCACCCCCACACACGCTCGCCTCTCCCTCTAATAACCCCGCAGATTGATGATGCCCGCTTAAAACAAGGCGCGGAGCGTAATTCGATTAACCCTCGCGGCGGGGTCATCGGACGAAAATCGCGGGTCCGCGCAGGTTCGCTCAGACAAATGGTTCTCGTCGTCGCGTCTCCCCGTAAAAGAACGGAGAGCCTCGTCGTCATGAATCTCCGCCGCTCGGTTTAGTCCCCCCAGGGGGAAGCATCGGCAGCGGCAGCTCCTCTGTGCGTTTCCTCCGAGGAAATGCCCGTACGAGAAAAGGGCGTAAGTTCCGCGTCTTTTGTGCCTTTGCTCCGAGCGCGCCTTAATATTCCTCTCTCTCTCCCTTTCCTTGATTTTCTATTTGCCGCGCGGCGCGCGGGGTAAAAAACAATGCGCGCCCAATATGAAGAAAATAAAAAGAGGAGAAGAAGAGACAGAGAGAACGCGAATCCTCGGCGGACCGAACGCGGCCCTTTGAAGATTAATTTGACGAGGGCCTCCTCTCCCATTCTCCCCCGGCTCTTTACGCCTCCTTTCTTCGCTTCTTTCTCTTTTTTTATTACTGCCGTCATCGGCGAAAATCCTGACGTTTCAGGAGACTCTCTCTCCTTTTGTGCCTCTCTCTCACTCGCCAACACTCCACGGGATGGTTTTCCCGGCGTTTTGCTCGGCCTTTTTTCCCAGGCGCACGAGTCCCTCTGCGGTCGTTTTATTCAGTAGTGCACTCGTTTCTGGATTTTGTTTCTACTTTCGAGGCTGTGTGCGCGCGCCGCCGCCGCGGCCGCCTTCCTTTATTCTTCCTCCGGCCTCCTCTTCTTTCTTCTCTCGTTTTTGTCGCGCGCCGCTTGCCTCGGCTTTCTCGCTCCGCGAGAGAGTTGGATTATTTGTACGGGGGAGGAGGGACGGGGCGTCGCTCGAGTATTTAACCTCTTGTTTTTTCAAGAGCCTTGAGATAACAGTCGAGCCGAGGCTCGCGGTGCAGCCCGTGGAAATTTCGTTTCTAGTGCATGCCGGAGCACAAACGCTGAAGGATCCCCCCCCCCCCTCCCGCCGCTCGTTGGAAATTTACGAATTGCCGTGTTCCGCGGGAGAGACGCCGCGCGTAATTGACCCCCCGGCTGGATTTTCGGTTAATTTGAAAATTAAGAGGCTAACGGTGCTTCTGCGATTTCAGTTTTTTGTTTGAGCAAGTACGGGGGGAACAAGTCGGGCAATTAAAAATGTGCTGAACTCTGCGGGCTGCTCTCGGCGCGCGAGAAATTGTCTTTAGGACGGGCGCGGCGTTTAAAAGTAAGCGGACTTTTAATTTTTTTCATTATTTTAACTGAAATTACAGGAAATTCTCTGACGCTGTAAGTGCTCAAACGTAAGAGTCGTTTCTTTTTTTTTTTTTTTTTTAAACAATTTATTCTCGATTCGTGACTTTTTTTTTAACGTTTTTTTTTTACATTATACTTCTACCGTAAGAACTCGTTTTCATTTAGAAAATGTATAAACATTTTAAAATTCCTGCTTATTCGCAGCTCAAAGTTTACGCAAACTTGAAATAGAATTATGAATATAAAAACAATTTAAACTTTCTTTCCCCTCGGGTCGACCTGCCAGCCCGACGAGTCATTATTTAAAACATGCAAAGTTTACGCGCAATTACGCCGAAATTCGTCCTACATTCCGTCCCTTTTTTTTTTTACCAACAAACGACTGATAAATTTTATGCACTCGCACTTATTATCTAAATTATAACACAAGTTTCGAAACTATAACGCGCGCCTGAATTCAGATAATAAAATACGGCATAAATCAAAATAATAGAGTGCTTCCCACATTTTTATTTCCAATTACCAAGACTGCACGCAGGAGACAAAGGGAATAAACTTCTAAATTCATTTAGCAACCGACGTGGGTAACAGGCGCACATTCATTTTAATTTGATTGAATGCATCGGGGAATTGAACTTGTCTGCCGCGCGGCGCGAGAGAGAGAGAGAGAGAGAGAGAATCGTCGCCGCGCTCTCCGGAGTGGTATTGCCGGGCGCGGAATCTTAATAACAATAATTGCGGCGGATTAGTCGTATATAAAAATGTAATTGGAATCGCGCGGCGAATAAAATGAAAAAGTTTCGCCGAGCGACTCGGCGCTGTTATCGCCTCGTAACAATAAAAATATAAGTTACGAGGTACGACCGCTCGGTTTACCCCCTCTGATGTGGCAGGAGAGAGAGAGAGAGAGAGGCGAGTAATTGATTATATGAACCCCGGTGACGTTTTCTGACGTTTCGGTAAGGTCGACGGTCCCCCTTATAATTCCGGCCGGCTGATATTTCGGGATTTGGGTAGTAATCTCGCCGGCTCTGTGTATGCGAGTTTAATTCGCTGTCGCTTGTAGTCCGCAATCAAAAGTGGGTAGCTATACATTTTTTTTTTCGCGTTGCGAGGAAGGTTTGTTTTTTTTTTTTTTTTTATAAGAATTATTATCGCCGAACGGGACGAATAATGACGAATGTTGGGCCGCTTGTGTTTATAGTGAAAAGTGTGTTAGAATGACAGACGCGCCGAAATTCCTGATGGATGGTTTTTATCGGGAACCTACATTTTGGTCAAAATTTGCCGGGCACGTATATCCGACTTATCAATCTTATTGACACTTTATGATAGATCAAACTTATTTTAAAAAATAAAAATTGAAATTATTTACTCTCTGTAGAATATGTATTAGAGAAGTTTTGTAAATAACTAAATAGTTTCGAAAATTTTGTTTAAAAATGCAGATTGCGATTGAACGAAGCAAAATATACCAATATATGTAAGTGGAGTTAAAATTATTGGGGAGAAAATTAAATTACGTTTAATATTATTCATAATTGAATTACACCACAAGAACTTCACTAATACATAATAAACATAACTATATCTTCTTGTAATTATAATTTATGATTTAAATTGAAGTAATTACATGTACTTATACACGTAAAATTTAAAACCAAAATTTCAGTAATTAATAAAATAAAAATTGAATTAATAAAACTCAGAGTACTCTAAAAATCATCTGCAAAAAGCTTCGCTATCCTATATAAAATATCCATCATCGCGACTCGGTGTAAAAAGGCAAAAAACTAGGAGAAATGTTCCGAGAAAAGTTTGAAAAAATCGCCGGGAACATCGCAATCGTGGATATTTCCTGAACTGCAGAGGGAGAAAACTCCGGCTCGCGTGTCGGTATATGGTATAATCCCAACGCGCGCACATAATCCCAAAGTTACGAATCGCCCGCAGGTTTAAAAGCACTCCAATGGCTGCACGCATACACTCGACGTTTTTCCACTCTCGCCTTTTTACCTTTCCCGCTCTCTTTCACTTTTTGAGTCTCTCTCTCTCTCTCTCGAACTTTCGCTCGCAATTTGTTTCTCACTTTTCATCTTATCTCCTACCTCCGTTTCATCTTTTTATCTTTGTTCCCACTTCGCCCTTTTCCTTCCTCGTGCACATTGTCTATAACCTGCTTTTAGTCTATGTTTTCCTTCTCCTTTCCTCCGCGATCTATGTATGCATTCTCTGTTTCTACGCGACTCGCCGTCTTTATCTTTTTCCCCGGCATACTTGGAAATACACTCTCGTTTCTATTGTATTTTTCTTCTTACATTTCTTTCAACGAGGTACTTGGTAAATACATTCTCGACGTTACTAACGTGTCGAATATGGAATTTTTTCTTCCCTCTCTCTCTCCCTCTCTTTCTCGCCGCGAGTTCGATGCCTTTTTTCCCCAGGCGGTTGCATGACTGTTGGTGCAGAAAGATGAATTTTTCGAGGGAATACGAAAAAGCCCGTTTACATGCAGTGCTCTTGAAAATCAGATTCTAAGCACGAAGCTGCTTTTTTTGGAAAAAGTATATTTTTGTACGGAAAGTAACGTTTCAGAAAAATATAAAATTTCATGACCTTTTCTACAGTTAGACTACAATGCTAAGATTTTTCTCTTTATCCAAAAAGTATATCATTATTATAATCATTATCAAGGAACTTTTGTACGAATGCAACCATCAATGTAGAATCGAATTAGATTCATTTACGTAGTATATTTTCCGGCAACAAAAGCAATAGCAAAAGTTATAAATAAAAAAGGAACGATCCGCTATTCAAGATCGTAACTCCGCACAATAATACCCCGCAAAAATAACGACTTTAAACTTCTGAGCCGCGCGAAGCATCCAAGAGGCGACTTCGAAGGAGCGCGAGCTCGAAGGAGTAAAAAAAAAAACTTTTCAATTGAATGCACGACGACCGGAAAACGCATTATAAAATTGGCCGGACCCGCGACCGTCGAGGTATAAGCAAAAGACGCTAATCAGAGGTCCATCGCGAAACAGTCCCATTCAAAGCGAACGTCCGCCTCGGACTTTTCCGTCCTCCGAATACAGCAAGAATCCATCGACGAGAGATACGGATATCTCGTCGATAGGCAACGGAGGACGAGAAGGAGGAGGAGGAAGAAGAAGCAGAAGAAGCCGCGGCATTGTGGCGCAAAATATCGGCATTCATTCCCCCGAAGCCATTGAAACCTAACGCAAATTGGCAAACTTGCCGGTACACAGCTCGACAATGAGGCCGAGGGAATAAAAAGGGTCCGACGGCGTGCGCGTACTTTCTTTCTCTATTTTTTTCTACCCTCCCCTCCGTGCGGATCTTTCATTTCGGGGGAAATTCGCGCGAGGGAAACCGAGAAAGCCGGAAGCGATGCCGCAATTACACGCGCAACAAAGAGCTTTGTTTAAGGGATTGACTCGCGCCGATAATAAGTCTGGCGAGTCCTCGCCTTTTCCAATCGTTCTTCCCCCTGGCGCGATTATTGCCGGGAGAAAAAAAAGGGGTTGACCTCGATTTTTTCGATATAATGCGTATATATTCGGAAGGGAGATCGATTTTAAGCTTTGTGAGTTTTGGCCTTTGCTCGGGCGAGTTTTTCTTTACAGTTGGGAGAAGTGTTCGGGTCGACGAATGAGGCAAAGGCATATACATGCCATTGATAGGATTAGCTTTGGGTCGCCTTTTGCTCGCCGGGAATTTTTGTTCGGAAGCTGATTAATAATTCGCGCTCGCTTTGATCGACCGGTTTATTTTGGTTTCTGCTTTGCATAAAGTTTTATTGACAGGTTAATTTAGACTTGAGTGTAAACTTGCAGATTTGTCCAATTAAACAGTTTGAAATGGAGAAAGGCTGCACTGTAATGAGAGATACTTTATGAAAACTTGCAGTTTTGCTTCTTATTGTATCTTTCCGTAACTTGAATACCTAGAACGCACTTTTCGAACAATCATTCTTTTCCAGCGCGAAGCTCAATCTTACATTCTTCATAGCTGCTCGTATAACTAAGAGTCAAATAAATGATCAAGACATTATCATGTTACGAGCCGGAGAAGCAATTAAAACGGGAAATAAATTTGTCAAGCGAGCCATTAGGATAATTGCTTATAACCTACTTTCCGGAATCGCGTATAACGCGCAGCTCAAAAGGTACGTAAGCGACTGCCGAACTTTTGATTTCCTCCTCCCGAAATTAATAAAGCACGACGAGCGAAACTTTCGGGAAGTCCCGCCGCCGCGAAAATCAGCCCCTTCCGAAAGAGAGCAATCTCCCTAAATTCGCGCGCTGCAGCTCTTTTCCGACGACGACCGCGAAATATGGAGGAGGCGATCCGTCGGCGTGCATCACGCTGCATAAACAGCTCGTATGCATCTCCCGGGCAAAGGAGAGATGGGGTAGAGTCTCCCGGATTCATATCTCCGAGCGCCGTCAAGTGTGTCCGCTAATCTCAAAGGTTCCTCTAATTGTTGTCGGCGCGGTTTCGCGTGCCATTCCCCCGAAAATTAATCTTGGAGAGAGAGAGAGAGAGGGCGCGGAATGGGACTCGGGGGCTGCTGCCGCCGCGGCCCCGCTGCCGGAATTCATTAGACATTCAAAGCCCGTAACTCGCGAGGCCGCCTCTCGTTTTATCGATCAAGGCGGCGGTGCGCGGCGCGCACACTGCACACACGAGTCAGCGCCCCGCGGCTGCTGCCGAGAGAGAGAGAGAGAGAACGAGCGACTTATGCCCCCTGCCTGATGCCGACGACGCCCGCCAGTTCATTAAGGACACCGAAGGTGATTTCCGCTTTATCGACTTTATGGCCCTGTGACCGTTGGGGAATGTATATGCCCCGCGCACCTTCGGGGCTTGGGAGCTGCCTTTCGACCCCGCTCTTTTCGGGGGAACTATGGTCTGGCGGCGGTTCTTGGGGGTGTTATTGTGCCGGTTTTTCTTTTAGCGGGGTGGAAAATAAAGCCAATTTAAAAAAAAAACGACCGCGGAAGCGGTTAAAATGGCTAATTTTTAAGGGCTTTCATCGTCAAATTTCCAGCGGAAACCTGGCCTTCTAATTAAATAGTTATTCCACTGAATTAGAGTAGAGATTAGCATCATTCGAAATGCATAAATACAATATATACCCGGGTCGTCCGCAAAATTTCAAATAATAATGGATGAGGCGTACCCAAGGATATCACGTTAAAGCGGGCCATAATATCTGTATCGGTGTATCATGTTGAAGCGCTGATAAATAATGCACGAGAAATAATCCCGCAGCCGAGGTATCGAACAGCCTCCTTCTCTCTCTCTCTCTCTGCTTATACTTCCCCGGGAAATCGGTCAAAAGGTAACTCCCCGGAATATTCCTGAAACCAAAAGTTGGAGATTTTGCATATTTGAAATTAAAGCAAAAACTTTATTGAAAGCTTAGTTAGTAAAGCTTGGCCGTATTTAACCATCGCCTTATTCTTTGTCATTTGTTCTTTAAATCTTTGGAAATCTTACTTTCAAATGTCATATTCTTATTGAAGATGATTCTTGCAAAAAGTCATCGCTTATTACTGATTATAAATCAAGAGTTATTTACTGAAAACATTTGATAACCACCCATTCTCCCTCCCAGCCGCTTCCAAATAACCGTCACACCGAGAAACGATCGACTCCCCACGGCGAAAACTTGGAGTAACTCGACGTAACCGCAAATCGACGTATATAATTATATCCCCCGGCCGCAGTTTCGACAATAACTCCCAAGAATTAATCTCCGCGATCAACTCCTCCGTCGCGAACTCGGTCAAACGGAACCCGAGATCGCGCCTATGAGCCAAGTTTCCGATATTACAGATATATAACACAGCCAAACTCGCAGAGCCGACAACGAATGCTCCCGGAGAGTCTATATATGTGCGCGCATAAACGCCCGCTTCCTCATTAAAATGCCGAACATCTCTGGCGAAGGGGCCAACTTTCTAACCCGCCGCCCAATTCGCCGTTTCCGTGCAAGCTCCCGATGGCTCCTCCGCGCGGACGCTTTCGCGTATGAATAAGTCTCGCGCCCTGGCTTTGCTAATTTTCCGCGATCGTATAACTGAAAGTTTCGCCGATAAGGCTTGTAAAGGGTCTTTGTCTGCCGATTATTTTAGTCGAGGACTCTTTGAGATTGAGGCAGTTTTTTTATGTGAATTTGGAAGAGACAAGTATTTTGTGCAAAAGTCAGAATGGAATTTTGTAAAATGAAATTCGTCAAAATCAATTTTCGAGAATCTGTAACGCTAAAGAAAGCAGTCACGTAAACGTCAGATAAAATCTTCTCTCTACCCTCACTCGACGTCTAAAGAGGCGAATTGCCACTCAAAACTATCCGTAAAAGAACAATGGAAAAGCAACAAGTCTCGAGCAAAATACAGAAAAGAAAAACAGCAGGCACCCCAAAAGAGTTTGCAGTCCCTCTCGCAAATCCTTGAAACGCTCAACGCAACCGGCCCTGCATAAACAGCACCTCGACGTCAGGACCCATCGCAGTCGCAGCCGTCCTCCCGCGCAAGCGCGCTCCCCCGCGAGAGAAGCGGCCAAAGCAGCAGCAGCAGCAGCCGGACGAAAAGTGCGGCTTAATTGTGGCCCGTCACGTATGGGCCGCCGCCTGCGTCAAAAGCCGAGCGCCGTACGTGCGCCGGCACAATACACGGAATACATCGAGAGGCGAGGGAGCCTTTCCACTCTATACATACCTAATCGCGCGCTCGGTTTGTTTGCGCGAGCTTGCACCGCCCGCTCGGACGTCGTCCCGAGGCTTTGAGGCGGAGGGACCGCTGCAGCTGCGCGACTCGGTGGAAGCGGCGGATTTCGAGTCCCGAATTCGAATTTTCGACTGGAATTCTTTGGGTGGTTTTAGAGCGATCTCTGATGAGAAGCGAGGTTGGTTCCGTTGGAGAGCAGAACGAAGAACGTAAAAAAAATTAGTATCATTTCGTGTTTTAAATAATTTACCTAATATACCCGCACGTTGAATTGAAATGACTACCTCTTTGAAGCTCAATTCGAGAACGACCGAGAAGCACGCAAAGTTTCAGTTATTTAAATCACGCTTATCGCTAATTACGTAGCTTCGGCTTAAAAAGTATACACACAAAAGCGAAAAACGAAGCGCGCCCGGCAGTGTCCCTCTCGGCTAATCTTCAATATTACATATTGAAAAGGCAGCCGAGGCTAAGTTTAAGCACACAGAAGGCCAGAAGGCTCGCCTCGTCAGCGACGATAATATCGGTGTATAAAGTGCCGGCCGTTAAATATTTGCCATTCGGGATGGGATTAAATGTAGGGCAACGGGCGCACTGGACGCGGGGAATTCATCGGGGCCTGTAAATTTTGCAACCTCCTGACCGCGCTTTCCCGGATTAGCTCTCGTGAATCGCGGAAATTATCGTATATATAAAACTCGAGCGCGGCCGCATTAGTCCTTTGCCTCGTTGAATAAAACTCGTAAATTATACCAGGCCACTTTTCACGATTCGAATATCAAAATTTCAAGTCCGGCCGAGAAGAGCCGAGGAGGTTTTCACGTTTTCGAATAATCGATCCGTCGCCTTTACGAGCCGTTAAAGCTCGAAACGATTTCTCGGACGAAAATTATTATTTTCGAGCATACGGAAAGGCTTCGGCGGCGGCGCAGAACGCAACCTCGGAATATAGTTCCGGAGGCTCTTTATGCATTCAAAGTTACGACGATATGCAAATGATTGCGCGGCGCATGATTATATTAGGCAACTATTCAACTAATTGCACATTGTTGATATGCGCTCGCATTAACTTAACGCGCCGTACACACATATTCGCCGAGATAAAAAACTTTCTCGAGTTAAGCGACGACACAAAAGGGAATTGCGCGCGAAAGCGGGAAAATTTATTAGTTTTTAGGGCCGTTAATGAGAAACTTGTTTTTGTTATAATTTATACGAAATTTTTCCTCACCGCATTTGCATGGCAAAAACTGTCATTTGTATGATAATTCGTCGGTTTATAATAAAAATTTTTTTATATACAAACGATTGCTTTGAGCTCACTATAAAAAAAAAAAATGCCTAAAAATATTAAACGCGGGCATTTGGGTGACCAGCGAATCGCTCGGCTTATTACGTTTCGTATACCCGCGGTTTTAATTAAAAAAGCTCGGCCTCGATAAAGTAATTAATCGGCCAGTTATTTAAAACATCCGAAAAACGCCGTAGCGCTCGAAAAATCGCCGAACATCAGCGGCAGCAGCGGCGGCGGCGGCATATCAGCTGGCAGCGAAACATAAATTCCAATGAATTCCAGAGCCGTCGACAGCTCTCTCTCTCTCTCTCGAAATAACTGAAATCTGCCGAAATTAATCGCTAATCGGCGGGTATCGGGCCCCCGAGTTTATGTGCCACCTCTCAACTTCACTTATCGCGCCTGCGTGCGGAGAGAGAGAGAGAGAGAGAGAGAGAGCTACGACTAAATTAATTATCCCCCGAGAGCCGCGCTCTCGCTTATGCGCGCGTATATATATATACGCACCGCACACCTAATCACGCCAGGAGTTATTGCAGGCGCGCGACAATACAACGCCGAATGCAACTCGTCGCCGTAGTCGCGCGAAATCCCGGCTCTCTCGTAAACTCGCGAGAGAGAGAGAGGCTAAGGGAGGAGGGGGGGAGAGGCGAACGCGGCTGAGGCCGTAATCTGCATAAGCTTCCGCTCTTCGAGCTATGGTCGCTCTCGAACTTATTGCCTCGACGCCTTCGACCTGCAGGCGGACGAGGCTCGACGAGGAGTCTGGTGTTATGATCGTCGCAGGAGTATATTGAGCTCGTGGTTCTTTTTCGTTTTTACGGGGGAAGAATCTAACGCCGCGGAGCGGCGAATATTGCGGAAAACAGCTTTTACTCGAGAAATTACGAGGAACGAGTGTACCGGAGGTTTTTCGGAATATTTTTTCTTTTTTGGAGCTAAATATAATACTTCTTTCGAAATAAATTCGATACGCGGCGAGTTTTCGCTTGAAATTTTGAAAATGCAGCCTGCGAAATGACCTGGAACAACGTCGAATTTCCCGGGAAATATTCGAAAACTCTATGAATCTTTTAGCCGGCAAATTAACTTTACAAGCCGCCATACAACTCCACAAGCCACAATCAACTAGCGGCATGAATAAACACGTTCGGCTCTCCGGGCTCGCGCAAAAATACTTTGAATAAAATTCCAATTTAGCTCTCTTTCTCTCTCGGCAGCCTTTCATTTCGTCAGCCGCGCGCGGCGGGCAGCGAAAAGTTTATTCAGTTTTAAAGGGCGCCTAAATTTACCGTTTCGCCTCCGAAAATACACGCCGCCACCTTCGCCCAAACAATATACGCCGGGCTTTCTGCAGAAACTTGATGACCCGTAAGCGAGAGGCCGAGCGACCTTTTCACGGAGGCCTTTCTCGCGCATCGGCCCGCTTGTAAATCAATATCGAGGCCCGATCGCGAGCTCCGGGGATATATAACGATCGACTATTTTCCTTCGCTTCATACCGAACGAAGCCGAGAGTCGTTACGTAGAAATAATAGCCGCCGAGCGGTCCGACTCTCTTTTCCGAGGCGGCTGCGATCTCGTCGTGGCCTTTGGATGGGAGCTTAATTAAAAGTTGGCCGACTGATATCGGTTACATCGGTTTCTGACCTCGATTGCACGGCCGCGCACAAAGGAGAGTAGATATAGTTTTATATTATGGGATTATTGTCGGTGTCTACATTATACTTTTTTTCGCAATTAGGTCGCCTTCTTTTAGGGATTATTTCTCGGGAAAATGAAAAATTTCAATATTAAAATACACGGACGCGTCTTTTTTTAGAGCGACGTCGAGCAAACTTTCTTATGGAATTAATAGCGTTTTTTCTTTGAGTTGCGTTTTACCAGCTTAATTCAGTTTTCTCCTTTATCAGTCGAGAACGAGGAAAAAAGGAAATTCCTTTCAGCGCAAAAGAAGGGAAAATACTCTTTCGCCAATCTCTGAAGAAAGTAAGAAAATTGATATATTCTAAGGACTTTCTAAATGTGAGAATTTAAGCAACTTTTATAAACGGCGATGAAGTATTTAGAAACTAATTTGCGCAATTAGTTCGTAAAATTTTCGTGGAATCATTTTAAATGACAAGAATGCAAAACCAACTTTTCAGGTCAGAGGATTCGGAATTGGGGCAGCTATAAATTTATTATTGAGAATAATGACGAACTTTTGCAGTATAAGCTTCTTAAAAATGAATAAGTGCAAATTCATATCTCGTTACCTTTTCTACCTCGTTAGTCATGCTGTGTCAAAAATTAAAATTTGTAAAATTTGTTGAAGACGTCTTTTGATTAATTTCGGAGCAATGCAGGAAATTTTAATTTTCATAAAATCATAGTTTCACGTCTGGACATATTTTTAAAAGCAGACATTCTAAAAAGATTCCACTTTAGATATTTGAAATATTCGCGCATTCAAATCTTGAAAATATTTTTGTCTTTACCATTAGAAAAGCTCTCTCTCTTTAAAAGGGAAAAAAGGGACGCGAAAAACGTAAAAGATTTGAACACAACACTTTACGAACGCGCAGCAGTACATTAAAAGCTAAAAGCATGACCTGAAAAAAATAGAAAAGAATTTTAATCAATCGACGCTGCCTGCAAAAGGGAAATGTTGTTCTAATGATAATTTATTTTTCAACGGAAATGCGATGATATTAAATTGAAATATGTATTATATTTCACCGTATTTTAATAAAAATATTTTTTTTAATTAAAAAATTCAATTTTACTGCAATATTGTATATAGTATTAATAATAGCCGTGACGAATGAATAACTTGTCAAAAAAAAGAATAAAATTCACATTTTATTCAACTGAAAAAATGATTGTTTCATAAAAATTGTAAGTCACGTAAATTTTCCAATATCAAATTTGAATAAATTCGTAATATAATTACATTTTATTGAATAAATTATTACAATTTTGATACATTTTAGACCCAATATATTTTGATAAATTTAATTAAATTTAAACAATGTTCATCTCCCTTGTCAGTAAAATCAATAAATTTTGCTAATTACGCATCACATCTAGACCAAAAGTTCAATCCTGCTTGCATCCCGCGCAATTCACTCCCAAAGTTCCGCTGAAATTTCCCACCGAAAATCATAAAAAGTATCGATCGCCAATTCAAACAAGTTGATTCACGTCCATTATTTATGCCTCCCTCGGGGAATCAACGTAAGACGATCCAACGAGGCGATCGATGTCCATCCCCGATTTCCTCGTCGCCCGTCTCGGCTTTCAAGACGCGCAGCGATCGCCGACTCGAGCCATCGATTCTTCGAGGGGCGCAATTACGGCCCGGGCACTGCGAGCGTTTGAGTAAATCTATCCCATCGAAAAGGAAAAAAAAAAACAGCCATCGCTGAAAAAACCGCGCCGCCGTCGAACAAAAGCGCCGGGAGGCGAGAGAGCAAGAAAAAAAAATCGCGTCGCGGAACGAAGAAAGGTGAAAAAAGGGGGTTTTCGCTCGCTGAAAGTAAGAGGGGGTATATAGATACGCGCGAGAGTACAAGAATAAAAAGTGCCGGCTTACTCTCTCTCTCTCTCTATCTCTCGCCTCGTCGGGAGAGGAGGTTCGCTCCCTGGCCCCGTTCGCGCCATTAACATAATGATTTCGCTAAAAACGTCACTACCTCTAACGCCGCCCCCGAGGGAGAAACGGCCAAGACACTAATTTTAAGGAATGCCTCTCTCTTTCCCTCTGTCTCTCCTCGTCGCTCCCGCGGAAAAGGGATTATAAGTACAACCCCCTCTCTTCCTACCCCCCGCTGTATTACGGAGGCTCGCGCCGTCGCGTTTTCGGATTTTAAGCCGCTAGTGGCACTCGAGGGACTTAAACGGGGGCGGGAAAGGAGGAAGGGAACGCCGGGATAGAGAGACGCGTCCTATATAGGTATATACAGACTCCTCCGACGCGCGGCTTGATATATAGAACGGAGGAGGGAGAGGGTGGCGATACTCGCCGCTGTTATGTGCAGGGCGCAAAGGGGTGATCGAACTTTTGCCCGAGCGCGGAAGCGCCTCTCTCGCCTCCTTTGACGGGCTTGAATATTATATGCCCCGTGATCCCCCGCCCGCGGAATATAAGTTCGCTCCCGATAATTGTTTCGAAAAAGTGCTCCGGGCCGAAGTGCTCTCTCTCTCTCTCTCTCTTTCTGTCGGGCGGAGATATAACCCCCCCAGTTTCCAGGCGGAACTTTTAAACTATCGGTAAATTACGTCTTCGTTTTCGGGAAACTGGCTGATCACTTTCTAGTTTGTAGTTAAGCCGCGCGGTAATCGTCGACTGGCGACGGCAACGTATTGATTAAATACGCTGCAAACGCTAAAGTAAAAACAGAAATGAACATCCCCGCGATGGGGCACATGTCAAGCTGTGGAACCAGAAAAAAAAGAGTTTTCTTCCATCCTAATTCAGCTCTAAAATATTAAAAATCCACCTCCACCTCTAATTCAGCGGCGCCTCGAAACGCAGGAAGAAAATATTTTAATCAACCGCGAAATTCCGTCCGAGCTCGGAAACAAAAGAAGCGTGTCAGTACGGGGCAGCCGCACTCGTCCTCCCTCTCGCCCTCTGCATCTGCAGATCTAAAGCGAACGCATTAAGCTATTAGACCTCGGCTCTTTCCGCGGCACGCAAAATGCAGCCAGGGCCCGAAGAGCCCCGGAGTGAGAGAAAGCCGCCTAGAAAGAGCCGGAGAGAGAGAGACGCGGGGCCATTCGATGGCAGCTGTTCCACATTTGAAGGATGGATTCCGCGAGGCTTTGTCGCCCCGACAAAAGAGCCTCTCTCGACAAAAGCCGGAGCCTCCGTTTCTCTCTCTCTCTCTCTCTCTCTCCTTTCTTCCTCCGCTAAGCAACTAGCTGCCGTGCGCGGAGCCCAGGCAGCCGCCTTAGTTAACCTTTTCTCCGGGGATTCACGTGCGCGGAGTTCACGCCTCTCTCTCTCTCTCTCTCTCTCGGCCGAGGAGAGCGTTAGGATGTACTGCGGAGGTGAGCCGGTGGTGCTCATGCCGGCAAGATCGAGGGAGAGTTTTACGACGGGTTTGATACACCTTTTGCGGGATGTTGTTCCTCTTTACGGTAGAATGGACCGGGTGGATTTTCAGCGGACTTGGGTTTTTTTTTCATGGTGGTTATAGAAATGAACTGTTTGAAAGGGATACATGGCATGTAAACTGTAGCATGTTAAGGTTATTGAACTCAAACTTGAAGCTTCTGTTTATAACTTCTACAGAGGAATATACTAGATAATAAGTTTATCATATTTATTTCTGTTGTGAAAAACTTTAACGTGTCACTTTTTTCTTTTCAGATAGACATTTCAATGCAGCTGAACGAATCTGCAACTGTATGCTTTTCATTACAGGTAAGAAACCTTATAAAAAATTTTATTTACATTAATGAAGGTAGGGTTCAAAAAGTTAAAAATATAACTCTAAATTTAATATCCTCTATATATATTCAAATTTTAGTTTTGAAGAGATTATATAAAGTATTTCTAAAATGCTACAATTTAGTTATAAAATTAGTAATTTAATCTACAGTTCTTCAACAGAAATACTTTATAAAATTGTTCCTTTATCCAACAAAAGCTCAGTAATCGAAATTCAACTCCTAAAGAAAATAGCTCATTAGCAATATATTGATTAAAAAATTCGTCGTACAATAAAAAGCCCACGTACAGAACTAACGAGAAAAGCATTAAACATGCACGTAAAGTAGACTCAACCCCGGGAGCTCGGTTATAGTGCCAGCCTGTAAATTAAGGCAATTTACAAATTACGCGCAAAATCATTAAGGCCGCCACCAGAAGCCAACTAAAAGAGAGAAAGAGAGAGAGAGAAAAAAATATTCGCGAGAGAGCGAGAGATCGATCGGTATCATTTTTTCATCCCCCAGCAACTTGGGTCACTGCCTGGAGAGAGAGAGAGAGGCTGGAACGTGTATATAATACAGCAGGGGGCAGAGACGACGATAATTAACGATCGGCAGTCGAGTCCCAGGTGCTACTTTTGCCGCGCCACCGAGATGGCTAAGAAATGGAGGAACGCCGGCGAGCCGAACTACACAAATAAAGCCTCGGTATGGAAAGAGAGAGCGAGAGAGCCAAATGCCCGACATAATGCCCTTTTGTTAATTATGAAGAGAGAGGGAGGTTTTAAGCGCTCGATGAATTATTATGATTACGCTCTCGGCGCACTCGGTACACGTGTAAGTGCGCGCGACTCGCATTTACGAATTTAGACGAAACACACCGAACGAGCCGGGATATATGAATACGTCGATTTACGGGCTGATTTTAAATGCGAACTTTTTCCGCTTTTCTCTCCCCCGTCCAGCCCCCCGTGCAGTGTGCGCGCGCTCTGTGTGCCTTTGTTTACCGTTTTTCCCGCGGATCTCGTTATTTCGCCGCTGTTGGCCGCTCGGGAAGAATGCGGCTCGGTTAATGATTAATCGGAGCAGGTTTTATTCGGATCTCTTTGGAGTTTCTGGGATTTATGTAATTGTTCCGTGTAGCTCTCGAAGCTCTCCGCTTTTAAAAATTCGTTCCGCTGAAATTTCTATAATCCGCGCATTCGAATGTATAAATAATCCGCGGAATAGATAACAATAACTTACATTTAAATAAATTATTGACTCGGAACAGTAAAGGCACTCATTAAAACTGAAATTATTCGATCATCCCGCGCGGTTTATGCGAACCAACGAGAATCTGCATAAACGGAGAGAGTTTTCGGGTCGTCAGCTCTCGCGTCAAATCCAAAATTCCGTAAATTTGCAGCCCCCCCGCCGCGGCGTCGAATCAAACTAGTTTAAAAGCGCTTCCCATGAAAGCCCCAGGTCCCTCCTTCCGAGCCGCGTCCGAGAAGTATCCCGACGCACGCGAATCGGCAGTCCTCCCCCGAAAAGGCCAACTTTCTCTCTCTCCCGTATAACAATAAACAAACGCGCAACAATAGACGCCCTCTCCCACTAATTCACCCACGTACGGTACGCAGGTACCCGCGCGCCGAGTCACGATCCGCTCGCGCACACTCTCGTCTGCGTCCTCACGCACACGGACCGTGTGGGAGAGAGAGAGAGGCGCGTAGGGGGAGACGAGGGTCACGATAGCGAGCGGCACAATTATCTCTCAGTTTAACGCGGACGATTCGGCCGAGACCATGCGCGCTCTTTTTTTTATATATATACGCTCTGCCTCGGCGCCGCTGCCGCTGCTGAGTGAAACTCGAGCGTGGGCGTTGTTCCTCGGGCGAGAGAGAGAGAGAGAGAGAGAGACGCGCACACAGGGAATTCGAAATGCCGAGAGCGGCTTGGATTAGGAAGCGATCGGCAGGAAGTTCGACAGTTAGCCGAGGCTTTCGGCTCTCGGGGTTATTAGTCGATGGCCGGATGACCGGAGAATCGGGGGGCCCCCGAGAGGAAGGTAATTGAAATTGCTTTTGATTTCGAGTGCCGCCCGGTGGAGGTTAATGGAATTCGGGAATAAGAAACACAAACGATATTTTTCGTTCTCCGGGCGATCGAGTGGCCGATGCGTCGCTCTGTTTTTTTTGGCGCCGGGAAATAACGTCGCCGAGCTTTGCGCGCGTGCACGTTTTCGCGTAAACGGATATGCAAATATTTTCATGTTAATTTATGTTAATGTTGTTGTGCGGTTAGCAGTTCCTCTTCGTCATTGAGCGGTACATTTCTCTGGACTAAAAATAGAAGCTTAAAGGTAAAAATCTGTTTATTTTATTTATTTAAATGGACGATTTAATTTGAAATGTAATTTTTATAAAAAATGTTATCCGCCTTGGAGATCATTTATTTAGCAATTGAAATAAAAAGCATACTTTTACTTTCAAACAATTTTGAACAATGCGGGGTCGCCTCTAAGTGCGCGTCTAATTGTAATGGGTCGTGTGAGACCTTGTTGAGATTTTTAAACGACGCAACTAAGCAGGAAGTAAGTGATATTGTAGATGCAATGAGCTTAGGCATTTAGGAACAAAGAAAATGCATTCGTCGTGCGAACGAAATTCCTGACTCAGAGACACGTATTTTTAACGTTTATTTGCGATTGTTGTGAAACGTTTTTCGTAACTTCGATAAACCTCGAGATGAACGAGTGTCGAAAAACTGATTAATGTTAAAAAAAAAAAAAGAAAAGTTGAAAAATAGCAGCGGTAATTGCTTACGCACTCGAACGGCGACGGAAGAATTAAATTTTTTTATTGTTATGCATGGCCGAGTAATTTCTTGTTTACCATAGTTACGAGTAATAAACAGGCTTGTTGGAGAATAAAAGTAGAACCGTAGGTTTCCCGGGCGCGTTTAATTGATATACTGCCAGTAAAGTTTGATCTTAGAGCAGTTCTTTCGTTAACAAGAGCAGTTATAAACTTACTTTTTATTTTGATACTTTATGATTACCGAGCTTCGGAAAGATAAAGTAGTTCGTTCAAAAAAAAAATAAATTGAAAGAAGACTTGAAAACTCGTTAGATTCGAAGCTAAATTACGTAAAAGCTTTTGGAAAAATCAGTATCAGATTAACGAAACAATAAGAAACATTTAATTTCCAACAATCGCCACGTCTTTCGTTTCCAAAGTGTCCGTAATTCCCGGTAATAAAATGGCTTCGGCAGACACAAAAACTTCATTGACAATTGTTCGCAGAAGCGCGAGCACACTTACATAAAACATAGTGCGCAAATCGACAATGACCGGCGTTCTATTTTAATTTGAGCGTCCGGAGAAAATTTTCATTCTCGCGTCTCAATAGATTTCCCCCCCTCGCAATTTCGCAGGCCGCGAAATTTCGAAATTAATCCCCGGCGCTTATTACGTGCCTCTCTCTCTCCAGCGGGAATATAAAAAACCTCCGGCACTTCCAGGCGGCGGCTCAAAAATTCCAGCGAGGTCAAATGCAATCCCCGTCGGAGGAATTAGAAATTCGCCGAGAGGCTTGCCGGGGAGAGGCACGAAAAAGGAGCGAATTCTTTTTTTTAATTAGGTCCCTCGCTTAGAACCCACACTCTCTCTCTCTCTCGTCTCGTTTATTAAACGGCAGCGTAAGCGTGATAATTCTTCGACGCCCAACGTTTCCGCCTCCACTTTCGAAGGAGAGAGAGGGGGAGAGTAGCGAAAGAAGGAGATAGATGGTGAAAATTAGAGGGAAGGGGTTAGATTAAGAAAGATTGGGAGAAAGACTGAGAGCTGTGCTGCAACCGCAGGAAATGGAAGAGTGATGGTGTTTTATGTTGATGATTCATCTATGGTTTATTCATGCCGTTGGATCGCTTTTGCAACGACGCTCGGCGGACGCGGAGTATTAGAAAATGTCCGTCGCGTTTTTTCGAAAATTTCGTTTCGGGGAGAAACCGGAGTGAAGTAAAGCCAGATAAGCCAAAAACGTTATCAATGATATACATTTTTATCGTTCGCTTCCTGCTTCGCGCGTTAAATTTGTAATATCCTCTCGGGAAAATTGAGGTTGGGCCGAGAAATTGTTCCAGCAATCAAGACTGCACTTCCGAGCAAATAAAGAAAATGATCGACGGTACGTCCGACTTTTAAATTTCTCGATGATTCGCGCAACTCCCACCCGAAGTTACGTGCAAATAAATTCCGCGAACAAGACGCGGACCTCGTATATTCATGCAGAAACTCCGGCAGTTTTTGGTATATATCGGAAGCTTTTTCGCGCAATTGGTCGTATGTAAATGACTGCCTCGTACAGTTGAAACTTTACGCGGCGCAAAAACTTGGGGGGAACGGCGAAGTGGCGGCTTATACATCCCACCTTTTTCGGCCTCCGAATCTATCTTTCACACTCGAAACTCCCGCCGTTTCGCAGTCAGAAGGAACGAATTTCCGTCGCCGTCCACGGAGAGAGAAAGATCGCTGCTTTTTCCGAGCCGTAATTATTGACTCGAGATACGTATCGTTATCGCTCGGTGAATGGCTCGAGTGCTCATACGTCGACATTGTCTCTCGTGGCGTTCTCCTTTTTTGATTAGTTACGAAGAAACGTCGCCGCGGCTGTATATCGAGAGCGCACGATTTTGCAAGACCTAGATATTTGCGCGGAGATCGTTTGCGGCTGCTGTTGGATTCAAGGGTCACCTACGTTTTTTCCGATGCTTGATCTTTTGGAGTGAGACTGTGACAAGCTCGCGAAGGTTTAAGCAGCTGTAACGTTGCACTTGGCAAATTTTTAATTTATATTCGCAAGGATAATATGTCTAGTAATAATATTTCTTTCCGCAAACAGTTGTTAAGAACTGCGATTATCTTTTAGTTGCTTGTAATTACTTCAGTGTCTTTAATTTCATAATAATTACGTATGTAAGATTCAAACTTTTCAACTATGTACATATTACACGTCACGTAATGTTTATCTCATTTCCACATTCCGTTTAGCCGCGATATGCACAGGTTACGTAATTGCAATTTTTTTACGCCGAGGCCGACCTAATTTTTGAAATTTTTAAAAACGAACTTTATGATAGTTATTAAAATATTGTATTTCCACCGGCTATTGTTGCGCTCCGCGTAAATGGTTTCGTTGCCGCGGAATTACGTCATTATATCTATATACCTTAGCTTTGAAAATCGCCTCGTTTTCTTTTTTTCGCTTTTGCAACCCATTAGTTCGGAATGAAATCATGCCTCAGTATAAAGTAGAGCAGTTTGGTGGGTAGAATCTGGAATAAAGGAAATATGTGCCACCAGCGGATTCTTTCGCGGCGGCTGTGCAAAAGGACGCGAAAGGCAAAAAGCGAACGCGGCTGTAAAATAACAGAGTTGGAAAAATGTTAAAAAGAGGAGGAAAGGAAAAGAAAAAGTTTAGAAATTCTCTTAAACTCTGGATATTCATTTTAATAAACTTTTTTTTGCACATTGTTGGATTCCGCGGATGAGTGGGCTGTGAAAATGTTGAAATTACTATTTAAATATAAATTAAAAATTACGTTTTAATTTTCTATATAAAACTGTTGCTGCAGTTTTGAACTTATACGTTTCGAAATCTATTTCAATTCGTAAAATACGACTTTTTAAAAAACAAATTACGAAATAAACAGTTCTCTTCCTCGTCGATGTTTTCTCAAAACTAATGATTTCTCCCGCGCCGCGTCGCAACTCCATTTAGATATAACCCAATAAAGCCGCAACGCAGATTTTTAACTTCATAAACGGCAAAGCAGGCGGCAAAAGACCAGAGGCGAAAAATATATTAACCCGGGGAGAGAGAGAGAGAGAGAGAGAGTCGGAGAGCGAGAGCGGACTCCCGCCCGAGAAAGACGAGGAGGAAGGAGAAAGAGGAGAGAGACAGCCAGAGACACTAAGCACTCTCGTTACCGGTTAATTTGTGCAATTGATGCGGCGCGTTTCTCGCCGGAGAGTCGGAGCTTGGCCCGCCGCCGGGAGAGAGGGAGGGAGAGTGCGATGCCCCCCCGAGCCGGAGCTTCCCAAGCCAGAAAACGAGTATTCCACGGGCTTTAATTCGACCCAAATCGAGCGAGATTGCGCTCTCTCTCTCTGTCTCTCTCTCGCGCGCGCGAGAGCAAAGCCGGCCCGGCTGATAACGCGCAGCTAGTCTCGCGAAAAACAATTAGAGCCGAGCGTTTTAAACGGGGACCGGCACCCCGACCGAGAGAGCTTACCGAGCTCTTAATAGCTTTCATTCGATTCCTGCTTCGCGGGTTTTCGCTGTTCTCTTTTTTTTTCGAGATATCAAGGAGGTTATTAAATAATCCGTGCGTCCGGGAATTTTTCCTCGGGGAAGCTTCTAAAGGGTAAATGTTTCGCTAACGATTGCCGGGAGATGAAAATTTAAATAAATTGCAGGGAGTTTCATTAGGATCTCGTTTTTCAGTGCTTAAAAAGTGGGTTTTTTTTTATATTTTAGCATTTGCTGCTTTTCAAAATGAAAATATGGAATAATATTCAAAGTGAACCAAGGAGTAAAAAATTTCGACGCAATTATAAAGCAACTCAGTTAATCTGCACTCCTAAAAACAGCCGAAATTTTATCAGGTGTGAAATAAGGCAAAAGCTCAGGCTCATATTAAATCCACAATAAAGTAAAGACTGTAAACGAGCCAGTTTACCTTTGAAACCTTTCTCATTTTCAAGCGAAAATCTCATATCGAGCGCGCGGCAACAAAAAGCTCCTCCAGTTCGGCCGAGAGGCTAAAAAATTTTCCGCTCTCCGCGGCAGAGAGGAGAGCGTCAATTTCCCCTTAAAATCAGCTCCTGCGCAAACAAGCTTCGACTCGTCCCGCGACGCGGAAAAACCTCAAAGTCGCGCGCGGGCGGCGGACGATAAGCGCGCCGGCGAATTACAATTTTTTTCGCATCGCGGGAGGCTGGCTAATAAGAAGAGCAAACAAGCGCGGCGAAATGAGGAAAAAGATCATCCCCCCACCCCTCCCCTTCGGGGTAGCTCTCTCCGACGATGTATCGATGAAATTTGGCAAATGTCACGGACCGCGGAGATATTGCCGTTGCCAAGCGGGAGCAAATGTTTGCTCGGCATTTACGCCGAGGTTTTGTTTAATTTCCCGTTCGATGAAATACCCGGCCACGGGGTTGAGATAAGGTTTCCGCGGCCGCCGCGCGTATTTACGGGCTCGAATTCGAAATTATATTTCGAGATCTGCGGCTGGATGTTTGCGAGTCGAGTCTCGGTCCGGTTTGTTTGTAAAATAAAGCTATATTGTTACTTTTTAATTAAGAGCTTGATAGCATAAAACTGTTTGCTTTCATTTCAATTATTAATCCGTGTAAAAGATGCTCCTTTTAATGTATTAAGCAAAGAATGGCTTTGAGTAAAAGCTGACGGAAGTTTAAAGTAATTCATGTTTTTAATTAAAGATCTCCCGGTCTTAATTAATTAAATTATATATTCGAGATAAGATATCGTCCGGTTTGCAATCTGAAAAAAATTAATGCTCATCGAAAGAGTAAAAAATTCAAGTCAAATAGATTGCATTAAATCGACTTTTTTTCAATTCTTTTTTTCCAACTAAATTTCATCCAAAAGTTACTTTTATTCTGCTTTAGAGTAACTGAAAAGTCTTTAAAAATTTTATAGTCTTCTTTTAGCCTCAGAGACTTGATGAAAAGAAAAAATGTTCAGCTTTTCATTCAAGACAAAGAGAAGCAACAGATCACTTTTACCTGAATCAAATTAAATTAACCACAGTAATTAATCTAAAAAAACATTACGAATATTTCCCTAAAAATATTTTAGAAAAATACAATATCGAAAAATCAATTGTTTTATTAAGAATTCGCATAGTTTGTTACAACGAGTTCGAATCTTCTTTCAAACGAACCACCTTTTCCAAAGCTCGCCCAAAAAAAGCGCAGGAAATCTCTTTTTCCCCGTACTCGTACCTCCTAAAACATCGGCCCGCTTATTTACCCCCCGTTTCCAGGCCCCTGGGTTATTTATCAAATTTCAATTATTCATCGATCCCGGCCGCGCGCGCAGCCTCGTCCGGGCTTGCAGCATCGCACATTATCAAAGGACCCACATATCACGCTAACTCGGTAACCTCGAAAGCACATCGAAGCCCCGGCCGGGCAGCCATCCAGGCAAGCAAAGCGGCAGAGGCAAACACTTCCCTCCCCCCGGCCTGACGGTATACACCGGCGCGTACATCGCCCGGTAATGCGCTCGAATAAAACGTAACCAGACGGCTCGACAACGCATAATTAAAATGTTTGAAACGCCGGCGGCGGAACCGCGCGCTGCAAAAATAGTTAATCCGACCTTAAAAAACAAGGAGAGAGCCCCCCCCCCTCCCTTCCCCCGGCAGCCGGCCTCCGCGAGTACTCGAGAAAGTAAGAGAGGCAGAGAGATAATTAAAAAGCCCGGCGCGCAGCTCGCCGGAGATATTAAAGCGTCGAAGGGAGAAAAGGCCTCGGCTGCTCTCTCTCTCTCGGTCCTTATCAGCAGGCCGTTATCACACTAGGCCAGGCAGTTGCTGGAAAAGCCCCGGCAGGAAAGAGAGAGCCACTTGCGGCGAGCCGCGGAAATCGCCTTCATATATGAGCCCGCCGCTTGTTTGCCTTCGCCTCTCTCTCTCCCGCGTATGTCCCTAGTCCAAAGGCTTGAAAACTCCTCCCGCGATTCGTGCGAGCGCCGAGCCGTGTCCCAAGCGATGAGAGTCTTGACGCTCGGGGGGTTTTTTTTTTCTTTTTTTTTTCGTGCTACCTGCGCCGACTGCGCCGCGGCTTTAAGGCTTTACGGCAGCTTTTTTTTCTTTTCCGCCCCCCGGGAGATCGCGATTGCGAGGAAGTTTCTTTTTTGCGCGCGACGAGCCTACCGCCGAGGCCGTAATCGGAGATATTTTTCGGCCTGCGGAGCCCGCTGCCGGGATTAAAGCGCGGCCGCCGGAAAATTTCGAGCGCAGTTTTAGATTTAATGCAGATAAGGGACCGCCGGGTTTCTCTTACTCCCGAGATCTTATTAGGCAACCCGCTCCAGTTTCGCTTTTTATAACCCGCTCCGACGCGCCCGCGAGATTCGTCAACTTTATCTCGCGCGACCCGGAGAGCAAACGACGGGCAACAACGAATGCGGAGCGTGGCCCCAAAAATTTGTCCGACAAAAAGCTATACAGTCCTCGGAAGAAACCGCGCGACGATCGGCAGCGGCTCTCGGTGCACGGACACACACACAGTTCGTTTTAATTTCGGGGATATCAGGCCGGAGGGGGAGAAAGGCGGGATCGGTTCAACTGACCGAGCGCCGAGGCTAAAACTTCGTCATTATGACTTTGGGGCCGGCCGAATTACCCTCAGAATTCGCCGAAACTATCCTCCTCGGGGGAGTTCCGACGGCGGCACACATAACCCATACCCAGGGAGCATGTATGTATATACATATATATATACATGGGTCGCTGAAAGATCGCGTTCATTTTCCAAGTTGCGGCGGAGCAACTCGGCGGAGTATTCTTCGCCGAGCTCGGGCGCCAATGAGGCTGAAATCGTCTTTGTGGGTCAGCGAGAGATTTAGGCTTCGGCGCGGCTTTGCTTATGAGGAGGCAATGGATCGTTTGGGGGAATGTTGTATACTTGCCGGGAGCGATGGATATACGTCGCTTTTTACGGTGAAACTTTTGCCGGGACGGGCATTGAATTAACCGACGAAGTGAATAACGTGCGTTGGAACTGCTTTATGCGTTCTTAATAGCTGCTTATCAAAAAGCACCAGCGGTTTCTTCCGATATCGCGACGAATAAATTAATTTAAAAAATTTTAATTGATTATATGTATACTCAATGCAGCACGCGGTCTTCTTAAAAATAAGATTACAAACCGATCCAGAAAATTCCTTTTGAACTTTGTTCCCATCCGCCATTAATCACTCGATTATCAGCTTATCTCTCGAGATTTATCTCTTGAGCGTTCAGAGTCGTCTTCGAAAGCACGCAACGGCCAGCTCTGCGCTCGACGCTCGACGCACCGCCGCAGACACAAAAAATTCATTCGACCCGCGGCTAAAAAATCAAATTAGAGGCCTTAATCCCCCTTTATTCTCTCGATTACGTCCGAGCAATCTCCAAAAATTGCATTCGCATCCGCGTCGCTTCCGCGGGAGTGTCGGCCGCTCGAAATTGCATTTATCTCTCTCTCTCAGGAGCTTACAGCGTCAGAGTGCGTGTACGCCGACGTATATACATCGGCCGCGGGCGAGAGCCCCCAGGCGGCGTGTATATACGTATATATGCGGGAGAGCGCTGCAGCCCGGAGGCGCGCTCTGGCACGATATCGCAATTAATGCATCGCTTTAGCCTCGTAATCTGCTCTTTTGATCGAGTCAGCATCTATGCGGCCGCCGCCGCTGCACTGCTGCTGCCTGTTACAAGACGCCGTCGAAGCGGCTTCCCGTTGGAGATGCTGCTGCTTACGCGGACGTGTGGCTTTTCAAATATATGTATATATACGAATGCTTTGCAGGCGGAATGAAAAATTCTAATTAAAGTGAGAGCGTTATAAAATTAGACCGCGCGCTTTCCGTACGCGTATATACTTGCCGAGCGTCTAAAAAGTGTCTAAAAGCAATCGCTCATCCCGGCGAAAAGCGCTTACGCTAATTGGTCCAGCTCGCTTCTCGGTCACTGTACTTTCCGCGCGAATCTTTCCATCCTCGCGGCGGAGCAGCGCTGCACTTCCTGCTCCGCGTGTACATATACAACACACGGACAGTACGCAGATCGGACGCTCACAGCTGCGAAATTGCCCGGTGCGTTATACGTATATACACATCTCCGCTGCGTGTGTCTCTCTGGCTTCTACGTTGGCATAGCAACCAATATCTGCCCGTCTCTATTTATCTTGTTCGGCTCCTTTGCGCGCCGCGCGCCGTCCCAAAAACATTGACCCTTCCCGAGCAGCAGCTTGGCTACCTCGCTCCATTTCGTCCGGCGAATGTGTGTGTGTGTGTGTGTGCGTGTGTGTGTACGTACGTAAGTGCGGGGCAGTCGGAAATTATCACTTGAGGGACACGACACGACGCTATCGGAGCGAGAAAATGATAGGGAGCGAATACTACCGAATTCCTTTTCTATCGAGCAACGCAGACAATATCGCGCGGCGATTTATTTGCTTTCTTCTTCCGTAATTCCGGGTTGGATCGGGGAAAGTTTATACCGCGCATCGATGAATCTCGCCTTTTCTCTTCTTCAAAGAATCTCGCGAATTTAAAGTCCATCCGGCGCGGAGGCCGGGAGAAATGGATTTTTTTTTTCTTTTTTTTTTCGAGAACGGAGTGGTTCGCTGTACCTTCGATTTATTTTACGTTATAACATACGAGTATTTTCACTTTTATACCTAATCATTAGTCAAAATAAAATGATCATTTTTATGCAAAAAGACATTGCCTAGCATTTTCATCCATAAATAATCTTCCCAAGTAACCCCAAACTTCAAATACCCTAACAAACAATCGCTTATTTCGCCTCCCACCGAAGACTCCGCACTCGCGACACTTGCATATTCTAAAAAACGCGCAGCGTCGCGGCAAAGAAACGAGCCCGCGTCATCAAAAAGCATCCCCCGAACCTTCGCGCGCGACCCCCCCGGCCGCCGCCTCGCGCGCGCGTTTTCGCTGATCATCGAAAAATTTCGAATGCGCCTCCGCGGCGCGCGCGCGCGGCGGGAAGGGGTCAAAGAAAAGCCGGTCGATCGCCCGATAAATATGCATGCGCATCGATTAACGACGTCGGCGATGCGTCGCCTGCGCATCGCATGGCATTTCCTTCCCGCGGAGAAACGAAAGCGACGTGTGCGCCGCGCGCAGACCACTCGAGGAAGAAGGCCCCTTTTAAAGGGGCTCCCTCCCGAGGACCCTCATTAAAATACGCTGAGAAGCCCGTTTCTTATTTGTCAACGGCGACGAGCGAACGCATGCTCCTTTTATTTTTTCGCTCCAGGCTGCCAGGAGGAAAAATCTGGAGAGGAGACGCTCTTACGTGAGTACGAAAAATCGGGAGGCGGTGATTTTTCGATCCGAAATTATGCAGATATTAACAATAATGTGTAATTGAATTTTCAGGGATTTTGGTGTAATTTATTAACGAAATATTGTTGATGCGCTTACTTGCATACATTAGCTTGAATTAATTAATTTACGATGCGATTTATATATAATAATAATGAATCGAACCATCGTTTATTTTGCAAGAGATAATCTACAATTTTGGAGTGCATAAAATAATTTTATCAATATATATATATATTTTTGCGCAATTTCTCCTTCTGCTGTGCGTTGAACTTTTCAACTTGTATTATAATTCATGCGTATACGTATACATTTTGAACCCAAACGTAATGTTATTCAGAAAATCGTTTTTCCTCGTATCTTTCTATCCCGGGAATGAATAATGCATCAACAATTTCGAAAGAAAGTCGACCCGTCGGTTTCGATATCCTTTTGGTTTTTTGTTCAACAAGAGGAGAAGACGTGACGTCAGGATTTTAGCCCGAAAAATGCGTAAGCATAATTATTCATGCTTTACATAGAAGCGTTTGCACTGTGAGTCTTTTATTTTCGAACCCGAACGTGCTTAATTATGGTAATTTTTCTGCTTAGGACTAGCTTTTTAAAATTTATCAGTCTATGGCATCATTCTTCGTTAGTTTCCATGAGTCTTTATGTTTATTCAATACCCCGCATTAACTAGCTGGCGTTTCGCTATTATGTTGCGTTTCTAAGAAACAAAACATCTCAAATAAAATTTGCCTCTACGACCTTTCCGTAATGAAAACACAACGAGAGCAAACGAATCACCCCAACTATCTCAAAAATCATCTCCTCTCTCAGGCGGTAATCGAAAAAAGCGGTTCGATTTTTCCGCGGTCCGATCGAGCTGCAATTTTTCCCAAAATCGTCGGGCACTTGAGCTTGGGAAAAAACAGAGAGAGATAGAAAGAGCGGACGAGCGCCGGGGTCGGTGACGAGAGGCCAATGACACCCCCTTAAAAGCCGGGCAGCGCGCGCACACCGCAGACGGATCGCATTCGAATACAATGGGCTATTCATTTCCATTTGGTGCGGGCTCGCGGGGGCCACCTTTGACCCCCCCGACGCATCGCTTTCGAAAGCGTCGTCGTCGTCGTAGTCGTCGCGCGCTCGTTTTATCGCGACTCTTTCGCGAGCGGGAGCAAGTCTTACCGTCCGTTCGACGTTTCTTTGTGCAGCCCTCGAGTTTTCAGAATAATGGAGGGACGCGAGTTATTGGCTGGAGGAAGGGTGTATTAATGTAATTGTTGGGGGAGGGCTGCGTTTCACTTTGTAATGAGAGACATTTTTAGTTAATTACGCGATGCTGCACTTGTATAAGAGCGTTACATTTTTTAAAAGAGATTCGATTGTCTTCGGAGCTGCTCAAATGGCAGTCCGGTCTTTTCTCAGAGGCATTCGTCTCAAAATTATGGAAAAGAATAATTAAATAAATGCTTTCTCGTAGAAAAGCGCGCAGTACAAGACTGATGAAAAAGTGATTACGCATTTTAAAAAGAAATACCGTGCAGCGGATACTCAAACGTTTCTGTACATTGCAGAAGACCGTTCAACAAAAAATTGTGAATCCTCCTTCAAGAACCTCCGGGCAATTCCGAAAAACGTCGTCGAACAAGGTCATCCCGCCAGAAAGCCCGCTTTCTCCCAACAAAAATCAATCGCGCCGCTTATCTTTCGCACTCCCCGGCTTATCTCCACCTCGGGCAACATCCTCCATCTCCCGCTCCGGTCACACGAGCCTCTGCCTCTCTCTCTCTCTCTCTCTCTCTCTCTCTCTCTCTCTCTCTCTCTCTCTCGCTGTCTCTCTCCTCCCCGCGTATATATGCATACGCACATAGCGAAACGTGCCACCTGGCCGGGGACATCGATCTTACGATCGCGCAGACGCACCGAGTGGGCAGATTAAGCGGCGGAGGGGCCGGGGGGTGGAGGGGGGGGCGATTTTTTTTATAAGCGCGTTATACGCGTGTTCTTTGGCTTATACGTACAGGGGGGAGGGTGGAAGGAAAACCGGGGAAACGCTCTCTCCTTTTTAATATCCTCGCTTTTCCTGCGGCTTTCGGCCGCCCGAGATATCCCTCTCGGAAAGATCCGCAGTGACTTATGTCCTTGGATTCGAGAGCTGGAATTTTATGTTTATTTCGACGCGCTCGCGGGGAAGATCGAGTTGCTCGGAATGATTAAATTCTGCCGCCGCCGCGGCTTCCGCCTCTTTTTTTTTTTTTTTTTTTTTATCGGCAGACTCTCTTTTTATGGGGAGACATAAATTATTGTAAGCCGATTCGTTTCGTGTACTTTTTAACGATGCATCGGGGCCGTAATACACTTTTTTTTAGGACATAATTATGCCGCGTAAACTTTTATTTTTCCGCCTTCGCTCCGGAGGCCGCTTTCGACTTGCGAAAAGTCGACGATTTGAAGTTTGAAAAAAAAAGAAAATATTCATTTGCCCGCCGAAAGCTAATAAAATGGAAAGATTCACTTTCGAAAGTGGTTGAAAAAAAAGCTCGTTTTCCCAGGCGAATTTATCTCGGATGCACGACCTCGTGAACTTTTGAAAAATCATGGCTCCGAAGCAACTCCGCGCGTTACTCCCACCGGGGGGCGAAAAAAAGGCCGCGTAGAAGGAAAAAAAAAAAAAAACGAGAAAAACTAGCACACGCAGCTGACGACCTAATAAAATTATCCGACCCCCGCCGGCGGCGGAGTCTCTTCTCCTTTTTTGCGGCGCTGAAAAAACACTGGCTAAAGAATGCGGAAGACCGGAACGAGAGAGGCGCGCGCGGAAAGAGGGCTAAGAGGTAAATTCCTCCTCCTTTTTTCGCACACAGAGCGAGAGAGCGCCGAGATCTCTCTCTCTCTCTCTCTCTCTCTCTCCTCTCTCTCTGCGAAAGGGCTCGAGCAACCCTGGGAATTGCGTTAATTACGACTAGGTAGTGGAAGCCAAGCGTCTCGCAAGGCCGATTACACAAGTTTGCGAGAGCGCGCGCGAGTATATATAGGGTGAAGAGCTGCTCCCCGGAAGCCCAAAGCGGGCGTTAATTCGCCGAGGGCCGAGCTTCCCTCTGTCTTCCCGCTAGTTTCTCTCTGCCGGCTCTTCTTTTTTTTTTCTCCCCCGGCGGCGGCGGCGGCACGGAGATGAGGTGGTGGCGATCGAGGCCCCTTTTTATTTTTTTATATATAACAGCGGGAATTCGTCGCGGGCGGAGTCGATGAATTCTCGATGCCGCCCGAGGCCTTTTTCTTCTTCGCCCGTTGACCCTTTTTTTTTTGAGAGGGTCGGGGCTCGATGTTTGCTTAAGGGCGGCTGGGTGGAAAGGAAAATTCTTGATTTACGGCTGATCGGGGGCTGAGGGAGGGCGTTAGTTATCAATTGCGCCGATGTCGACAGTTAACTAAAGGTCGATTTTATAGTGGAAGCCGAATTCGTCGGATTTGAGGTGGAAGTTCATTTTTGTCGAGGATTAATTTCATTATTTATGATGAAGATCATTCTGCTCTCCGCTGGGTTTACGTATGAAAAAGTTATATTTGGAACCTTTGTATTATTTAAAGTGCCATTCTAAAGTAATATTGAAATAAATTTTATTTTTATAAAACGTTACATTTTACGGAAATATCAAAAAGTATTTAAATTGCCACGTTGAAATGGGATTACTAAATAATAATCTGCTTTGATTAAATATGCTACATGGTTAAGCTTCGCTGTAAATCATTTATTGTTTGAAATATAATCCCCCATTGCTTTTCAGTCACTCGAATAAAAAACATTTTTAGTTACTTATATGAAAGTTGTACAAGCTTCGACGTCGGAATACTGAAAAATAATATGATTCTAAAAAGGCAATTGTTGAATCGCATCAAACATTCCTACAGTTATCCTATCTTTAGATTATATATATATATTTCAAATCCCGAATCGTGTTAACAAACCTCAAACTCACATATCAAAAAACCACCAAAACCTGTCCAAATTAACTTATTTCCATAATTATCCAGGCGCAAAAAGCAAAATCCCCCCCAATAACGCACGTCCTCGTTTTTGCTTCCAGACAGAGCGAGGTGAACACCGCAAACAGCAGCACCTGAGCGCGACAAAGCAGTGCCCATTACCGGCTCTCCTCGATCGCAGCCGATATACTTCGAGAGCCGTGCGCCGTCGTACGCGGAATTCCGATTCCGCCGGAAGCCAAAGCGTTCTCCTTGTATAAGAGCGGCGACCGCCGACCCAGAAGGCCGAAGACCGCGACAGCTGAGGACACGCGCTCTTTTTTCTCTGTCTCTCTCTCTCTCTCTCTCTCTCTCTCTCTCTCTCTCGAGCTCGGTGAGTCAATTAGCGCGCTCGGAATATGTGCGCACTCGGAGTTCTGGTCGAGAGGTGGTGAGTATGAGTTCTCTTCGGCGGCTTTGTTTCGCGCTTTACCTTTTGCGTCGGCTCGAGATTCTTGGAAAACGGCGGAATATGACAATCGGTCTTTTGTGCTCCTTTTGATTTTTGTGCGTAAGCGAAGCCTTGCGTAAATAACGAGGATATCGGGTTCGCGCGGCGTAATGCCGCGAAACTTGTTGCTTTGAAATGTACGGTAGAGCAGAGTCGAGTTTAACGTAATGCCGACTAAATATTTGAACAATGTTTCAATTGCGGATTATACTTTGGACAAGCAGCGAGGAGCTTCAATATTAATGTTTATCTTTGCGAACGCATCTGGCGAAAGTACAACAGTTTCCGCGAAATTAGGCGTGAAATATTAAAGAGCCACTTAATGATGTAGATTTATTCTATTGATTAACGAATTTCTTTACGAAATAGTGTAATTCCACTATAAATAAATTACGAATCAACGTGCCAATTGCAGTTACAAGTTTAAAGAATTGCCAACTATAAAAAAAAAAAAGAAAAAATCAATAAATAAGAAAACCCCACATCCTTCCACAATACGACCTCGCCATATTCCTCCCGCACTCGGGCCAAGGCGTAAAAAATGAATTCGAGCCCCGGGGAAAGCCAGCTTCAATATTAAAGGCCACGCTCAACTGATCAGGAAATAGGCGCGCGCCGTTACTGCCATTAACTCGATCCGAATAGCGGTGTATACAAGGGCCGTTTGCCGGCGGCGGCCCTCAACTCTCAAGACGCTCGCTATACTTGCCGTCATCGTTTCCCCATAAGAGAGAGAGAGAGAGAGAAGCCCGCCCTCCTCTTCGAGCGCGCCTCCACCCTCCGCCTTCCATATTTCATTGCGTTATATACGTGGGCTCCGAAAAGTCACGCGCCCGCAGACGTGGACAGCTGCCACGCGCCTCCTCGCGTGTCTGTGTGTGTGCACAAGAGGGCGGAAAAACGCGCGCGATTATCGATTAAAACTTTAGGAGTGCCGACGAAAAAATTAGCTCCCAAGCGGCGGAGACTGCCCTTTTTCGACGCCCCGCTCGATTTTTTTGCCCCGAAGTCGCTGCTGCGATGGTTCGAGTGGCCCGGTGATAATTCGGAAGACAAAAGGGACGGCTCGACGGTCTCGTTTTGCGGAAAAGCCTTTATTTACAGAGTCCCATTGTAATTTTTGGATTACGTGGTACTTTTGGATCTAACGGGATGGAAATCCGATTGTTGGTTACGGCATTTTGAATTTTATTATTGTTTAAAAAGAAAAAAAAATTCAGAAATTATTGTGCAATGAATGCGTCGTCAAAAATTCATTGATGGACTCAATATAGCAAAGCGCTTTATAAAACAATATAATATTTCAATACATTTATTACGGTTATTTAATTAAATAACTTGGATTTTACTGAATGAATATCGTGAACTTCTCACTCGTTTAATAATTTTGTAGGAAGTTTTTAATTTACAATATTTTAAAAATGGAAACAAGTATCGGAAGAAAATTTTGCGCGAATTTTTTGCGACAAAGTTTTTAAAACCATCAGTTTAATGCATAGTTTTACCCACGTTTTCGCTTCACTTTAAAATATGTAACGTGAAATTTGAAACTTTTACCAATATCGACAACGATATACATTTTATGCAAGTTTTTTTATTATAATAATACTACTTTATTATAATAAATTGGAAACCATCCTAGCATAAAGTATAAATTCAGGCAATCGCCCAAAAAAATTCGCCAAATCGAAGCATGAAAATTGCGGATTCTCCGAATATTGCTTTCAAGCTCGAAGGCGCGTGGAAGGCAATTTCCCTGGAAAAAAACAAGTCCGTCCCGAAATTCCCGGAAGCCCGGTGTCGAAAAATCGATACAGGCATCACAAAGCCCGAAAAAGCCATCCGTAATCGTGCGGCTCTCTCACACGTACGCGTCGCGCATTAGGGAACGAAGAAGGAACGAAAACTGCGAGTCGTCAGCGGCGCGGCGGCAGCAGCAGCAGCAGCAACGTCGGGAGGAGGGGCGAGGACGCGAGGAATGTGTCCCATATGTTCTCTCGCTCCGGCAGCCCTTTTAGATAAGTCCACGAGGTTAACCAGACTGCCTTCTTCTCTGTGCCTCGTCTTCTCTCTCTCACTCGACCCCCTCGCGGCCCCTTCTTTTTGGACGCTCCTCACTCGCGCCTCTCTCTCTCTCTCTCTGTGTATTTGCTCTCCGGGGTCTTCCTGCTTTTTCCGCGCGACTTCGCTCCCATTTGCTTTTTTGTAATTCGTTGCTTTTCCGCGTCGTTTCGACGCACGATTAAACCCTACTGGCTTTGGGATTAATTGAACGAGTGATTCTTTTAAGGGCACTATTCCGTCAAGTGGGCCAGCGAATCGTAGTGCGTTTTTTTGAAAAACGAAATTTTTTATTTTTTCAAATCAAAAAGGCTATTGTTTTTGTGTTTATTTGAATCTGTTGTATAAAGGCTTTTAGAATCGAGAGCTGTACTGTTGTAAACATTAATTTTTTCAGGCTTTGCAATTTCTGTGCACAGCTTTTAAGCTTTTAAATATTTCGTTTTAATTAAGTCATTTACGGTTATTTAGCTTATTTTTGTAAGCTTCTTTAACAGTATCACACGGTTGAAAGGAACTTTTACAAAATTACAAATTTTATCCGATTCTATGGCGTGTATCTGCACCACTTTTCGATAAATTCCGTATAGGGCAAAAACTGTTTTAACCTTTAATATGAGTTTTGCTTTTTAATAAATTTCTATGTAAAGGAAAAAATGAAGAAGTAAAACTGTTGGCACAATATTTTTCTTTCATCGGCTCTCCACGTTTCTCACTTAACAATAACGTAAAGTGTTACATGTATTTTTGGAAGTCGATCACATAAATATACAAGCATTGATATAATACTAACAGACGTTTTTCTGTTCCAGGTTTTGGACCAAAATGGAATTTTCTCAACGTTCTGTTCACTCTAGAATATTTCAAAAATTTAATCCATTTTAAAATTTAAATTGCCTTTATAATTCCTCCCTTTTTCAGTTGGAAATCAAAATTACGAACAGAGTTTTCAATAATTAATCGACTCGGCCGCGACTGCAAATCAAAAATTCACATAAAACGAGCCGTTCATTCCGATTTTCCGTAATCCTCATCTCGAAAATGTCGCACACAAGCGTACCATTCAATCTACACATTGGGAATCAGAAAAAAACGCGTAATGTTTTTTCCAGTGCGTCACGCTAAAAGAAATTTCCGATGACAGAGAAAATCCGTCTAGACGATCGCAAACAAAAAAAATAAGTCACACGTACTCATATAGGATCCATTTGTACACTCGCACGCATCCAGCTGCACACAAATATCAGTCGTGATTCGCGGGCAGACGTAATCAAAAGGGCGAATGGACGAAAACCCGAGTACACACACGCGTCTCGGTACACGCACACAAGCTCGGATTGGCACAGCGCAGCGAGAGAGGGAGAGAGAGCGCAAGCAAAGATGGCGCTGCGCGTATACGCAAAACTCCCAGCCGCGATCGAGAGAGAGGACAAAACTTACGAGAAGGGAGATGTAGGGGAAGCCCGAGAGCGACGGGGCGCCGCACACACAAAAGCAAGCAAGAGAAAGAGGGGAAGCGTGCCGCTAAGCTTTTCAAATCATCCCCCTCTCTCCACTCTGCTGCTGCTGCTGCTGCTTCTGGCGTACATATCGAAAAACGCAGCTGTGCGTGTGTGCTGTGCGCGCCGCGCTTCTCCCACCCCTCGCGCAGCGCGTAGTCGAGCTCTGCCTCCGTTCGGTGCGCTTAGTACAGTTCCGCGAGTGACGACAATCGCTTTCCGTCTCCGTCTGCTCTCTGCGCCGATTTGAATTTTCCTCGGAGAGGATCTCTGCCTCGAGCTTTCGGTCGTCCTTCTACGCGAGCAGGGACGCACTGGTGTAGCGTCCAGCAAATTCGGGGAATCACCCGACAGCACTACACGAGTTTATGACTTGCCTCTCGGCAAAAGCTCTCGCGCGCCACGTGATTCGAACATCCACGACTATTGTAGGAGTCGACGTGCGCGAGTGAAGAACGGCACGTGAAAGTACTCCCGGCTGTGCGCCCTGAAGGATGGAAGGATTTCGGGGACTGCCACTCGACATTTCCACGGGAAAGCGAACTGTCGTTCGGGTACTCATAGATGAAAAACTAGCGTGAGAGAGCGAGAAAGAGCAAACATGGCTGCTCGCCGCGGCTCGAGAGGCTGAGCCGCCGCACGAACCCACGGCAGCAGGATATAAATAATGCGGCAAAAATTCGCTGCCAAGAAGGTCGCGAGCTTTCCGATTATCGGCCAAGAGGGGATTCGAAGTAGCGCCGCACCGCGCAATGCTTTCTTTTTCCCTCTCGCTTGGACATGTGTGGAACTCTCTCTGTGTTTCTGTGTGTGCGAACGCGCGTGGACAGACGGCCGCTTTCGAGAATTCTAGGGGAGAGAAGTGTGTGCTTTTGCGTGCGCGCGCTAACTGGTTTTCTTACGGCTGCAGCCCCAAGTGTGGTACGTTACCTACGTGCTTGACAATGGGCTGATCTGGTCTTTCGCGACGATGAACGTTAGCTGAATTTCGCTATCCGTCCGGGAGATACTTTGACTCCCGTCGTCTCGCGAGAGATTGATATTTTGACGAGTGTGCCGACAACTTATCTTTTGAATAGCTTTGTGTTATACAGTGTATTATGCGTGCTTTCAGAATTTTGTACAAAAAAGAATGTAATTGATAGTTATTTTAAAAATTTTTTATAAAATGAAAAATTATTTATGCGTTTTTGTGATTGGATGTATAAATTGCTAGATTTAGAGTGTACATTTTATGAAAGGCTCAATTCGTGACTGATAATTGTGTGTAATTATTGAGTCAACTATGACAAAGAATTCATTCAATCCTTATCTGTCTTTGTCTTTTAATACAAAATACAGTCTGCATGTAACAAAGTTTTAAGCATTGATGTATGAAGAGATCTTTGAACTGTGATATAAGACTATGTAATATTTAAGACAAAATGTAATGGAATTTTGTTGATGTACAAAAGTGAGTGAAGATAACAGATTTTTCAACAAAACCTCTGCATTGCAAAAATAAATGAATGGCAGTGTTGTTTAAAGGAAAAACTTGTTTTATAACATTCTTCTACCTATTGATATTACAAGAATGTAAGCTAGACCATGTTGCTTCTTATCTATTGAAGTCTTATCTGTGTATGAGAATGCTTAGAGTATTATTTACACAGCACCAACAAGTTTTATAGATGGTACATTTTCAGTTTCAAATAATATTTAAAAATTATAAAGCAGTTAGTCCATTGTATTTATTGATTGTAACTATTATATTATTAACAATTGATTTTACTCAGTATTTATTATAAATATTTTGTATTCATGTAATAAACAGTTAAGTTCTAAGTATATATTTCTAGAAATAGAGATTTTATGAATTTATTACAAGACAAAAGTAAGTATGAAGGAAAACTTTGGATTTCATTAGTCGATATAAAATGGATTTTAGATTGATTTCATTGAAGAATTGAAGAACGTGCCTAAAGCCCCTTGTCATTCTCCTGTCGAGTGTTAAAATTTTAAACGACTGGACGGAGAACTGATAAGGGCCCGAGGGTTACAAATACATCGTGGGACTACACTTTGCAAGCAAAAAACATGATTTAGAAAATACATAAAAAAATTTATTTAAAAACAAATAATACATTTGGTTACAATGTTACTGCTAGTAATAAATAAAAAAGTTACATTTCCAAATATACATTGTTTTATATTATATTGGTTATTGAATTTCTCTCTCCTTCACCCTATCAATCAAAAATTGAATTACTTTTGAAATACTAATATTTTCAACAAATGATAAAAGAAATTATATAGTGACTTAAATTACAAGAATTTCTAATAATTATAATTATGTTAAAAATAATTAATACTTTATATTTTAATAAAAATAGGATTAAAATTTGTAATTTCACATAAAATTTTTATGAAACATTTTTCATAATAATATTGTTTAATTTAAAGTTTAAAATTTCATTTTAGTAATCATAAAAATTATAACAATGATCAGAAAACAATTTGATTAGTTTGTTCAATTACAGCTTAAAATTTATTGTAATTTTTTAAAAAGTTTTAGACGTAATTTAGTAATAACATGCATTTTGATATACTAAACATCTAAAATAATGTTCATCATAAGAATGTAATGCATATTTCTCATATTTTCTAATTGAAAATTATTAAATAATTTGAAGTACTTTAAATTTTCGCTCTTGTAATCATTTGTAACAAAAATTATCGAAAAAAATAATAACAGGCCTTGTACATAAAATTGCAAAATCTAATTAAAATTTCTTACATCAAACGATAAATATAACTGTTAGAATATCGTTTTAAATTAATATACAATTAAATTAAATTATAAAAATTTTAAAATTGAAACAGATTTGAGTTTTTCACTTCTCAAGTTTAAAATATAAAAAATTGTTCTTAGAATCAGGCTCTTCAGAGTATTATATAAACAAAAACAGAAAATATCACATATTTTATTACCACGTCAAACCTAAGCATTCATTTGCGTAGTGCGATAATGTCTGGAAATTTTCCTATAATTTCTCTTTCTACTAGGATCAAGAACCAGTAGTCCTCGACGCTGCATTTTCGTCGAAGCTTTCATCGAGAGCAAAGGCATTTTGTATTATAGACACTTTTCCTGGTTCAGGGTGCAGAAAACCTGCACTCGTACCTACAGGTGCAACGATACTTATGGTAGGTATGGTCTTTATGCCATCTGCTGCGTGGAGAGTAATGGTATTTGCAGTAGAGTCAGATTTTGGTAAAATCATGGGATTCTTTACGGTGGGCAGTGTCGTATACTTTTTCTTAGTTGCCGCTGGTTTTTCTGTACTGGGACGTTTAATTGGTTTGACCGATCCAACGACGACCGGAATTTGCTTTACTTCATTAGGTTTTATCATTACTACCTTTGAGCCAACCACTAGTGCGTTTCCTGCAGAATCAATATAAAATTTTTAATTGCAAAATCACATTTATTGAATTTGAGGTTTATTGAAATGATGCTAAGATTGATAAATAAAAAAATATAGTGAACGCGATACAGTTAGAGTACATTCAATTTTTACAGTTTTATTTAAGATACTTATTTATAGAATGATGTGTAATCGTGCTAGGTTTTATCGTTTTTGATATTCGGATTCTTATTTTTCATATTTTTTATTATAATCAATAGTCAATGGAATATTTCATAAAAAGGAATGAAATGCGAGAAAATTAATTGAAAGATTAAGAAACTGAATAATTTAATAAACCTTTTAAAAAATTTAAATATGTTTTTAGAAATATGATTGTGATTAATTCATGTAAGTTTTTTCATAATCTAAAGGATTTGGTATACATTTCTAAATTTTTACATAAAGTTTTCTATTAAATCGTATGTTCTTCAAAATCAACATTATAGTACTGAATATAAAATTCAAAAATCACAGACTAGGCAGCTTAAATTTATTGTGGAACTGTACTATACAATTTAAAGCTTCTCATAAAATTTGAAATTTAAGTTTTTGTTAAGTTAAGCTGATTACATATTTATGCACATTGTTATTTCATGACAGATTTATCAATTTAACAATAAAATTACTAAATTACGAACAAAAAATAATAAAAAAATTTTAATACAATCTTTCAGAATTAGCAAACAAGAAATGTAAAGTATATTAATTTTTGTCAATAGTTATTATTGTTTTAATTGGAATATTTTTAAGATAAAAACGATTTCTTCAAACATTTTACACCAACAGAGTGCACTCTTCAGAGCTAAAGTGGTGTAAAATCATAGCCTTGAAATTTCAGTGTTTGCAGAGAGTTATAAAAACGTGAGTCAGTCACGTACAGTATATCAGTTTTTGAACTTCGTTTATTATAAATTTATTTATTGTTCACACGCGATTATCCCTGAAGAGATACGTAATTAAATTGTAGCGAGTGAAAATTAGCGAAAGTTGGTTTAAATTATTTAAATAATAAAATCTTAAAGAAGCTGTAAATTACTTTATCTTAAAAAATCAAGTTTATACGTCTGCTTTCTTTAAAAAAAAAGCTCAACAAAATACTGCATTGTCTTTTACGTTAACGCTAGTAATTTTAATTTAATTTACCTTGAAATGGGTATTATAAATTTTACAATTTTTAAATTTTTAAAATTGTTAAAATAATAAACAATTTTTAAATAATATAATATCAGCTTTTAAAAACAAAAAATATATTAATACTAGCATTTTAATGAACATAAAACAACCTTAAAATTTCTTTTTTTTTTTATATTATTCTACGACTATTAATCATAAAACTATATGTTCTCAAAGTTGAAAATGATTGTTTTTAAATTTTAATTTTTAAATAGTATGAAAATCATTCATCTTTTTACTTTAAAGCATAATTATTATATATATCTTACTACACACGTAAAATTCACAAACCTCTTTCCATAGCTTTTGTGATAGGACAGTCTTTGTGAGCTAATAAAAGAGCTTTTAGCTTTGCAACTTGAACATGCAAATTTTTAACTTCTTCTTGCAGGCAGACATTAGCTTCATTTGCAATTTGCAATGATTGCTGCAATTGCTCTATCCAAGCTTTTCTTTTAGCACGAGATCGCATAGAACTTGCTCTATTTCTTTCTAAGATTGCTCTCTTTTTTGAAGAATCAATATTATTTCTGTTTTCATCTTTCGAAGGTCCTTTAATCTTATTTTCATTTCCAACATTTTGATTTGATTTATTTTCAATGACAGTACCATTCTTAATTAATGCTTGTTTCAATTTCTGAAAGAAAAGACTCAAAGTAATTAATTATGATTTTGCAAAACAGTTATGCGACACGATTCCTAATTTAATAATCTTTGATGAAGAAATTAAAAAAATATTTTAGATTTTCGTAATTTCGTATTTTGATACCATATTTTTGTAAAGATAATTGATGGTAGAAGCATTCTCTATATTTAAAGTTATTTAATTATGAACTACAATCGGTATGAGGACCAAGAATCAAATTAAAAAAAATTGATTGATTTCCACAGCCAGTTTTGCTTACCTCTTCAGGTGAAAATTGTACTGCCGTTACTTGAACAGCAGTAGGTTGAAGAAGCAATTCTGTTTAATTTGATTTCTGGCCCTCATACCGATCGTCGCTCGGATCGTCGTTTATCATTGAATAAATTTTTGTAAGATAATTTATATGAATATGTCAATTTACCATTTTAGCTGCAGACAGCTTTTGCCTTTGCATTATTTTTAGATCTGGTTTACTACAATTATTTGGTGCAATTTTAACTTTTGGTATACTTTGCTCCTTTGTTTTGGGATTTATAAAGTTTCCCTGTACTCCTGCTACTGGTGCTGTGATAAACTCTAATACTTTTCCATCTTGAGTTTTCAATAAAAGTTGCATTTCTACTCCATTAATTGGCCTACAGACAGAATTTTATATATTATTATAAATTTATCATATACTATTTAATATTGATAAAGAGTAGTATATCCAGCATACAATTGGGTTTCTGTTTTAGTTACAGCATTATTATTTAAAGATGAATCTGGTGCAGTGTGAATGATTATGTCTTCTTTCGGGATGACGTTATAACTTATTTGATTAATTACTTCACCAGGTTTTTCATCTTTTTCTATTGTTATTTCTTTATTTGAAACTGGTTGTAAAGCAGCAAAAGGTTTAATGTCTGATTTTGCTGTTTGATTTCTTATATTCACAGAACTTGTGCACTCCTCAGTAATATGAGGAAATACATTGGGTGTATGTAAAGTATCATCATTTTCATCAACCTTAAAAAGATTATTTCTATATAAAGAAAAAAAATAAATAAAAAAAAAAATTTTTTTTATAAATACACGTACTTCTGGCACTGTAAGAACTCCACTCTTTCCAGCTTCAACAGCCCTGCGAAATGTTTCTTCAAAAGGATTTTCATTTTGTAAATCTTGGAACAATCCAACTTCATCACAGTTTCTAATGAATCTTGTAGGAGTTGGTGTTTGATCAGCTGTGATTCAGAAATTATTACTTATTTATTTTTTATTTTATTGAAAAATAATAAAAAGCATAATTATTATATACATTTTAAATGAACAATGAAAACTCAGAGCAAGAAAATCAGTGCTCTTTGATTGTGTACTTCGTTTACTATTTTGTTTACTCTTTTGTTTAATTAGTAGTAAACAATTGAATTATTTATTAGAAAATTTCAAAATACACAAAGGTTTGACATCTTCAGAATTATAATAGCCAGTCTAATGCGAGCATGCAAGGTAACAAAATTAGATTCTCACCAATGAAAAAGTTGTTTTTGTTATTAATACCAAGATTCAACATCATATCGTGCTTCTTTTTGTGGACAGTTAAATGATCTTCGTTGACAAAACTCTGAACAATCAAAAAAAAAGAATGTGGGAGCAGTGATTAAAAAAGAAAGGTTAACATTCAAAAAACCTTCAGACTCTCATTGTCACTTACCATATTGCAGCCCTCCGTAGTGCAGGCGAATGGCTTTTCCGAGTCGCTCATTTTGATACATCAGTGAATCGACTAATGTAAATGGCTTAGAAAATAACTGCAACAAGAAAGAAAAGCTTCTCGATTCGTCTCAGCCAGATCAGATGTAAATATTACTATTTATACGCATCTGCAAGCACTTGTTAGTTCATCGTTTGTTCGCGAGATGGCAATTATCTACTGTCGGTAAAAGCATTAACTATATTGAGCTTTTCCTACCGTCTTGAGATCTTGGGAGCTTATTGGATGTTACGTCTGTTGGTGTACTAACAAGTGTATTTACGATTTCTTCCTCCATGTAACAGGTGGAGTCATAGTCCAGGCGTCAGGTAAGGTTCCATCTGATTCTGTTACTTGTGTCTTGGCTTTGTAACTAATTATGCTAAAGCCAATAAAAATAGATTTCATTACTAGCTAGGATTCCATGACTTTTTTTGAGGTCCATTTTTGGTCTCCTGAAAAATTCTTAGAATTAAGCTTTTTCCTAATATGAAAATTAACTTAATATGGATACCCTCAAAACAGGGTATTTCTGGTAATGAACGAGACTGCAGCTAAAGAAGATGCAGTAAATGGAATTCTGGCGAACATTGCGATTTCTTATATCGACGTCACTCTTAATATACATTATTATTATTAATAAAATAAAAAAAAAATAAAAATAAAAATTATCTTTTTTAAAAACTTTCATTTTGAACTTATGATTTTTGGTTTCGTTAGCATTAAATAAAATATAAAGATTATTGAAATAAACTTCATTCCAATTATATGTATATATACTGATGATTGTTTTTTATTTGACTGAAACTTTTAGTAACCTCTTTGCCAACCAATGCCTTCAAAATCGTTTCATTTAATAAATTATAGATGGTTTTCGAAACATCCTTTTACACAATGTATTATCTAGTACACTGGAATTCTACGCGACCGCAGTATTCTATTGTTTACAAAAACAAAATTAGAATTACTAAGAATAAGGTCACAGCAAAATTTGGGAAGAAGTGGTATTCTGCAAAAATCCTGGCTACCAACGGTAATTTTTTGACTTCTGTACGTGAATTCATTTAGTTCATTTGTGTATCTATGTGCAGATGACAAGCGATACTTGGAAAACCTCGCTGTCCTAAATAATGGAACAATCGTGGAAAAATCCTCGAACATAATTCAGGGTGAACATAATTTTTTATTTCTCTGTGATTGCCTTAAAACTTAAAACTGACGAATCAGTATATTCAAACTAAAATTCTGCTTCTCCGCCTTCACTTTCTTCCTGAAAAAATGTACACTAAAACTTAATAGTTGAATCCAATTTTTACTACACGATAGCTTCCGATTGTTCCAATGACGTAAAGGAGCTATTTCTGAATTCAAAGGATGAAAAGGATACAAATGATGTAAAACCTCAATTCTTAAATAAAGAAGCTAATAATGCTGCACACGAGATCAACTCATCACGAATTGGTAAATGCTACAGCCTTTTACTCGAGAAGGGGTTTTATCGCACTGTTAGGGTTTTGTATGAATGAAAAGAGATGATTGCGTAGAAATTTAAAAATTCTAGGCGTGAGATCAACGAATCAGTTGATGAAAGAAATAAAGACAAAAAGTCAATGTAAATACTCCAGAAGCGACCGAGTTTCTATCACTCGTAAATATCAACATGAATACCTGCTCTACTAATTTTGTTTATATTGTTTACTAAGGGTTCCACGTGCGCGAGGGATTTATTTTGTAATTTTTCGTTCTGATTATAGGCGCGTGTGTAGGTGTGAGTGTGGAACAAGAGCTGGTGAGAGAAAAAGCAACCCGGAGTGGAGGATCTTGATGGTACCTGGCTGCCAGAATGTACATCCGATACGCGAACAATCTTAATTAATTAGATCGCTGTTATTAAGACCTTGAAATATTGCGTCAAAACTTTGTAAACGGTTCGTAGGTCCATTTCGCATAATAAGGTCACCGGTGGCTGGTTATCTAAAAAACTGGTCGGTAAAACGGCAGGCAAGGTACACGTCGAAGATCCAAAGCTCGGGGTGAGTAACGCATATGTTGATAATGGAGAGAAAATATTTGGCAAAAAGTCTAGTAATATTAGGCAGAAACTATACATTAATGCGGTAACAAGCTATCTTTTATATACAGATTTTCTTTTGTTTCACGACAAGTGCGCAAAAAAGAGAACGTTGTCTTGCTGTCGTACACATGTAATATTATTAAAAATGGATATTATTCTATACCAAGATGTTGGGTTTAAATTACCTAAGTTACTCAAATGACTAGATTGCGTAGTAAAAATTCGACGACTCTTAGTAATTTTTCCCTAACCTTTTCTCTCCTTGTAATAAACTAGTAAGTAGTTTCATTCGAATTTGGTAAAAAAGTAACTTCAAGTCAACCGTCCCTCCTACTACCGATCGCTTTCGAAGAATCTAGGCTTGTGAGGAGGCGCAGCATCCCCACCTACCATCGTCGAGAACCCACAAAAGCTCCCAGAAGAGGCGAACGAAGGAACAGAAGTTGGTCTGAAAGGTTTCGAAGGAAAGGACGCTTCAACTGTCCCACCGTCAAAGTCCCCATCCGGTTCAGCGTTCGGCTTCGAAAGAAGAGGGAAAGAGGAATGGACCTTAAAGCAGCAGCTTCAAGTATTGAACTGTCTTTAAACTAAACCTACTCTCCTGGCATTTTGCGAAAATAGACGATGGTAGAATTAGACGATGTGGGGATCAAGTTAAATTTTCTGCGTGTCTGTTACCAGTGGATTTCGCTTCAAATGTGACGAGTTCGACATCCATAAAGGACCTCGGTACCGCTAGTTGTTTACACCTGAAGGTGGTTCGAGGGTGATTATAGTACTGCCTGTTTTCGGGACTAAATTTGGAAAACCGAAATAAAGTTACGTACACCTAAGTTGTACTTTATTACTTTTTCCCTTTCCCTACCTCACTCATTGTATAACCATAATTAATAAATGCTGAGCTCCATTTATATAATTCATGCAATAAATGGCTGGAAAAAGCATTTCTTTATTGTTTCTTAAAATTACAAAGATAGTCTAACAAAAGTGGTGACATCAATTTATAAAATGTCAAGTATATATTTTCGCATCCTAGGCACATTTAAAAAATGGGTTATTTTCATTCTCCGTCTCTAATACTTGTGAATAATATAAATTTATCAAAGCTCCCATAAACGTCTGATTCTATCCGTAAACCACGCAATTATTACAACTTGTAGCTTTTAGTGCGGGAGCAGAAGGGGTTTTGTGGCCGATGGAGGTCCACGACTCCACCCAAGTGTTTTTTACGTATTTTTTCCTCCTGAACCCGAATTTCGAGGGTGGAAGTTCGAAAAATGGTCAGGGAAATTGTTATAAACAATTTA
>JAWWEO010000036.1:23683741-23742539 GCA_035582975.1 Ormyrus labotus
TCGTTTTCTTGTAAAAATCCTATCCACTCCTTGCGCTTAAGCGCTTTATTGGACGAGCAACCCACGTAATTTCGGACGACTGCAGAAAGATAGACGAACTGACCATCTAGATTCGCTTCATACTCAATGACCCAACCCGGGTCATAACACTAGAAAGAGCTTTTTGTATAGCGGGCAGTGCAGCCAACTTGACGATTATTTACTCTTTTATATTGTGATGTTGCCATATTTCACACTACGTTTATTACTTTAATTATTATTTTTCTTTTCTTTATTTTAATTCTTATAAATATAACGTCGCTGTAATTATACTCCAATTTTTTAAAGATTTCATGTAAGTAAATAAAAAAAAAAAATAAATAAATGTTAAAAATGTACGAATTTTATTTTCTGAAGTTGCAAATCGCGTATAATCATGTTTAAAAGTTAATAAAGATTGTAGTAAAATGGACATCAAATTGACATAAAATCTTCTTTACGAATACTGAAAATTATTCTAATATTAGTTAATGTTACTACATTAATTAGTTAATTCTAATATTAGTTAATATTACTGTTATTATTCGTAAATTCACCATTTAATGCAAGTGATTGTGTTTTGAAAGTATCGAAATAATATTTCCATCACTTTTGGCAGAGATGGTACAGCCTGAACATCCTTAAAGATGTCTAAATTAGATTTACAGAAATACATTTTTTACTGAAAAAATGAAACTTTCTGACATAATGCAATTGGGGAACTAATCCTGAATAATCAAATTTCTACAAACTTTTAACGTAAGTACGAGCAACAAAATAGGTCAAAGGATGAACTAAGAAAATGGCGATGATCGTAATACAAACGACGCCAGAGTTGAGGTCGGCATTTATGAATATTCCCGAGACTTGGGCGCGTTTTAAGCCGTCGATTAGCCGGAGCAATGCCGGAGGGCAACAATGAAAGGAGCAACGAAAGAGAGAGAGAGGGACGGAATATTCCCTCCAGCATTAATGAACCGAATTCAAGCGCGCAAGCCGAGAATAATCTCGCTCCGACGAATCACTTGCAAATTACGATGCGGTTATGAAGCGGCGAGCGGTTCGCTGGCTTTCTTTTACCTCTCTCTCTCTCTCTCTCTCTCTCTCTCTCTCTCTGACCTGCGCCACTTTTCGCAGTCGGCGTTTTTTAATTGTCCGCTCGCAGGAAATTATTCACGCGTTGTTAATTAATAGTACGGCTGGTGGCCACTGCAAATCATGCCTTTTTTCGCGTTTTATTTTCGAGAAATTTGAGTTATTTATTTTAGTTATAAATATATTTAAAAATTTCTAAGGGGTAGAAGTACTTGTTTTTTGACTACTAAATTTGAATTATCAAAAGTTTAATTAACAAAATTTTGGCTCTCTGGCTGCTAATGTACGTACTACAATAAAAGTAAAATTTTTAAATTTTGAAAGAAGAGAACATCTGATTATATAATATGATTTTATCAGCTCTGCAAAATTATCTTCTATGCAAATGCATGTATTTTGAAGCTTTCTGAATCAGCATTTCAAAAAAATTAATTAAAAATTCACGAATAAAAAATATTTAATAATTTTCCCTTACATACACATATGTATTTATAAAACTTGTATTTTTAACGCTGTTTAATTTTTTTAAACTTTATTTTTAATAAATTCTTTTTTTAATATTTTAAAATAATATGTTGTGCAATAATAAAACTTAAAAATATTTACTTAAATTAAAATTGACTGACTTTATTTAAAAAAAAAAAAATGCAAGAAGTCATTTTACAAAAATTAATTTACTGGATTGGATTTTCGTTTCACTCTAACAATATCGATTCTCATCATATTTACAATAATTTACTTTTTAGTTTAGTATTTTACTTAAAAAGTTTGATTAAATAACTTGCTCACTTTATTCTTTAACGATCGACTTAAGCTGATTACAATTACTTGTAATTCATTTTTATCTCACATAACTATTATTAATTCCTTCTTACTATTAAAATACTCAACTACAATCTGAAGTAACGTTTTCCACAAAATCACGGCGAAATAATACCTAAACCGTTAATTATCGCACAAAAGACAGCTGGATCAAAGGCTCTTATCGGGAAACAATCTCAGAATAAGCATCGAATTTGCGAGATGAAATTTAACTCGCCTCTCCCCTCCCAGCCAGAGTAGGCGAGGTATAAAATTCGATCGCTCGGAAAGGAAAAGAGGCAGCTCGGCTGCGTCATTGCGAATTTCCTACGGCTGCTGCTCGACCGGCCGAGCGCCAAATCGCGAGGAAATCGACGTCTCGCTGTTCTCTCCTCGCCTCCCCGCCCGCGCCGCCTCTCGCAAGTTGCGCCGGCATAAAGCGACGGGGTTTATATTATGAAAGTTCGTCCCCCGGCCGCCTCCTCCTCCTCCTCCTCCTCCGCGCGTCTACGCGAAATACGGTGTATGTAGCGCCAGGCGCTGCACTGACCCTTGCCGCTGCAAGATACGTGATCGGTATATCAAGCGCGCGGTGTATATTGAAGTTTGTTGCGGGCCCTGGGCGCGCGGGAAACCTTGTATCTGTCTCTCTTGGCAACTGTGTTTCTCTCGTGACTATATGCGCGCCCGGCGGGGTAAGTGGCATGAGTATGTGGGAGGGGGGGGGAGGAGCTTTCGGCTTCGAATTTAGTGCTAGAGGGGGAGGGAGGGGAGGGGAAAATGGAAATCCGTTTGGCGCCTAACCCTTTGACCGTCGGATAATAAATCAAACGGATGCGGTAACGGGAAGTCCTTCACTCGCAACTTTGGTATCGTTGTTTAGTTTAGTGAGCGAGAGCTGATAAATTTTGGAAATTGTGTGCAGGTTGATAGGACTTTTTTAGGACGAAGAAAATGCATTTAACATTGGGTTTTGTAAGTATAATCACTGCAGGTACATTGTTCTCATTATAGTACCGCATTTTCAAAAGCAAGAAAAGTTCTTAATCCAGGAACAGTTTCCGCTTCGAATCTAATCCGTTTTTGAACAAATAAAAGTTCACAAATCCGCCAGAGCCAGCAAAATTCAGTCAGATATACCTGACAAGAAAAGTACATAGAGGAAAACGCTGTACTACTGAAATGTACGTCCATTGTAACTTTTCCTCGAGCATCGCACTTCGTATATTCTTGAATTACGAGAGTACTCAACGAAAGTCACTTGATATGTGGAGGTGAAAACAATTACATCGCCACTAAAGTGACATACCTCGTAGTGGTGATAGAATGGACTGATTGCTTTCTACGCTGTGCTTCAAATTCAAATTAAATGCAGGAGAGTTACCGTTCAAAATGTCTTGAAATAAAAGAAAAAAATTAAATCATCAATTCTACAAACGTGCAAAATAATTTTAAGAAATATATTAATATTTATAGATAAATTCTGCGATTTAAAATTTGTTTATACTTGAATAAATAAAATTATTGCTTACCTTTTTATATTTCGAATACAGGTAATTGAATTTTATCGAATTTCCCTCTCGAAAGCTTCATGTTCCATTTGTCGAGTACAATATGCCGTACATTTCTAGTAATATCTGTTAACATTTACCTTATCCTTCGTCAGCTGTCTCAAGTTTTGAACGTTTAATTCGCGTGTCAATCATCTTAAAATCGTAAACCAAACATAAATACAGCATTTCGAAATCATAAAGTTTTATTACAAATCAACTCATCAATCATCAAGATCAAATACAACTTTATCCGAAATGAATTTTTATAATTTTTTAAAAATAAATATTTTTTATTCAATATTTTTTTTTTCTTTTTTTGAAGCAGGAAACGAGTGAAATATTCAAACTATACTGGCTTATTCATACGTTTCCTAAAATAAAACCTTAAATATTATATTTACAGTTGACCAAAAATAAAAACCATTTACTTATACAAGAACTGAATTTTTCAGAAGCAACACAACGCATCAAACTAAACGTCCAAAACCGCGCTTCAATATATTAAATTTACATATCTTAATTGACGTGAAAGCCTACCCATATAAATAACAGAAAAAAAAAAAAAATATCCCGCACCGAATCCTGCGCGATTGTGCACACCGCGCCGATAGCGTCGCTCGCGGCAGCGGTCGGATCCACCTGCGCGTCGCACGCGAGATGCAAACCTACGCGGCGCGCTACGTGAACGCGCATTATTGTGTGCGCGCTGGAGGGGGGGGGGGGGGAGCAAGACTTATTGAAGCGAATGCCGGTTGCGTAATGCATCGGGGGGGAGGCGCAGTTTTTCGATATTTCATACGTGAAACGGTATGAAATTTGGCTGCGCAGCTGCGGCGGCGGCGGCTCGGCGCGCGGAAAATTGTGCCTTCTGTGAAATGTTGCCTGAATAAAAGAAATAGGCGCGCGCGGCTATGTATGCGCCCGAATGCACGTGTGTCGGACTTTTTACCGCGGCACGGAAGACGACTCGCCGATATCACGTGTGTTCGGGGTGATTTCCCCGTGTTATCCTTCTTGTTTCTCAAAAACGTTTTCTTCAAGTTTCGGTATTCCCGGCGAGGCTCCTTCATAAACAACGGCGCCGTGAAATATTCGAATCGGAGGGGCAAGTCGTGAGCGGGGAAATTTATTTATAGACGAAATGTAGTGTTAACAAATTTTAATTGTAAAAATAGAAGATTTTATCGTTGCGTTGAAGAAATTAGTGGATTTTACAAATTACATTTTGCAAAATAAAATCAATTGATATTTTTCACATCTTCTTACTATTAAAAATTATAATTTAAAAAATATATTTTTTAATCATAACTTTTTATCGTTTCCCCAGAGACTCTACATTTTTTATATTTGTTAATTTAAAATAAATAAAAAAATTCTACTAATTAACATCAGTCGTAATTCCCTGCTGTTTTTTACGTCCATTTTCACATCTGCTACATACAGTAATTCAGTTTTTTTTAGCAAAGGCTCGCCTTTTCTCCATTTCAGCGGATCCCGAAAGAACGAACGTCAAGTTTCGCCCGTTAACCGTAATCCGAAGCCGGCGGGAGGCCGTAAAAAAAGAAAAAAAAAAGAGCAGAGCCGAAAAAAGGTCGCTATACATTAACCGCGAAAGTGCGGGGAAAAGCTCTCTCTCTCTCTCTCTCGTTCTCCGAAAAAGAGCCGACGCGCCCGAGGCCAAAATTAAAATACAAAAAGGAAACAAAGAGGGGTGTGTGCAAAAGAGCACTGCGCGTCGGGCATCATTCGCGCGGCGTTCGAAAATTCGCTCGTTTCGCGAACGTTCGCGCGCACAGCGGTGGATATCATTATACCGGTGGAAAAGGATCTATGTAAATGGAAAATCGAGTGCTCGCGATGGTATGGATATCCTCCCGGTACGATTTTCTTTAACTCGCAAATGGACGTACTCCGGGCGCGGAGGGCGAAGCGAATTTCGCTGAATTCAATTGCTATACCGGTTTAGCTGAGTTTTAAAGTGCGTAATTTTGAGCTTTCGAAATTTAAAAGAAGGACGTTATCGGCAGTGAATAGCTACATTTTACGAAAATAAAATTGCGACAAATGTTTTGTAAAGAAACACTTTGAAGTGGATATTATATTTAATTTCTCACTAAATTTTTCTTCGTACTAAAATAAATTATGAGATTATTTGCATAGAATAATATAATAAAACAACAAATTAACAAAATGTTTACTCTTTTTCATGTGTGTAAATATCGAATGAAATTTTGTGTATTTTAGAATTTACAGATGTAAAAAAATTTTTTACGGACATCCTTCCAGGACTCGGTATGCGGTTCCAAAGTTAGTTTTAGTTAGGTAAAGTTAGTAACCCTTTGAAGCTTAATTTACATGAAAATTCGGTTCAAAAGGTTTTTCGGGTTGTTAACTCGGATCCCGGAATTGCGCATTTCAAATTTAAAGTAGTTACGTCAATATTATCTCCGGCAAAAATATACACGGTATTTCGAAAATGTATAGGAACGAAAAGTATATTATCGGGATAGAAGTCTGATATCCCGAACAAAAAATTCTGATCACATTTTTGAATTCTGGATAATTAATTCTTGAGAGATAGGTTCTAAAAACTTTTTATTTTCATTGTTAAATGTACATATTTATACTCTTAATGGACGCAGTTGTGCATAATTTTATTTTTATAAAAAGTATTAAGTTAATAAAGGCCTCTTGAGAATCTCAAATATTCCATAAATTTCAATTCCATACAAAACGTTATATTAACGTAACAGGTTTTGAAATTTTCGCACTTCTCTATCAATCGTTAATAACAGTCATCCCATCAGAAGTGCTCGCTTTGAGGTTTCATTCGGCCGAACCCAGAGTCCATCGTTCCTTTTCATTACCGCCGATTACAGGGAATCAAAATGAAAAGCGGGACGGGCCGCTGAAAAAGTTTGAGCCAAACGCCGGAAAATCGTATGATTCACGCGCGGAGTGCAATAAACGTCGCTCCGAAAACTCTTGAAATCGATTGCCCCAATCGAGGCGAAGCCCCTCCCGCCTCTCTCTCTCTCTCTTTGCTCCCTGTAATTTACGAATCGCTGTTGTCTCCCTCGCAAAGAGTGTCTCTCTCCCCCTTTCGCTTCGGGGTGTTAATTGGAAAGCGTTGGAGCCGCTGCACGAGTAATTTCCTGCTTATTGTCTCGGGGAAATTGAGGATATTTGACGCGCGCGAACACGCGAGGCTTCCACGCCTGGCGAGAGCCTCGAGAGCGATTTCCTTTGTTGTTCGACTCGAAATTTCATAAGCGCCGCTCGTCGCTCCTAAGCGAAGGCGGGGGAGTGTGGGAGAGTACGCGCTTTCCGGGCGAAGGTCCGGAGAAACGTCTATTCCGGACGAACGATGAATTGCGCTCGCGGAGGGAGTGCAGTTGTGTAAGGAGGGGCTGTTATATTAGGCGGAATTAATTGCGGACTTACTGAAAATCACGGTTATTACGGCGTAATTTGCCTCCATTGAACTGGGGCTGCTTTCGTAGTTTAGCAAACGCTTTATTTTAAACAAACCTTAGACGTTCGCCTGACGAAAATTATCATTTTCTGTAAGGCAGACGTTACTATAATTAATTAAATTATATTTTACGTTTGTAACAATCATTTTTTACTATATATTTTCAATTTTAGCTGTTAAAAACGCGTAAATTTCACTTTCGCACCCATTTTTTGAAGAAACTTTAAAAAAGAATTTGAAATTCCGAATTAAAATATGGAAAAATACGAAAAATATTCAGTCGAATTTTCCGCTGAATCGAAAGTAAGCACGTTTACGATCTTACCCCTCCCGAGTTGAACCACGTATAATTTTATAATAATACTGACATATTTTCTCAAGCTTATGAAAAAATTTAAACTTTTCATGAATATAGCAAAGATTTTAAAATGTTTAGGAAGAATCAAGACGGATACATAAGAAGTAATCAAATTTGGCATCCAATACACGTCCATGCAATCGACTTCGTATAGTACTATGGAATAAGATTTGCAAATAAAATTTCAAATTCAGTCGCATTTTCACAATAATAGTAAAATTCACATTTTAAAAATGTTATACATATTTGATGTGGTTGAAAAATACTTTTTATTGCAAAAAAGGGTTCCGAAACAATTTTTTATCGAAATTTTAAATCCTTTTCTGGAAACCATGATTCGACTGCATTTGTACCTGGAAATTCGCGAAATTGTGTAGCTTTGTGTAACGAATGTTTCGACTGTCTAGCAGCTGTCTAATGTTCTTCCTTATATTCCCGGATATCTGTTCTCACCCTTCCTTATAGATATGAAGAGTGCTTGACTTTTATGAAAAATACAAACGAAATTTTATTTCTTTCCCTTTTATAAACGTATTTTATTATGTACCCGTACACTTCGCGTCCTGTTACCTGAATATGCTTTTTTTATAAATTTACATCCGGCAATTAATTTCTAACATACAGTACAAAAAGATCAAGGGGACATAAATAAAGTTTTTTCATTCGACACGCAGCTGAAAACTTTAATTTGTTTGCATTTCAACAATCGTGGAAACTTTTTATATAAACTTTTTTGTGCAAAACTTTTTGCGGAACGCGAGACGTAAAAATAAATAAAAATATACAAAGTACATTGAAAATAAAGCAACTTTTGCTAAAAAAAAAATAATTGAAAATATCGCATGACTTTTTTTCCGGACAGATCAAACAGTCTCGACCCTAAAAGAGTTCTAAAACCACTTTTGTACCTGGTAAATTAATAAAAGGTTTTCACCATTGACGAAGCTGTGACTTTTCACCAAGCATTACGACCTAATTTTTTTTCGGAAAGTTTACCCCATACCCAAGCAACCGAAAAGTCGAGTAAACCTAATCTCACAGAGTTGCACACGCAAGCAACTCTCTAACGCCGAGCGTTAATGCCAGCTTTGCAAATCAAACTAAACCCTTCCATTCTGCGATGAAATTCTCGTAAGTTCGGTTATACTCACTCGCGGAAATTGATGACTCAACGACAACAACGTCGATTTCGCGTCTAATGGTAGACGATGTAATAACGTAACGGAATCTAATAGCTGCAAGCTTCGTCTGCAGCAACTAAGAGAGACGGAGAAATTAATTTCATTACTAATTCAAAAGCTGGCCCTGATTCTCATTAGTTAATGCTAGCCGAGATGCAGCATGGTTATATTACGCTGAGAGAAATATTTGTGTATAAATTACTGTTATCCTCGGTAATTGGAGGACATACTGCCATATTTACAATATTCAGAAGTTACTTTAAGAATATTTACCGATAATTTCATAAATTTTACTATTTAAAGAAGAGGTAGCATTTAAACAAAGCTAAATGTAGATTCATAACAGTTTGACGTGTAGTCTAATTACTGATCCATACATTATTTAATAACAAAAATGATTAACGAGCATCATTAATTTTATCAATAGTATGTATTTACACACAGACATGCGATAATAGACAATTAAAATGAGATTTCTCGCATTGCAATTGCTTGTTGATTGAAATCGGATATTATCAATCATGGATACAAGATTAATACGCAGATTTGAATCCGATATTACCTGGACAATTGTAGTGTCATCATATTGATAGGCAAAAAATAACATGGGAATTTAATCTTGGATTATTTGCCAAATACAAGGTTACATTGCACAAACGCTCTATTTGATTATTAAATATTCGATTTTCAAAATTCAAAATTTTTACGTACTTGCCATCTCTGCAAAAATTGTCGCAGCTCGATAATTTAACGTGTCTAGTTTATTTCTATATTTTTATAAATAAAGCCCAAATTACGATAAACAAAAAAGACCAAAGATTCAACGAGCTCTGTTTTCTTTCTGTTGCAGTGAGTAGCAGCAACGAGCAGCAGCAGCAGCAGCAGCAGCAGCAGCCAGAAGTCGCAGTTTCGGTAAGTAGCACTTTAATGGTTACTGTGCGCCACGGAAAAATAGAAAAAAACGTATACGTTTTCCTGCGCGGCATGTGAAGCATTCCCCTAATCGTAAAAATGTTTTTCCGTACTTTCATTTCGATAATAACCGCGCGGCTCGCAGTCTCCGCTCGAAGTTAATACCGCTTGATAAACTCATTCGGAAAGTTTATTTTTAGCTCTTTTCTAATTTTGAACAAAATAACTGCGATACGCGAACTTTGCTTTTTATCGTTATAAAAGTTTCTTTTCTTGTTGAAAAGTCTTGTTTCCCTAATTGAAATATAAATTAGGTAGACTAGCCATTATAAAAAGTAACATTAATAACTACATGACCTAAAAGTAACGGTATATAATTACACTTTTAATTTGATTCCTTTAATTAACTTGAAGTGGCTCTTAAATAGTTTAAAAGTCGATGAATTCGTATGAATCGTTTAATTTTTAACTTTAATTAAAAAAGATTATTCCTTCTTTATTAATCAAGTCTATTAATTTAATCAAAGTTGAAAACTAAAATGATCAACCGCCAACGCGCACTTCATTTTTCCGCTAATGAAAAGCAAAATTAACGATCGATCAAACCCCTCGCTATTTTCCCAAACACAGGAAGTTTCCGCGGCACAATCAAACGGCTCCGCCGTCCCTTCGGCGGTCGGGCCAACTTCGAAAGTTAGCAGTTCCGAGGAAGACTCATTGGAGGAGGACGTCGACGAGGAGGAAGATGACGGGGGCGGCGAGGAGGTGGAGGAGGAGGAGGAAGACGAGGGAAAAGAGGACGAGGCGGAAGAGGACGAGGGCAGTAAGGTCGTCGACGACGACGAATACGAGGACGAGCTGCGGGCTGTGGCTAGCAAAGCAGCCGTCCCGAAACCGTCCATCGGCAAGGGCGGAGTGGAGCTCGCCAAAGAGGTAGGAAAACATTTGGACAAGCTGAAAGATATGTAACTTTAGGACGTCCGCTTCCAAGTTTCTCAATCTTGATTTTACTATTAATTAATGGAATAACAAGAAGTAATTGGCTAAATGTAATACGAATATAATGACCAGTAAAATATTCTCACATAAATTAAGAAGCCTAAACGATATCGGTCGTCCAGCGTTCCTAACGTCGTCAGATTCAATTATTTTTATTACAGCATTTCGCCACTCGGGCGTGTGGGCATAATTTAAAATGTTGCCTCGCACTTTCGCTTGATTAGACTATAAACTACCAATACGTACTCTTGCGAGGACGCGACAGCCGTGAGAGCAGCAAGTGACCCATAAAAACTGTAATATCACATAACGTACCCTTAAGCCTTTATATAATGTGACTGAAACGAGAGCCCGTAAAATTCACCTATAAACACAAAGCCGCGTAAACATAATCGCAAACTTAAAAATGAGAACCTTTTATCAACTTTTCATTATCTTTATAATTTTTTGAGAAGAAAAAACTACGACGTACTTGAAACTGGAACGTTTCAAAATTTAACTGCACATTTCTCGATAAACAATCAGATTGCACTTAGATTCTTATAGTAAATCTTATCAAAGATGCCAATTAAAACCATAACAAAGGGGATTGAAAATTTTTCCATCGCGACGCCGAAACTCACCGCCAGCATCAAACGTCAAGCAAAACGCGGAAGAGAGATAAGGGTGCTTCAAAATTTACAGAAAAGCCTCGCTCCAGTTTAAGTAACCCGAACCAGTTCGCGCAAAAACAAAGCCGAACATTTCGAGATGGTACTACTTTGTATCTCCGCCGAAAGATAACGGCCAACAACTCGCAACCCCGGCTCCTCGCGAAGGGTTATTAAGTCGCGGGTAAAATTACTTTCACCGCGTTGCGCGGCACCACTGCCGCGCGCGGCTGCTCCTTTCTCGGACATTAACGACACCCTTAAATTCCGCTTTTATGCTCGCCCGAGCGAGAGTGTCTTTTTTTTTTCTTCTTCCTCTCTCTCCTCGCATTTTCCTCGCTCGCTCGCTCGCGCATATCGTAAAAAAAAAGGGGGGAAGATCGGCGCTTTCTCATCTCGCAGCTCCGCGTGGGTCGAGGCGCCGACGGTTACGTACGCTTGTGTTAATTATAATTAAAGCCGCGTCATTACGGTCTGGCTTAAGGTTCGCGTTATTTTTTTTTTTTTCTTCGCGATTATACGCGCGCTCCGCCGGCTTGAGAATGAGATGTAAGTGAAAATCCGCGGGGAAGATGGGCCTTGTAAAGCTACGACGTATAAATGAAGCCGGGAAAATAAAGTCGAGGGAATAAAGTTGGCTTGTTGAGAAAAATTATTAGGGAATAAGCCAAACGTAAAAGAAAACATTTCCATGAAAATATATAGGTATATTCGGCAGCTGAACGAGTCTGACTAAAACTTCAAATATAGAATTTTGTATCACAAATGAAAACTCATTATTTCAATTGAAGAATAATTCGGAATCAGCCAGAAACGTAGTATTATTAAAATTTCAATTAGCTCAATTGACTCCCAATTGAAGTTAAAAATATAAATGATTCAATGCGTGTTTATTTTAAGTTACTTATATGTATTAAACAAAATAAATTAATGAGAAATAATCTTTCAGCATATTATTATTATTATTATTATTACAACTTGAAATATCTTTTGAATGCGCAGGTCAGCAAACTACTAGAGTATAAGAGATTAAAAAAGTCACCTACACCGGCTAATATAAAAGGAACTAAGGACAAACGCGTACCAACTGTCAAAAAAGAGCTGAGCACGCAGAAGGAGATTGCGTTGGCTGACAACGAGACACAAGTAGCGAGTCGAATTGAAGCAGTCGATCACGCTTCTGAAGAACGCAAAAATTCAATAAGAAAGGAGGTAATAATTCTTAATGAAATTGAGTAAGATTATATTCATTACAAAATATTTACTGTGCCTTTTTTACGTATAACTTCTGATTCATAATATTTTTATTTAAAAGCAGTAGTCGACTTAATGAATGGACACAGAAATTATTCAAATTAAGTAGAATAATTCATTGTCATAATTGCATTGCAAGCCGGGAATAGCTTGGGACAAAATTACGTAGCAATTTTGGGTTTCCATTTAAAAGTGCAACTTCCGCAGTTTAATAAGCTTTAAACCTAAATAAAGTCAGATATAATTTTCTACCAGAATAAACGAGTAAGTTTAATTATCCGCGATTAAATCTTAACTCTCCTTAATTCTGTTGTAACCTTTCCCGAAATTGAATTGTTTCCACTAATACCTTCGACCAACCGTGGATCGCGATAAAACGAAAATAATTTTGCAAACCCAATTCCATGGGCATAAAACGCAAGAACAACACATATTTTTTTTTCACCGCAAAAAAAAAAAATACCAAAATGTCCATCGCACGCCGCGCGCGCGCGCAAGAAATAAAGCGCCAGCCGCGCGCAGCGTACACGAATGTCTCCGAGAGCTTTCGCGCGAGAAATTCCCCGCTTCAGCAGCGGGGAGAGCTTCGTAACGAATTTCCAGCGTAATTCATAGCGTGGCTCCCCGTCCTACATCCCTCCCTCGCAATAAGTAACTCGGGCGAAATGTGACTCGGAAATCGACTAGTTGCAGGAGCCGGATAATTACGAGAAAGGCACTTACAGCGAGCAGCCGCCGCAAACCGAATTGAGCTTCGAGAACGCGTACACGGTCCTGAGAGCCGGCGACGGCCCGAAGAAGCTGAGCAAGAGGCAGGGCGACCTGCTCGAGAACCTCAAGGCCTACCTGCTCAACAAGTACGTCGCCAAGCGGGACAAACTTCAGGAACTCGGGGTAAGTCACTTTCGACTTCTCGTCTCGTGCGCTGCTATACACCGACTATTTAGGCTGGAAGCGAAACGCGAGCGCTAACTTTTGCCCTGGCAGCGTCGCGGCGCCGCTGTTATTCGACTCTGTTCCGTAAGCTCTGCGTACGCTGCTGCAGCTTTATTTCATTTAACTTCTTTCCTCCGGCCTCTGCGCCTTGGCTTCAATGCCGTGAGAGCTTTGTGTTTTAATTAGGAGCGGCGTCTAAACTGAATTTACAAGTTGCGCCGCGCTCAGAAATTCTCAAAGTTTCATTTCGGGAATGTTTATTACATCGAATTAAAGGTTCTAACGAGATTAGCTTCTTTGAAACTTTCTTTACGGCAACGCTAAAGGTATATAAATTATATCTTACGCGGAGAGTCAAAACGCAGAAAATAGAATTTGTTTCATCTTGCCCGTAGAAATACCGTAAATTATGAGAAGTAAAAAAGATGTAGAGATAAATTCTGCAGTCGAAACTTACAATCCAGCTAAATCAGCAGATGCATTAATCAGTGTCACCATCAGAAATTTGACGAACGATTTGGTCGGCGGTCCGTGGATCGCCGGTCGGCTCACCTACATCCGCGTTGCTCGCGAGGACGTAAGAGAGTTTGGCGGTGCGTCGTCAGCAGTTTCTCTCCGGGCAAACGGCCACGCAGTGCCTTAAGAAACGACGAGTAACTCGAGAAAAAGGGGGAGCGTCGCCAAAATCGGATGGGAAGTCGAGACGGTAAAAAGTTTTAACAGCTCGGCTGGGGCCGGCGTTGGAAAAGATTTTTTTATAAACAAAAGGATTTATTGCGAGGATAGAAAGAAAAATAGAGATTTAAAAAATTACAGAATCTAATTGCAATGTAAAATAAATTAATGTTGAAGTTCTAGTTTAAATAATTTTTTTTTAACTATAATTCAACGGAAAATCAAGTTTTATCAAAAAACAAATAACGATAAAATCATTATCAAGTTTAAAAATTTTTCTAGAATGGGGAAAAAATCTGTAACATAGTATAATTTTGATATAAGTAATTTCAAAGAAATTGAATTTCCTCGGGTTCAAAATCAAGCACTTTAGCAGTCCTTTATTTTCTGTTAATTATAACAATATCACTCAAAAAGCGAATCTGAAATTTTCATCTAAAAAATATTTTTTCCGGCCAATTTAACGAAAAAAAAAATTGATTAAACCGCGTATAATTTCAAATTTCGCAAAGTGTTCATAAAAACCATAAATACAGCGCAATAGCAAAGCATTCGAATGTCATCATATTTATTCGCGTGAGAAAGCTTTCCCGACAAGCTTCCGCTCGTGATATTCCGGTAATGCTACGCATGCGATTCTTCTCAATCTCTCCCCGAGTCGCAGGCGGGGGCAACTTCTGCAATCTCTAAGCTGCGCGATAAAAGATTCAGGCGACAAATATTCGTAAACCAACGTATTTCCCGAAACGGCTTGCCGTTGTGCTCGCGGTGTTGAACTAAACTTTATTTGATTAGCCAATTTGTTCAATGGGTATGATCTTTTTTGTTGGGAGACGAAAAATTGGTTCTTCAAAATGAATACTGTCTATAAAAAACAATAAAAATTTATAAAATAAGGTAAAATTGTATTGTTCACTTGTTTATCAATTTTTCGGACTTTAGAATGAAAAGAAGAGAAGTTTATTTGAAATTCTATTGACATTTAGACACTAATCTCCAGGAAAATCCATAAAAAAAAGAACAATTAAGCAAATACCGCCGCAGCCAAAAACGAAAAGCCGCGCATCATCTCGAGCGACAGTCTACGTCCTCGTTTTCCGCATTACTCCGATCTTCCAGTCGGCGAATCTGCTTCCCACTGTGTGCCCCTGTAAACGATGCGCACGCGAATGCGCGTCACAAAGCTTCGGGGGTGGAGAGGAAAAGTAGCGCGCGAGCAGCGGCACACGACTTCCGTCCGGAAAAGCGACGACGGGGCCCTTTAACGTGTATACGTGCGGCGAAAACGCGATGCGAATTCGAGAAAGATCAAGAGAGCGAATGACGGGCGAGGGAAACACGACTTTCCGCGGCTCCGAAACCGCCGGAGAGAGAGTCTGCCGGGGAGACGATTTTGCACGCAGAAAAGAGGAAGAAGACGATCAAACGACGATGCTCCGGAAATCTTTTTGTCATTTCGAGGCGACCGGGAAAGGAGGGAAGAGAAGGAGCGTTTGATCATTTCTTTGGGGGAAGAGTTTGGCAAGACTCGGGATTTCTCTCTTAGTGGAAATGCTTAGCACGGCGGGACTATGCTTCTTGTAAAGTTCTGCCGCATTTTCAATTGAAAAGGCGGATTGGTTCGCGCAAAAGTCATTATTTATATTGTACCGACGAACGAGCATTGAAGCAATCAAAATTAAACATTTTTATGGTTGATTTATAAATAAACGTTGTAAAAAAGTAAAAACGCGTTACTTACAAGATAAAGGTTTGTAATTTGTACATTCAACGTTTAATTAAAAAGGGTAAAATTGATCAATTAAAAAGTACATACACGATTAGAAAAAAAAACTTTTACCACTTTTCTATAGTATGAATATAAGAATAAATCATGATTTCAGTCCAAAGAGGTGTTATTAGCTGAAAGCCTGTTGAATCTTCTGGCTAAACTACCCGAAAACCCTCAAAGATGGGAACGCATGAACCAACTCTTGAGTAAGTAGTGCATAAACCACTTTAGTAGTAATATATCACGTCTAATACTCTTCGTGATTTTACAAAGTGCGTGGAACAATGAAATTATACGAACATTTACGTGAAATTTACGGTTACATTCTGTCATATCCGGCGTTTTTCAAACATCATGTTTTAAATTGAATTTTAAAATAAAGAATTTAATACGGAAATTAAGTTACACGAATATACTTTATTTGAAGATAAATATTATCATTCTAAATTGCCATAATTATACGTGTATATAATTCTTAAATTCAAAGTTAATTAAATAAAGAGATATTTGGCAAATCACAAAAAAAATAATCTAACAAACCGAATGTTTTCCATAGCAAATATTATATACGATCTGAACTACACTCTGCAAGTATTAGAGGCTCGGAAGCGATTCGTCCAAGGAGACAATCCATTCACATACGAGGCCTCGATGTCGATGCTGACGACCTCAATGCCAGAATCCTCATCATCCGAGAAGTCAAGGAGAAAGCTAAAGAAGAAGAAGAAGAAGAAGAAGAAGCAGCGCCACCAGAAGTTCGCCGCCACGACAATAACACCGCTGCCGACGGCTCTCACCACCACCGAGGCAATCTCGACCACAATGGAATCGCCCCCGGCGATCAATTGGCGATTAGTCGCCGAGAGACTGTTCGGTCCGCACTGGATTCAAAAAGATCTCAGGGACGATGAGCCGAATATCAACAAAGTTTGTATATAACGTATTTGGCGTGAACTAAATCATTCGTTAGTTTAAAATTCATTCTCAGATAATTTGTTCTAGATATTTTTAAATTTGACTTGAATGTAAAGAAGACATTGTTTTCAAAAAGATTCATTATTTTAAGCAATTGTTCAATTAATTAAATATTTCAAATTCTATAAACTAAAGCTTCAATTTGTGAAAATTAAAATAATAATTTCGTCAACCTTAGGTCCGTTACACCAAACCTCAACTGATCGCTATATCACAACCGCCGCTACCCATAATTGATAAGGAAAGTAGCAAGCTGAAAATGTTAAACTCGGAGCGCGAAGCACTGATGCTGAAGGCAGCTCGAGAGTATACGCAACCACGACGCGTGCACTTTGGTAAAGTCAATACGCACCAACAGACATCGGCTGAAGATTTGGACGACAGTCAGTGCAAATGTTAAGAAAAATCGGCACTAACAACATTGAAAAGTATTAAACTCTGCTTATCATTTTTAGGGTATGACCCAGGCAACCGGTCTTACCAGCGCACTCACATCGGCCAACTGGCCAACTCGCCCGATTCGCGAATCGGCGACAACTTTTCCAATCTCCAAAAGCAGCAGCAGGCCTTCGACCTGAATTTCGCGCGCAATCAAGAATACCTACCGCCGGGCCGGGAATTCGCCGCGAGCAAACCTTGGCAGGCCGAGCCCGGATCCTACGGTTATCCCTGGTCGAAGCCGAAAGTCGCCGGTTGGAATTCCTGGAGGGAACCGTTTCCCGACTCGAGCCCGCCGAAACCGTGGCTACCCTGGCACACGGAACGGGAGTATTACGCAAGATTGGAGGAGGAGGAAGACGATGCGACTAAAGCTTGGAAGCAAGCTCAGCAAAGGCAACAACAGCAGAATTGGAGCCGACCGAATTTAAGAGTAAGTTGTTATTTGACAATCAATCGTTTATGTTTGTACAATTTTAATGCGTCATAAGATGTCATTTATTTTTTTGGCAGTTGATAAGCGCAAAGTTTTTAAAGGGACGATCAACGGCGGCTAAGTTCTTGTGCATTTATGTAGACCCAAAAATATAACAATCGTTATAAGATGATTTAATTATAAATGGTTTGCAACCCCCAAAAAAGTCCTAGAACAAATTTTCATACAAATCGCTAGATTAGTAATGGATTTACGAGAATTTTTGTACGGGGTCCCTTTAGACATTGCGTTCGTCAATCTTTAAAATTCGTCAATATAAGGATTAAAATTCTTAATCGACAAAAATTTTCAGGACAATTTGCCGCCATGGTTGGAAGATAAGGACGTTCAAAGAGTACTTCAATCTTCCGAGTCGTGGCCGAAGCCAGAGAAATCCCCAGACTACGGAATGCATCGCGAGCAAAATCTAGCAACTTGGGAAAATACCCGGCACAATCATTCGGAACTCAAAGAAAACGACCAATCAAAATCAGATGCCGACACCAAAGAAACTCCCAAGCTAACCATGAAGACGTGGAGTAGCTTGACGTCAGATCCAGCGACATGGCCTTTTAAACCTCCTGGGGTGAAACCTTGGCCGAAGGATGAACACGGAAACTCGTACAACCCCAATGCTGAGCTGGTTCGAAAATTGGGACTCTACCAAAACGGTAGAGTAAGACCGGATAAGGAAGTGTTGAAGGATCTAAAGCAGCAAAAACTTCAGAAAAACGATAAAAGCTCTTTATCCTCGAAAGTGAATTCGTGGATCGAACCTGACGAGTCACAATCCAATTGGTACAATGAAAATCACTGGAACAACAACAATGCAGCTTCACCATCGAATAGCGGAAGAATGTGGTCAAGAGAAAAAATAACCGACGACTGGAATCTATCGAAAGCGCCGGTAACCTCGAGTAGTGCTTGGCCAAAATGGAAGCAATTCGCCTATCATAAAGTTACAGCCCAACCCACTTCTAAGACTGGTGTGACTCTTGACAAATCTAACAATAAAAATGCCTTTATCGCGGTTTCGGCTGTCTCGGCGCCAAAGTACAACGCCGAACAGTGGAGAAAAAACGACATCGAGGAAATTGGACAAGTAGGCAGTGGCGAGTCGATAACGGAAGATTCGGAACATCCGGCTAGTCAGAGGCAGATGAATATCTGGAAAAAGAGTAGAGAAATTAACAGAACGACAGACGCCGACAACGCTGGGAGAACAGACGTACTGGAAAATCAGTTGGAAAACTTGAAAGAGAATGACGATGAACCTGTTTTGGTGAGTATGAAATTTCTATTAATGATTACTTCGAAAGATTGGTAATGAAAAGATTCAAGCTTAAAAATTACTTTATTTCTGTCTAAAATTCACCTTGATAAAGATAATTCCGAAATTTTCTTTGAAATCGAACTTACAAGTGAAGTTGGAACCGCGCTGTAATTCTGAATTACAAAATCAAATTTAAAGAGCGAAGATTAAAGTACCGGAGGAACTTTTAAACTCGTATAAATCATCTCGCGGTCGACGCGCGTCGAGGAATGCAGGAAATTATTAAAGTGCAAACTACAGTCAAAGATTGAAAGGAGAGGGCGGAAAATCCCGCGGAGTTCTCCCTCCGCGGCGTTCCCGACAAGACTTCCCGTCGGTCTGGAAGAGGAGTTAACGCTCGGCGAATGACTCTTCTTTCTCTCGTTCCTTGTGCCCGCAGCGTGCGAACGAGTCTGGCAAGAGACGCGAACTTTTCTCCGGCTTAGCCCCCGCATCGCGAAATGATATTGTAAATAAAAGTTTTCTCCTGCTGCCTACACTTCGCCCCTCGGCTTTTTTAGTAAGAAATTTCGAAATAACTGCGATTACGAGCGGCAAATGCTATGTTTAGCGGTAGCAGTATTTTAAATAAATAAAATAATAATTTAAAAAAATAACGGCATTTATACATTATCGGCGATTTTTTAAAGCATGCAAGAATGTACTTCTCGACAGACTTCAATGGTAAATTATTCTTCCCTTTTCCAATTTGCCTTCACATCGACAATTCCTTTTTCTACCTCTCAATTCTCACGAGGAAATACGCACGTTGCGCAGTTGTGCAGCTGATGCTTTTTAAATTAGGCAACGAGATGGAATATGAAATGCGAAAAAGAATTTAGAAGCCTGGACTGCTATTTTCAAATAAACAGGCTTTTAACATTCATGACATTTCCTGTAAGCGAATCATTGTACCAGGTAGGCGGATTGTCTTTCGTTAAAAATTTAAATTTCGATTAGTCCTCGCAACCCCGAGTCGTTTAGTGCACTGCAAACATTTTTTTGTTTAGGGATTAATATTGCTCTAGAATAATATTTTAAAAAATACTAGACATTTTTTGTATTAACTTTTTAACAATAGAAGTACATTTCGATTAACGATAGATTTTTTAATAATTTACAAGATCTTTAAATCGTATATTTAATTTCTATTTTCCATTTTGTATTTTTTTTTTTATATAATATTAAATGATAATTATAATTATTCAAATTTTTTGTGCAGTTAGAGATAAATGTCAGCATTAAAAACTCAACTTCTCATCAAACGACAACCATATCACCATCAGCAGAAGCAGCCACTCCGGCAGCAAACGTTAATTTCATTAAAGGAAAAATAGAAAAAGATATAACCAGCAAGGAAAAAGTAATTTAAGAAATCATCAAGATAGAAGCATAAGAAGGAAATTTAAGGATGCTAATTAGGGAAATTATATTAATTTAAAATATATTTTTGCGTCTACAAACTGATATCTAAAATTAGCGTTTTTTCCAAATATTATAAAAAATATAATAAATTTTTAAAGATTGGCGGATAAAATTGAAAAAACTTATGTTGCGAAATTTTAATAAAATTGAAGTTATTGCGTAATACATGTATTTTGTCTTGTTATATATAAGCTAGAAATAACGAACTGATTAATTATAACCATTGAATTTGACCAATTAAAAACTTGTCCACTATACGATACAGTCGAACCTTTTAATAAAAAAATTATTTAAAACTTTTGGATTTTCTATATTTAAAATAATAATGGTTTTATATAAGAAAATAATTATAAATTGTGATTAATAAATTATCCCGACCGCAAAAATAAATTAACTTTTTCTAAATTATACGAAAATTGCTTATCTTTTTGTCAGTAAACATAAAAAAAGTTACAATTTCATAAAAATTGATATAAAAAATGTTGTATGATGTATGGATTATATTATAATATAGAGATTAAAAAATATAAATGTCCATCCCTAACAAAAGCTTCATTACAGAAAAAATTACATAACAATTACGCAGTAATTTACACAACTGTATGAAAATAATTCATTAGTTAGTGTAATATACGGGGATCGATTGTATCATATAAATAAAACACATTTAAACATTAATTACAATGTGCAGCAGTTAGTTTAACTTTTTTAACTAATTTTACTCCGTAAAAAGAAGAAATTTATGTAGCAAATAAAGCTCATAGTAATTAATATTTATGTTTTAAAAATACAACGGTTTAAATCTATACATTACCTTGATTGTTGTCCCGTTATATTTAAATGCGCTTGTATAATATTTTAGATTAGAACTGATATTTTATAATTTATTTTTAAGAAATTAAAGTACCACAGGTACATGCAGCACTTTTTTAGTTGATACTCTTAAAGTGCAGTTTTTGAAAATTTAGATTATAATTTCATATTTATAATTTAAAAGTAAGAAAGTGTTAAGAATGACGAGCATACTCTTTACTTAATTTTTTATAAGGATTTTTATAATGCGTTAATAGTTAAAGCAAAATTTTAATCCTCTAATTTGTGCACCCTTATTATGATTGTTAAAATAAATATTGTTATTTTTATTTTGAAACAAACATTTAATTTAAGATAATAAAAGGCAGAGAAATCGTTCTCCGTGTATTGTACATATCGAAAACAAAAACAATAAAAAAATGAACAAAGACGATTACTCCAAGACATAACACACTTTTGCCACTTCAGCGAGCAGATTTAACGAAGGTTAAAACCCCGTTGCATGTACGACTGCCTCGGACTGAAGAAAAGATTTTCGTTACACTGCATGTATATGTAAACACGTATATATAGAGCATATTAAAAATTTACATTCGAGCAGAATGTACAGAGACGAATCCGCATTATAATAAAATTATAAAATGAAAGCAGAAATTAGAAGGAAAATTAAGGAAAAAACAAAGTAAATGTGATCTTAACATATAACTTGAGTCCGACTACACAAGATTCGCCGTTTAATAATTACAATGCAACTGCGCACAAGAAAGCCTCTGAAAAAATTTACGTTTCTCGGACTAAATCATCAGAGATTAGTGCATTTTTCTTTTCTATTTTAATGTCTTATTAGATATACTTTTTTTATTTATAACCTCTAGTTATTACTTATTTAGAAAAACTAAAAAACGTTGAATTCTATAATAAATTGCAGCTTTATAGTTTTTCAGTTTGCAAAAAAAATTTCATTTTTCATATGACAAGAAAAAAGTATGTATGTGGGAGTTGTTTTGCTAGAACTCACATAAAAAGTCATGTAAATAAATAAAACTTGTATAATGAGAGATTATTCTAAATTATTCTAGATTTCCCGCGTGAAAATATTATATGAGATATCATATAATATTTTACACGTGTTTCAATTTATCAAATAACGAATTAGAAAAATAAAATTATGATTTGAAAGGAAAATTGATTCTTCAAAAGTACTCATTACACTGACACATTCAAGTTTAAATCTTACACCAAATTTAACTTTAATTTTTAAGAATTTGGTACACGTCTGTTATACTCTAAAATTAACTATTTAAAATATAATGAAAATAGATTGAATAAAACATCAAACTAAAAATTATACTTAAATGTATTAGTAAATAAAAATAAACAATAGATATCCCTGTTAAAAATGTCTTATAAAAACTTATAAAATTGATTCCATTCAATGGAGTTTTATAGAGCATCTGCACCCGGAATTATGCGGTTTTATAAGTTTTTATACATTCTTTTTACTAGGGATAAGTACAAATGTAAAAAAAAAACTTTCAGAGGCTTTCGGTACTATTACACTATATTTTTGCGCAAAATCGCTTTTAACTTAAGGTATAATGATGTTAGAAAATTATATGACTCAAATTCATTTTATGCATATATACATGTTTTAAAAATTCTGGAATCTTTAGATATTGCAAGTTTTAGTATTAAACACATTTTTTGTAATAAGCAAGTAAACATAGAAAAACTGTAATTATTATTGAGTTGTAAAGACAGGAGCTTATTTTATTTATACATTTTCAGTATATAAACCTTTATAGAAACTGTAATCTTGGAACGGTCACAAGAAACTCAATTATGCAAATATTATCTGTTATTTCTTTATTTATGTTTATTAATGAAAAATCGAATACTCTATCGTTGTATATACTAAGAATAATAAATATGCAAAGTCATGACACTGTGTTATCATTTTTGAAAGGATTGAACTTATCCTTACACGAGAAAACTCTACAAGCCATTAATTCTATACTGGCAGGAATTCCTCCCTCGCTAACGCTCGGTCGGTTGATTAACATCTTTTAAATGATGATTCATTTGTTCGCACTAAGAGCAGACAAATACACAAGCAATAAGAATGGCAATTTTTTTTCATGTTTTAACAAAACTAGTATTTTTTAAGTCTATCTAAAGTAGTTTGGAGGTAACTACTAAAATTGAAATTTTAAAAATTGCCAAAAACAAAGGTGCCCGACTTGATACGGTACCACGCGCTAAAGCCACCTTAAAAAAGGCCGGTGTTCATGTTATTTGACGTTATGACGGTTCGTAACGCCCATTTGAGCCCGTGCATAAGAGTGTAGGGTGACGCGTAAAGACATCAAATCTGTTGTCATCGGACTTCACTAGGAGTCTCATATATATGTTTCTCGCGGGAAACGGGAAAAGGGGAATTCCTTCTCTCCTCGCGAGCGGCTCACCGTTCACGGTATGCCCCGATCACGCTTAAGCCCTTCATATAAAGGCATGAATGGTGGCAATTCGGTCTCCATGCAGATAATAAGAAACTATAGCCAAAAGAACAGAACAGTTTTGGTTGGTTAGATAAAAAACAAAACTCGTGCGCAAAAAATTCGTGAACTTTTCGAGATCATCAAAACGTACTCCCTTTCGAAGTGCTCCCGCGCTTCTTAATATTAATTCAATGTTTGAAAATATATATATATATATATAAGGAATAGTTCAGAAATTAAACTGTAAATATAATTTGTATTTAAATATATGCTAGACATATTACATATTATAATTACAAGAATTTCTGTATTATTTAAACATTTAAAAATCTTGAAATTGAAGTATTAAATACTTTGATAATATTTTACGCATTTATTTAACGTCAATCAACATTTTTTCGAGTAAACTTCAAGCATTTAAATCCGTATTAAACAAATTTGCATACTTTCCGCATGATAAATTGTTTTCGTTCGTGAAGAAAACTTTAAAATAATAACTGCCTGAAGTCTAAAAAAAAAAAAAAAAAAAAACAGCAAAACTGATGCAGAAATGAAAAGGCAATATTCTAGAGCTTTCAAATCGGACGAGTGCTTCTGCTGGGTTTTTTCTTCGGGGTGTAGGTGTCGATTTAGCTTGAGGTAACTACCTTCAAGTACCAGGTCACTGGTGATAATGTCCAGATGGTGCAAACCGTATAGTTTTCGACATCATCATCGGCGACCTGATACTTGTTGCCAACCACCTCAAAGTGAGTAGACACCTTGTTGTCGAAAACTACGAAGCGCACCACCCGAACACATCACATCATCGGCAACCTGGCACTTGAAGGTAGCCATCTCAAGCTAAATCGACACCTAAACCTCGAAAGCTATGGAAATCGCACCTCCTGGGCATCAGCATCGGCGAGAAAGTGCCATCAGACAGCGGCCCCAAGTTAAATTGACACCTAGAGACTGGAAATTACGGAACTGATCGAGCGTTACGATACGGAACAGATCATGCTAAATATTTCGGAAAGTTTCGTATATTTTGACTTTTAAAAAAGTGGGCGCCGCAGGCGCCTGAGTTTGAGATCGAATTTTTCGGATCTCGAAATTGATGAACATAAAAGTAGTTGAGAATGGATATTTTTAATCTTCATTGATTGTTTATTTTCGTCATTATCAGAGACTAAGCGGCTTACACCTCCTCGCGCATCATGTTCTTCGGATACATATTTGGAATTTCTCATTGAATTTTTTTTCTCGAAAATCAAGAGCACTTCGAGATCGATTTCGAACAAATTTCAGCATGTGTACACTACCTATTAAAAAGATACAAATATTTTATTTGATTAAAGGTAATAAACAATGTTTCATCATTTTTGTATTTCAAATACTTTAATCGCATTTCGCCAACTTAATTCTGTCTCCCCGAGCTTCCTTCCCTTTTCAATTTTGCGGCAACGGGATTGAAGAATCAATTCCCAGCTCCGTGTTGCAATTGAGATACCGCGAGTGACCCAAGTTGAACTGACTTGTGCCATGCAAATGTCATTGCACAGCTGGCGCAATAAGGGTGCCAGTTATACCTTTGAAGCGGTCATGCTTATTGTCTGCGATGTACCGCCTTTCCTGCCACGAATTTCCCGATATCAATCTTCCTTCTACAGCCGTGGAACTTTTTATTGAAAAGCGACGTTGCAACAAAAGTATTGAATTAATTTTCATCACAAGGAATTTTCAGTTTACTAATCTTATATACAAACTTTACGTCTTGCGACAAACTTTACGACATTATATATGAATTAAATAACAATTTATATATTTAATAATTCTTAGAGTAATCAACGATCCAAATAACTCCTACATCTCAATTTTCACGAAAAATCAATAATTTGAAAAATATATGCCTTATTTGAAGAGCTGTGCTTATTATAGATTTCGCCTATTGAGGTAACATCCTACATAATCTTTTTGTATTAATTATTCTACTCCAAATTCTAACTTTAATTTCTAAAATAAAATTCGAAAATTATAAACTTCTTTTTGTCATTTCTATTTTCTCTCGGCCGAGAACCTTCGTTTGTGTGCGATTCAGCAACGCGCAAGAGTTGCATAAACCAGCAACTCCTCTTAAAATTATAAATTTATGAGTAATAATATATTTGCGGCTATTTGTGTTCCGCTTTATAGTAAACTATATTAAATATTTTGATTATAAATGTTAAAATCGTATACTTAAAAGCTTTAACTATATAGTAAGTGAGCTCAATTAAAAGCTAAAAACGACAAGTACGCGAAAGTAGGTCCATAATTTCATCTGACTCATAGTGTTAAAAAAGTCTTAGTTAAAATTAAATCAAATATATCTTTCACTAAAATGTAAACTTGAAAAAAGCGATCTATAAGCTAGTCATCAATAGGCAAACTCAGATTTTAGGAGTGGTGCAGCCGAATCGTATTGGATTAATATCGTTTTTCATTTGCATAGAAGGTAATATATACATTCTCAGAAGTTTAAAAACAAGAATGAAAAATGAAAAAAACTACGATATTGACAACTATGTACAAATCATGTATACCATGACGGTTCTTTACAATACGTAAATAAGGCAGAGGTAAGAATTAAATAAAATATGTACTATGTGAGTGGTAATAATAGTTTATTATAAATAACTATTAACATGTTTTCTTTTCCATACATCACTTTACAATCATGTCATCAGAAAAGCGACTCGCATACCATTTGTCGCACGTAGGATAGGAGTCTATGCATAGGTTTTTTGTTGTTTTCTATATAGGTAATTTTTAGTTTTGAAGTCATGCACTCCAACGAGCACTCTTTCGAAACTCTTTTCTTTTTTAAAATTACAAACATATATACGTGTGTGCAAGATTACTTATTGAAGATTATTTACACTTATCAATTAACCAGTATGGTTTGCCTCCGCGATCGCTTCTGATCACATTATCGCTTCTTATATAAACATAACGCTATCTACATCAAACACTCTCTTTATCGATTTTATTTTAAGTATCAAAGTCAACGTTTTGTAGTGAGAAGAAAAATATAAATAACAAAGTAATTATTTACGTATGCAGATAGAAAATAAAAGAAAACTGCATAATACATTTCAGTGATCGTCGAAATTTATCAACTTTCAAGAAATAAACGCACGATTCAATTAAAAAGCATTAACTTTTTTTATTTTTATTAAGGCCGACTTAAAATAGTATTCGAGTTTTAATTCACTCATGTCTATCCATAAAACGATAAAATCGCTCGCGGATAACGTTTTCTCGTAAAATTCTAAATTTATATTAATGGAGAAATTGAGTGATATAAAAAGTAAACTGAAATCAATACGGCCGGTTCGGAGGTTTGCGTTTTGACTGTACAACAATCGATTGCAGCATCAATTACAAGAATAGTTGAATGTTTTGCAGACATTCGTATAGTTATTTATGAAAGAAACGATTCACTTGAAATCCAGCAGTCGTATTGCACACCGCTTACATTTTTGTCGGCTTTATAAACAAGGAACATCTATAATAAATAGCAAAGGTAACGACCGTTACTTTTATTCAATTACACACAGTAGTAGAACGAACGCAGTGCACATATATTATAGCAGCCTCAGTATGCGCGCACTATGAACGGCTCTTAACATTTTTTTAATAATTCTTTAAATCTTTTTAATTTTTTTCACTGTATGTATTCACATTGTACATTCCATAATATGCACAATATACATCTTCTTTTCAAGGATTCTCCTTAACGGCGAAAATTTACGTACATGACAAGGAGAATCGCTTTGAATTACTACTTTGAAGATGCAGTTCTTTGTTTCACTTACATTCTCTTGCACACAATTAGAGGGCGGCACTGGCTCCAAATTTTTTTTAAATCAGTTAAAGTTCTTCGACACACTTCATTGTGTCGACACTATTATCGATACCCTTTTATTTTATTCACAATAACACTAACAATAGACTTTTAAAAATGTCCAACAATTTGTTTGAAATCAATTCTCCTCATTCACACACTTTCGAAACCATCTTCTCCATTTCGACGTCTGTATCAATGTCATGATGTACATGATTGCTTGTTTCAGCAGCGTTATTACTCATTGAAGTGGTGCTGGTAAAGTTACCGAGTGTGGATGTCGGCGGTGTACTTGGAGTGCCAGGCGTTCCAGACATCTCTAATGGCGAACTTGGTGAACGCAGAGGCTCAGCTAGGTCCTCCAAACCTTCTGGCGTTGGCAATTTTTTTAACTCTTCTCTTAATAGCTTATAATGTCTCTGCAATGAAAAATAGTATAATTATACATAAATGGTTTTTAAAAGTTATTTAAATATATCGTTTTAAAACAAAGTTAATAGAATTCATAAAAAAAATATGGTATATGGTAAATATGGTATCTTTCTAATTATTTATAAATAAAACATTATTTACATGAATTTTGCTTCAGCTTATAATGTCAAAATATTATTTCCTTTTTTTTTATCGAAAGTTAAATAAAAAAATTTGTTTGATTCAACAATTTAAAGACTAGTTTACTTTTCAAAACGTATCTTACCCTTAGAGCTACAGCGCTTACTGATATAGTCCTAGCAGATCGTCTGTCAGCTCCATGCATTTCCATATCTCTAATCCAGCCTTCTACTTGTGCTACTATTTCGTGTCTCTTTAGCCAGAAATGAGTATGTATTACCTAAAAACAAATTGAATACGAATATAAACATTTAATTTTCGTTTTTAAAATTATGATTTTTTAAACAAATTTGTATAAAAAAGATAAATGGTTTTACCTCCTTAAAGCATGGACAAGGATTCCGGATTTGATCAAGCATTGCCCATTTTGCCGTAGCTTGACAAACGTTAGCATTGTACTCTTGACTAGACTGAGCTCCACTGGACGTTCCACGTGAACGTTCATAACCCGGTTCATTAAAATATGGTTCTGATACCAAAATTAATGATTGAATTGATACTAAAACCTGAAAATAAATAGCCACTAATAATATTATATAAGTTTTTTAATATTGTTTTTATAAAACTAAATTATTCACAAAAATTAAATTGAAAGAATTTGAATACTTTATATAAAGCATTTATATTTCCATATTACTACAAATAAACTTGCAAAAATTTTGAAAAAATTATCTTTAATATAAATATAAATAAAAGTAAATAATACAGTTGTAATGAATTTACCTGAAGAAAACTGCTGGTATGAGCGTTCCATTTTTCTTCGGGTCTACCGTGCCACGTGTTAAGTACACTAAGGCAAACTTTACCATCATTGTACAAATTTGGATTAAAACGTACAGAACGTCTTCCAGTGGTTTCTAAATTAATCATCATCGGATTGTTTGGATAATCAGAAGGGAAGTATACATCAAATTCGAAGCAGCCATTTGCGTAGGGAGTATCAGCTGGCCCAGTTATAAGAACTTTCATAACATCAAGCCGATCTGTATCGCAGCGTACAAATACACTACTACTGTAGGATAAAGGTAAGGCTGTGGAAAGGGTAACAGCTTCTTGAGCAAGTCTCTTAACTCGCGTTGGATGATTGCGTTCACCAGCTGCACGCATATTAGACTCGAAATGATATGACACTGTGAATTTGAAGCCCCCATCTGGATTTTCGGTTATCATCTCAAAGGTGTCTAAAAAAAATAATTAGTATTTCTAATCAAATTTAATTTGTTGTAATTAAAATTTAATAACTCTATTATAACTAATGTATATACTATTATATATTGTATATAATGAATATAACTGTTATGTACTACTAATTAATGTGTAGCTAGCGTATAGTAAGTATTATTAAAAAAAAAGAAAAACATACCAAACTGAAGATTCTTCATAACCTCGAGATATCGTTGTTCAATAGATTTTAAAGGAAGTTCTGGGCCTGATGGACTGGGCCCAGCAGTTTCTTCATTAGTTTCAACTAATTTGGCTATTGCCTTCTGAACAATAGTCGCGCTTTCTTGAATATCTGGAATTAATGTGGCTAACCCTTCATCCTGCTCATTTTCTTCTGGATATTTTGAACTTGATTTAGATTTACTATTTTTTGTTCTATTGATTTTGTTCATATATGTATCAACGCACACCCTCATACTTGACAATAAAGAAACTATTGAAGGATCTCCTGATTTTCCACTTCTGGGAAGTAACAATGGTGCTAGTTGATTTGAATTAGCCATTGCTCGTAGTAACTGAAGAACTGCTCGATAAAGCGGTATGTGTCGAGCCATATCAAGGACTGAATCGTTGCGCAGATATGATGACAAAGCAGGCAATAAACAAGAACGAGATAAAAGTTCTGTAAATGCTGCAGGAAGTTCTTTTTGTGGCTGATCACCCGTGCCTACGTAACTTGCAAGAACTTGGAGGAGAACAGTTACATGTTCTTCTTCAGAACGTTGACGCATTAGAGCTTGTTCAACATTCCAGGATTGTTGGATAGAACCTGTACCAAAACCAGTTCCTTTTGCCCAATAGAGATGTGATTTATCATCACTTCGACCACCAGACTGCCCTGCACGTTGTTCCGTTCCTAATAAAAAGTAAGCAAAAAAATTAACATTAGAAACTAAATATTTCTAAATCAAGGTTTTTTAAAATTCAAAATTGAATTGAATATAAAATTAATTTCCAAATGGTTTTATAAAAATACATTAATAATATATCGTTTTACATAAAAAAATTAATTAAATATTTAAAAATAGTTTTAAACTTTTTTTCGTTTAAGTTAAAAAATAAATTTAAAGTATTAATTTTAGTATTTAGTGTTAATTTTTACAACATATGTTTAAAAATACCTTCATTATGTCCTGTTTGATGTGTAAAAATAGCTAAACAATTGAGTAATAACAATACAGCTCCAACTTCAATTGAAGTTCGTCGCAATAATAATCCGTCATCAGTTGTCGGAGGCGTATCTTCTAAAAGTCTTTTTATTACTTGGAATGGATAGGTAGGCAGGGAAGCAGCTAAAGGTGAATTTAAAACATCGCCTCCTTCTCCATCATCAGTCACACCAAGGGCTAACCTAAGCAAACATTGGGCACGTTTGCGATCTTTCAACAAAAATTCTGAATAACCGGGTAGCCGTAGGAATAAACCAAAAGCAGCTAACGAATGTGGAGGTACCTGATAATTATTAAAAATGAAGGATGTAGAAATAAATCTATTATTTTGAGAAGAAATATGATTTTAGTCATTTGGAATTGAACATACTTGTGGCGTGGGAGGAATAGCTCTTGTAGTTCCAGTATTCGTACCCTCTTCAATGTCTTCATAAATGTTCTCATTATGCTCAATTTTTACCCAATCAGTATCTGATTGTTCTTGTGTGGGTGATTTTTCAACCGGTGGTACTGGTCTATTAGAATCTGGATACACCAAAGGAAGATGCTTGGCTAGAACAGCTAATCCTCCTTTGGAACTAAAAACTTCTAAGGTACTCTTTATACTGGTCCATAGCGTCAACAAATTACGGTTGTTTAATTTTGAAGAGTCTTCTGAAAGAAATTTAATTACATATATCAAAAATTGAACTTATAACAAAATTGAACTTATAATTTTCAATAATAAATAACAAAGTATATAACTCTCTACCTTTTGTTTCTTTAGTTTGTTGTTTTAGGGTAAAATACAAACATGGCTCTGATAAAGAAATTCCACTATCTTCAATAATGGAAAGTAGCTGAGCAATAGTCAGTTCTGGTGGTAAAGGAGTATTGGGACGCGATGAATGAATTAAATAATTTTGATTAGCCATTTTATTTGAACTGCTTTGACAATTGCTGCTAGAACTTTTTGTTGTTACTGATCCATCTAAAACAAAAGAATGTTTTATCAAAAATAATCAAAATTTTTTCTTTTTTAAACTAGCATTATATTTTACTAAAAATAAATTATAATAGTGTTGCTGAAATAATTACTGAAATTATAAAAGAATATTGGTGTATCACTGTGATAATATTTATTGTAAGTGTTTGACTTTTCAAAATTTACAAATAGAATTGAGGTTATTAGAATTTTATTTAATTTATATTAAGAAACAGCGAATTTTTTGACAGTAAAAATGACTAGATAAAACTTTTCGATAGTAAAAATGACTAGATATAACTATAAATATAAAAAATGTATCATACCTGGATTGAGACGTGTCTTACGAATAATGGGACCTCTTGCTTGCGTCCTGTTGCAAGCCTCTTTGGTTCGCTTATCCTTGGCAGTATTTCCTGCAGCGACGCTGAGTGAATCCATGACGCTGTTCATTCCGGTGTCCCAAAGATCAGATTTACGAACCGCGTTGTTTGTACCTGTTTCATTTCCTTTATTATTAATTATTGGGAAAAAGTAAAAGCAGGGAAATGTCTTCGTTTTTCACAGGGATAAACCAGTTAATTGTTATAAGGTTTCTAACCATGCACGATCTTTGTTTTTGTTTTGCTTTCTTTTGTTTTTTGTGAGAGTTCTGATCAGTAAAGTTAGCTTCTTTTCTCATAGTTTTTTTACTCTAAGACTAGGACCTAGGAACAATTGCCTGTCGTTGGGTTTTTATATTTTACAAAACAAGCGAAAGCTAACTAACTTGTTTTCTGTTTATATTTTTATAATTTAGATTTAATAAAACTTCATTAAATTTTCAGAAATGCCTTTTGACTTTTAATTTATTTGTACTACTGTAACGATTTGAAAAATAGATGCCTTATGGCTTATTGTCGTTCCCATTGACACCTAGTTTCAATTTCCTTGTCTAACCATTACAAGACGATATCTCCCATGTCTATAGCTTATTGTCGTTTCCGTTGACATCTAGTTTCAATTTCTGTGTCTAACCATTACAAGACGATATCTCCCATGTCTTATGGCTTATTGTCGTTCCCGTTGACATCTAGTTTCAATTTCCTTGTCTAACCATTACAAGACGATTATAACGTGGTTTTAAGACGATATCTCCCACGTGAGGTGCCCTCAAATAATGGTTACACAAAGGAATTGGTACTGGAACGACAATAAGCCATAAGACATAAGTCGCGTCAATCCGTCAATCGGACGCGCCTATTATGTATGAAGTTGCTATTGGTATATAATATTTATATTGCTAGATTGTTATGTCGAAGATAGGGTAAGGTGCGTTTTATGCACATAAAAATTGTAACGTTGGTGAAATTTATATATAAATATATTGGGCCATGCTAAATTGTGTACAATGTTTACGTGTACAATTCTTATGTACACAAAACGCACCTTACCGAAAATCGCAAAAAAAAAAAAAAAAAAAAAAAAAAAAAAAAAAAAAAAAAAAAATTGAGAACTCCTTTGAACATTATGTTAATGCATGACGTACACATGCATAATCTAAAATAGGTTTGCTTTATTGATAATTTATGATAATTCTATTAATTCAATAAATAAAAAGTGTAGAAAATGTTAAATATATATAATTCACCTATTCAATTTAAAAATCTATAATAAAAGAAATAAAAATTTAGAGATAAGAACCATGTAAAACTATTATTTATAGTAAAGAGTATATTAGATAGAACATGCAAAATGAAATATTCGAATTCATTTGTACTTCATGATTAAATAAATAAATAATATTTGCTTCCTTGGATTATTAAAATACATTCACAACACTCATTATGTGTTGTGAATGTATTTATATTATTATAACAATGAACTCGAACTTAAATAAATATAAAAGCCATTCAAGATTTATTTTAAAATACACACCTGAAACCTGTTGCAAGATATCATGTACCGTTGACTGGGTCGACATATAAAGTAAGAGGTGATAATGACCAAGTGGAAATGCTGGATGCGGAGACATTATTGGAAGATTACTACTACCAAGAGTTGATAGTTTCATTGGTGCTTCAGATGAAACAGAGACTAAAATCTTTTCACCCTCTAAAAGAAGCTGTAGAATAAGTCTTCTAGTAAATCCTGAAATTCCGTGTAAGCCTCGAGCCCCTTTAAATATAAAGCATTTAAGTTAATACTGTTTCCTTTTTACAATATTCTATAAATTGTCTTTATTGTTATATGTACCTGCTGGCATTTTTTGTTGCGTAATTACGTCTGTCAAAAGTTCGGCCAATAATTTCTGATTTGCTGGATGACACCAACAGCATTTAGATAGGAATTTTATAACAGCACTTTCCAATTTGGCATAAGATAAACTTAGTTTTGAACTCCTACGAAAATTACGACAATGGTTAAACAAATAAGTATGTTACAATTAGCAAACGATTTAAAAACATATAAAAAAAAATTTCTGCTAACTTCTTTTTGTATGAAAATAAAAAGTAGATTTTTCAATTACAAAATAAGTAAATAAACTGTTTTAAACATTTGCTCGGCATGAAATGAAAAATAATTAAAATTTAGAGAAATATAGAAGATTTTAAATAGTTTAATAAGCAGAACATAAAAAACCTTACCTTAAAGAGGACACTGATGGATTTTCTATTGGTCTGTCACTTAAAAGTGTCAATAATGGTAACCAAAAACTTTTGCCTTCTTTACCTAACCAATCACGCATCTTTCCTTCAGAACAAACTAAAGATAAAAACTCCAATACTATTGCTATACTCTCCGGTTCCGTCATGTTCAAACCCTCTATCTTAGTTTCTTGCCTTACATTTTCACCAGCCTTATCACTGTCTGTTAATGTGCTTCCTGAACCATCTGAGCAACTTGCAACTCCTTCGTTAGACTATACAAAAAAAAATTTTTTTTTGCATAAAATATTTTGTTATTTTATTTAAACATTACACCGATAATTCACGTAAGACTTACCGCTTTCATTTCAGTATTAAGATGTTGTTTCTTGTATTCATGGACTTGTTTTGACTTTTCAAGAATAGCAAATTCTACTATACATGCCGTTAACAACGTCGGCAAGCCTGAATTAATTAGTTGACAAATTCCTGGGGGTGATCGTGCTGCCGCTGCTATTGATAATAGCTGTCCCTCCGTTAAAGTTAAACGCTTAAACTCTGATTGAGCCAAGCGAATGTACCAATCATTAAGATCAGCAATGGTTTTCCCATCATCCGTTTGGCCCTCACTTTCTTTTCTATCATCAGATATAGAAGCATCCGATTGATCGTTTGATATATTTGGCACAAGTATTTTAACCTTCTGCAAAAGTGATTGGAAGAATGCCGGATTAACGCAACAAAACGCGCACAACACAGAGTCTATTGCTTGTTTTAAAGCTGAATGAGTTTTTAAGATTAAAGTCCATTGATACAATGCACTGAAATAGAAGATACAGTTTCATTATTTCACTTAAAATAACTAAAGAAAACTATAATTAAAATTTTACTCTAAATATGTTGATTTTTATAGAAGTTTATATGAAAATTTATCAATGTATTAAAAATAACTTACTCGAATAATTCTTCAGCTAGAAGTTCCTTTAAATCATAGCTAATATTTTCAAGTTTTGCTGCTTTCCAAATAATTGTTGAAATGCAGTGAATATAAACTGCTGGAGGAGTTGCAGCATTTGAAGCATTGAATAAATTATTATCTGTGTTAGCAGATACGGAGAATTTAGCAACATTGAATAACCATTTTAAAATAGCAGACATCCGTGCTTTTGTGTTAGAATTTTGGACTGAAGAAAGTTGATCTAACAATTCAACTACCATTAGAGCAGTTGTCGTTTCTTGATTCATTACAGAATCTTGCAAAAGAGGAGTTGTTCTGTTGTTAAGTAAAAGATTAATTAGACGAAGTCCAAGCTCACAGGAATGTACGCTCAATTGAAGAAGTACTCTTTCTAAATTTGGCGTGAAAAGTGATGGTGCTGGAAGTAGCAGTAAATTGCAACAAGATTCTACTAAACCTTCAACAGAAGCTGCCGAATTTAACACTTCATTGGATAAATTACTATTCACTGTACTAACTGACAAACATTGATGTAGCAATCGTAACCATCCCAAACTGAAAAGTAACGTAATTATAATATTAAATTCTTTACAAAAAGAGTATTGGAATCAGAAAATTCGTGTAATTTTAAGCAACTAATTAATGTTAATGTAAGGTAATTTACTTAAACACAATTTATTTGATAAAAATCAGAATTAAAATTTAGCTTCTCAATTAATGTGTAAATTAATAAATAAATTGATTGATTATAATTACCTTGTTTTAGTAAGTTGTTCTTCATCAATGATATCATGATTTGACTTAGAATCGCCAAAAGCAGTTGTGCCAAGTAATCGAATTTGACTCAGACTTATATTGGTTGAATCTCGGGGTTTATACAGTCTTACGAGAACAGCAGTCGCAACTTCAGGTTGAGATAGAGTTAATCGAATAAATGTAAGACCAGCAGTTGGCATTGGTGGACAAATCGGGGTTAAGGCAGTGTTTCCCTCCCGAGAAATTTCAAGAGCAACAGCCGACGGACATGCTAAATAATAATTTTTTAATTAAATTTTATTGTTTAGTTTTTCATATTTTCAAAATGAAAATCAAGCTAATAATAAATAATACACCGAAAAAAGTATTTTTCACTTTTTAATGTAATGTAAGTTGTGAAAAAAATATTAAAAATAATAAATTAAAATAAATATAAAAATTACTTACTTGATAATGACGTTAAATGTGGCTGTAATTCAACTTCTTTTAATAAAATAGCACAAGGCAGAGTAATGGTTACATCTACCCATGCTTCATCTGGATAAAAGTGGTAAGACCAAGCAGGATTTCTTGCTCTTTTATGCTGTACTGCACTTTGAATCAACACGTCTGCCGGTTGTGCTGTTGGATGCAACCAAGATACTGTTCCAAGGGGTGCGAAATTTAATAATCCATCTTCAGATTCTAAAGTATTTGAATCTTTACTATTACTACTTGATACAACGGGTGTCAAGTTTGTTGCATTTGACAGATGTTGCATAACTAAAGCAATAACTCCAGGAGAATTGGAGCCACTGCCGCTACAGTTTTTACTAGACTTTACGAGATTCTCGCACAAAACTTTTACACCACCCATTGCAGTAAAAACTGACAAAGAAGCTTCATTATCTAGAACTCTTAAAATAAACCAGAGAAGAGGTTCTGACAACTGCATCACGTTCATGTGTCGATCTGACATTCCTTGCTTGCCTGCTAGAAAAAAAGAAAATTTGTTTAACTATAAAATAAAGCGTTCAAATATTCATTTCAATTCATTTTTCGCATGTAGTTTATTAAAAATTACTTACAAGAAGCTAGGTATTGATACACTGGATTTAACACGAGTGTTGGATTGCTCGCTTTTTTCATTAGAGTGCATAATAATTGGAAAGTAGCGTCCGGTATGGTTGGTGGTGCAGATAATTCAGTAGCCGCATTTGTTCCGGAGCTTTCGCCTAGAAGCATAGCTAATGATGATCCAGAGCTATGTCCAAGCGCTCCCAACAATCGCATCATAGTAGGTTCATGTTGTAGAACTAGAATTATAAATTATTAAAATTTTGTAATGAAATAGATAAAGATTTCAAATTTTAAAACTATAAATTATTAAAATTTTTAGTATTATTACCAATATCAGCAACACATGGAACTCGCGGTTTGGATGCTGGATGCGTTCGGGCAGATGTTTGTTGCTCTGCAGCTTTACTTTCATCTGTTTGAGAAGTACTCATTTTCTCTTGACTTTCCGTTTGACTAGAACTAGAACCCTGTGGAGATTCCCCTAATTCCATTTCAGTTGCACTATTTGATCGTGCTGTTCGGGCCTAAAATAGTAAAAAGTAAAAATATTTAAGTTACACACTATTTTTCATGCGTAAATATGTCTGTACACGTCATACACCCAGTTTAGGAACTGCAAAACCGCGAAAGGCATGTCAGAATAAAGTAATACGTGCGGGAGGAGAGTTCATGCGCTTTTACAATTTGAGAAATAAATTTTATAAGAAACAAGTCTGTATGGGTAGATTTTGTCTTATGATATTAGGTCATCAAACCAATAGTAAAGTTTTATCTGCTCAATCGGATAAATATTTAGAAATTTGAACTTCCTTTTCAGGGGTTTCTCTGGTGTTTCGTTAGCATTTTCCTTTGTTAGCTTGAACATTTTTCAAATATTTACACTTACACTTGGTAACGGTGTCTGCACCAAGCGACATACAAGTTTGATAAGTGCAACTACTAAAGCATCCCACGAAGCCGGTCGACCTTGTCTTGCATCATCACCAAGAACACATGCGTAAAGTCCACCAAAACCTCCAGATTGATTATTCGAATCAGTTGTTCCACCACATTGAGCTCCAACTTTAATAAATACAACATATTTGCATTTAGTCCAAATTAAATAAGTTAAGTAATAAAATATAAATTTATTTGCAGAAATAATAGTCACCTCCAACTCCTCTAACGTAAGTAGAAACTAATTCACCCACGCATTCTGATATACTCATTGCTGTACCTAAATCAGTATTTGCGAAATTCAAGTTAAACAGAGATGCAATAAGTTCGCATTGTGCATCTAACGGTCCACGTCGTGCAACTAAGGCTCCACCTGGTTGCACCAGTTGATACACAACCCATAGTAATAATTCCTTTAAAGAATTTTCTAGAGCACTGCCAGGCTTGACAATATCATTTCGTAATTCAAGTCGTACGAGAAAATCTTGCAACGCTTGGCACAAAGTTGGTCCAGCCTATTAAATAGGAAAAAAATTGTAAAATAAGATTTTTTTAAATTCCTGTTTTATTTATAATCAAACAATAATAATAAGTAAATCTTTTAAATAAATATATATGAAAGTATTTGCCCACTGGTTTGTACTTATATTATAAATTTTTACAGTTATATCAAAAGTTAAATTTATTTTTTTATATATAAAAAATAAGATTTAATACTTATAATTTTATAATTACCATTCCAAATTGCTTATTAGTCGTATCAACATTTAATCCATTTCCAGAGAGTAGACGAAGAAGCATAGCACCCATATTTCGCTCTTTAATTATACAACCAGCCATACCACCTAGCAAACCATCAATCGGTGTACTGCAACTAGCAGTTTCAACTTGCTCTGTTTGCAATGGTTGATTACTAGCCAAAGTTAAGCACTGTAAAGAGTAACACCAAGCTCGTAAAGATATTCCTGGATGCCTAAAATGTAACAAACATAGAGTAAGAATAAACAAATGTTCTGTTATAATAATAACTGTTACATCAATCTATTATTAGTTTTACCAAGAAAATGCAGATATTATTCCAGAAATAGCTGTAGAACTCAATGGTATTACTGGAGTTAAAGAAGAATAAAAGTGAGAAAAATTGGTTTCTGTTGATGCATCGAGATTTAACGTTAACCACAATTGTAACACCAATTCTAAATTTGTTCCCATACTCTGTTGATATATAACATAAAAAAAGTTAATTGCAGTTTAGATGAACGTATAAACATCCAGCGATGAAATATGTGAGAAATACTCCATGAAATATACTTAATTACCTGAATATATAACTCTGAAAAAATTTTATCAAAACATCTAGTTAACATAGATAAGCTTGATGGTGGAGGGTCTGAAGGGTTCCACGTATCTTGATTTCGTTCTGAGTAACTGGACTGTCTAGATGCAAAACTTTGAGATTGTCGAGAGGCATCAGATGAAGGCTATTTATTTGAAAATATTAAAAAATATTAAAACTTATAAAAAATAATAATAATAAAGGTTCGGAGAATAACTTACATTAATTGTAGCGTTTATTCCAAGTGGCAAATTGTATGTACCGAGTGCAGAGAGTCTACGAAGAGCTATTTCCACACCTGTTTCAACTCCATATTCAAGTCTTGCATCAATAGCTTGTGAAATGCTAGTTATAGAAAAATAATTTTTATATTTAATTGCACACACCTTTATTTATGCAAATATAATTATAATATAATTTCAGAAGTTTTGATTAGTCAAGGATTAAGAAAGACAGCAAGTAAAAAAAATTTTTTAAATTAGAATATGAAAAGAGCTAATGTTGTGTCTGAAGAAAAATAAATTTAATTATAAAATAAAATAAAAGAAACAAAAAAATAAAAAAAATACAAGTTTATGTATTGGAAGCACTTTAATGCAGTTAATTCAATGATTAAACATACCCAGAACTTGTGATTGTTGGATATTTAGATGAACTACTGCCCTTCTTCAATATAGTTTTACCGCGTTCGAGGATGTTATCTAAAAATTCTTCAAATTCACTATCGTCAGATTCCAATAAAGATGGAAGACTAAATCCACTGGTTTTAGAAGTAGAAGCATTTGTGGGGGCAACAATAATACTATCTTGCGTATCTTCATCTGCATCTGCAAAACCTTCTTCGTTTGCAAAGGTCGTTGTAGAATTGCTAGTTCCAGCAACTGCTGCTGAATCATCATCAATGGTTCTAGGTTCTTCTGGAGGTATGGGATCAAAGGGTTCTTCAGGTACATTTGATTCACTTGCTGAGGTTGAATGTCTTGGATATAATTTTTCGCCTGTTACAAAAAGTTATTTTGTCAACTAGTTTTATGCATTACTAAAATAATTATTAAATCAGAAAATTCAAATATACCTTCCAATAGATCCTGTAAAAGGCAAGACACAGCATGAGATGACCAAGCAGTTTCTGATGTTCCAGTAGCTAATCTAATAAGTTTCAAAAGCTGATCTTCAGTCATGAGTTCTCCTAAAGTAATTGCAGGTCGTGTAGAGACTACTAACCTCGCAACAACCTATAGGATATTACAAAAATATTAAATTAATAAATTAATGATTTATTTTAAGTATTTTAAATAAAGAAGATATAATATACTAACATTACAGTTTCTTAAATTTTTAATCTCATTTTTACAATATTTAAAAAAAAAACAATAAAATAATATAAAATTTAGAAAATTGTAATATTAGTAATTACGTAAATCCAGTGGCACGGTAGTGTCGCGGAGGAGAGTTTGAGGGAATATACTCTTTCATTATTCACTTAAACAAAGAATACTCACTTTACATGCTAGTAAAAACGTATCAACGTTGGAAGCATTATTTAACAATAAAGCAACAAGACCACGTGCTACTGGTAGGACATGTTGATGTAACAAATTTGGTGAAGGGTCGCTTTCTGGATCAGGTGGCTCTGCTTGGCTAAAAATAAGGTATGCACATTTAGAAAAATAAATTATTAAATATAAGTTGAATACGCTATAATTATATATATAATTTGATATATATCAAATAGCTTGTGTAACAAACGTATACCTTGTAGTAGGTTGAGGTTGAGGTCGTAAACTTCGATTTAAATGTTGCAAATCATTTCGACGTATACTGAATAAGTCTTTAAAATGTTTAGCAGAATGTTGCTTTAAAGTTTTTTTATAAAATCTTTCTTGCGATTTCACGGCTGATTCGAATTTTGAAGAAAATGACGCAGCCTGTGAAGAGTAAAAATAAATTATGTGAATGTATCATAAATATAAAAAATATTTTTATTTACGTAAAATAACTTATAAATTTATAATAAATAGAAATAAAAAATTTGTAATTACTTGTGAAGCAGAATGAAGTGATTTTTTTGCTTGTTCTAAATCCTGTAATTGCTGTTTGTGATGCATGAGTCGTTTATGCATTTTCTTACGATAACTTCGAGAAGCAGAAGATCGACTAGTGCTAACGAATTTCCGTTGCATTGCAAGCTCGCCCTGAATGAACTCCCAGCGGGATGAAACACCTTCAAATATTATAATTATTTTAATAAATTCGACAAGAAAAGTAAAAACATTTATGCAATTGAATTCACGCAATTATTTTTATAAAACAAAATTTGTACAGCGCTTAGATTAGATTCTCGATTTATCTAATTTTATCTTAAAATTTATTGAAATTAAATCAAGAAACTAAAGAAAGAGAATTTTCGTTCAGGTAATTATGATATTGTATATCATAACACGTATACGTAAAAATTCAGATTTAATCCCATGTATGTATATTGTAATTACCTTGTTCTCTATTTTTATCGTGATTTTCCTCAAGAGGGGTAGCATGAGAAGCAGTTGTATCTAAACATACAGAGAGAAACAGAAGAACCCATCCTATTAAGGTCGTATCTAATCTGCTTGAGTTTTCCGCTTGACCCGAGGATAATGGTGCTAATAATTTTCCAAGAGTACGAACCATCGCATCCACCACTGACGATTTATTGGAGGAGGCAATTAAGGACTTGCGCCCAAGGAATGTTAGTAAAATAAATACCCTGAAAATAATAATATGCATATTTACTTTTAGAATATGTATTCAAAGCCAATTTTTTAATTAAGTAAATGTACTTCGAACAGATATTTATCCGAAATTACAAGTTTTTACGATTTAAAAATAAAGTAACGCAAAGATAAAATACTGTTTCCTTATATAGCAATGAGATGATGACCAACCTGTCTTGTGGGAAAATGTGCGAAGAAGATGCAGAATAAAGATTTGTCAAAGTATTGGCAAGAAAATTTCCCCACCAAGGTTGATGCCCGGCCATTCTAGCCAACAAGGCAACCGCATATAGCTGCAAATGTGGTGCTGGAGTCATCACACAAATAGAATTAAATAACTTTTCACATGCTGTTGGCGAAAATGAGTCATATAAAGTACTTGGCACCTGAAAAAACACAATAAATAATAGAGAGATATAAAAAATATATATGTCCATTCATAAAATAATAAAACTTACAGCAGGAACAGGACCAATTTCATAGACTGTATAAAGCAATACGTCGAGTAAGGTTTCTCCGAGAATTCGTAATTTATCACTAGAAGCACTCGACAATGTAGTAGGAGGGGAAGTTTCTGAACTTTTCCATGATTCTAATCTTTGCCAAACTCCACGAATAATATTTAATTGGTGTTGATACATTATACACTCCTTTAAAAGAAAATAATGCTTTAAAATTTTAAATAGTAAATAATAAATAAATACATAATAATTATAAATTGATTTATAACGTTACTTGGTATGTAGACAAAATTTTTGCTGACGGTTGTTCCTTAGTATCATTGGAATTTTTACTATGATTTAAATAATGCTGCATATGTATGACATTAGGAGTTTCCGTGCACAGTAAAGGGTCGAGATAACTTTTTAACCGTTCAGTTGCCAACGTAAACCTTAAACAAAATACATATTAAATTAATTTATCACCATTTTTAATAGTTTTTCATGTTCCTATTTTTTTATTTTTTATTTTCTTTATTTTTTAAAGCTTTAATGTACTGTAAAATTATGTATATATGTTGTACCTGCACTGCACATCTTCAGCTAGAGCGGACAAAATGATACATTGAGATTCAATAGTATTTTGCAGCACTGGATCCGAAATGCTATCAATATTTGTTTCGGATGAAGTAAATTCTGAATAATCTTCTCCAGGAAGAACAACCATGTGACCGTAAAACATACCCAAAGGTATTTTACAACGAGTTATAGACATGCCATATCTACCAATAGTCGTTATCTATCAAAAAAAAATTCAAGTCCACAATTATATTTACAAAAACTTTAAAATATATAGTTTTAAATTAAAAATATCATTTAAAATCTTACCTTTAAGAATCTACAAACTGGAGGAGGTTGCAAATCACTTGCTACCAAAGGTTTTCGACCTATATCTCCAGCTACAATAAGTCGAATACCATCAGTTTCCTCACTTTTCGTCCAAATATCAATAGATAGAGAGCCTAAATCGCTACAAGCAGGTATCATTAAGTCTGTCAAAAGCACAGGAGCCCCAAAGTCTAAAATTACAAATCTTCTGGCACCAGAATGTAATTTCTCAACTACTAAAGCCTGCTGTGGAGGCCAGCAAAGTAATCTTCCCCATGGAAACGTAACATCCTCCTTCTGCAAATAAAAATGAAAAGGTTAAAGAAATTAAACTTTTTCCTAAAATTAAAAATTTTTAATGTACAAAAAAAGCTTTTCAATATTGAAAATATAGTAACTTTAAAAAAATAAATAAATAAAAATAAAAATTAATTTTTTAAAATATAACAGTTTTACTGATTTCTTTGAGTTCAGAAAAAAGCACATCATACTTTTAACTTATTACCGACAGTTAAAATTTTAAATTATGTAAAAAAATTAGTTTACATAAAATTTGTATCAATAAGTATGCTTAAAAACGCATACAATTAATGCATAATTATAAAATAATCACACTTCAAGTTTGTAAAATGCCATAGCAAAATAATTTTCAGTTTCGAATACAATTATTGAAATCTGAAATGCCTATATTTACATGTAATTCATGCACCCTATCACATCCTAATACAGTTCTAGTTCAAAGGAATCAATAAAATAAGTAATCTAATAGAACAAATTGCAATATAAACACTATATAAATTCAAGTTTTTTAAGTTTTTGTTAAAAGCGTTAAAGCTACATATTTTTTCCAACCCATTACATTAATTATCATTGAAAGTTAAGCAAGAAGATGCATAAGTGAAAAATTTATTAAAATAAATAATTCGTGAACTCCTTTCAGAGTATATAAGAGCATATATCAATTTACAGCTACTCTATATTGAAGGCGTGGTACAATTAACAATAGGAAAAAGAAAAAATCGCGTTATAAAAAAGATAACTATAATAAATCATTAGAATCTGACTTACACCCGAACGTTTATTTGATTCATTTACATGTAAATAACGATTCCTAATTTAAATAACGTGAAGTAAATAAATTAAAATTGATCATATTTTAATTTAATTCATTTACAAAACTAATTTTTTAAACAAGTAATTTACAATAAATTAATGAAGATGTTATAAAAACACTTAATATTACAGATATGAAAAGTTGAGTAATCTATAGTCTTGTGAATTTCAAGCAGTTAAAATGTATTAATATATAAGTTATTATAAATTAAACTATCTGCTACTTCTAAAAATGTAAGTCCTCCATTAGTTCTATTTTAAAGGTTATTTTCAGTTGAAAATTTGAATATATAAACTCAAAAATCTTATATATTTTTGAATAGTGTAAAGATATATTTAGAAATATACACGGTAGAATATATCTACAGAGTTTGAAGAGAAGTTTGAACGAAATATTTTACAATTTTCTCCAAAATTATAAAAATGTTAATAATGTTTATATTAATCTATTACATAAAAAGTAGTATTGTGCATACTGAATACGTTTTGAATGTTACAAAATATAATTAGGTTTAAAAATCTGAAATAATACTTTAAAGCAAAACACAAGTTTCAGTGCAAAATGATCTATTGTTAAGGTTCCACATTCTTTTAAAAACCTTAAACTTTATTTGCTACACAAATAAAAGAACTTTAGCATCACATAAAAAAAATTCCTATAAGTAATGGAAAAAAAGAATAAGGCAATATAAAAGTTGCTTCTATCTGTGCGCAATTGCGTCTACCTTTTTCGCACCGGTGTCTTCAACTTTGTTTGCCGAAGTACCGACATTTGCTACCGAGGTGGACTTTTCTTTCGGAACAGAGGTTAACGTTCGGGGTTTATCGCTATATACGTATATGTGCGTTGTACCACACTGTACATTGCTTACTGTGGTAGCTTCATCGCTATCTGATTGTTCGTCGGGCGTATAAAAATCTTGGGCCTTCTTTGTCAGAGCTTCGTAGTTTGCCTTTTGAGCATTTTTTGTACACTGACTAATCAGATCGCTTAATTTGGTTGTCAATTTAGCTTGAAGATCTGGCCCTAGTGATCCAGCCTCGAAGTTCTATAATGTTACAATGATTTCTCGTAAAGACATTACACTAATTCGAATTGAATTTAGAACTCTTCATAAAAAGTGTTCTATTTTCTTTATCTCGTTAAATAGTGTTAACTAAATTATCCATAAAATATTTTTCAAAAAATATTTAAGATTTTAAAGTATATATATACACTATGCAATCAAATTTATTTGATAACATTTTTGATGCTATTTTAGCAGTATTTAAAATTAGTCCAGAATTAAAAAAATGAATTACTTCATATTTACAAATAATTTTTTCCTAAATTGGTGTATTGTATTTTCTTTGCAGTATTCAAACCACTTATCCTACACGCCTTTGCATTTATCAACCTTTTTATTTCGTACGAAATATAAAAATTATTATACCCTGTACTAAATTTTGAATAGTCAGCCATCTTTAAATATTTGTGGCGACATTAAAAATAAAATTATACAAAAGTAACACCATGCATATAACATAAAACAAAGTCACAAATCCATATTTTATACATTTATGACACTTACGTAAGCATGATGAATTATTTTAGTTTCTGATGCTGCATTTGTCGTAGCAGCTGTTGAATCATAAATAACACTTCCAATAGTAACAGCATTAACACTTGGATCAATTTTTTCCATTTTTGTACCATCCGAAGCAGCATGACAAGTAAAGTGCAGTGGCTCCACCTTAAATAATAAAAAGTATAAATTAATACAGCTTCAAGAGCTAAAGGCAATTTAATCGTTAATCTCTTCGCATGTACCGAAGATTAACCGATCGTTATTTTTTTCATTCACCAAAATAGATTATGTGAACGCATTTAAACGTGTGTCCACGTATATGGGCAAATGTGTAAAGAGATTACAACGTAATAGTTTATGAAGAAAACATTATTTATCTTTAATATCGTAATAATTAAGTCAGTCAACTTCGATTAAGATTATAAAAATATATTAAAAATATATAAGATAATAATGTAATTGAGAAATTAATTAAAATTGACTAATAAATTTAATTTTTTAAGTCTATTATTAAAATCAATCATTTCAAAAGGAATAAATTATGTAATAAAAAATATAAACAAATATTTGTTTTATTTTACCTCCAGAAGACCTTTCATACTATGATTAGCACAAAGTGCTTTTAATTTACTTGGCACAATGAGATCACCAGCGGAATGCAAAGGCAGAGATAGTAAATCGCGTAAATCAATGGCATCTTGGGTGTATAGGGAGTTTGCTGACGCTACTGACGTACTAGATTGATCACCCGTAGCAATGGAGGAATATGTGTTAATGATGGGAACAGAGCTAGATTTTGCAGATACGGGAGGCTCCATGTCAAACAATTCGGTTTCAAATGGAGAATTGTATAATCCAAATCTAAAAATATAATATTTGATTCTTAGAAATTGAAAGAATCCAAAAAAATTTTAAAATATAATATAATACGTATTAGTACCTTGTAGCAAGTAACAAGTGATAAGGATTAACACGTTTTGACATTTCCGTAGCTATATCTTGAATTAGGTTAATACACTGTTGGGCTACACTATGATTTCTATCCAATGGTAATAATCTCGTTATTAGTACAGCAAGCCATCTTAATGAACCAGCCCACTGAACACTCACTATGTAAGGTAATAAAGTAACTAAAACAGATAAAACTGCTTCTTCAAAAGCATGGGGTGCAGAATCCTCTAAATTATGAAGACCCCTAAAATAAAAAATAAATAAATACATAAATGAATGAACACTTATTGTAACATTAGATTTATAATTAAATTAACTTAAACAAAAATGGGACATACTCGCTGCATAAAACAATAAGTTTGACACATTTGTGCGCTATACTTCGTCCACCATGAAGCAAACAAGTCTTTAATAAGCAAGATAGTCTTCCTTGTATGCAATGAACAGTTTCTAACTGCATTGCCTTTGTTTTTGTACTATTTACTGCAGTTCGTAATCTTGTTAAGCGTATTGCAGTAACCCATATTAGAATATCCAAAGCTAACGATTGTGCAACAGGTGATCTGAAAAAATTTTTTTGTTTATAAGAAAATAAAACTTGTTTATTCCGAAATTTGCATTTACTTACTTATCTGACGTTTGTAAACAAGCTACGTTCAGCAAATTTTCAATAAAAGTTTTCGATTCCAACATTGCACACCTTTGTAGTTTTTCGTTTGTTTGCATAGGTCTTACAGTAATAGAAATTTCATGAATCCAATCACAACCTTTTAAATTAAATGTAAAGATAAGTAATAACTCTTTCATTGAATAAAATTAATTTTGTAATTCATACCGGTATAACAATCCAGTTGTTTTTTACTTGCAGTTGCAGCTAATCTCTCAACTGCAGCGCCTGGAGGAAGCGGCCCTGCTTCATCTATTCGCAATTTTTTAGAGGTTGGTGGTTTTGATTCTAATAAACTAGATCTTGATTTTGATGACTGTAAAATATGGATTTTTGAAAGTTACAGTTGTGTTTCCAATTTATTGGTTTCAATGAAACAATATATTTTCATAAATTTAATTATACATACCCCTGCATCTTTTACTGGATCTACTAAAGCCTTAATATGAACAAGAAGAGTCTTAGCTTTAGTGCGAAACAGCTTAGGGCTAGTAAGCGTTACACAACCGGAGTGGTCAGAAAGATCCATACAGCGTTGTAGATTAACAGGACCACATAAAACCTCCGTGTTATGATGCCGCTGGTATTCCTCAGTAATGACTGGATTGTCTACCTTTTGCTCCCGTCCAATCCTGAAATCTATTTTTTCATCTACTGGAATTAAAAGAGATCTACTTCCAATTCCAGTCATATTTTGTTTAAGAAGCGTCACTTGAATATTTGGAAGTTCCAAACATGGAAAATGTAAACTAAATCTGACATCAACGTGACCAACTTTGCCTTCAGCACTGTATGGTAATGTAAGTTCAAAAATGTGTTCATCCCAAGTAGTTCTGTAGAAGTAAAACAAAAGAAATTATCAAAATCGCTATAAAATGCACTAAAAGTATATATAATTTAAACAATTAAATATGCAACCAATTCAAATCTTCAAAAAATTAAATATAGCGTTGAAAAACTTTGATATTGTTTTGTAACATTGATTTTTATTTTTATCGAAACTCACGTGTCGTTTTGAAGCCTCCATGTACGAGTATGATGTTGATCTTCCGATTGATGGAGATGTTGAGGATAACGACGTTGACGTTGAGCTTGCATCATTTCACTCCAACAGGGAGGAACTGTTGCTCCGTAAGCCGGTGAGTGACGATTGAATCTTGTTAAGTCATATAGCATTCGTAAATCGGAATACGTTAAATTTTGCCTATTAGCCAGAATGTGATCTCTGAAAAGAATTAGATCAATATTTTTATTACTCTAGTTATATTCAAAATTTCAGATATTAAATTCTTTTTCTATAAAATAATTAATTAAATCATGAGTACAACATGTTTTCTACTTTTGATTAAATTTTGTAGTTTTATTGGAAATTTAAAATTTTTTATTTTCATTTTCCCACTCTAAAGAAATAAATAAATTAAATGTTATCGTGTGCTACCTTTTTTTCAATATTGAAAGTGAGAAGTTCTAGAGATAAGCCCGTATATATTTAAAAAAATAAATTTGACTCCAATGATAAACAATATAGTTCTTAACGTATCATATGATTTATTAATAAAAATTGCACTTTAAAATATTTCATTAAAGAAAGAACAAAAAAAAAATATAAAATTATGTACTTAATACTTACTGATTTACAGGAGACGATGTTGAAGTACTAGGAACTGCTATATCACTTTCATCACTAATGCATGAATCGGTTATCATTTCCAAATCATCCGCATCTTTTTCTTCGATAGAATCATCTTCTGTTGTTATACTAAAAAAGTGCAGTTGTCCACAACTAGTGCATGCACATAACCTTTCCAACCCTAAATTAAAGAAAAAGTATTTTAATATAGAAATTTAAAGTAGTTATTTATTTTCTAATTAATTATTTTACTTGAATTTAAAATTATTCGATTTATTTTTTAAAATAATTTTAAAAATATGTTTCATTATATATAAATCAATTAATATTTTAATTATGCGTATATATTCGAATATTTTGTTTAAAATATCACATACAAAAAAAAGATATGAAAAAAAATTTCAATATAAATTAAATCCATATAACATTTTAAGATAAAAATCTACTTACTAGTGCAATAAGCAGCAGAAATGAATTTTCGTCCGTCGAGTTTTGCTTCTCGAACAGTTTCCAAATTAGTAAGATCTAATAGTCTCACTGCACCATCTCTACAAACTAAGGCCACTTGTCCACTGGGTTGTTGCACATTCACATTCTCTGAGACGCCTGAAGAAAAATTCATGCTGCCCATTGTTGATAATTTATTTTTTTCGATGATTGGAAGTAAAATGCATTCATTAGGCGCTTGATCAGGTGGTAATTCTCGCCTAAGAATGGGTTCCGTTGATATTTTTACCACTTTATCCGTAAAATCCAGTGCATAAACTAGGAGTATGGCGTTCACATTCGCTACCGTTTCATTTTGTGTCTCACCATTTATTAACGGTTTAGATTGTACATCATTGTGATCCCAGTACATGAAACCTTTTGGTAAAGCTAAGATTTAAATTATTGTATGAACATGAGAATTTTTTTTTTAAGAAAGACTTGATTTAATTATAAATATTTTTTTTTTTTTATTTCAGAGGCTTTGAAATCTCTTGCGAGATTATATTGCCTAATTATAAATATATTATTTAATTAAAATATAAATAACATAATATAAACAAATGTTAGAATTTTGATCTTTTAATACATTTACACTATTTTTATGCAAAAAATATAATTTCATTGATAAAGATTTATTGCACATAAGGTGCAGTTATTAAAAAATAATTAATACAATGAAAATCACATAATGTATGGCTACTAGAAGTAATTGAAATTTAAGAAATAAAACTCACTTTCGTCATCAACATCCATCTGATTGGTATTTGAAAAAGATTCTGACCTGCTAACATTCACATGTGGGCATAGCGTTACAAACAAATGCTTGCCATCTTTTGTTGGTAAAATGTTAGTGATTCTTAATGAACTGTCACCCTCAATTCGTATCGTTTGTACAACAACTGGTTCTGCTTTGGTCGTTTTTATTGTGTCTAACGTCTTCCTTAACTGTGACATCTTTGAGGTTGAGGCAAATTGTTCCGGCACATAAGAGCTGATCGGATTTGAATTCGCGTCGAACGAACTAGAAGTTGGTAAAGAACTATTTACTGGTACCCCGTAAAGAATGCCATTGGCGGTGGGCGTAGCAAGAACACCATGTGGTGCTGCGTATAAGCCATCAAAGTGTGTACTTCCGACCATTTCCGAATCGACATCTTCATTTATTTCTTCTAACAGAAATTTGCTCAACATTATTTCTTCATATAAACTTTCTTGCCTGATACCATTTGAACTGGCACTTGTACCTGTTCCTGATAATTGTTTTTTACTTTTAGTACCGTCTTTTGTAGTGTCTTTTTTAGCCGACTGAGGTTGAGCTACTTTGTGGTGGAAGTCACAGAATACAAGGTAATGCGATTTTGAAGAACCACCGTAAGTTGCATCACTTGTCGCTACCTTCATTATATCCAGACTGTTACTACTTGCTGCACTGTTTACGCTATTCATAGCGCGCACTAAAGATGAAGAAGATGCTAAATCTGTTGAAGCTGCCCAGACGTTCTCTAAAGTTCTTAATTGTTGGGCAGAAGTAGAACTAGAGCTTGTTCCAATGTTTCCTCTGATAGAATTGGAACTAACGGTCACGCCGCATACTAGGCATGGCCTAATCGATGTAGTTGCGGTTGCCGTTGTGCTTGCACTTTCTTGTGATCCGATCGAACTGCAATTCACATTTTTACTGTCTACTTGTGATTTTGGATCATCGACAAGAGATAATGCTGTCAGTTCAAGCTTCTTGTTGTTGTGCAAACTCGTCGTAGGCTTGTAAACATCAGCAAGTGTTTCTGTTTCTGAAACGAGGTTTGGAAAGTAAGAGGAAGAAGACGACGATGATGTCATTTTTGAAGCAACAAATTGAAAAGAATCCATGTTATTTGTTTCTCCTTCACATGAAGTTATATAGAAGGACACTTCCCTCTGCAACAAAAAATAAGAAAAATTATTAATTACGTTCATTATTCAAACCAGTACATAAAATTGTTTAAAAAAACAAAATGAATGTTAGATCGCTTTTTTAGTTTAAGAAGATAGCTACGTTATTTTTCAATAATTTTTCTTCGAAATATTTTGTTAATTCTAGAAAATTTACTTTTTTAGAAACATATTTCTCACATATTTATCGCATCTAAATAAATATTGAATATTACATTTGTTGAAATATTAATCTTAAAGCTTTAAAACCACCTTACAAATATCTATGAAGATTATATATAATTAGGACGAGAATAAAAGTAAGTTAATGTTAATAATATATAACTAATATTTTTTTAAGTAAAGTAAAGTCACGCTTAAGAAGAATAATCCTAGTACGTTATAATAAATAACTCTTAAATAAAATAAATAAAATAATATTTTTAGACTAAATGGAATTATAAAATTTTGAGCTTTTTAACGCAACCTCAATTTCGCGTGAAGGAACATTTGTGAATGTAAAATGACGTTTAAAAACGTACCTTTAATTGATATTGTATGTTCCAAACATTAATAAAACCACTATGCGAGGAAGTAGCCACAAGACCTGGTACGTTGGTCGTGCTTATAACGTCGATGGAGTCGCCAGTGGTTTGAGCCGGTGCCGTTGCGAGTGTAACCGAAAGAGGCACGTTTTGCGTATACTCGCCCTTAACGAATGGGCAAGCCGGCGAATGACGTTCGTGCTCAGACCATGGCTCATCGGTTGGCTCCCAGCACACGAGACAAACACTACAAGTAAAACACATTGCTCGATCCTCGCCCGATGGGTTGGGAAAGTGATAGAAACCGGCTTGAGCCATCTGATCCGGCAATGCCCACCTGTAAAAAATATTCACAAAGAATTGTAAAAACAAGTAATTATACGTAAAATCTTATTAATATTACACAGATACCTATGTTGTAATTTCACTTATTTTTCAGTATTTTTTGTTACTTTTGAAAATCTCTTTGTGTTAGTTTTCTTTTTACCTACTTACCATAAGGAGATATTTAAAAAAATTTGAAAATAAAAGATAATTTAAAAAACTGCAAGATTGGTTAATATTTGTAATTCACATATGGTACCATATCTCCACAAAATAATTTATTGAATTTTATTCCTTATTAACACATTATTTATCAAATAAATAAGTTAAATATTTTTTGTTTATCTAGAATTTAAAAAAAATTTTCATTTTACAGTAAAATTCTTTACGAAAAAGATTCAGATGATTAATAACAATTTCACAAATATAATAAAAATAATGCTCGATTTTTCCTTGCTTAAAAACTAATAATTTTATAATAACAGCTAATAAATACACAACTTCTTTTTCTTCAAATGATTTTTTTTAAAAGTTTGATTTCTGTTAAAGGAATATAAAAATCTATATAAGATTATACTTACTTATAATTCATGTGGGGCCACTTGGAAAAAGTATCTCGACGAGCTGCTTCACTGAACATAAGAACTTTACCAGCTGTACCACTTTCAATGGAAGTTATAACAAGGCCAGGGAGTAGGCCATTAAGTCTTTCACTTATGGCTGAAGCTATAGGTAAAGCAGGTATGTGTTTATTTTGTTTCTTCAAATCTGTTACCAAATTTGAACATACAAGTTTTAAAGCTCCATGCGATAATTCTAAACATATTGTATTCCACTGAAAGAAGAAAATTAAATTAATTAAATTTAGCTTGTAATAGCGTAAGCATTCATTATCTAATGTGTAACAATACTTTAAAGTTTTTGTAAATTAAACAATATTTATTTTCAATTAAATTTATAAAGTTAAAAGAATCAACAATAAATTTCATAAATTTGTGATGTTACAAGAACAAATATACTCTTATATTATAATTTCTTAATTATGTAACCTAAAACTTATTTACTTTCTGAGCCTTAATTCCTTTCTTCCTGCATGTTTTGGCAAAAGCAATATTAGTAGACAATTCCTGTAATACTTCATGTACATGTTCCACTCCTGGGAGTTCTATCGATCTTAAACAATGATGCAACAATATTGCTTCCGAAAGTAACATTTCTAATTTTATGGTATCTTCAGATCTGAAGACTGGCATTTGTAAAATAGTGTCCAGTAATAGAACACCATTATAATCACTTCGGACACCAATTCCTCGGCCATCTGTGTACAAGACTTTATCTACACCCTCGCCTAAATAAACACCTTGTAATTTTCCTTCTGCTTTACCTGTAGAAAAATAAACTGCAATTAAACAGAGAAATAAGTAGCTTAATAATTAATACTTATAAAAATAATTAGTTAATTCTTAAACAAAAAATAAAATTTATACAATTCTTTTTAAACTAAAAAATATTCTTTGAGATTAGTCATGAACGAGTGAAATAAAAGTCTATTTCATATTTTATGTTTTCTGTATTAAATGAAGCTATTTGTTAAAGGAGATTTATAATAATATTATTCATAAAAAACAGCTGTCAAATATAAAAATTTCATAAAATATACATTTTGCAAAACAGGTAAATAATTAAAACATCCATTAAATTTTTATAAAAATATTTTTGCAAATTATAATAAACATAATGTGAATAAAAAAAGAGTGCTATTTAATCACAATATATGCTGAAAAAATAAAAATTTTAATCCACTGATTGATATATTTTCTAAAACTTCATCAGATGACTAATAGTTACAAATTAATTATCAAAGCTATAAAAATTCATTGTAACATAATAATTATTGCAAGAGTTGAGCATTAATAACAAAACTAACATAATGCAGATATTGATATCAAAAGAAAACAAACAAACGTCGCGTTTCATTTGTAGCTGTACACGCTAATTCACATAATATACAGGCAATGATAAACTTTAAACAGACAAAATAAGAGAAAAAGGAGTAAAAAATCGGATTCTAGAAAACGGAAAGAATGATAATGTGACATTTCTAAAACGTAAAGGTTTCGTTGATACCGCGAGTTACCACGCAGATTTACTTTACTTTCTATCATCAGTTGTGCACTGCATGCACGAGAGAAAACTCTCAACAAGTGTAAAATCTCTTTCGATGGGGCGCGTCAACAAAAGGATCAACCCGAGAAAGTCTCTCCATCTTTCTCTGGCGGAGGAATGCTCTGCTTCTATAAAATGGACAGCATGAACGCGAACAATGTAACGCAAGATTCCGTTGTGATAAGACGAAAAGACAAGGATCTTTCGGGAGCTTCATTCGAGAAAAGCGAAAGCGACATAAGGCCCGAATATAACCCCATTAATTCCAGGAGCTGACAAAGTGCGCACGACGCAAAAACCGTTCGGATGTCCAGCTCCCTGTTCTTGGCGTTTCTCACGGAGAAAGAGAGAGGGAGATAGATTGCACAGACTTACCGGACAAGGTACACCTCTGGAGTAGGAGGACCCCGCAAGTGACGTCATAGACGAAGACCTGGCCGCTGGCAGTGCTGATGAGGAGGACATTGAGGTTCGGATGATAGACGACTTGCTTGCACCCGGTGCCGACGTTCATGAAACCGTCCTCCTTGAGCAGCCAGGGATCGTCATCGGCCATTTTAAGCGAATCGTCGTGGTGGTAGTGCTCTCGCTACTGCTGGCCGTTGTCGTCGTAGCTGCTGCTGCGCGAAGCGATTCACGCAGTGCTGCTGCTCTCGCGGCCGCCGCAGTGTGGAATCCCAAAAAGTATCAAGCGCTGTGTGCGCGTTCACTCTCCGCGCGTACGCCTTATCCCTTCGCGCACTCCTTTCTTTTTCCTCTTTCTCTCTCTCTCTCGCTCAACGCGCTCGCTCCCTCCGCTGCGGCGCTGGTTCGCTCGTCCTCTCTCTCTGTTTTGTGTCTAGGCGCTCTCTCTCTTTCACTCGTTCGCTCGCAGCTCAGCCAGCCTAGTGCGAGGAGAGCATTACAAAAAACATGGCGCACTCGCGCCTCGCACACGCCATCTTTGAAATAGAACGTCACATAGCAGCCAGAGCCAGCACTGCACGTCTGCAAGTCGATGCAACACGAGCGAGCGCATACAGGGTTGTTGGACAAAATGCTCATGACACCGTGTGACTAACTTCACGTGACACCGTGACACCGTGTAGCCAAATTCAGGGTGCGCGACGAAAGAATATTTTTGAAGGTTAAAGAAACTATAGCAAATTTTTCTTTCCGCGTTCCCAGAGTTAGGTTTGAATTTTCGAATTTTTAAAATGGAGATGATCCGAGATGTTCATTGCCAGCAGTGGTGCTCAACTTTGACAAAAAAAAACTTTTAACTAAAATTTTTTTATTAGGTGCATTTAAACTTTATACAGTTCCATGATACCAATGATCTGATATTATTAGAATTTATCTGTACATTTATTTTCTAATGAAACTTAGTTTTTGACCTTGATTACTTTATTACGCAAGATTAATATCTAAATTTAAATAAAATATGATTGTTTTGAGGCAAGAAATATTTTTAAATTAAATTTTACTACAGCTTTTTTGTTCAAATATTTGTAAATAAAGTAAGGATTACACGAAATATTATAAATTTTTGGCAACTAAAATACAAAGCATTTTTTTGATTTTATAAATACTTAATACTTTAATGCTGCTATTAAGAAATCATTAAATGCACTTGTGTAATAAAACAACATTTTATTAATTGCAAATAACATAAATTAATGTTGATACATAATTAATTATTAATTGAAGCATACAACAATGCACGAGCAAATGGTATAAGTTGTCATTTCGCATCTACAATGTGTTTCGCCATTTATTTTTTCAAACAATATAAAATTCGGATACACTTATTTTTCCGCCCTTCAGACGAAAGTTAAACTACAAAATTTGTTTTTCATTACATTTCAAGCAAAGTAATCTTCTTTTTATTACAAACACATTCGTTATTTCAAAACGAATATAGTTTTTATCTAAGAATGTAAATGGAAATGATAAGATTTAAATTATTTATATTTATTAATAATTTAACAATGCATTTACATTCTTTTTCATTTGCTTAATGTGATACGTATCGAGATAATAACAAAGAACTCATATAAAGCTTTCAGTAATAATATAACATTTTTTTTAAATCGTAATAATGGCTTAGTAACAACATTCACCGTTTTTCCACCAAGTGGAAAAACATCAGTCGGGTTCAGTCTGATTCCACGAGGAATCAGACTGAATCCAACTAATTTTTTCACCTGAGCAGTTTATCATTAGCCGAGGTCCATTTTAATTCTAGGTAAATTAACGCAGTTGTGTGATCACTGGGTGGATCATCAGTATATGATAAAGCATGTAAAAGAAAAAACACTTCTAGCTCGATTGAATAATCTACAGATTAAGGTTACAATTTGTACTGCTAAAATGCAAAATTTGTTTTTCATTACATTTCATGTAAAGAAATCTTTTTTCTATTACAAACACATTCGTTATTTCGAAACGATTATCGTTTTTATCTAAGAATGCAAGTGGAAATGATAAAATTTACATTATTTATATTTATTAATAATTTAACAATGCATTTACATTCTTTTTCATTTGCTTAATGTGATACGTATCGAGATAATAACAAAGAACTCATATAAAGCTTTCAGTAATAAAATAACATTTTTTTTAAATCGTAATAATGGCTTAGTAACAACATTCACCGTTTTTCCACCAAGTGGAAAAAAATCAGTCGGGTTCAGTCTGATTCCACGTGGAATCAGACTGAATCCAACTAATTTTTTCATCTGATCAGTTTATCATAATTCTGGGCAAATTATCGCAGTTGTATCATTACTGGGTGGATCATCGGTATGTGATAAAGCATGTAAAAGAAAAACACTTCTAACTCGTTTGAATAATCTACAGATTAAGATTACATTATGTCACTGCTAAGTTACATTCGCTAGAATTTAGATCATCTTGACTTCCATACTATCACACAATGTCAGGATCTCGTTCAATTTTTAATACAGCTTGACAATTTTGTATTGCTTCTATACTATTGGAACTGTCAGAACAACACTTACAAAGTAAACGCAGTGCAATAAAATTCTTTTTCATTCTCGAGTATCACTTTGTACAGTAATAAATAATCGATTGTACTATTAACGTTAAAACTGCATCTTTATAAATATTGTACTTTAGAATTGCAGTTTTTGTTAATATAATTTCTTAAAAACTAAGTAAATCAAACACTTTCAAATTATAAAACCAGCTTTTTGTCATGCTTTTTCAGCTCAACAGAACTTCCTTGTGATTTTCTCAAAAGCTCTCTTTTAACTTTCCCAACTCTTGACTTCCAACTTACATGGCAGAGAAACGGCGTCTTGCTATGATTCAGCTTATTGGCAAGGTACTGCTCGGGCTTGAAGGCCTTGCCACAATTCTCGCAAGTGAATCTGGCGGACGAGGCGTGAGTTTTGAGGTTTCCTCTAAGAAACCTCTCGATTAGGAAGCTCTTGCCGCAGTGTGGACATGCGTGACTACGCATTCATGCGTTGTATTCTCTGTGTGGTGCTGCAGAACCTCCAGGTTCGACAAAGAAGACTTACACACAGAACAGCAGTAGTACCTGTAAATAATAATCAGGTTATTTCGTATATTTCAAATGTAAGCAAGGATTTTCTTCTGTAGATTGACAAATTCAGAAACTTGAAAATTATCGCGGAAAGAAGAGCTTTTTCATATGAAATACATTACAAAAACGCTTTTTTCCTCAGGCTTTTTCAATCAAAAGATTTATAAAGTACAATAAACGGTTAAATTTTTAATATTAATAATCAAACAAGATTACTAATGTGAAAGTAATTTTTTAAAACTAAACCTTTTTCACTTATAAAATAGAAGACGTTTAGTTTTAGTCTTATTTAGAAAACATTCAGATATGAAATTAGGATAATTTTTCCCTCTGTTGCGTCAAAACAGTGGGTGAAAAAATAATGACTGTAACATAAGTCGCGATGAATTATAAAATCAAACAGCTCTAACATCCTTTTTTCGGGCAGTACATTTTAATTGACCAACTTGTGATTTTTTCAAAAGCTCTCTTTTAACTTTCCCAACTCCTGACTTCCAACTTACATGGCAGAGAAACGGCGTCTCCTCGCTATGAGTGAGCTTACGATTGGCAAGGTACTGCTCGGTCTTGAAGGCCTTGCCACAATCCTCGCAAGTGAACCTGGCGGACGAGGCGTGAGTTTTGAGGTTTCCTCTAAGAAACCTCTCGATTAGGAAGCTCTTGCCGCAGTGTGGACA
>JAWWEO010000036.1:23742639-23752720 GCA_035582975.1 Ormyrus labotus
TTTCATATGAAATACATTACAAAAACGCTTTTTTCCTCAGGCTTTTTCAATCAAAAGATTTATAAAGTACAATAAACACTTAGATTTTTAATATTAATAATGAAACAAGATTACTAATGTGAAAGTAATTTTTTAAAACTAAACCTTTTTCATTTATAAAATAGAAGACGTTTGGTTTTAGTCTTGTTAGAAAACATTGAGAAATGAAATTAGGATAATTTTTCCCTCTGTTGCGTCAAAACAATGGGTGAAAAAATAATGACTGTTACATAAGTCGCGATGAATTATAAAATCAAACAGCTCTATCATCCTTTTCGGGCAGTACATTTTAATTGACCAATTTTCGTGTTTTTGCTATAAATTCTATACGGAAGCGCGACATCTTTCAGTTTGTGTTCAACGGTTTCATCTTTCACGATGATTCAATTCTTCGTAATTTTATTGCTTGGTATAACATCAAGTAGAGCCGTAAGTTTTCTGTGATGAAAATTTATAAACTGTGTACATAAAATTAAATATGCATTATTTGTTTGTTATAGGCAATATCTTATAGTTTTATTCTGAGCGATAAGTAAACGGAGTTTTTCCGACAAGGAATTGAAGGTAGCGATAAGAAGCGTCGATATGAACGCAGAGTAAAAAATGAAGGGTTTTAACGCATGTATATTAAGAAATTGTAACGCAGTAAGTAGTATCGACACGCATTCAAATCGCTATTTCGATCTAAGTAGATTTACAGTGCAAATTTCTTATTTTTTTGTTGTAGATAAAAGATGATGGCAAACTTAATGTAGACGCTCTTGTTAAAGCTTATCACGTAGAAAGGGTAAAACGCGGCTTTAGTTGAATGCGCTAATACTGCAAGTAAGTTAACTAAATTTTGTTGGTTTCATTTATACGTCATAAAAATTTCTTTTAATCCGTGTTTATAATATCAATTATAAATATTTTTTTCCATTTTAGAAGGAGAAAATTATCGCGACCTTACACATGCTGTCCACGTTTGCTTTCGCACAAGCACACTATAAAAGCTATGAAAAAGATGATTAAAAACTAATCAGAATTTCAGAATATTTACCTATCTCACATTTTTTAATTAAGTTTAATGATCATACAATCTTACGTAATGTAATAAAATTAAATTTTCACACAACAAATCAATTTTTTATTCTAAAACACCGGCTTTTCAATTATTCGATTTTCAGTCATCTTATTAATTACGATCCCATAAATTCTAAAAAACTAAAATTGAACATACCTATCAGTAGTCTTCTGCTTATGGACGGAGTACGTGTATTGATGTAGCCCAAGATCCGATAAAATATTAAACGTCTCGCCGCAAACGTGACAGCGGTACTCAGACCGCTTGTGACTGCGCGTATGTTCGAGGAAGACATCTAACTCGGCGAACATTGAACCGCTACCGTACTGCACGCATTTGTAGACTTTGAGCGTTAAATGGGAGACTATTAGATGGCCTTTTAGCGCTTTGTACGAGTCGAATATCTCCTTGCAAAATTGACAATGATTCGAACGATCTATGCTGCCGTCCATTGGCGCCTATAATAAAGTAACGCTTTAGTTTACTAATTCAGATTTTTCAGCAATTAATTAATTCAATTTTATAATACACTTAATAATGGACGTATTTAAAAAATACAATTTAGATGTTTAAAATTTGTGTTCCTAAGTAATAAACTATTAATAAAGGAAAAAAAGAAAGAACCTCTGGCAGTGATGAATGAATTGCTGTTCCAGGCCATACTTTATGCGATGACATATGTTTTTTTACATTGGATTTTTGCGCAAATGGACGTCCGCAAACTACACATTGATATGGCTTTTCTTCTGTATGAGATCGTTCATGCTACTGCCAATAAAATTTTTTGCCAAATTGCTTATGGCATAAACATTCTCTAATTTCTTGATCTGCTTTTAATTGCAGGTGTGGAAAATTTTGCATTGCAAATGTAGCACTATCATATCCTGGGACGATCTTACTAAAATAAAAGTAAAAGTTTTAACAAAATTATTTTAAATATCTAAATCAGTTTAAATGTATGCATCTATGCATACCTTGAAAAATCAGTTGGTATTGGAGCTGTTACAAAACAAGTAAAAGGTTTTTTACGAACTTCGTATATAAAATAATTCAACTATACGTGCAATAAGTTCAGAACGTGAACAAGTACATAATTTTTGTTCCACATCTTGAAGTAAAGCCTCTAGTTGCTCAGCCTCCACAGTTAATAGATTTTTTTGGCTCATTAAACTCAACAATTTTGAAGCGATGTAAGGTAGGAATCGCAACAAAATAAAAATAATATTAATAATAATAAAAATTGTAACCTTAATCTGTAGTCTCCAATCTATAAAAATATCATTATTAGACTTTAATTTTAGTAACACAGTAAATTGCAAATTTAATTTTCTCGTACCTGATAAATAATAATAATAATGATTAATTAATTTTTCGATGTATTCTCATCATTTCGTTTATTGTGATCATTTTCTTTATTTTGATCATTTTGTTTATTGTCATTATTCTCATCATTTCGTTTATTGTGATCATTTTTTTTATTTTGATCATTTTGTTTATTGTAATTATTTGCTTTATTTTGATTTTTCTTTTTTTGTTGCCAATTTGTCTGTTTATACTTGTACGGTTCATACTTTTCTTCTAAAAAGAATTTAATTTATTAAAATTTAATAAAATATTAATATATTTTTCTTAAGTGAAAAAAGTCTTGATGTTTTTCGTTAAAAACACGGTGTGTAACACGGGAAGAATATAAGCGGGGCAAAAGTGGCATATTTTTCCCGAAAACTAGTTTTGCGGGGCAAAAATAAAATTTTATTTAACAAGGGAAGAAAGTAATCTATTTGTAGCGAGGGTGAGGTGTTCTGCACGAGTCGGAGTCAAGGGCGCCGAAGGCGTTCTGTTACACACCATGTTTTTTTTTTCAACGAAGGCATGAAAAAAGCCCTCTCTTGGTGTTAGAAAGTTGGATACATGATCGTGCATTTAAAATCATGCACAGAAATAGTAAACAATAGGTTATAACAGAGAAAAAAATTAAAAAAAAAACATTTTTTTAATTTTAAAAATAAAAAAAGTGACTTTTTTGTCCGGTAAGCCCCGCTGTAAGCGACGAAAAAAGGCTATTTTCCGTTGTGACAAAATTTTGTCAATCGTTTGTTCGATTGTCTACACTACTTTCTAGCCTGAAATGAGAGCTATTTCATGCCTGAGTTGGGAAAAAAAAATACTTACTACTATCGAGTAATTCCACAAATTTAACGACACATTTAACTTCGTGAGCTTTTCTTTTGTCTTCTTCCCTGCGGTACGCCGCCGCCTTCGCTCTAGATTTCACCCACCGACCTGCTCGATGATTTCGGGCATTGCCGGGAGCTTCATTTTTTTTTGAAGTTGATGGTTTCGATTGCTGATTTTGATTCACCCCCTCGGGGGGTGAATTGTTGCTGCTCTGATTGGCAGGCGGTAACGCCTGGTTTCCTTGAAAATATGCTGCAATATACATATATATATAAATTAAAAAATCAACTAACCGCTGCCAATTCATTGGCACTTGGTTTCCTCCAAACTAATTTATCGTTCCTATATTTATAATATTAATTCAAATAATAAATATATTAACGCATTAATGTCTATAGCCAATCATTAAGAAAATAAACTTTTTTAGACATGCTTATTCAAAATATTCTACCTAAACGTTTTTTTCACACAAGAAAAAAATCTGATAGCGTAAATGGACCCTATGTCGAAAATTACTAAAGGAATAATGGTTAGTTTCATGAGTATTCAATTTGTTAAAGAATAATAGCGTTTTAAAGAATTAGTGCATAGGCATGCAGCTGGTTCATTTCACTAATTGTTTATAACGCTATTATTAGTTAATAAATTGGATAATCATGCAACTAACAATAATTCCTTTAGTAATTTTCGACGCAGAGTCCATTTCCGCTGTCAGATTTTCGAAAAAATGAGTTTTGCCTGGTTCCGAAGTGTCTGAGTTCATGAGTTGGCGATGGGCATTAATGGGTTAAGGGGGGATCCCGTGTAGAAGCTTAAAAAATCCATTTTTTTTATTGTCTTAAAAGTTACTTTGACATCTCTAAAATGCAATAAATTTTACTGTTTAGGCTAAAAGTCAAAACTATTTTGATGAGAGCCTATATTCGAGATGCATTTTCGTGCGGTTATACGGACATAGCGAAACTTCAAACCCGTTTTTCTCGAAACTTTTTTTCACAAAGTTTAAAATCGGTGTACACGATTACTCAAAAAGGATTCAACCAATTGGCTTTAATTTTAACACAACTTTTAATAATACTAATAATACTAGTTATTCCTGGATGAACCTCACATAACATTAATATTTACGAAATAAATGTGCTTTTAATGCAAAAAAAGAGTGCAATTTTTTTTCAAAAAAATGAAAGGTTTTGGTTTTATGTCTATGGAGGTTCATCAATTGCCAAAGGACTACATTAACTAGTTTTTCTTTCCTGACTATTGCAGATTATTATTGAAGGCGCTAGAGTGCACACCGTGTCAAACATTGTTTCACGACTTACTCAAGACTTTTCGATATAACTCAATTACTTTTTATTATTTTCAAATAAAAAAAATTCTTAAAACAAGTGAAAACATATGTAGAAAATTATAAAATTTTAGATATATTTATTTTGTTCTTTATCGTTCAAAAAAATTCTTAAAAATTGGTTAATTTTTAACGTTCTACACGGAATTCCTCCCTTAATGCACTATTTAAAAAAATGCAAACTATTCTATCTAAATACAAATTAAAGAAAATCTTTTCATAAAAAAGAATATATAAAAATGAAAAAAATTTAACCTTGCGTCAGCTCTTTGAGGTCCTCCAGTTCCTTTCGCAGCTTCAGGATCTCTGTATCTCTCGGATCTCCTTGCTCCTAAATAAATCAAATAGATGTTTTAAATAATTTTTACATATATTTAAGGTAATAAGTAATAATTTTGTTTACGTTTACCATTGTCTTATTTCCAGGCATGATGAACCAAGAAACTGTAAAAATAATATAAACATTAATATTGATTACTCTGTAATATTTACTTTGTAATGTAATGTACTGTTACTCTGGATAAATAAATAAATAAATAAATATATAATAGTAATAATAGTATATTGTGTAACAAGGGGAGAAAGTAAGCTATTTACGTGGTATATAAATTGGAAAAAAAGCTTAAAAGAAAAAAGATTTTTCAGAATTTCTTTTGACCTATTTTGATATGCAATTATTTGCATCTATTTTAACATTATTCCTTTAGAATCAAGCAATAGATTCTTTTTGACGATAAAAAAAAATTTGCGAAAAAAGCATCAGCGGGCTTTGAACTCTTATCTAATGAATCAACAAAGAATTATTATCTATAATCTTTAAATTGTCCCTCGGGTCATGTGGTTGTTGGGTGCACATTTTTATTGTTTAACGAATTATTAATCATATTTTAATACTTCCCCGGATCATGTGGTGGTTAGGTATACATTTACATACTACGCTAAAATTTTTGTTATTAAAGAAGAGAGCGAGTAGCCAATCAGACTCAGTTAGTGATATAGCAGATACCCCAAAACTATCTGTTTCTCTCTATGCCTGGTAACGCGCGGGGCCGCCGGAAAGCTACCTCCAGTAGTATATGCTCGAAGGGTCGATCAAAGAAATTAGTGCCTATCTGCACGCGTAGCATGCTCTACTCTAAAGTCTAGTCAGATTAAACGCAGAAAAATAGGTAAATTTGTGACCAGGAACTACGTTACTCTTCCCGGACGCAGGGAGCTTGCTCTTGAAGAAAACCGAGTGCGGCCGATCGCGGCCGAAACAAGCCGAAGATCGACAAAAAACTTGCACGTCACTCTCTCTCTCTCTCTCTCTCTCTCTCTCTCTCTCTCTGTCTGTCTTAGTCGTGCAACCGTAGCTGTACGGCGAGCTCTTGCTCTTTGTCTCTTGGCGCTAATACTGCACCGTGAGGTTAATCGCGGCTCATTGTCGCCACCGACTAACAAAGTACGAAGGTCACTTACTTTTGGCTGATACGTTGAGCGAAGTGAAGTTGTATGTAAGCGAGGCGTTTCTCCGTCATCAGGCGACTACACGCCTCTTGCGTTGCTTGGCTTTTGGAGACCCGCTGCTTCGTCGCATCCGAGCTTCCTGGTAGAAAGCCCCAAGAGCCACTTCTCGAGCTACGCGCTGCGCCGCACTTGCACTATTGCACTCGATTCCACTTAATCTTCGACATGGAACTGAGATTATTTAGTTATCCCGTGAGACCATTAGCCCTTCGCAAGTTGACACAGTCGGATCAACGGCTAACTCTGGTCTGACACGTATTCAAACAAATCGCATCTTTTACTATCATAACGCCGTTATAAAGTATTTAAAATACAAAAATGTTAAAAATTTTGATATAAAAATCTATTATGACGCTGCGGGTTCAGGACTTTACAAATTACACGCTCGCATTGCCTGTTCTCGCGCCTTTATTACGGCATTTAAGAGGTTTCTTTCCATATTTAAATACGTAAAAAATATTATGAAACTGAAATATGTGGCTATTTGCACTTTCACGAATATTATATGCTAAGTTTTAGATTGGGTTGACGATAAAAATAAGAAGATAAATACTTTCAAACATTGTTGATTTTACTCATGGCTTATGGCAATTTTATATAACCTGTAAGCAGTGCAATGAAAAACAAGAGTATAAAAATTATGGAAAATAACCTTTGCTTTGATATTCGCGAGCACATTGAAGGCGGTTATATTATTATAACTATTCATAAAAACTGAGCGCAGTATAGATAAACGGCAAAACTCTATACTGACGAACAGTCGGTACAGAGTGTCAAATTTTGAAAACTAGTACTTCCAAAATTATTCCTCTATACCTTACTTATACCTTTCGAAAGCTCTAAAGTAAAGGAAGTTAATGTTACTTTTTACTTCCCTTACTTTCAAGATCCCAAAATAGCATTAGTATACAAGCTTTTAAACGATTTTCACAAGAAATATAATCAAGTGAAATTCGTGGCGCTCATACGATCGCCTTTATTAACGCATTAACGCGTGGCCATAAGTGGCCGTTGGTTGTACGTCTTACTTTCTGTAACGTATTAAAATTCAATGTCATCCTCTTTTAAAAAAATGTAATAACATTAAAATAAAAGTTAATATTTTTAATAAATACACTTTAAAAAATACACTAAATTGTGGACAGGTAAAATGCGTAAAATTTTCTGCACATACAAAAGTAAATACTTTAGAGGATTAAAACAAAATCAAAAATTGTCTATATTTGTGTATACTTTGCATATCTTGCATATAAATTTTTCTAATACGTTATAGAAATGCGTTGCTCATTGTCACTGTGCTCGTTTCACCTTTTTTACTAGTTTTACGTGACAACTTATAATGAGCATAATTGGATAATTTTGAAAATATGACCAATTATTTTCCAAAAAAAATATTTTGGAAAATTTTGCGGATATTTAAATTGAACACAATTTACAAATATTAGTGTTTGTAATACATCCGTTTCTTTCCAAGCAGTTGTTGTGCGAATATCTTTTGCACATATTGCACTGAAAATCAAAATTATTATTTTTTGTTGAAAAACAAAATTGGCACGTATTTAGCATACTTTTAGCCTTTTTCAACAATAATTTAGCTACTTGTATTCTGTAGCTTTGTGGATTAAAATTTAAATTACATTGAACTCTTCGTCCAATGCAATCCATGTAATACATTACAAACACGCCACAGTTGTAATTATCGTGCAGCGGTTGTAATGGACGCCTTGGTCGATAATGCTCTGTTCTCCAATCAGTAATAGCATTTAAATTATTTCTGAAAATTCTCTTAGCAATCTGCAAATATTTCAAGAAATTTTCAGTGCACTTTTCCAAACGAGTGCTTACCAGATTTTTATCCGTTATTTTGGGATCGATGTGCATTAAAGTCCTTTTATTGATATTTACTACAAATAAACACCAATGATCATAAGATGTATATGGCATTAATATCACTCCACTAAAATTACTTTGTAAATGGTACATAAACCAATTACTTGAAGGAGCATTTACTTCCATATCTACTAACAGACTTTTTGTTACCTGAGTAGGAATGGATATAGCATTTTGCCATTCTATCTCATTAATCGTAGAGAAGGCATCAACTATATCACCATCAATACATCCAGTACTATAATCGTTTCCTAGAAGTGTTGAGTACTCTTTAGAAAACAAAAGAACTTCATGATCTTTGGTATAAAGTTCTGGTTTTTCGCCATTCTCATCGATTTGACGATAATCTCTGATCGGGTGACTTTCAATACCTCTATATCTTCCAATACCAAATTGCACATCTACACGATTGTAGTGCATATGGTTTGCAAGCAAACCATTTGGCATTATCCGTGCTTCGTCTCCATTTGACTCAACACATTCTTCTACCTCCATTATATTATCTTGGAGATTTGATAAATTATAACTTTTTTCAATCTGCCTTGAGAATTGATTTTCTTTTGTATCCATTTCCTCAAATTTAGGCTCAGATTTGAATTCATCTGTATCTTCTATATTTATATCAGTAAATGCCTGATTTAATATCGAAGTATTACATTTTATTAATTCTGTATACTTCGTTTGATACAGCTGATCTTGTGCTTGAGCTTGAGCCACATCAGCATTGCTTATAATTATACGTCCAAACTTTATGTCATTATTTTGGGTATTATTTAAAAAAACGTCCAATTTTCGTTTCATTCCTTGAGATCGAGTTTGCAGTTTCTCAATCATCTTCTTCGTAGGTTTGAAACTGTTTATTCCTCCTTCATCTTTTATATACTGTTTTGCCAACAGAATTGAACGAAGTGTTTCAAAATGCAATTTTGAACGCAATTTCGTTTTCTGCAAATTCAAACTGCTCCATGTTCTTTCAGGTCCTGCATTTGAATTTGGAATGGAAAGGACACTTAAAGCAAAAGTGGCAAGATTTAAAAATGGAAATTCATTATTTCCATTGCAATATTTTTTCAAAATGAACCAAAATGCATCAACTGTTTTAGTCCTTTCCAGTTCTTCTCTCGTTTCTTTGGAAAAATCATAACTTACGAGAAGCTCCCATTCTTCATTAATGATATATGATTCTTCTGTTTCCAGGTCAATAAACATACCTTTAAACGTTGGAAAAATATCATTTAAATTTGGATACTCTTCTTTGTGAAATGTTTCGTCCAGAGCATTTTCCGGATGGAAACATTTAGTGTGCACTAACCTTTCATCATCTAAATGAAATCGTTTTTGCATCTGCGTACATGCCTCGATGTAAAAGTTAAGGCAATTTTCACGGAATGATGCTTTTTCAAAATCACCCAGACAGGATGATTTAAGAAAGGCTTCGGCTGTTTCACCTAATTGTACATCTTCTAAAAGTTTGTACTTGCTTTCATCAAGCGGGTCAATTGCAGCTATCATTGACTGCTCACTGTACTCTTTTACATAATCATTGTCCATAAACTTTTGTAAAAAATCTGTGTACAATTCGACAAGTGCATTTTCATTTTTATCTACAATGCATTTATCAGATTGTAATTTTTCGTTATAACGAACTATTTTTCCAAGTTGCGCTTCTAAAAATATGTAATACGCATGAATAGATTCATTTGCAAATGAATCCAGTATTTTTTCAGGAGAAATATCATCGCGTTGGCTTTGCTTAAAACTGCTTTCATTTTCAAAAAACAGTGTCAAAGCGTGCCATCTTCTATTTAATCTCAAAATACTATTGTACGTGGATAACCACCGAAGTGGAGTAGGTTTCAGTATAACTAATTGTTCAAGATTTAATTTCTTCTGCAATGTATTATATCTGTTCTTCCTGTTAGAGCTAGCATTAATATAATTGTTTACTTGAGATACTAGCGCAATGCTTTCCGGGGGCAGTACATCAATTGCATCACGGGCACACAAGTGCTGTGTGTGGCAATTGCATTTAACTTTAATAATATTAGGATTTT
>JAWWEO010000036.1:23752820-23773769 GCA_035582975.1 Ormyrus labotus
GAACCTGGCTACACGGTGTCACGGTGTCACGTGAAGTCAGCCACACGGTGTCATGAGCATTTTGTCCAACAACCCTGAGCGCATACATATGATATGCGCGCGGAACCGCGTCAACACTTCCGCGAACAGCTTCTTGCGCTCTCAACTTTAGGGAGAGAGAGAGAGGAAACTGCTGGCTTTCCTTCTTCTGTTGATAATACTGGGACTGCCCTGCTGCGCGACCCTGGGGCGCTGAGGGACCCGATGGGGGATGTATTTCTTCCGTCTCTGTCGGCGGGTTAGGAATTTAGGATACCTTGGATTGGAATCCAATCCTGTGAAGGTAGCCGTAGATCCTGTCGTTATCAGCAAATATGTGCATGAGGCTATGAGCACACAATAGTGCACACGTGTGCGAAAAAATCGGAGAAACAAGGAGCGCTCTTCTTTCGTTCATACCTTCTTCTGTTTCTCTTTATCTAATTCGACCCTGTTGGTATCTAAATAACTAAATAAGTACTTTATATTATAATACCTGCACAATAGGCGATTTCGTTTCTCTTCGCTCTAATGTTGCATATCCACATGCGCGCAATAAGCATTTAGTTATCAATTGCGCACTCCTCCCCAATTTCAATCCTGTGCCTATTCCTTAATTTACCCCCGATGATTTGACCTACTTAATTATAACGATTTCAGTAGATTTTGAAAAGTCAAAAGAAATATAAATTATGTTAATATTTTTTCAAAAATTTAATTTTAAAAAATCAGGTGAATTTTAACACATCACCGAGATTTAAACATGAAAAACTTGTTTTTTTTTTATAACGAAGTCTTGATAAATAGTTTTACGCTAAATCAACTTTTTATAAAGATATTAACAAGGAAATAAATTAAATATATTGCATTACTTTTGATAGAACAAAAAATAAATTTTTTTATATGTATCAAAGATTATTATCAAATAGATGGTGTAGAAAAAACATTAACAATTGATAAGTATATAGTTTTTTTACAACGTTTCGATGTGAAAAGACGCAATACATCAAATTGCAGAATAAAAAATGAAAAAAAATTGGTATCTATCAAATACAAAAGTGACTTTTTAACGCATAATAGAAAGTTCCGAAAAATAATACAGTTAATAATAAACTTAAAATACATTATTACTCTTGTATTACTTTCATATTGCTTTAATAATTACTATTTCTAACATTTAACAGACCCAGTTAGAAATTAGTATAGCTATTTAGTATCTACAATAAAAATTTATTAAGTTACAGGAAACTATGAGTGATAAAAGTTTCCTTGAGATAGACTGCCGTTATGAAATTGCAAATTAGAGGCAAATACTTTCGTAAATTTTCAAGTGTTATATTTCAATTATATTTCACTAAATAATTGCAATTGAATAGATTCAATTTTTAATTTTGTGCGTTGAAAAAGCGGTATTTTAAAATAAATCTGATTTAAAAGTATTTTTTGTCTAACGGGCCGAAAGTACCACTTTCCCGCCCGGCGCCGGATCGACGTTGGATTTTCAACCGACACGAGCTATGAGCTTGTCAATTCTTTATCTCCCTAAGTGCGTAATATACTATTAAAGTTTCTTACTTATCCTTTCACAAAAAAAATAAATTATATTATTTAAATAAACTTTTCTAATTAAAATTAAATTATATAATTTCTTTTGTTTTATAGCTAATTCAAAAGTACACTAAAATTATTATTGTATAAAAACTACAAAGGATGTACAATGATCTAGATTATTAAATAATAAAAACGTTTAATTTCTTGTATCAATATTTACATTACATTGTTTTACTAGTCATCTTTGACCCTATTCTTATCCCAAATTTGTGGTCTGGCTTCTGGATATTTATCTGTTAAAAAGCTTCTTAACTCCCCATATTCTGCTAACAATCGTATTTTTACTTCATCTTGATTCCTTAAATATTCCATTTTTCTTTGTTTGATTTGATATGAAGGCGAATTTAGAAACGGTGGAACATACTTTCTTTTTTTTAAAATTACTTTACCATCAAGTACATAATCTTTTAGATTCCTTACTTCTGTTGTAGAAATTTCTTCAGGTTTTCGTGGAACTGATGGTGAAGCAACTACTTTTGGATAATAAGAATTTTCTTTAGATATTTCAACTAAATGCAACCTTTTTTCTTCTGCTAATTGCTCGTGGGTTCTCTGTAATATTTAAACATATCAATATTTTAAATAATATTATATTAATTAGTTCACTAAAACAATATTTTAAATAATATTATATTAATTAGTTCACTAAAACAGTTATGAAAATACATTTTTAATTTATTATAATAATTATTAAAACTAAAATATTTGTTCACCTGCTTAAGTAATCCAACTAAGAAGGCTTTAATAATATTTTGGTAGTTTATAGCACCTTCTACTTTTACATGAAGATCTTTTATGCCAATCATTTCACATGCACATTTAATAGCTCTATGGCAAACTAACCCATATCCCTCAGGTTTCTTGGTAACAAATAGTTTAGTGCTTCCGAATTGTGCAAAAAAGTCATGATAAACTAAAATTTGAAATAAAGTTTTAATTAAATATATTGAAGTGAAGAAATTTCAATTGCAATTTACATTACCTGTATGATTATTTAATCGTGGAACATACATTAATTTGGAACCAGCTCTATTTTTTGCTAATTTTAAAGCTGCTTTTGTATCATTTGCTTTACCTAAAGCGATACCACATAGTCCATTTTTGTTTCCAGTGACAACAAAACTACTCATGGTTCTTTTTCGACCTAAATTTCCAGTCATATGGTGTACAACTTTATGTTCTATGATTTTAGTATCAAAACCATCAAAAGTATCTATAAATATTATAAAATTTTAGAAACGTTACTCTCAATGCGCACTTAAATAAATTTGGAATTTAATAATACCATCATTGACTGGATCTGGTGCCCCGATACTCAATCCTCCTAGCTTAGCACCAGTCCAACCACGTTCCAAAGGATGTAATTTTTTATATTTGCGAGCAAATGTATTCTGTCTCAACTTTATAAGTTTTGCTTCTCTTTCAGGATCTTCTGGTAATTTTTGTTGCTTCATGACCACATTACCACGCATAATTGGTCCAGTTAAACCAGGCCATAACATATTTATTTTACCAACACCAATTATTTGACCTCTGTTTAAATTTTTCATTTTGCCCTTGGTTCCTTTTCCTCTTCCTCTATTTTTACCAGCATTACTGACACTTATTACAGATTTCCACAAAGATTCACCCGATCCTAAAGATGTAAAACTCAACTTTTAATTTTTTTGTTAAAAAATATTAAAAAGAAAATATCTGAACTTACTCTTTGCAAAAAAAGAAGTTGAACGTACTAGTTGAGTTGAGGGTATTTGTGTCTTAAGAATAGTTTGATTAATATTTTTAACATGATTAACTGAACCTGAAATAAAATATAATAAATTATATCAATTTGAATTTTAATACATAAAAAAAATTCGTAAAATTAAGGTTATGTTTTTCAGAGAAACATTTTGGTTATTTAGAAATTCATAATAACACAAAAGTTTATAAATTACAGTTTGTTGATAAAAATGTCTGTTGCACTGGTTTGCCTAGTAAACTATAAACCCTTAGTAAACGAAAAGCCATTTTTAACAATCACAAATTAACAGCCATTCATGTTTTATTCCGGGCAGACGACGTTCTATTGGTAAATTAGAGAAACTATATTAGCAGCAAACAGTAGGTAACATAGAAATTATTCTTCAAACTATTATTTGAAAATTATTAGAAAATTAATTAAATTTTTTGCAAAATTTATTAACAAGAAAAAAACGTAGATTTAAATATTTCTTAACATTTTATACTAGTTATTAAATCGATTACTAAAATTTATAATTATTATCTATCATCATGAAACATATTTTAATTATTTTTAATTTGGTGCATATTTTTATATTTAACAATTATAAATGGGCAAATAAAAAAACTTATCTCGAATTGTAGAAATTAAACTTATTCTTTTAGTTTTTAGACTTACTCAAATTTTTTAATGAATTTGAGGAATTTTAATAAAAATTTCAATGTATAGTTTTATAAAAAATTTATTTTAATTCTTATTATTGTACAAAAATTTATAAGACTTACATTTATAACTTTACATTATTGTTTGCAGCACAATATCATTTTTTTTTTCTTTTACTTCTTCTTGCTTTTTTCAAGTGGAAAATAAGAATTTCTGTAACTAGTTTTTGGCTTTTTCTTTTACCCATTGCTAATTTGATTATCCAATGCTTTTACAAACATAGTTTGAACTACTGACAACATTGAATAAAATAACTGTTTAAAACTTGGTGAATTCTGTAAAATCATATTAATGTAAGCTTCAATGTCATTTTGAATTTTAAATTTCATGTACAAATTATATATTAAAGTCCCATTAAAAAATTCTGAAACATTTATTCTTGAATAGGGGTGTCCAAGCAATGCATTTAAGTCCATTGAATGACTTAAACAATTTAGAAACAATGAAAAAGCATGAACTGTAGATATGTTAAATTTTGTGGGATTCCTGAGAAGTGTATCATCTACAGTAAAGTTTGACAAGAAAAATGGAAAAGCTAATAAACAGTCATCATAATTTATACAGCTGTAAGCTTCAAAAACTGATATATTGGAAACTGATGGATTTACTAAACTAGTATTTCTTCTTTGCTGCAACATTTTTAATTCTTGCTCATACTTTCTATTAAAATACCATTGTGAACGAATAAATCCGATTTTCTTGTCAATCAGATGAAATAACATTGCAAAGAATAAAGAAAAAACGTGAAACTTTGTTACATTTTGTTCTCCAGCTTCATCTATCCAATATTTCATTGCTGCTATATACAGTTGCCATTCTGGTGGAAATTCATTTAATATTTCATCTGTCACTCCCAAGACTTTATTCAAAATTTCTTTTCTTATCAAGATAGGAATGTTTCTTAACTCATGTAAAGAGGGATAATTGTAGAAAAATATATAGTCATCGCAATTTAATTTGCATTTATTAATATTAGCCATCTTTCCTCTTGCTATATATTCTAAAGAGTTAGAACCACTTGTACCAGTATTTAGTAGTTTAAATATTACACAAATAATTTTTAGACTGATGTTATTGCAAGTAGGTTTTGTGAAGTCTTCTATTTGGACATCAGAAATGTACAGCTGTCTTGTTAGCATGTCAATGAAACTTGATGGAAAGTTTGCAGCATTAAATTCTTGTATAAACCATGAAGGAGCTAGTGAGCATAAATCTTGTTTGTTATTTGATGCAATATCCAAATCCTCATCCAGGTTTTCATATTTGTCCCTATCTAAATCTAAATCTAAATCTGATTCGTTCTCATCTTTTGTTTCTTCAACTACCTGTAAATCATTAATATCTTGCTGAAATTTATATGAATATTTAGGTATTCCTTGCATTGCCAAGTTAATAAAATCAGAACTAAAGCCTAATGGATATAACATCTTAGGAGATGGAACCAGATATCCATTTATAATCATCTCCATGATTTTAAGAATTTTTTCTCTTTCCTTTGGGTTCAATTTACTTAACACATAAGCAATAGCAGTGTCTAACGTGTGCTTCTGAAGCCACCTGAAAGTAGCTTCTATCAATCTTTGTTGTCCATAGTATTTTTTTTTTAATGTTTTTGAGAGTTTTAAAGAAGCAAAGAAATTTTTAAAAGTACTCCTATTAATGTAATCATTTCCTAAAACCACGGCAGCCAAAGGCATGACAGTCTTGTTCATACCAGGAAAATGTTGCAGAAAATGATCTATTTTGTATACTTTACAATTTTTTACGTATCCTTCTCCATGTAGGTTTTTACTCACTCCCTGACGCAAAGTATCATATGGTATGTACATGACATCAAATATATAAAAATCAGAATCTAAACTTAAAACAGGACAGTTCAAAATTCTGGCTACAGAAGCAATGTCCTCATCTGCCTCAAATAAAGATTTCACAACTGTGATATGTTTTTTCAAAGCAACTTCTTGAAATACAGTCCAAATTAAAAAAGGTAATAAATGTGATGCTGTCTTTTGCTTCGAAGTAGTTGCTATATTGTAGGCTAAACGTAACCTCTGTTTTGTTCGCTGGTATATTGTACTTAACTTTTTATCTTCTAATCCTCCATCAATTATAATCAAAGGTGTTATGTTACATTTTAATAAGTCATCAAAGAAAATGGATACTTCATTTGCATACTTGTCATAATCACCTCCACAAAAATCGTTTTTGTTTTCATACAATACTGCAGCAATGCTATTGCCATCAATAACTAGAAAACTATTGTGCAAAGCAAAATTCAGATGATAAATATCTGGGTGCTGAGACATGTATGCCATTAATCCTCTTACACCCATTTTTTTCTATGTACTTTTTTCATATATTATAAATCTTTTTTTGTATAATATGTAATTATTATAAACACCTTTCTTAGGCACCTTTCTCAATTAAATCCAATGTTATCTCTTACAATCTGTGTGCACAAGAATTATTAAACGAATGCTAACACACCGTGTTATCAAGAGAAGCATAAACAATTTCAATCTATATATCTGTAAAAGGGTAGTATGTAAAATAAAGCAAGAACAAAAGACGTTATATACTGCTCTATAGTTTAGTTGCTATAATGCTTAACCTATCATGTAACTTCTTTTTTAAATATTGGGATTAGCCTTTTTGAACTACGTAACAACAAAGTTACGCGCTCTGGCAATTTTAAAAAACGGGGAATCCCATACATCTGAGATAATATGCCATTATATTTCTATACGCCTCGAGAAGGCAGACCACCCGCAGCATTTTGTCAGTATCGCTATTTTATAAAATTACAAACAATTCTTTTTCTTAAAAAATAGTGAATAAAATTCCTGCAATAGTATTATTTTAATAAAAATAATATTTAATTGATTATTTTGTTTATAAATGTATACGTTAAAAAAAATGTTATTAAATAAAAATTCAATGCAAAAATATGCAAATAGTGATACATTTTTTCTTATTTTTATAAGGCTTGCTACAAATATTAAAATCTGGCATCTGCTTATCTTCTTTTCTTTTCATTTTTTCTTTTTCTTGCCAAGTTTTTTGTACTGTCGCATTCTAAGACGTATGTAATAATAAATAGCATAAGCTAAGATATCAGATCCATGTTCTTACAAAACAAAATTATAATTTTCTAATACACCATCAACCGTTAAATCAAAACCACTCGCGTTAGATAGTTATTTAACAAATTCTGTATGCCAGATTGAATTTAAAAAATGTTGATTTGCATAAATCAATCTACCTCGCGATTTCATGTGTATTAATGAGGCACTTTATAAGTAGATAATTTTTCTTGCCTCACAATTTTCTACAACACATGTGTCTAGCATTTTATAATTTGTTTTTAAAATGTTTTTGCATCACACTTTTGCAGAAGCCATATATAAGAAAAAAGTTTAGGACTTTATGAGGGATTCGATCGCAACGCCTCACGTCGTGGCCGAAATACGAAGCTCTATCTACATGATCTAAGAGCGTCACCTCCAATACCGGAGTTTCCAGACCTGTATGTACGACCGTGCCCAGCATTTTGTCCAACAACCCTGCATTATAATGAATGACCTTAGCTGCAGTCAGAGATCAAAAGGCGGGCTAATATTATTTTCTTTCTTAATTCTATCTGCAAAATTTCAATTTATATACAGAAAAGAATCTGAAAATTTATTTATCTAAATAAATATTTAAGCAATATAATTATATAAATGAAATTTGAAAATTTTATTATTTAAAAATTTTTTTCAATTAATTATCAATTTGAAAATTACCAGCTCTGCGTGTAGATACAAAAAATTACAAAATTGTTGTAATCTTTTAATGTGTATAAATCTAAAATTTCATTCGCAGATTTTGCAAAAAACATCTTATTATTTGGAAATAAATTAGAAAAAGGACAAAAAATGTACAAAAATGATTTTTCTTTCGGTTGAAATTTTGCCGAAATCATGCATCTAATAGTAACTTAATTAACAGTGCATGATTGTTAAAAATAAAAAATACACGTTTTTTAGCGATAGCACCTAATGATTGCATCAAAATCATGATTTAAATAATGTACGATTTCGTGCATTTCATTTCAGTAATTTTTTAATGCTCTCCTCACTTTAGGCATATGAATTTTACATTTTTAAAAGCTATATTTTAATAATAAATGTTCACTTAAACCTTTCAGGGGTGATTTTTTTCTAGCAAAATAGTATTTTTTGCATATTCATTATTTATTAAAAAATTATTGTGAAGTTCTTAGGAAAGACACAAAAGTGAACAGTAAAAAAGTGGTGTTTATATATTTGACTAGTCTAACCACAATTTTTAATGAATTTCTTTAATTTTTTAACCTTCGACCTTTTAAAATTAAAATTTTTTTTTAATTCAAATTACATTTAAAATTCTAAGGGGATCCAGCATTACAAACTACATTCCTAAGTTTGAGAACATTTTCTCTAATATTTCTTTCTTAGAAAGCTATAATAAGTAATAAAAGAAATCGATGAGACGACCAGCTTTTATATTGTATTTATATTAATTCCTTTCAATTGAAAATTAAAAGTAAGATCAAAATGTTGCTTTCTGTAATAAAAGAGAAGCGTTAAGAGATGAAAGAATTAACTATTTTAATTAAATAAAAAAATCAAAGGAGCAATTAGACCTAATATTAGATAACTCTGATTCCTTCTAATAAAAGTATACCTTATATTTAAAATCATTATTCACAATTTCGACCTTTATTCCTTATCTGGACCAACCTGTAAAAAATACTTATTTGGAATACTTCTTATACATACAGACAGATGTCTTTTGAGCTTAAAAAGCGTTAAAAAAGTCATTACTTAAATGACTGTAATATAATTATTATACATCTTACAGAAAAAAATAAACTTGTATAAAAATCTTATAATAACTTTTTGTTTCTTTATTTTAAATCACAGATCGTTGTACAAAAAATTTATTATTCGATAACACGAAACATTTTCAAAAATGACTCAAAAATATATCATAATACAATTTTTTCCTTTATGCTGAAAAAACATTTAGATCTCCTCGTTCTAGATTTTTTTACTAGACTTTATCAATAGTAATAGCAAAACTATTCTTTTCTATACACACAACGACCGACACTCACGAATTACAAGGAAAATCCTTCTCCCCAAATTTTTCTGCTTTCCCAAAATTCATTTCCATCGTTCGAGTTTACCAGGTAAGTTTCAAGAATGCCGTTACGAATCCCCGCGTCGTTACAGCGCACTGATCAATCTGCGACCGAGAAGCTCGAGAAAAGCACCCGCGATCGCCACCGTGCACCCGAACTGAACGCGACGGCCGCGCGAAAACGTTCCTTGCCCCCTCGGCCGCCCCGAGCATCCCCGAATCCGGGTGAAAAAGCGCTGCGTACCAGACCTCCCCGTTCGATATAGGCGATACCTTCCGTGGATGCTGCAGTCGCGCCGTGTGCCGCGGCCGTTCCGTTTGCTCGCACGGCAACTCGCCGGTTTCGTCTCCCTCCCCCCTCCCCGCTGGCCCTGTCGTACCTTTTCCCCTGCACTGCCCGGGCTCTTGCCCACCGGAAGGGGATTCCCCTCCGCTCGGCCCGTTTCGTAATGGCGCGCCACACATGCGCAGCCAGGACGGCCGCAGTGATTTATCCCCCACCCGGCCCGACGCCGGGCACCTCGGCGACGATTGGCCGCGGCCCCTCGGGGGTTGGCGCCCAACGTCCCTCGGGAGCGAGATCGGAGGGGCCGCCGCAGCCGAGTGGTCCAATCGAGCGCGACGTCACGTCCCATCGGGCTGCCCGAGCCAATGAGTCGCTTGATTCCGGTGCGCGACAAGGACAGCCTTCCCTGCGTACATGTGCGCGGCGAATGCGCGGAGAGGGAGGTCTCGCGGGCTCCTTCCCCAGCCTCCTCTCCCTCTCTCTCTGTCCGTCTCTTTTTCTCCCCGCTCGGAAAGGGAACGTCGCATCTCGCGACTCTTGGTAGCGAGCACTTCTCTCCGTATAGTGGGCACTCCACTCCACGCGGCGCGTCTACCACGCTTCTCTCTCCCATCCTCCCGTCCGCTTTCTCCCGTCCTGGCTCCTGCGTGCGCGGGGCAGCGGGGTTGGTTCGCGCCGGTGGTGGTAGCAGCGCTTCTCCCGTGGGAGGGGAGGCGGCGGCGGCAGCAGCAGCAGCCGAGCCCGGCCCGCCGAGCTTGCCGCGCTCTCTCTCTCTCGCTCCTCGAGTGGGTCTAAGCGGCCGTGAGAGGGCCTCTCCAGGAGAGCCCCAACAGTACTCTCCATTCATTCATCCATACAGGCAGGCCAAGCTGCAGCGAGCCAGCCAGGCAAGCCAGGCGAGCCGACGAGAGCGCCGCGCCGCCGCGCCGCTACTGGTCCTACACGCGAGAGAGAGACGAGTGAGAGAGAGAGAGAGAGAGGAGCGAGAGAGGCCCCGCGCCCGCTCGCCGGAAGAGAAAACAAGCCTTCGGCTTTTCGAAGGCTGCTCTCCAGCGCGCCGGTGGATCCTCTCGAGCGCGAGAGAGGGCGAGAGCGAGAGAGAGAGAGACGAGTGTGCGTGAGTTGGGCGCCACTTTTGCGCGCCTGGGACCGCGCGCTCGCCCGTCCGATATATCTCCTCGCGAGTTCTCGAGATACTCGCCCCTGGTGGAGGAGCCTCTTCTTCGGACTGGCCGGCCGACCAAGGACCGAGAATCCCGCGACTCGGGCCGAGGCACACCGCCGGGACTCCAGTGTCGGCCGCCGGCCGGCTCCGGCCGGAACCCGCCGCGAGTGATATACGGATACGTCGCCGAGTGATATGCGGCCGAGCGGGCCCGGGAGTGACTACGCGCCGGCCGCTTATTCTTCTGTGAGTGACGCGGATCGTGAGAGGCGATGACCCAGTGACAGTTTTTCTTTTCAGCGACTCGGCTCGTGCGACTATCGATCGGCGAGCAGAAGCTAAAGAGAGAGAGAGAGCGAGAGCGAGGGATAAGCACCGAGAGCGGGGGGAGGAATATGCCGCATTTGTTGTAAGGAAGCGTCGCCAAAATTCTTTGCGGTTCGTATCTGCGCTACTTCGACGGCAGGAGCGTCGAGGTCTTCGCCGAGATGAGCGGCGGGGGCAGCCAGCCCGGAGGCGGCGGTAGCGCCGGCAGCCAGAACAGCGCCAGCAATGCCGCCACCAGCTACCACCAGCACCAGCAGCAGCAGCAGCAGCAGCAACAACAGCAGCAGCAGCAGCAGCAGCAGCAGACCGAGCTGGAGCAGGCGGGCTTGCTGCCGGAGCTGAACGGCGTCGACCTGGCAATGAGCCTGTCGCCCAAGCACCAGCACTCGTCGCACATCCAGGGCGGTGGCGGGGGCGCCCACACGACCCCCTTCAGCGTCACCGACATCCTCTCGCCGATCGAGGAGTACCGGAAGCTGGAGCTGGCGGCCGCGGTGCAGGGCATCGTCGCCCACAGCCAGGGCTCGCCGTACTCGAACGCCTGCGCCGGCGGTGGCCGCGGGGGCGGCGGCGGCGGAGGCGGCGGTGGCGGCAACACGGGCAGCTCGAGCGCGAGCAGCGGCAGCCCGCCGCTGCACGGCGGCTCGACGCCCGGCGTCAGCACCCCGGGCCCGATCAGCGGGGCGAACGGCGGCGGCGGCGGCGGGGGAGGAGGAGGCGGCGGGGGCGGCGTGGTGGGCAGCGCCGGGGTCGGGCCCTCGGCGATGGGCTCGATGGGCAACCCGTACGCGACGATGCAGCTGACGCCGCAGTACCAGTACTGCAGCGAGCTGTCCCCGTACCACCACGCGGGCCCGGGCGTAGGCGGCGGCGCGGGCGCCGGCGACCCCATGCGCTCGCACGCCGTCTCCTCGCACCACCACCCGTGGTACGCGCCCGCCCCACCGACCACCAACGATCCGAGATTCGCAAGTGAGTACTGAACAATCGTTTTATCTATTGTCTATTGTGTACTGTCGCTGTTTGCCTCGGTTATATGTTTCTCGAGTGTCGGGGGCAATTTTAGAATTTAAATTGTGGAAAGATCGTAGAACGTTAGTGGAATAGTTGTGGTCGAACGTCTTAAACTTACTCTGGGGTCGACTGCTGGGGGTAGCTCTTAAATTCGTTGAATTCTTGGGCACCCTACTGGGTTAAACGCTTGAAACCCAAAACTCTTGTGGTCATTTGTACGTGTAAAACTATTTCAACTGCTTCCTAGCTAAAATAAACAGTGTCTTTTTAATTCGCTTGTTTAACAAAAGGATAACGTCACAATATTTGTGTAAATTCAGTCTTTAATAATATTCGACTGCAAAAATCATTCTTTAAAGCACGAATTTTCCAAAGAATTTTAATTGTACTGCTCGGTGATTCTCTAAAAAATCGTATTGAAATCCAACAGTCCCTAACGACGCTTTGCGTCACTTCCGCGCTTCCGATTTTCAATTCCACATGCACCGTCCTATAAAAAAAAGCACGGCTTATCCTGTTGCTACGCATGAAATTTGCCGTCGCGCGAGCTTTTCCGTACGCGCGAAATCCGTAAAAATCCCGCGTCGACGTATTATTAACTTCCAAATATCATATCCTCGAAAATGTGCATTTTTCGGGACATGTTTTTACGGATAAATCGTTCGGGAGAGAAGCTGCCGGGGATTCGGACTCGTGAAAGATAAATAAGGTATAACGAGACGGCCGGTCGGCCGTCGCATCGCGTACTTGTGCACAGAGTATTTTCTTTGCGCCCCTGGGTTTTCGGTCGAACTTTTTCCCGATACGAGCGCGACGAGGCTGACTGGTTCGGTGCAGTGATTAATCGATCGGTACGATAGCGGGGTCTATTATTTTGACGGTGTAATGATTTTTGTGAATAACGGTTGATTTGATTATTGAATGACGTTTTGTTGTTCGCTGATTTTTCTCAAAATGTTTGTGTTTTTCTTCAAAGCAATTGCTATTCTTATCAGTCGACTAAAGAAATAACTAACTTCCTTTCCAAATTGCATCGTATTGTATTCAAAATTAATGCTGAAAATCTTCAAACGAATGTTAAAGCCGCAATGAATTAATGACTCGACAGTATAATAACTACCATAACGGAAAGCTTCGAATTCGTCGCAAAATTTTAACCGCGCGCGCAAACATCACCAGACATCGATCGCTTTCCGGCGTAATCTCGACGACGGCCGACGGATCACGTCCTTCCAGCGTTCGGCACTTGCCTCTCTCTCTCTCTCTCGCCTTCGTTCCGAGAACCGCGACGGAGGCTGCCGCGCGTCCGTTTCTGGTTTCAAAGTCAACAGCGGGACAATCGCACTTATCCGTAAATTGTCGAGCGTCGCGAGGGACAACGCGACACGCGCGGGCTGTCACGGCTGCTTCCGCCGGCGAATATCCGACTGACAACGGCGTTCGTCGATCGACCAGGCAGGAAGTGAACGAACGGCGTGCAGTTTCAGGATATGACGATGTGAAGTGTATTTCGTCGATTTTGGTTTCGAGTTTTGGGAGCTTTGGCTTGTTGGACGAATTTAAATTATACGCTAATACCTACTTTCCTTTTCTCTAAGTTGGGGTTAAAGCATTGTGACAATATCGCACAAAGTCAATTGCAAACTGTTAAAGTGCGAATACTTTTTTTTGAAAAACATTTATCAGAGAAATATTTCTTTTAAAAATTCCGAAATTTCATGTTTAACTGCACTTTATGCAAAACGTAATAACTCTATCGAAACGCCAACTAATAACCAATAAAAAAAAATAATTCAAAAAACTCCTTCCGCTCGGCCAACAAGTCCTCGTATATAAACTCGTAACGAAGCTCGAAAAAAAAAAAATAATAATAATAACAGTCGCGGCGCGAGAAGCGAGTCGGAAAATCCGGGAAGCCCCCCGGTTACAGTATTTTCCACCCCCGCTCGCACGCGTCCCGCCGCGACTATCGATCGAAAGCCGTCAATATTCGACCGAACGCCGGGCGACCCGCCTGATTTTAGTTAAACAAATATACTGCATAGCAGTCGGACCGGCGGGCGTACAGAGGGAACTGAGAGAGAGAGAGAGAGAGAGAGAGAGAGAGAGAGAGAGAGCGGGAGCTTCGTACGTTATAATATATACGTTAAGTCGAAAGCTCGCTTTCGCGGCCGAGGGCCGAATCCAATTTGGCCGACGGGTCTCTCTCTTTCTCTCCTTTGCCTGTGTGCAGCCTCGGCTTTATTTCGCATAGTCCTCCGCGCGCTGCCGGCGAAGGACGAAAATTCTCCCGGGTATAATACGTTAAACACGCGGCAAGGAAGTTTGATTTGGCTAATGTGCGCCCTCGAGTGTTCTTTAAACTTTACGGCCGATGCTCCGCGCCCCCCCCCAGTTCGGCGCTGTTATTAATTTTTAATTTGAGTTGAAATCCGTGTTTTGAGCCGGGATGGTAGGCCGATGGGAGTTTTTGTTAGATTGGAATTAGATGGATCGGGTTCTATTTCTTACAAAATATATATATGCTGGAAAAAAAGGAATGCAGTAAAGTTGTAATTTTTCAAAATTTTATGGCATTTTTTTCATATTCAAGTCTGTACTCCGATTACCAGAATTTATAGTAAACTTTACTGCATTATTTTCTCAGTGTACGAAATGTAAGAACGACTATGAGATTTAAGCAATATAGAAAATGAAAAAACATGTCTAGATTTACAAAAATATTTACTACCGTAACAATTTCAAAAGTAGAACAAAACGAATGCATAAACGTAAAGAGCTTCTATTACCATCAGCAATAGCAATTACTTCGATCGCATTCTCCCAAAATATTCTCCGCGATTATAATTATATCCTCTCTTCCTCGTCGGCGCACCGCGCAGCTCACACCTACTATTTACACCGTCTTTCACATTCTCCGAGCACAAAGCAAACACTTTGTCTTTAGGAAAAACGCCTCGTTCAATCCCCCGTCTCCGCGATCCACCTGAAAAATCTAATACCATCCTCCCGGCGAGCGATTCCCGCGCGAGTCGCCCAGGTATAAACATCCTCCAACAACAAACTCACCTCGGCCCCGCGCAACGAAGTCAATATTAGAACGCGCACACCTTCCGAGAAGTTCTCAGGGAGGCGAGAGAGAGAGAGAGAGGCGCGTCTCCGGACCCCGGGGTGGGCCCTCGACGTTTCATCTAAACGAGGCTCTCGGAGGCGCTTCATTGGCACCGGTTAAGCTCGCGATCCTCCGCTGCTGCTGCTATCCGAGGCGAGCTGTCAATCACCCGGGAGCCGGTTCTTTCCGCGTCTCCGTGCGCGCGGACGACGAGGACGATGACGACGCGGAACTTTGAAAAGTAAACGACCGCCATTCATGATTCCATACCTCTCTCCCTATCGCGTGTGGTTCTCTCTGTCCATTCTCGTTTCCCGGTCCGTTCATTCATTCGTGCACATGCCTGCGCGGGGTTGAGTACTTAATTTCTCGGAAGGAGAATATGTATAGTTGCGGCCGAGCGCGAAGAATGAAGTTCGAACAATTAGAACGCACTGCGCGGTAGGATTGGGGTAATAAGTGGAGGCTGGATGCGGTATAGAGGTTTAGAAATTGAGACTGAATCGGTCTTTTGACGTGAGCGTTCGGCGGTTTAATCGAGTTTTCAAAATAATTATTTTAATGCAGCAAAAAGACGGTGCAAAAAATTGATGGGTAATGTAGCAGTATGTTGTTGTAAATAGAAACATCGTTTTCAATTGATTCTGGTTTTTCGCACGAAACGAGCATTTTTGGCCTTTCAAACAAAGATGTTACAATACCTTGTAATTTTAGAATACGTCACAAAAATCAGAAACCATTTTCGAAAAGACTGGCGCGCACTCGAACCCTCGTACACTCTTGCGAAACAATTCGTAAACTTATCTCATTCAAACCTTTCAACACCAATTATACAGTATATCCATTAAAACTGAAAAGCGTTTCAAAATAAATCGTAAATCATTTCCTCTCCGCAACATAATTCCAACGAACGAGGCACTCGTCCGCTCGCTTACTTAAACACCATAATATCACCCGAGGAGGACTCGGACCTCCGCCCAAAATATCAAATTCTCATCGACTTTCTCCATTGTGGCAGAAAATTTTGTAGACCCTCCTCGCGCCGGGCGTCGAGAGGAGACCTCCCGGCTGCCGTCTGCCTGAGTTCCCGAAGTCGTCGGGCGAATGATGACTCGGCGCTTTTTCTGACGCCTAAATCGCGCCCATTGTCCGTAGGTGTCCGTTTTTCTCTCTCAGCGCGTCCGGAGAGCCCCGATGACGAGGGTCCCGCGCCGTCTAACTTTACAGATCAATTTGACGACAGCCTTAATTATATATCCTTTCGTGGCGCGGATCGTTCTCGATTTTGCTGCCTCGTTTACTACTGAACGATCGTTATCATTGTCATAATAAGTTTAGTATAATGCTGGCGTTTCAATGTGTCTGATGGAGGATGATCGTGTTTGGCCGATTATTAAGGGAGACTCTGACGTCTACGAATTGTTTCCTCTTTTGATTTCGAGAATGATACACCTTTAGAGTTTTGTATGTACAATACGGTCGTTTCGTAGTGGTATAAAATGTATAGGGTTGTATGGTTATAAATCATATCGATAAATTACTCAAAAAATTATTAATTTTACAATGCCGTTCGATTACATAATATTAGTACCTCTGCATGTTAGCTCACTTTTTACAAATATTTCATGTTACTTAGGTATAAGTAGTTTAGATGAACGTTTCAGCCCATAAAAAATAATTTATAGGCTTTAAAAAACTGTAAATTTATAATTCAATATTTAATATTATTATATACTGCACGTATAATGTATAAAATTAAGTTTCTTCTCCAGCGCATGCAAAATTTGTTATACATCATAAGTGGCACTTCTTTTTATTATATCATTCAATATTAATGTCACTCTTAATAAAAATGACCCTAAACCTCTTAATACACACTTTACAAGAATTAATTTCATACAATACCGATCTGCAGTGCAGAAGAGGGCTATAAAGTGGATAAATATATCGCAGAATTTAATAATGATATTTTTTTCTATTTCTATAGTAATAAATCTGATTTTAGAAACTGAATAAATTTCAAATTGAACATAAAGTATCTGCTCAACAGTATTTTAAGAACGTGAAAATTAGATTAACTCAAATATACTGACCATGTAAAACTAACTATTTAAATATCTAATTAAATTTAACATTTCTAAAGCAGTCAACTAAAAAGTATTTATCTGTAAATTGGTTTCTGTCAACAATCGGAAGTAATTTCCTACACTGAGAAAAGAAATATAGTAAAAATTACAAATAATCTTGTAAAAATTACCATACCGTCTAGTAAAGCCACCACAGACTGTCAAAACCAAAAAGAATCACTATATTCCCTATATATGTAAGAAATTTTACTACACTGTCTGGTAAATTTTCCTACAAAGCATAGTAATTTTTTCGGTTCCTACAGTATGGTAATTTTTACCAAACTTTTCTCTCGATGTAGCAATAAGTGTGTACAACCACTACCCTCGCAGACAGATTTCCCCCAAAATGAAACAGAAAACAACCTCGGCCTAACACCTACTTTCCTTTCCTCAGTCTCGCGGCTGATGGGAGCGGCGGCGAGCGCGGGCACGAACATGGCCGGCTGCTCGGTGGGCCAGTCGATGGAGATGGCGAAGTCGTCGGGCATGGGCGTGGGCGTCGGCGTCGGCGTCGGCATGGGCGTGAGCGCGATGCAGTTCCCCCTGGCCCAGAGGCGCAAGCGACGGGTCCTCTTCACCCAGGCCCAGGTCTACGAGCTCGAGAGGAGGTTCAAGCAGCAGAAGTACCTCAGCGCGCCCGAGAGGGAGCACCTGGCGTCCATCATTCACCTCACGCCCACGCAGGTTTGTCTTCCGAGACCACCGCTGGTGCCTCTCTGGATTTTATCTTTATTACCGCTTTCTTAATTCTCCGTGGTGGGGGGCGTTTGGGACTGATTGGGGGCCTTACGGCAGTGGACCGGATGTGACTTTGGGATAGAGCGTTCTTTCATTTATTCAAACGTTTCTTTCGGTTTTTGTAAGAGAGGATTTGGATAGATTATATTTTATAGTAAAGTCTTTCTCAACGACCGGAGTAACTCGTTCAAAGACAACTTTTGCCGATTAATTTATTTGCCTGTAATTAAAATATCATTTACCCTTGTAAACCTCATAAAAAAATTATCAAACAGAACTAAAAAACCAAACTCCCGGCGGCGAATAAACATCGAATTAAAATATCAAACTCCAACCGCAGCCCGCAAACATTCTCCCTTCGATCGGACAAAGAAAAGACCGTCAATAAGTGTCCTTCCTGCACTGCGCGCCTGATCTAATTACGCCGTTTCGCAAACCAGGCGGTCTCGAGCTGCGCTGCGCGCGCGCGCTCATACGCCCTCCTTCGCTCGCGGCGGGGGCCCCATGCGGCGGCCGATTAAACCTGCCGGTCAATTTGGCCCGCCGACCTCGAATCCAGCTCTAACAACAATCGCCCCGCACGGCCAATTATCGGCCGCATGCACATAGGATTCGAAGAACGCCCGTGCTTTTCCTCGCCGGAGAAAGGGCGAGGCGGAGGAAGCGAGAGGAGGCTCGTCTCCGATGGGGCAACAATAAATAATTGTCGAGGGAATCATTGGTCGCATCCTGCGTCCGCGCCGCGGAGAGAGACGGAGAGAAAGAGAGAGAGTCTGGACTGGACGGTTTATATAAGGCCTGCGTCTGCGAGCGAGAGCGGACCTTCCGGCCTGCAGCTGCGACGGAGCTGCGAGCCGCTCTCTCGGCTGGCGGCTTATTTTGCTTGTTTTTATTGCGAACGTGTTTTGAGAATGCGCGGTAATGGTATTCTTTATTTTTAGTTACGAAAGATTAAACTATTATTGAATAAAGAAGAAACTAAATTTAAAAAATTTTGATGTTTTATATAAGTACATAGTTATTAATAATTTCTGATGAAAAAATTAGACGGCGAAAGGAGATAGATAAAAATGGTTGTAAAATAATTTTCTTCTTAAAAAAAGGCGACGTTTCGACTACCTTGTAATATAGTCCCTTTTAAAGCGCAAAATAAATGGTCATTTGGTGAAAATTTGATTTTATTCTGCTCAAAATGTTTTATGCAGATAATAATTGAGTTTATTAAGTATTCTGGCGTGAAAATGACGTTAAAAATCGTGCTTTTCCCTTCATAATTAAAGCAACACTTGTATACCTTGTAGTAAAAGTTCGCATATTAAACGCAATATGCAGTAAAATCATTTCATTATCAGCTCCTCGACGAATTACACGCAATTTCGACGTGCGATTAACGTGTCGCAGTTCCGTACAAGGACTCTCTTAAACATTTATATATCGGAAAGAAACCGTGGAAGAGGATCCCGCGTATAAGCGAACCTTCAATTAAAATCAAATCATATCCGGCGAGCGATTTCCGATTGTCATGTAATAACAGCTCGCCGGCGTTCACCGTGCCAACGCCGCGACGTTCAATCGAACGCCGGCGGACAATTCGCGCAGATTAATTCGCGGCTGCGCGCACGTACATATAACAATGGGCATTTAACGAAGGGTAAAAAGTCGCGCTGCGCCCGCGCACAAAACGAGATGTCGCACGTGCAGAGAGTCGGCCGGCAGCTCCTATACGTATAACGTTTTAAAAGCGTCGGGGAGCGAGAGAGAGAGAGAGAGAAATATTTCGAGTGAAGTGGCATTCTTCGCGGCCGGAACTCGATAAGCTCGGGGGGGGAGGGTGAGGCCTCGAAGCGCTTTCCCGGCGATCCGTGCAGGACGAGGGCGGATGTATACGCGGCGGCGGGCTCTCGGATCGATTTGGCCCGCTGGAGCACGGAAGTCCGCGCGAAGAGAGGCCTGATTGCAATCAGGGGGAGGTTTCATCGAGCCAGCCGGAGAGGAAAAAAAGCCTGCCGGCGGCGGACCCGCCGCGCTCGAGGGAGAGAGAGAGAGAGAGAGGGGCTCAAAATGGCTGCTGCTGCCGCCGCCGCGAGGGTGAAAATTGCTTCTTTCTCTCTTTCTCTCTATCGCGGTGGGTTGCTGATGGCTAAAGCAAAAAGCATCGATTATCGATGCGGAAAAATTAAGGATTTTTCGTCGGCGCGCTAGGCTGCCTTTGAAAATCGGGGGGTAAACGTTGCGAGTGGAAAGTGCCCCGCTGGAGTCGCCGCGTTTCATTCGAATCCACCGGAAAATGGAATTGAGGCACGATTTTTACGAATTCGGACGAGCTTTCAATTTTGTTTTTAAATATTACTAGTGTTAAATATTATTAAATACCGAATTTTAAGATAACAGTTGCACATTATTCTCTAAATTTTCGTCAATCGAGTGTAAGCTGCAACTTTTTGCATCAGATAATTACCGAGCAAGACTGTTCACCTTAACCCGCGCGATCCCCCGTCCAGAGATTAAAAACCTGCAGATATCAACAGCTGCTTCTCGCGCGGCGAATTCGCGGACTCGCGCGGGGTCAAGGAGATCGAGGTACAAATTAACGAGCCATCGACGCTAAGGGAGATCGCGCTTACTGCACATACACACACATACACACACGTACTCTCGCGATAGAAAGATCGGTGCTCCAGAAGCACTGTACTCGAGAGCTCATTCGCGAGAGGTGAGTGCGTCTCGCTCCTTCAACTCTCCGGCGGCGGCTGAGCGAGAGACAGAGGCAGAGAGAGAGAGAGAGAGAGAGCAGGAGGAAAAGGACACGAGGGGAAATGCGCGAATAAGTGTAGGTATCGGGGAGGTAAAAAGGTCCCCGATATATATATATATATCTTACTATATTATATAGTTGTAAGCGTTATGCTTGTCGTTCAGCCCCCCCTCCCCCCCCCC
>JAWWEO010000036.1:23773869-23798286 GCA_035582975.1 Ormyrus labotus
GAGCGAGAGAGAGAGAGAGAGAGAGAGAGAGAGAGAGAGAGAGAGAGAGAGAGAGAGTGCCGCTCGCACGGGGGGGATGAAAAGTAGGCTCTTTTCGAGATCGTCGTTGGATGCCTAATGGATGGATAATAAAAGCGCGCGGTTAATGGACGCGCGGGCCCCCGCCGGCCTCCTTGCCCGCCGTGTGAAAGCGAGCGAGCCGTTTCTCAGGAGACTTTCCGCGCGCGCCTCTCTTCTTTATACCCTCCCTCCCTCCCTCCCTGCCTCCCCCGCTGCAACGAGAGCAAAGAGAGAGAGAGAGAGAGAGAGAAGCGCGCCGTCAAAAGAAAATCGGGGGACGGAGATGGCCGGAGGTGCTCGTACATAACGTGCGAGCGACGTGTGCACACGTGCAATTTCATCGGTGATGCTAATGCCACTCGGCCGAGATAATTGAGGAAAAGTGCATCAGCGACGTATACTGGAGGAGCTAAGGTGCGCAGCTTTCTTTTATCTCTGTGTGTGTGCGTGTGTGGGTGTGTGCTTTCCTCGCGACTGCTTCTTCTTACTCCTCGGCTTCTTCTTCCTATCTTCTTTTTCTTTTTCCTGTCTTGTCGCGTTTATAGCTTTTTGGGGTGACGCGGTTCGTCTTTATGCATTTTCAAAGGACTTTTTAAAGCGATTACTTAGGCCGGTTTTCGAAGGGGGATTGATGAGCGAAATGGATTCGAAAATGGATTAATGTCGAGAATCTGTAAAATTCGAAGAGACATTTTTGAAAATGAGACGAGTAATAAGAGACCTTTAAGTTAAGTTGTTCAGTACATTTTATTTTTACAGCCATGATCTATACTTACAAAATTTGGGTTAAACAATGATAATCTTTATTGAAAATAATTAGTAAAAATCATCACTGTGAGTTTATGATATACATTAGATTGTTATCAGAACTCCCTAATTATTGTTCTAGTGGATGGCAACTGAATTAATTAATAAACCAAATACAAGATGCAGATTAATAAAAATTAATTTACAACGTTCCAGTACTAATGATATAAAAAAAAATTGTTTCATCTTCAGCATGAAAAATATTACGCAAGTTATATTTAATTACTTAAGTAGAACTTATGTAAGTAAGTTTAAAGTTAATTTATACTTAATTTTAAAAATAAGTATATTTTGTTGGAAAGTATAGCTAGAAATAAGAGCTTTAGAACTGCCTAAATTGAGTAAGGAAATTTCTTTTAAGAGCAGTAATTTAGTGTCCTTAAGGCCTACAATAAACTTAATAAGGATCTCAAAACGTTAAATGTAAAACCAGAAAAGCTGTGGGTAATAGATTCTAGATAATTTAATTTTCATTTTATTTATGTTGTTTATAAAAGTTTATACTTGTTGACACTAATCTGAATGAAATAATATTCAAATATTTATGCTTTATTGTATTAGTTTTGAGTATCATAGATTTAAGTTGCGTTATGCCAGGCTTGTGCCATATCATATGTAACATATCTCTACAGAAAGTGCTCATATATATTTTTATACGTCTGGATGTCAGTGACTTTTATATTTTTGTACTCTGGTTAAATAAATAAATACATCCCAAGAGACACAACCTCCAGTAATGCCAGCGATCATTAATATCTTATCTTAGCTTAATCAGTCTAAATAAGTCTTCAATAAGTTTTCATGAGTTTTCGCGAAGTCAAACCGCCCAGGTTTCATCAAAATATTTGACTTAATCAAACAGCCTTATAAAAAATAAGTATAACCATATACAGATGCATGCCTTCTCCGTTGAATTCGAAGTATACGGCCAGGATACTTCGCATTTAATCGTTCCTCGAATAATTCCAGTTCATTCCACCATATACCTCATGTTTTCCATCAAAACTCCTCAACAATGCACCATCCTTCCAAAATTTCCTCCGCCACGGCGCTTTCTCTTCAAGAAACATAAAAAGCAAAACAAAAAAAAAACAAAAAAAAAAGAGATCTCGCTCCGCTCGTATCTCCGCGCGCTTGTAAAGCGCGGTAGCGGATCGCCGTGCGTGATGTGCCGCGCGCATATTCCTCTCTCTCTCCCGGGGGCCGAAGGCCAGGCGCTGCCGCGGGGCCGCGGCTCGAGTGTTTGCAGTCCACTCGAAAGCCAGTGCGCACCAAACGAACTGCGTATACGCGGGAGCCAGGCGAGCGCGCGCGCGCGCTTAGACCGCCCGCCCGCGCACAGAGCGGCGCACATCCCAACGGAACTTTGGCCCCCCTCCCCCCCTGCGTAGGTGTGCAAATTGGTCTGCCTGTATGCTGGCATGACCGGCCGGGCCCCGGCCGCCATCGGCGAGCAGACGCTGAGTCAATATTTAGGCGACGACGACGGGAATTTTATTCTTATTAACGATAGTTTTCTAGCGGAGGCTTTGGGCGATCGCTGCTGCGTTTGGGGGAGAGAAGGTTGTGGGAGTTTTGGGGCTTTTTTTTTTTGACGAAACGCAGAAAACGTTATAAAATAGTGTTGCAGAGGTGAGAGAATAAAAAAATTGTTCATGATTATTGTTGCAGGAACCAGTTGTTTTAAAATTAATGTTCAGCGAAGGGATGTGATTGAATCATTTCCAGTAAGGTACTTTAAACGGGAACATTATTTTACGCCGAAACGTTTCGTAAGTTTTTATATAATGCCAAGGAAACCACAAGCTTGTTCTCGATGAAAATTCTTAACAATTACTCGATGCCTAACTTGTAGGCAAAGATGACATATTCTTTTTTTTCAAACGAGGTAACGACACAGTTCAGAATTTAAATTGATTCAATGTCCATATAAGAGGCTGGTACGAAGGCTTTTCCGACAATTTCAGTTCGGAAGTCTTAAAGTTTCTCCAAAATGAGAAGTTGCAAGCTGTCTCTAATTTTCATATTAACTTTTTGTACAATTAGTATAGTGAATGCAGTAAGTATTTTCTTATTGATTAGAATACTTAATCTGGCCATTGGATATTAAATTCGTACCATAAATGAAAGAATGTATTCAAAGAGATTCTATAAAAGAAACTAGCACAAATAAATTAAAATTATTTACGTTTGTAGTCTACACTCTAAATTAAAATCATTTTCAATCATATTCATCACTTGTAAATTAAATTATTTATACTAAACACTATTCATATTGCGCTCGCCGCGGTCTCTTTCGGCTCAACGCCCACAAAGTTGTCTCCCCCGTTTACCACGTCGCGGTCTCAACTTTATCGACCTTTTTTCGGTATCGCTTACCTCCCTGCGACCACTAATCGATTATTACAAACCTTTCTGGTTACCGGAATGAATGCGAAACTTTTTTTTTCTATATCAAATTGCACAGTACGTGATTTTGTTCGAGGGGAATAAATGATCTTTTTTTTGTAAAAGTCAATGGTTCGACAAAGTTTTTCAAAATGAAAATTAAAGTATATTAATTAATTTGTTGAGTAGAAAATTACGCAATACGTTTTATCTTTATTCCATACTTATTTTTTAGGGGGTATCTAGAGAGCAAATGGAAAAAATGGCCGATGGCTTTCGAAAAACGTGCATCGGTAAAACTGGAGCTGATCTGGGTATATGCAACATTAATTAATTTATTTATTTATTCTAAATCTACTGCTTTTTTTGAGATTTAATTGTATTTATTGCTTCAGCGCTTGTAGAACAAATAAGAGCGGGAAATTTTATTGAAGATTCATCGTCAAAGTGTTACACAAAGTGCATCATGAGCCTCATGAGAACAGTTACAAAATTTTCCATATTTCTAAATCTACCTTTTACAATAACTTTATTTATCAATGCGTTTCGTTTTAGCTTACAAAACAAGGTGTCCTAGACGTTGATATGATGATAAAACAAATAAATGTTATGGCTTCTCCCGACATCTCAGGAAGCATGATCGCGTATGCAAAGAAATGTTATGATGAAAGTAAGACCTCTTCATTAACTAATTTATAATTATTTCAAACTAATAAATTAACGTAATATTTGCAAAATTTCAGCAACCGCCGATGATCCGTGTGAGCTCGCGTGGCTTTTCACCAAGTGCGTTCATCGCGAGGATCCAGAAATTTTCTTTTTCCCTTAAGGCTATGGATACGTTGCGTTAGGCGAAGAATTTATATTTACAAAACGTCGTTTTACTTACGTCTATAGTGTTATTCGGCGTCAAATTTCATTTATTCAATAAAAATAATGTAAAAATTGTCTTTTTAATTTGCATTATTTCATTCAATACCGTTTTGGTACACGTCTAAATTGTTTTGTAAAGATTATCTGGTTGAAAAAGAGTTCGAAGATTGATCGTGAACAGTTATTGTCAGTTATTGTTAAATAAATTTTGTAAAAAATTTCACCTCTTCGTGGTAATCTGTGAAAAGAATTCTAAACAAAACAATATGAAGCACAAAAACGATCATACGTATCTGAAATTTTATAATTTGTATTAAAATTAGCATTATAACAATCAATATACCAATATCTGAAATTATAAATATTTTGTATAAAACTGATTCGTCAAAACACATGATTGCTGCCACTTATCTAATGTATGATAAGTATGAAACGAATCAGACTCAGCAATCATGCAAACAATAGAAACTGATAATAACTAAAAGAAAAGCAGAAGTAATTTATATAGCACGTATTGTATCAATTCGTTAGTAGAATATTTCAGAATAATTAAGCTCCACCTAGTGGTACATAATTTATTTACAATGCTTGAAACTTTATTTCTAAATTCGACTTCTAGACTCGAAATAATCTAGACTCTATAACATCCCAGTTTTGGAAACTTGAGTTTAATAATTAAAGTATTTCTTCGCCGGGGTGCTTATGTACTAAAGAGTATTCAAATAATATTTTCAAGCAAGAAATAATTAACCGATTTAATTTTCTTTCAAAAAATTATTGGTTGCTCATTCGCATAATAACCCAATACTTAATAATAAGCCACGGAAGCACATTAAACTTGAACATCACCGCGATCGAGTCCGCATCGGACTTACAAATCACATAACGTCGGACAGTTAGCTCGGACGCGGCCACTCATTAACGTCGGCACACACAGCAGGAATCCGCGACGTTCCGCGATTTATACACATCCGCGAGGCTCTTTTATATAAGTGCGCGCGCGTGACCCATACGGGTAAACACACGGCGCGGTTTACCGACGTGCCTATACAACTACACAAGTTGCGCTTGCAATATAATAAAAGAGAGGAGGCCTGGTATAGAAAAGGAACGAAGCGCCGCGCGCGCGGCTTCGATTTGTTCGGAGCGGCGAGCCGGCCGAAGTCCGCCGAGTTTGCACAGTTGCCTACGCTTGATTGCCTTCCTGTCACGCTGGAGAGCCGACGCGCCTACGTGCGTGGATTTACCGAGCACACAAGCCTCGATCAAAGGCGGAAACTTTCGGAAGGCTTGCGAGGACTCGAATGGTCGCTGTGTCTCTCTCTCTCTTTCTCCCTCTCTTTCGATATGCCGGAAATAAACAGTAGCTGCTGTTAGCTACTTTCTTCGCGACGTTTGCGTTGGGTGAAAATTTTTCTTCCAAGAAGTACGGTTTACTTACGGTTTACTCACAGATTTATTAAAGTAATTAATTATTAGACGAATTACAATTTATTGATCCCTCCGTAGAATGTGGCACTGAATTAAGTATCATCTGGATTTTGGGCTTTCGTTAATTATTTTATATTTAAACATTTTTGTTGTGTCTTGCAATATGCTTTTATTGGCCAAGAAATCCTTATATAAAATATAATATTAGATTCTTTCGTAAATATTATAGAAAATAACCCACACTGCATTAAATTAAAGCGATCGCTGCAAAAAGCGGAATTACAAATAAAACAACGTAAAACTCAACATTCCATAGATTTATCAGCCGAATCTGCTCGCGACGCGCTAAATCCGCAGCATTTATCACTCAACCGGCGCGGAGAATCGAGCATCTCCATAAAACTATACGTCTAACTTTCCAAACGGCGGCGATTTTTCTCGCTCGCATCGGCCGCCGAAAGTATCCGTAAAGCGAGAGAAAAAAAAGCGACAGAAAGCAGGAAAGACAAATCGTGCGACTTGTCGGCGCGTCGATAATAATTCAAGTTCGGCCGCTCTCCGGCCACACCTCTCCCCCGCGGAAGAAACGTGCGCCGTTGTAAACCGGCGGCGGCGCGAGTCTGCGGCTGACGTTTACGCCCACCCCACCCCCGCGCTACATATATCATCGAAAGGTTCGCTGCGGCACTGACCGTCCGAGAGAGCGTCGTCCCCCCGTGTGTTTTTGCACTCGCACGTGCGCGGACTAACGCGTGGAATTTTGGCACCGGGGCCGGTTTATTATCTTCCCCAGGGCTGTGCGGGCCGCCCCGATTAATTCTTCTCATTAGAGGATGAAGTTTGATTGCTCTCCGGGCGGTGTTTTCGTTTGGGAGATTTATTGGGGTATGGTATACCATGGTGTTGTTTTAGCTTTTATGGACTTATAAGGTGTTTTATGCAAGTCTTGGTGTCTCATTTCAAAGTGATATTAGGCATCTCGAGTTTGACGTAAAATTATATTACAAATCAGATGTTTAGTTTTTGGGAATTTAATGTATTTAGAAATTAATTTGTTTTCTGTCGATTGATAAAAAAATTTCGCTTTACGTGAGTTGTAATACTCGACAAATTATTATATTGTATAAATTCAATTAAATTGAAAAATGCTCAATTCGCATGTATCTTTTAAAAAGAAATTTAAATTCCAACAAACGAGGATTGAACCACCGCGATTCAATTAAGGGCAAATATTAAACTTAAAAAATAATATTTAAAATCACGAGCTCTTTAATTCAACAATAAAAAATTATTTAGTGCTCCGAGCATATATATCCGCGCAGAGCGAGCATCACAAAAAGGGCCTCTCCCACCCGAAAAAAAACCCGACCCTCGCAACGCCGGAAAAGTCCCCGCGTGCAGTAACGAGAAGATTAGCATCGTAAAAAATTCCGCGAGCTCGTTCGGCCGCCCTACTCGAATTAATGCTGACGCTCGCGACTTGATTTTCGCTGTGCGCCGCAGCGGCGGCGTTCCTTCGATTTCGAGCCGCGAGAGCGACGAGCGGCCGCGGGCTCTTAATTATTCGCATGTTTTAAAAAACGCTGATATCCTCGGGCTGCTTCCCTCTCTTTCTCTCTTTCTCTCTGCGCGTGACGTCGTGCGCCGCGGACGAGCGAGAGGATGTTTAAAAAGAGAGCCGAGTGGAGAATGGAAAAATTAAGGGTGGGAATTGAGAGTGGTTGTTAAAAAATTGTACTTTCAGGTGTTTTTGCGTGTGTGTCAAAATTAATTTTTAAATGAGTTAGACAGATTGTTCGCGTTAAGACGTATTTCTTAATATAATTTAAGCATGAAATATGGCTTGATTAGGATATTAGTTAAACTTTTAAACAAGTTATTAAAATTTCATTGAAAAATTCTGTTTACTGAAACAGAATTCTTCACGACCATTTTTTCAAATACATACATGTAATAACTTAAATTCTTTATAGATTACAGCCATCAATTCCTAAAAAACACTTATTTACAGCCGAAAAGCATCTTTAATATTGTAAATCGTTAAAACTATGCCAAGACGGCATTAAACTTATCATAATCACTTTATCAGTTCGCGCAATTAAGAAAAGAAGAAAAATCTCGCGGTAGTGAGAGCATAGCAAGAGATATTAAGAGCGAAGAGAAAGGATTCGAGTGAAAATCTAGACAGAGAGGGAAATCGCGAAAAACAAAGAAGCAAATAATAAAAAAACGCAGAGAACGGGAGCGACGAAGAGCGGCACGGAGAGAAAGAGAGAGAGAGAGAAACGGAACGAGAGGAACATCCGCTAATTGGATAATTACGGAGTGCAGCGCGTTTGTTTTATAATTGGGCAAAACGAACGAACGGCGCGGAGCGAGCGGCGACGGCGGCGGCGTCGGTGCTCGCTCGTTTGCCCGAACAACGTGCCAAACAACGAAACGACTAGAGTCACGCGCTACGTGACGAACTACCCCCGCGGCTAATTCCGCCCCGAGATCGAGAACGCCCGCCCGAAGCGTGCTATCTTTCCCCGACTTTTCGATCCGCGGCACACACACACAGGGCTGCAACCCGCCTCTTTTGTCGGGGCTTCTCTCTTCTTCTTTTTTCGCGGCATTGTACGCGCTCCCGCTCTTTGTTTTCCCCGATTCTTTTTTACACGCTTCCTCGTCGGTATTTAGATGCTAATGCTCGCGGAGGGGTATATGACGTAGTCGGATCGGAGTGGGTGTGCGGAAAGTGAGTGGAACGGTAGGAAAAAGTGTGGAATGTAAATAAATCGTTCGACGAGCGATTTAAGGTGGTTAGTGGTCTTTAATTTTTTAAAGCTAGTGAATTTGATTGAAACGGTGTTTTTTGTTTTTAAATTTTCATTATCTGATACGTTATCTGTAACTTTGCTACAAATTGAAATTGTTTGGCTTAATTATATGTTCTCAAATCGATATTTTAAAAACAGTTATGAAACCATACAGATGACCATTCACGGGCAATTTTTAATTACTTTTTTTTAATTTCAATCAATGAAAAGGATGTTGTCAGAAATATTTTTCAATTTTGAAAATTTTTGATGTTTTTGTTTTTACATATGCTTTATTAACTAAACAGGTAGTTATTTATTAGCTGCATTTGATGTTTTGTAAAGTCTGAAAAGAAGAAAAACAACATTTAAAAACTGTGCCTTATAACTAATTTTCGATGATTTTTGGAACCGCAGATTAGATACAAGATGTACAATCAATATATTAATTTATTTGACCTAATTATATAGTTGATAAAAAAAGATTGTTTGAAAGGATATTTTGCTCTGGTTTTTATAAACTCTTTCTTTTTCATAATTTTTTATTTTACTCTAAAGTTCTCTGAATATCTTTTTAAAAAATACCTTCAATTGATTTTTACGTTTATGAACAGAAAAAAACATCAATAAAAAAAAAACTTTAAAAATGCATGTATGTTTCCCTTAAGGGTATGGATGCGTGACAAATTTATATTTACAAAACGTCGGTTTATTTGCATCTATAGTTTTATAGGCTTCAAATTTGTATACGTTTTCAATGATTGTAAATTTCATTTATTCAATAAAAATAATGTAAAACTTGCCTTTTTAATTTGCATTATTTCATTCAATACCGTTTTGGTATACGTCTAAATTGTTTTGTAAAGCTTATCTGGTTCAAAAAGAGTTCAAAGATTTTTTTATCGTGAACAGTCATTGTCAGTTATTGTTGAGTAAATCTTGTATAAATTTTTACCCCTCCGCGAAAAATTGCGAACAGAATTACAAGGGAAACAAGAGCAACAATTTGATACAAAAGAATGTCGATTAAAAATGTCAGAAAGTATATAAGTTGTGGTATACTAAATAAATTCATTAGAATTATACCGATCAAAATAGACGTATATGAATATATAAACATTTGGTATAAAATTGGCTCGTCAAAGCACATGATTGCTGCCACTTATCTAATGTATGACAAGTATGAAACTTATCAGACTCAGCAATCATGTAAATAATAGAAACTGATAATAACTAAAAGAAAAGCAGAAGTAATTTATATAGCACGTATTGTATCAATTCGTTAGTAGAATAATTCAGAATAATTAAACTCCATCTAGTGGTACATAATTTATTTACAATGCTTGAAACTTATTTCTAAATTCAAGTTCTAGACGTTCTCTGAATATCTTTTTAAAAAATATCTTCAATTGATTTTTAGGTTTATAAACAGAAAAAACACCAATAAAAAAAAAACTTTAAAAATGCACGCATGCTTATAAAAAAAAAAAAAAAAAACATTTTTGCAACCATTACAGTTACTTTTCCCACAATTACGTTCGACAAATTTTGGTTCCTTCGAACTTTATCAAACAAAAGCACTATTATTCCCTTAATTACTATCTCTCGATTCGCTCGACATTACTTCTCCGTCTGCCCGCCCTCGAAGGCGGTGAAAAAAAAAAATGATCGGAGGTGATTACGCGGCGGCGGCGCGCGCCCCGCGGGGTCGCACAAAGTCAGCGAAACAATGCGGCGCGCGCGTGCGCCCGTAATTCGAAGCCCGCGTCTCCGGCGGCGTTCGCTTGTTGCCCCCTTTAAAGTCTGCTTTTCGCGGACATCACGCACCACGGCGCGAATGTGACTTTCGCGGCCGCTCGTCGATAAAAACGTCAAAACCCGGCGCGTGTCGAGCGATAACCTCTGGACAATTATACTTGGAAGGAAACAATGCGCCGGTATAGGACAGATCTGGAAGAAGCTGGCGAAAGAGCAATTTGTCAAGTTTTTTTTATGCTAAACTCATTTTTTTTTTTTTTTTTTATAAATCTGATAATTTTATAGCTTTGAAATTTTGCAACAATCTGGAAAACAAAGATAGAAAAGATTTTTATGATCGATAAAAAAATGGAAACAAGCAGACGAAATTATATTTTTATATAGGTTTAATGGGAAAGAAAAAGATAATGAAGAAAAAAAAATTAAGTTTTTCTTATTTAATTTTTTATTATTTTTTTTAAATATTCGTCAAGAATATGTTACAAGGATATAGAGAAATATACATCTTATCTCAAAACAACCACTGGATCGAATGTTTTTTATTAAATCTGATAATAATACGAAATGATAATATATATGAAACTTATAGGCTTCGTTAATCAGAAAAATCGATGTTAAAAAATAATGAAATACTTCGTGCTATCATTGCCTGAATGCAAAATTTTATCCTATGTATTTTTGCTATCACAAACGTATTTAATTCGACACTTTTTTTTAGTTTTCTTAAATTACGTAGCATTAGCTAGTACAATGATTTTCATTTACATACGATTTTCTTTCATTTACATGTGTTTTTTTTTATTATATTAGCCCTTTACAATCGATGTGATGTGAAATAATAAACGTTTGCCGAAATGCATGAAAATATCATAAAAATAATAGTTATTGTAGTAAAATGATTTAATCTCAATTCATTCTAAAAGGCAAGTTTTTCTTTTTTATATCAGCAACTTTTAGTTTTAAAACACAATAAGTAAAGAGCTAATAGAAATCTTTACAATATTTTAAAAGTTTACCTACAGTAAAAAAAAACTGCACAATCGAATGTATCATGTACAATAAATTAAAACTAAAGCAAAATAATATTTAAATTTAAATTTTACCATATAATAGGCATATCAATAAGATACTGTGCAAAATTAATTAATAATTAAACTATACACAGTACAATATTTTTCGATTTAAACTATATACCTTTCCGTAATTTATGACTACAAACTATAAAATATCGTAAAATTATAGTTGCAGTAAATATATTTTAATAATATGTTACAATAAGAAATTTCGTTTATCGACCGCGCCATCCATTACCACCGGGTCGTCTGTTATATCCTTGTTGTTGATTAGCATTTCGATTCTGGTGATTTTGCTGATTTTGCTGATAAGGTCTTACAACTCTTTGCTGCATTGATTGTTGTTGCTGCTGATTATGCTGCGAATAACCACGCTGCTGGTATGACTGATAACCAGATTGGTAGTTTGGTGCATAATTATTTGCCCACGGTCCAGGTGCTGTAGCAGATGCTGATCTAGATTGATAACCAGCTGACTGATAACCAGAAAAATTTCTTGAATCCTTTTGTCGATCTGAAGAATAACCTGTACTTTGATATCCTCCTCTAGATGCTTGCTGTAATGATGAAGGAGGTGGTACATGTCCATAAATTCCAGGTTGCCGATTGTTAACATGATGTCCAAGCATTCGGTGACCTGCATCAGATAAAGACCCTACTTTATTTGATTGAACAAAACCTGTTCTTGGTTTCCACTGATTGTGTCCATCATTAGTTTGGTCAAAATCTTGGGGTTTTAACACTCGTGGTGGTTCTTCTGCCCCTTCCAGTCTTTTTGCAGGGAACATAAAATCAGTAGGATACTTTGGATCTCTAAATCTTACACATATGATTCTATTATTCCTAACTGGCAGTGTATTGATTGGAGATGGTAAAGTAGCTCCTTCACCAATACAATCATCTGAAAGTAAAACAGTTCCTCTTACTCCATCTATAGACATTTCCACTTCTGCATTAGAATTAATTTTGTTTTCATATAATCCTTTAAGAAAACTGTAGCCACTATTGTCAGGTCCTACATAAAGCCTGTCATCTCCTCTAACATTTCGTTTTTTTTCTTCTTCTGTTAATAATTCATAATATGGTTCTAGAGCTTTAAAAAGTCTTTCTTCATCAACAAATGGCAGCAGAGCTACACCTTGCCAAGCAAATTTCTTTCCATTGAGGTCAATTTTAAAGTCTTCTGGATAAAAATCAATAATAGTCGATTTTGGATCCTTCATTAATTGACCCCATGGTTCTGGAACATGTTTGCAACTGGCTGCTGGGAAGACACCCATCAGTTGTTCCAGTGGTCTGAAAGGAACAGTTCCTTTCTCAAATTCTGTAGAAAGTCCTCCTATGTTGATAAAATCACTTGCAAATGGAGCATAGTGGTACGGAAAATACCACTTCCAAGAAGCACAGCCTTGATAATAATACCGTAAAACCCAACACAAACCACGTACATATTGAAGAGCTACATTATTCCTGAATTCTAAATTTTCAGGTAGAACATCAAACTTTGATTCGTAATATCTGTCCTTAAAACCATCTTCCCATAATCTTACTTCATCGTGAGCTTGATCATCTTCTTCTTCAACTTCTTCATGTTTCCTTTTTTGTCCTCTATTTCCTTCCTGTTGTCCTTCTGGGACAATCATTTTTTGAAGAGCTAAGGTTGCATTGGTACCTTGTAAAGCTCGCTCAACAGCATTTGTATTATAATTTCTTCCTTGCATACGCATTTGGTAAGCTTCATAGCGAGCATTTTGCACTGGCTTAACATCTTTTCCTAAAGCATTTGGTGCAAATTGTCCAACCGGAGTCCAACTTGGCTTATAATTACTTATTACTTCATTTCTCCTCTTCTTATTTTTTTCACGTGCCTTAAATGCTAGTTCATTTTGTTGTCTTTTTTTAAAAATTTCATCTTCAACATTTCCTAGGTCATTTAATATGAGTTGAACTCTGTCCAAATTAACGTCACCACTGTTAGTTAAAAATCCTCCAGTTTTGTACACTGTCTTTTTATATAAATTTACAAGTCTGTCAATTGCATTCTCTCTAATTTCTAAAGAAGGTAAATGCGGTAAAAAGTCATTTCCTACAAAAAAGCACATAAAAACCCAATCGTCAATAGCCCTTTCAAAGTCATACTTAAAAGGCAAGTTAGGCATTTGCAATTCTCTTTCTAAATATTCACGAAGAACATTCAAACGAACAAAAATAAACTGACACTCAGCATCAAACACTTTATTTTCTTCTGATTGATTTGGTTCAGCTCCTAGGCAATCTTGCATGTCATGACCTAATTGTCCACAAATATCACATGGTCTTGGCTTATTTGGTTTGAATTCTTCACGAATAATAGTAAAATTAGGTTCATGTGTAGCTAATCCCAACATAATCAAATCTGCATCTGCACCACACAAAACATGTTGTGTGTTTGGGTCATGATCTGGTTGAGCTCTTTGTTTTCTTATAAAGTCCATAATTTTGTGTTCACCTTCTCCAGGAACGTTGGCGTCACTGAGTATAACCTTAATATTCTTCCAACCAGGGTCATTGTTTAATCTGTCATGAATATAGTAATGTAAACAAGCTGATAATCTTGCCATAAAAGGTGTACCAGGTGTGATACAATTACTGTCAAAGTGTTCTCCTTTTGGTTTTTCTGGAGGTAGAAAGGCCCCTTTTAAAGCTAATTCTGAACGAATTCTGGCAACTTCAGTTAATTTTTCACTTGTTTCTTTAGAAGCTCTAAACCGTCTAGATCTTTGTTGATTCATTTTTGCTCTAGGGGCTACACCATCAATAGCCATGTATAATAACTTTCTTGGTCTTACGATCCGGAACAGCCTATCTATGCATTCAAAGATAGCTTCCATCATTTCATCTTCATTTTTTGGAGCTGGTTTATCTTCAGGATGTGTACAAGGATGTATAATACCATTCATATCTAAATACAAATTGTCAAATTCAACTCCATTTGGATTAGGTTCTAAAGTATCAACTGGTATGTAAACTCCATCAACATTGGTAGGCTTCTTTTCAATGCACTCAATAATCACTGATGGATATTTTCGACTTAGCCAACGGAAAAATGCTGGTACACCCATGGCGACTCTTTTATTTTACCTATTAGTTTGTAAAATATCAATTATTATAAACTAATAAATTTATAACAAAATATAATTTGTTTTACTTGTTGTGTATCGTGTGCAGTTTGCACACAATAATTACGTAGCGTGATTTAACCTCTATTACCAACTTCCATTACAATTTTAGAGGTTAGTTGGTGCATGCGCACTGACGAAACGCCACCAGATCAGAGTCCAAGCGGCCACCTACGCTACGCCCCGACGCTAGGTGCACTGCTACCAAATACGAGATACAAATTGCGGCAACTTTGAATAACAAAATTGATTTTCAAAAATAAAAATACAATTTAAAAAATAATTATAAATGTATATAGATTACAAGATATTTGCATAATATTCTACTTTTGTTTGTTATAATTTTCTCAATCTTATCTTATTTTTTCCATTCCTAAATGATACTAATGAGATCTCGGTAAATAAGTGGAAATAATCTGAAACAAAATAGTGTTTTTCTATCAGATTATTTCAACTTAATTAATTTAAATTTTTCAAATCATAAACAAGGCGATTAATACGTTTATTATAACTTGATAGAATTATTTGGATATTCATCTTGTACACAATTGACTGCAATTATATTATAAATTAGATCAATAAGCTAAATCGATTATGTTTTTCTATTAATAATTCATAACATTTTCAAATTATATTATTAAAAATTTTTATTTTTAAAACTTTTTCCGCTTGTTTTTAAACGAATCAAAATCTTAGAAAATGAAATCATAGTGACGTCACGCAACAGAGGCGCCAGCAGACAACCGATCAAGTATTTCTCTTTTGATTACCTTACTTACTTCACCTGTAAATTCTAGACTGTGAGGAATATAGCACGGAATAGAGATAGAGAATCAAAATATTAAGGAGAACGTCAGCTTCTGTAAATAGAAATTCAATGTCAGCGATGGTGTTCAACCAGTAAGCACAATTCGACCGCTCCTTCGATCCGTTAGGCGATTTAGTTAAAGAAATTTTAAACCAAATTGTACAAAAATGTCTTTCCAACCGATTCTTAATCCCGTAAGTCTTGTAAAAAATTTAAATTAATTTTTATTTGCTAAAGTTAGATGTAGCTTTAAGAAAATCGTTATTTCGAATTTTCTTACGACGCATTGCCGTTCTGCGTGTAAGGCAAAATTTTAATGTTATTTTTCTCTAACAGAAATTTTTCAAAAATTAGATTTTAATATTTTAAAATTATTAATAATTTTAATTGGATTTATATTTTATAACTATAATTTTAATATTTTTCTTTTAACTTAAGATATTTTAATTTTAATTTTCAGGAGCTTCCTTATGTTGGAGAAGTGGAAGGTGGCCTCATTCCTGGAAAAATGGTGAAAATACAAGGAAAAGTTCCTTCAGACTCTACACGTTTTGCTATCAACTACCAATTAGGTCCTAATTTAAATCCAAGAGATGACATCGCCATTCACTTATCACCTCGATTTGCAGAGGGATTCATTACAAGAAATCATATTCAATCTATGTCATGGGGTCCTGAAGAAAATGATGGGCCCATGTGGATTCAGCCTGGAACACCATTTGAGATTATTATTTTATGTGAATACAACTGTTTCAAAATTGCTGTTAATGGTAGACACTTTACAGAATTTGCCCACAGATTGCCTTATAACAAAGTTACGCATTTAGTAATTGATGGAGAAGTTGAAATAACTTCTATTTTTTATGAAGTTATTAATATTGGTCCTAGACCTACAGCACCTGCGCCTGATGTGCCTCCAGTTGATGTTGGACCTCCACGTAAGCTATTCTTCATTTTTTATATTTTTTTGCATTTACATTTATAATTTTAAATTATAAATATAATTTTATATTGAATAATAATGCTATTATAACTTTATTTAAATAATTTGTTTATGATATCTAAAAATATTACTTCTGGTAAAAACAAATCTTTGTAAAAACAAAAATGTTGGAATATTGAAGATATTCTTTATTAATTAAAGTAAGAAAAAATCCTACTAAATATATTGTGCTTGTAGCACCTGGTGGTTTATATCCAACTTTAAATCCACAAGAGAAGCATGGACCTCCACCAGATATTGATGACTACAATCCACCACGTGCCTATGGATATCAACCAAAGGAAAAATCTGAAGAAGAAGATGTTTTTGGTGGGTGTCTGGATAAAGTTGGCTTAGCTGTTGGAGGACTTGTTGCTGCAGGAGGCGTTGCAGCTGCAATGCATGCATACAATGTTAGTACTACATTACATTTCACAAGAAACCAAAGCCCATATAATTATACACTATATTTTAATTCAATTAAAATATTAATAAATTAAAATTCTTGCAGAAAAATAAAAAGAAACAGACATCAGAAGAAACTGAACATGAAAAATCTGAGGCTAAAGATAGTGAAAGTGGATTAAACTTAGGTGCATTGGGTGCCGCCTTGGCAAGCAGTTTAGCATCTAATGCTTTTCAGGGAGATAATAAATATGCACAACAGGGTTATCCTCCACAAGACTCTGGAATGTTAGGATCTATTTTGGGAGCTTTAGGTAAGCCACATTTATAAATCTGTATAATTCTTGAAATTCTATGTTTTTATTTCTATTAATGAATCTAATAATAGTAATGTGTTAGTAAAATAAAAAAATTCTTTTAAAACAGATATTAATTATTAATTATTTGTTAAAATCTAAAATATCTCATTTAAGAACAGAATAAAGAAAACCTAAAAATTGCTGAGTTGAGACATACTTAAATGACATCATACAATGGAATCTATGATTACATTGAAGGTTACATTTTTAATTGAGTAGTCTGCAAGGAATGTCTACAATTTACAATTGCACAATACTAATAGTCATTTGAATTGTATGAACATTTTAAACTTTATTACAAAAAATTAAAACGTAAATTTTTTAAACTGCTAAATAAAATAAAATATAATTTAATAAATACTAAAAAGTAAAAATAAAATTTGCTCAAAATGGTATATATGTGATGTATTTTAAATATATATTTTTTTAAATTAAATATTTTGTAATTTTTAATTTTATCTTCAATTTTATTTTTAATTTTATTTTAGGTGGAGCAGGGGGACCACAGCCAAACTACCAGCAACAGCCTCAGTCTGATCCACTAGGTGGATTAGGTTCAATCCTTGGTGGAGTTCTTGGAGGTGGTGGTGCAGGTCACCAACAGCCACCCCCATATCAACCTTCTGGTGGTTATGGAGCTTATCCTCAAAACCAACCTGCTCAAAGTGGCGGGGGTAACGATTTGCTCAGTGGTATAGGAGGAGCTCTTTTGAAATCGGCATTTGATGGCCTTTCAAAACACGTAAGTCATAAAGTAAAAAAGAGTCTTGACAGAAAACTCTCACTGACGCCTAGAAAAGCATAACTACATCTTTCTACTTCTTCCTATCGCTGTGCTTTATTGCTTTTATCTATTGTACTAACTTAATTTTTATATTCACTTTGAAATCTTGCTTGATGTAAATCGAATATTGATGCATACAAGAACTTCGATGTGCATGTTGAAAAATATATTTATTTATTTTTATATTATTAACTTTTATTTTTATATTTCGTACATAAATAAAATATTAAACCTAATGTAATTTAAGTGCCTTTTCACTGCTAACCCTTATGTTTTTATTAAGTTTTAATCAAATATTTTATTTTGTATTATTTTATAAAATAAACACTAAAAAATATTTGTTTAATCTTTATCACAATGCTTGCATTTCTAAAATATCCTTTTAATTTTATTTCTTCTCCTTTTCTTATGCGATTAGTTTGTAATGTTCCATTAAGAGAATTTATTTTAATTAAGGATGATAAAAAGTAAGGACAAATTTTGGTTCAAGTCCAAACAATAAATTGAAAATAAACTGTCTACATGCTCCACATATATAAGGTATTCAATTTAAACAAGTATAGCTTTTATAAAGTTTTCTATATTTAATAACTGATTAACCTTACTACTAATTCACGAAAAAATTACTAACGATTTGTGAGTAATAAAGCCTTAAAACTATTTTAATCTCTACTTTCACATTTTTTTATTATCTTTCGTGAAATTTTTTATATATTATATAAAAGTAGAGATTAAAAGCTTCAATGAATATTTTTTTTAAATTAAATTAAACTACAGTAGTTTTCAATTCTTGCTACTTAGAAAGTACATAGTACATACATTGATGAAATAAGTGAAATAAAATTTTTTTAATATATATTTAATTGTTGTAACTGTTAATTTTTAATTTAGCTGCTTTTCAAATGTAAACTGTCTATTTTCAATAAATTTCTATGTTATATAGCATATAAACTGTTGGCGGATTCGAATACGCTGGCTTCTTCCTTGTCGATTATTCTAATTACGCCCTTCGCCGCGACTAGTGTCTTCGAATCCACCGACTGTTATTTAATAAACATTTACTTATGTTATATTTAATTAATTTAATTTAAATATTACTTCAATAATATAGAATTTTATTAGATGGTCTGTGGAATGACACAATATAAAGGTTGGGTCTTTCACAAGCTGAAAATGTAGATTGCTTTTTAAAACTGCACCCTTGTAATTTTTCAATTTTTGTTTTCCCAATTTTATACATAATGCAATTGTAAATTATTCAGACTCAGAAACCACCTCAATACGATGATCAAGATAACCGTTTCTCCGGACCACCTCCGGCTTACGGTGGCTACGGAGGCGGCGGTGTATCATCACCTCCAAGTTACGGTGGCTACGGAGGCGGTGGTGCATCATCACCTCCGTCTCACGCGCCTCCTCCAGTCCCGAGTTCACCTGCTCCCGGAAGCGGTCGTCTTACTGCTGCGGAGATCTCTAAGGGTCTTGGCTTAGGAGACGACGAAGATTAAATTTAAACAATAGGTTATCCTGCGTTATTATGGAATTAGAAATGTATTTAAATATAATGAAAATTAATGACATTCGTGTGGAGCAAAACGTACTTTTGGCTATTTTTAGCTTTTCACGCTGGAACTGTTTGCATTAAGCTTAAATGTTTACATCACGTAACTCATCTTTATACCTTTTTTTTTATAAATGCAGCTTTATTTAGTTGTTTTATTGCAAATCATTTTCATTTTCAATAATACCTAGTTAATATTTAAAAATATATTATTATTATTTTACAGTTAAATTTACAAATTTTAAATAAGAATTTGATGTACGTATTTTAAAAGATTATTTATATTATTTTATTTTTATTACTTATTTACGATTCACGGCAGCTTTTCTAATAATTATTTACATGACATTTCTATTAATAATTTACATGACATTTTGAGCAATATTACATAGGGAGCATTTAATTTTTTTAATGAAATCATTTGTTTTATTAAATTTTGAAAATTCATTTCAATATAAGAATATTTCTTTTGTTTGTTTATATACAATGCCTATAAAATTATATAGATGACTTTACATTTGCGTCATATAATTATAAGAATTTTGATTGTTCAATAAATATAAATATTTTAAATAAATGTTTAAAAAGTAAAATAAAATTGCTACAGCGCATTAGTAGCATTAATAATAAAAAAAAAAAGAATTTAAAAAGAAGCATAATAGACTTATAAAACACTATTAAGAAAGTTATTAATATATACTCTTTTGGAAATTTCCTAACGGAGATCCGAAAAACTGTTTTTATTCTATCTTTAAATCCTTTTCAATACAATTATAAATTGACTTTTGAAGAGTACGATGTTAAATACTAAAATGTCTAATAACTGCAGTGTACGCCACGCATTAATCGATAGAATTTAGTCTGCAGTCGCCTTGACTATAAACTGTGAACTTCCACAAATACATCGAAATAATGGTGAAAAGCAAATTATTTTACAAGCTATATTGTTATGTATAGGCAGGCTTTTTGAAAGTTGTTTTACATGATGAGCTCAAAGATATTTATTACGATATTTATTTATTACTACTAAATATGTAATTATACTTAAAAAATGAGAGATCTGATAAAATAAATATAAATTTTTCAAGCACTGAATGCTCCTTAATTATTTCATTCATGAAAATTGTTAATTAATAATACAGATATATAAAATAAAAAGTTATCAGTTCTGAAAGTATTTTTAGTTTTCTATATTTTTTTTTAGGTTTACTTCCCCTCTAAACATGATTCTTGCAAAATTGAAGTACAAAATTTTGACAAATACAGAGTACTTGTAGTTTAATCTCCACAGATCCTAATCATAGATATAAAGTAATTATTTTCGAGAAATAAACGGTTATTCTAAATTTACGTCGGTAAAAGTTTGATATATGCTGCTATATTATTCTGTAATAATTTACATACGAAAAAATAACATGTAAGAATGAATTGTTTATTTCAAACTAGTTAATTAAAATAATAATTAGAGTAAAAAATTAGAGGAATTTAAGTTATTTCTAAATACAAGAAATTCAAGGTACTGTTGTATCTTGCACTTTGATTAGGAGTAAAAACAGCGATCCCTGGTAACAAACTATTGCGATAATCTGACGCAATACTGCTGCACGTTTTAGCTAAATTTACCGAAATTGCAGCGTCACTGTTTCATAATTTAACTACATAAGAGATTTCTATGCAGCATATAAGTATGAGGATTCTACAGCGCATAGTTTTTTTTACTCTCACACCCTGCATGATTTTGTTTTTTTAGTTCGATTTTTTATTCATTTGAAATTTTTTTAAAAATAAAATTACGAATGTTTTACGATAAAAACACAAAAATCTTTAAGGGCTTTTAAAAAATCATTCTATAATTTTTTTTTTAAAGTAACGCGAGCTTCAAGTATGTAACATACTAGTATAGTTATATATACTGGTATGCTAACGTACTTAAAACGCGCGTATATACTATTACATTGTCTTTTTATAATATAACTATTCATAATAAATTTCTTTTCAAAGATTATTTAATTATTTTTGTAGCTAAAGAAGAATATGAAAGGTATAAAATAATAAGAAAATTCTTTTATAAAATTTTTTTATTAAATAAATTTTGATGATTTGTAACTTATTAACAATTTTAATATGTAAGTGATCTTAGAAAAACTAATATAACCTAATATACATGTATGTATATCCATATACGTGTATTTAAACGCGTACACATATATACATATACAATTCAGAGAATAAAGTCTCAAAAAATGTAACTAAAATATTTTAAGGCTTAAATTTTACCAATGCTACATTTTTCGTTGTCATACACCTCTCGCAAGCCCATTCAGCACAAACCTCGTGCATTAATAAATCATAAGCAATTTCGGACAATCCTGTACATCGTCGGTGGAACCAAAAATTACAACCAGATTCGCAAAGAATTGCTTGATCATTAGCATGTACTTCCTTATGGCAAACTCCACATGGTGATATTGGAGGAGCATTTGGATTTTGATGATTAAATACCATAGGTTGATCTGGTGGATACACTTTACCAGTTGATTCTGGTATGGGTTTAGGTCCTAATGAAGGAGGCCCTTGTAATCCATGTTGTGGCATTGTATTCCCCATATTCATTCCATGACTAGGAGATTTTCCACTAAAATTATTTGAAACATTGCCCATTGGAGTGCCCATATGTCCCAGCTGATTACGTTGATTTAAATTTACATTTGGAATATTACTTATCTGTGATCTTATCATATTTAAGTTATTCATTTGATTGTTGCCTAACATAGCATTAGGTACAGTTGAACTCATGGTTGTCAAGGGCATGTTGTGTGGTCTGTTCAAACCAGTACGTATATTATTTAAATGGTTTGGATGAGGTTGAGGTGTGTTGTGCGTAAGAGGTGCATTATTTGCATTCATTGCCGTAACATTTAAAGTACTATTAGCCATGTGATTAGGGCTCATATTGTTTATAGGAGAGCCTATGGGTCCACCCATAGGACTTCCTAAGCTGTGATTCATTCCATTAATTGGACTGTTTATTGCAGGGCCACTCATTTGTGAGTTCATCATATGGTTCATAGGGCCCATGTGATTATTAATAGAACCCATAGAACCTTGTGGTATATTTGGTCGCATATTATTCATTGGATTCATATTATTAATTGTTGAATGATTCGCATTAGGCAAGTTACCCATATGGCCCATGTGATTGCCCATTGTTGAATTATTCATTGTATTAACATTGCCCATATGAGGCATCATAGGATTCATGTTACCAGTTGCTAAGGGATTTATACCACGCATTTGTGGATTTCCCATGTGATGTGGATGATGAGGATGCATCGGTTGTGGACCATTGTGCATAGCTGGATTTAATCCTGGTTGTGGTGTATCATCAAACGGATTACTTGCTACCACAGTATCTCCAAACCCCGATAATGGTGGAGGAACAAAGTCTTGTATAGATGGAGTACGTTGTGTTGCTTGTGCAGTATTGTTGTTTGTGCGTCTTTTCTTTTTAGGATTGACTGTATTAGAAGATGATGGTGGTGGTGAAGATCCAACTGCGACACCAACACCCAAGCCCATACCCATTCCGTTTAACTCCATCGTTATCAAGTGTTAATTATCTGCAAAAATTAAATACAAATAAATCAATATTACTTCAATGTATTATTAATTCAATTTTGTTGTTCATAATTAATTTAAAAGAGATACTTCTTTCAGTATAGTACAAAATAGAACATTTAAAATAGCAGTATTAAAAACAATTTATCACACACTTTTCTCATGTACCATTGCTAAAATTATACTTTTAAATAAAAATAAACAAATAAATTTTGTTAAACTTAAATTTAAACAAGTATAAAACCTAAAATTTCTTCTAAATTTATCAAAAAGTAAAATAAGAAGATACATCATTGAAGCAAAATAGAATAAATAACCTTAAAAATATATTATTAAGATATATTGTCTACTTCAACTTATTTATTAATAACACTATATTTGAATAAGTAAAAAGTTCATAATATAATATCAGAATATTTTAATGAATACATAATTTTGAAAAATAAAAACAATTCTACAAAATGCTTCATAACTCAATGAAAATTACTGATAAAGTAGTACAATATTGGAATAAAGAAAAAGTACAATATAAAACATAGTTATTGGCTTGAAAAAGATTTTTAATCACATAAAGTATACAATATACAGAATTACAATCTAACCTAAAAGTTTTTCTAGACTTTCAAAGATCTGTAGGAAAAGTATCATAAGATACATTGCTAATAAAAACGCAATATATAAAACTTATTTTGAAACTAAGAATTCTTTGAAAAAAAGGAAAAATAAAATGACCAACTTTCAACAAAAAGCTGTAAAGTGCAAACAATCAAAAGCAGTGCTTTTTTTTCGGTAAAATGTGTAAACTTATTACCTTGTGCGATTAATATCTGAAAAATATTCAACTTTCTTCACGTACATTTTTCTTTGAAAAAAAATGTGTGCCAGTATCTCTTCGATAATTTTATTACACTTTCGAAAGTACACGAGAGTTCAATCAACTAAATAAGTACACACAACGACAATACCTAGTTTTGTGAATATACTGCGACGCGACGGTGTGTTCGACCGTCACTTTCAAGCTTTCAACCATTAACTTACACTACTTATATAGTTGCTTACTCGTACTCCAGATTGTACTCATGTAGTTCAAAATGCCGCATATAGAGGTGCTTACTTAGGTCCTTTTTGTGTCACGTCACAAACGTGTGTTAGAACGTGTCACAAACTGATGAATATATCGTGGCATTCTGGCATTTGAAAATTAATACACAAATTTACGTATTATATACTAAAAATATGTAATAAAATGTATTTTAAAAAATAAAAATATAAAATGTATTTTAAAATACGTATATAAAATAATACTTGCTCCGTGGCGTTACCCCGTCATTTATTTAATATGAAAATAAATTATCGATTTTACCAATAATTATTTCATATGTCAACATATTTAAATATAAACATTTCCTGAAGTGATGGTTAACGGTTTCTCCAACATTATTGAGCTATAATATTTGCTAAAGAGATAATGGTCAACACCCTATTGCAAAGATCTCATAAAATCCGATAAAAGGGAGCAGAAACCTCATAGAACCCGATAAAATTTTATCG
>JAWWEO010000036.1:23798386-23852530 GCA_035582975.1 Ormyrus labotus
AAACAGTATAATAAGATTTCTTATAAAGTATAGTAAATTTTTGGGTTTTGACAGTCTGTGGCGGCTTTACTAGACAGAATGGTAATTTTTACAAGATTATTTGTAATTTTTACTATACTTTTTCTCTCAGTGTAAGATCTGTTAAACCAGACCTGCGGTCACGCTATTGATGCCTATGTAGAATTACAATGTAATTATAAACTGGTTGAAATAAATACATACTTTTATATACAGGCTCCGGTACCGGATCTACCCGAAGACCTTCCACCAACAACTACTGTTCAATACACGTGGAAGCAGTGCGCGGTCAATGTGGTATCATGTTTCATGGGCACACCCCCACCTTCTGAATGATTCTTGACTGTGGACAGCTAGTCATTTATTTTTATTTAAAAATTTAATTTATTTAATCATAGTTTGTATATAATTGAAAATAATTTATTTAATCGCATAAATAAATTTAATTATTTAAGTTAAAATCTGAGGGATTTATTTATTTCACGAGACTAATATGTAAGCAACGAAATACTTATCACAATAAGCATTTGATATTTGGTAAAATAATGTATATGCATGTAGCGAGTCACAGCCATTGACGTCCTACAAACATTTTCTTTGACAAAAAATATGGATAAAAATTGAAAACAATTAAATATATTAAAAGAAAAAGATTTATATGATACATCGGCGAAATTAGACTGGAATGTTTCTTCCCTGTTCTCCATTAGTCGAAAGTCGGTCGCAGGATTAAAATTTAAAAACAGCTCGGCATTCCTGCAATAAACAGAAACACCAAAACTTCGTCACGGGACAACCTTTTTCACACGAGATACACTCTCTCCGAAGAAAGTACACCAGATCGAGCAGATATCAGCTCGAGAAACCTCAGATTCTCACTCGAGATACATTTCCGCCACCTAAAGCTCCCCGCTTACGGGAAACCAGCCCGAAAACTGCACCCATCCCCCAAAAAGCGCGGCGGCAATAAATATCTCAAAATCATACGCGCGCGCGCCTTCCGGGTGCAGTCTCTCTCCGCAGCGGCGCCTTTCTCCTTTCACCTTTCTCCGCTGAATATGCACATAATCACCGGGGGGACAAAGGAGCTTGCGACCACCGACTTTGGCGACCCGGCCATCAGATAAACCCGTGGCGAAATCCCGGAGAAAGCGGGAAAGGCGCCGGGCACCCCAATTTCTCATCCCGGAGGCGCCCCCGCGGGAAAAAACTGGCGCTCTCTCTCCGCGAGTGGGAAGCCGGGGACGAGCGAGGTTTCACGACGTTTTTCGCCGAGGATGACAGAGTCGCATAATGAAGCGGTCGCGCGGTGTGTTCCACCCGCCAGGCGCTTATCTGGGGTTGAAACTCGTGCGGGACACTGGTGGACATTTGAATATTGCGTTCGCGCCCGATGGGAATACCTGGTCGGGGAAAGTGAGAGTTTCACGCGGTTTTGGAGACGGGGAGTTTTGTTGCATTGTCTGGATCGTTTGGACGGCGGAGGTACGTCTTTATGAGTTTCTTTGATTTACGACTGCGCGATTATTATGTAAAGGTGGAGATTTGACGGCTTCATATTCACTCTGCGGGGTGAATTTTGATGCTTATATTAGGAAGAAGACGTCTTTGTTAATTGAGCTTTTGCATAAATTCATTGAAAGTTATTATCGTAAACTAACGGTTGATCTTGTTAACATTTCGCAACTCTGTCAATACAGAATGACTTTACACTCAAACAACCGCTGTTTACACGCTGTAAAAACTAGATCATCGTAACCAAAGCCTTCCTCCGCGGGCCGCTCCAAAATCTCTCCAAATCCTGTTCCGCTCCGTGTTTACAAATATCGGCGACCGTCAAACCCTTATCCGTAATCCGATCCGCCTAATAAAATTCGCACAAACCGATCCGAAGCCGGGCGCGAAAAGCGCCCTCGGGAAAGTGAAAGCACTCCTCGCATTCCGCGAGGTGCCAGGGCGTGTCTAATGAAAGTTAGGCCCGGCAGCTCTCCGCTCGTCGAAATGCGCGAAGGTGTCAACATTCCGGATTCGACATCGGACACCGAAAGTCGCGTTTTCGAAAAAGGCAGAGAAAGAGAGGAGTCGCCCGGGCCGGGTGGTCCACCGAACGGCCTCAAGCTCGTGTGTCGGCGGACTCATTGGGGAGAAATCGGGACGCGTTGTTTGGATGGCCGGTCGAGCGGAGCGGGAATCGCCGATCGATCCGATTGATTATTGGGAATCGTTGATGAGCATTGTCCTCTTAGCATCGATTTCGCGTTTCGAGGAGTTTTTTTTTGAGGGAGGTTTTCATCGGGCCTTCGTCGTTTTTGTAGTTTTTCTAGATTTTTACGCTTCGTAGTTTTTGGTTAGAGAGTGGAGCAGATTTGAATTTTAATAGGCTTAGCAGGTAATAAAGATTCTAGATAAAATATATATGTATGTTTTTCAGGATGGAGACATAAATATAGTATAAAAAAATGAATATAAAACGAAAAATCCAACGCAGCGTTTTTTAAAAGTATAAATATTCTTAAATTTTGAAATTCGAAACTTTGCGACGAAAAATAATATCTCGATTAAAAATTTTCACATTTGTGTAAGATAAATTTTTTAAAATTTTACACGCCTCAAAAAGAACCGCGAAAAAGTGCCGGGAGAAACTGAAAAATTCCAAAAAAACAAACCCTCTCTTTTCCACGCGTGTAATATTTAACTAACGCGCCGCCTCGATCGAACGGTAAAATTTCAGCCGAGGCCGCTGCCGAGATTTCTCGTCGAACGTCTCTCTCTCTCTCTCTCTCCGCTTCTCCAATTATCGAGCGTCGAATTCGCATTTCGCCGGTGCACTTAGCCCCCGAAAGAGAGAAAAAGGAGCGCCGGTGTGCGTTCGCGTACGCCGAGAGCCCCGGCGGGGGGAGGCGAAACGCGATACCCTCGCGCGACACTCTAGTAGGTGTATACCCCGTAGGCTGCACATAGACCTCTGCCCTCCGACGAGGGCAACATAATACCGAGAGATGCGCTTGACGTCGGTGAACGGTGGTGGGATCTCTCGCCCTTCGGGGTCGCATTTTTGTCTGGGGACACCGTCTACAGTGGGTGCCCTTTTCGATATCTCTAATCTGGATTTCGAGGGCGGCGTATCCTTGAATGAAAGTCAAGGCGATCGCCGATTCGGGCTCGGCAGTGATATCCTTTTACTTTTTCCTGAAATTTTGATAAAAATTAGTATCGGCTGGGTTGTCAAGGCTCACGGAACGTTTTAGTAAACTTTTACACATAAATATCATTCAAAGTTTTAAAATCGATCATCTCGTAATCGAGCCCGCCGCGCAAAAACAAAAAAAAAAAAGACCAGCGGTCGCTCCCAAAATTTCGCGTTAGGAATGATAATTGCCGTCGGTCCGGTCCGGTCCCAAACAAGGCCCCCGTCCGCCGCTCGAAATCGACGCAATGCCCGAAATTGGAAAGAAAGAGAGAGAGGGACGCGGCGCGGAAAAGCCTTATACCTACCGAGTCTCGATCCTCTCCGAGGCCAGGGGTGGTCCTCCCGCGCGCCGACAAAGCTCGCCGGACGATAAAACAAACCGCCTGCGGTCCCGAGCCGCCCACTAATACTCTCCGCGCCGACGAGAAATGAGCGGCGGCTCTCGGGCCGATGTTTCGGAAGTGTAGAAACATCGCCGGGCGCCCGCCGAGGAGAGGGAATTCGCCGCTCCACCGGTAGCAGCGGGGAACGATTCTTCGGAAGTTGTCAACCGGCCCGGGGATCGATTCTTTCGCGACGCGGGGACGCGGGAGAATGAGATTATCTGCTGTTTGGATCTGCTGCGGAAGCGCGGAAAATTGGAGGTCGGTGGCGGATTTATGACTGGTTGACAGGGGGAAATGGAGACTTTTCGTTGGGAAATGTTTCCTTTTTGACGATTGTACCTTGTATTGCGCAAAAATTATTATTTTCGTAACTCACACCGAATGTGACTGATGGGAAACTCAACGAAAAGCAAGAGTGCTACAATTTTCCCAAGACGAAGACAGTGATCGAAGAATAAAGCAGCAAAAAGGATGCACATAGTAAAACAAGAATCGAGGAAGGTCTCCTCGGCTGATATGAGTTTCAGGTGGCCGTCGCAGTCACCGGTAACTCGATCCCGCGGCGATTGCCCGGGTAACGAAAAAAATTCGTGACGGTCTATTAAGGAGAAATGCCCAATTACCGCGGCGGCCGTGAGAATTTATGGAAGTCGGTCCTTCGCGCCGGGATTTTTAGTCCCGCGCAATGAGCTGCCGCTGCTACTCTCGGGGGGGAATCGTAAATTTTCGCCGCGGCGCTTCCATCTACCTGCGCGCGCAGCACACCTCTCTCTCTCGCGCAGTACGGCTCCTTTACGATACACGCCCGCCCCCGAATGCGGGCAGTTAAAAAACGGGGCTCGAACAAAGTTTTTCGCCCGATGAAATGTTCCGCTGGCTGCTGGAGACTCTTGCCGATGACGAGTTGTTTGACTTACCTTTGTGTAAATTTTGAGGAGTCGCCCTGTTGGTACACCACAGGAATTAATTCCTGGAATTAACCCCCCGGATTTCGTATTTTAGTTTTAATACTCAAAAATTGAATTAAATCTATTTTAGTTCACACGATTTTTTATCAATTACAGATTAAACATTTATCTTTTATTTCATTTTTTTTATAATCTATTCAATCCTGAATTTTTTTTATCCTACAATTTGAATATTTGAAATAATTCGATTACCGAAACGTCTGCCTTTAGGTAGCGATTATTTCCAGTAATGCATCCAGCAACGCAGATAGAACACCTCAGTTTCTTATACTCTACCATTATATTTCACTTCTTCTATGTATACAATTTCCTCGGCAGTCTAGGCGCATCATAATCGCTCCTTCTAGCCGAAAATAAATACAACCGCGCAGCGGTGGTGGCCGCCCGTCGAAGCATCTCTCGGCGTCATGTAAATGTTTCCAATTTACAAACCATTCATTATCAAATGAATGTAATCAATCAAGCCCGGAGAGCTCAAAAGCGGAGAGGAGCGCATATACATATACACGATCGCGCGAGCGGCGTGCGTGCACGTAGACACCGAGAAACTAGACCGCGGGCACCGGCGGAGAAAGAAAATATAGAATAGACACAAAAAGAAAAGGCAGAGAGAGAGAGGAGAAAGATGATGGTTGCGCGCGTGCCGGCCACGCTTCTCCCCCTCCCTCCCGCCCTCCTGCCTATATCTCTCCGGAGAAATGACAGTTGGCGGGCGCACGCTTGCCTTTCGGTCTCTCGTCCGTGTGCGCCGGTCGCGCGTTCGTGTGTGAAAGCCAAATTAAATCGACGAGTTTCCCCTCCCCACTCGCACGGCACGCGGAGGGCCAATTCGGATTTTGGAAATTGTCGCGTGCGCCGCGAGGAGGTGTTTTTTGCGCGCTTCTTCGGGGGAACGCGTGTAACCTCTATGATTACGAATAGCTCGTCTATTGAATTATTAGGCGCGCGTGCACTGCTTTTTCTGGGAAGATGGGCAGGTAAGTACGTCGGGGAGACGATTACTGCGTTGGCGGAGGTGTCGGACTAATTGCCGGTCGACGACTTCTTTTTTTTCGGTCTTTCGGAGAAAATCGGCAGGCGAGACAATAAACGCCGATTTCTTGGGCCAACATTGTGAGCCGCGTTGAAAGCTGTTTCTAGGGCTAAATGCATACTTAACGGCGGGCTTTGACGAGAGTCGAACGTTGGAATCAACACCTCTACTGAATGCAAAGGTAATTTTCTGAAAATTGTTCGAAATGTATAGGCGCCTAAATAGTTGGGCGCAGACGGAGCAGGTAAACCGAGCATTTTACATAGAAGCGAAGAAATATCGTGTAATAGGCGTGAAGATTGGAATAAACTCGTAAAAAGTTTAAATATGCAATTAATTTCAAGTAAAATTTATTGTAGTTTATCCGCACATTGCGCGTACAGACATCACCAGATATTCCAGTACTGTGCACTTTTACTCTTAACGTGGCTGCTAATTTTATATAGAATGAGACGATCCCCGATGGTAAATTCAAAATCCTCAGGTTGGGTACAATAACCGAAATAGTCTTTCATACTTTCCGAAGCACGAACGTGATAAGAATCGAACCTCGTGCGCATAAATGATTCCATTTCGGCGATCATTGAGTCTGTTAGTAATGATAAACCGATATGATTATCTAAGGTGTGGTACTTCAAAATATTTTTGATGTGAGGCGGGACGGATATGCACAGGTCCCCTTCGATTTTGTTCCAAAAAATAGTCCTTGCTATTTCACATAGATCGGTCATCGTTATAAAAGTAACCTGTTGAAATGAAATGGCACAGAAATATAGTTATTTATATTAATTATTTAATGATTGATTTATTCGAAGGAAAAACAAAAATGCAATAAGAATGAAGTAAAAGCAATAAAATTAAATCAGTATTTTACACGTATTAATTAATTAATGCGAAGTTACTTTTAGTATATTAATCTCTTTATTAAGCTGAAAAAATAGTACTTACTTTAAAAGATTAACAATTACCTCAAATATGTACTCTTTTGAATAATTGTGAAATAAATAAAACTGAAATAAAAGAAAAAAATGAAATCAGCTTTTTACACGTATTAATTAATGTGAAATATTACTTTCAGTATTAATCTTTTTATTTAAACTGAAAAAAATAGTGTACTTACTTTAAAAGACGAACATTTTGCTCGAATATGTACTCTTTTGAGTTATTGATAACAGACTGACGAAACTTGTAAAGTTTAATACTTTTCTTGTTTACAAATTTAAATCTGACAGACAACACATTACATTGCGGTAACAGCAGTACACTTCAACAAGTGTAAACAATACCCAGCCGTTTTGCGAAGTAAAGCAAAAGCGTTCGAAAAGCTCCCGTATTCCCGTTCCATCAAGCAGATACCCAACGCAAAAAAAGAACTAAAAAAAATGCCTCTCCCAGCAATGTCTGCGATTCCTACCGGCGATCAGCGCGCGATTTGTCGATATATTCACGGGCACTTTGGTATATACATTATCTCGCGCGAATCCGCCGACACACTAACACAGAGAGGCCCCGAGGCACGGCCGGTACAGGTCGATATAGATGCACCGAAAAGAGGAGAGAAGGAGCGGGTGGTTTCGGCGAGTGGCTCATTTGTATAATCAAGCGCCAAGCATCTGTGCGATCCGGGCAGGTGCCTAAAAGGCGCTTTTATCGCGAGTGTCGGCGTGTTATACGGCTTCCTGTCCCATCTGGACCAGAGCCGAGAGGCGACGCCTCCGACGCCCGTTTTTTCTTTTTTTTTTTTTCGAAATTTCTGTATATTTATTGTCGTGACTTCCTTCTCGGCTTAATCTACGCTTTTCGGATGGGATATTTCTAATGCGGAGGAAGTGTTTCCTCTTGGATCGGTTATAGCATTTTCTCAGCTTAACTAACAGACTGATTTTTATTCAAATTCTACATTTTTTTCCCCAAAAATCTCTTCTTCTCGAAAAACCGAAAAGCCCGCAACATTTTCGAGATCGCGATAATCCCATACTCTCGCCAATCTCCACCCTTCCACCGAGAACTACTTTCTCAAACCTCCCATCGCTGCAAAAGCAAAGAAACTCGCGCGGCCGCTCCGCGAGCCATAAAAAAAAGCAGGCTCTCATATACGAGCGCGTTAACTTCCGCGTTGCCGCGACGCGTCGCCGATCTCGGGGCGCGCGCGACTCGTGGAAGCCTCCACACCGGGGCGTGACGCTCATTACCGTCGGCCGCTCGCAAATCAAGCGCGATCCGCGCGCGCGGCGGGACGACGCGTGCGTCGAATTATGAAGCGGCGCGTGCGCGCGGCGGGACTGTGTACGAGTCGCGAGTCCCTTCAGCTGGCCCGGGGATCGGATCTCGCGGCGATCCGCGCTCTCTCTGTCTCTCCTCGAGGAGGGATTCCTCTCTCTCTTTCGGGGGGAGGGACTGCAGAGAGGAGCTGCGCGCGTATCGGGTGTCGGGATTTATTGACCGTGAAATTGCTGCGGTTTTTGCGCGCCGATGCCGATGTGTGCGTGGATTGCGCGCGCCTAAGGCTGGAGGCATTTTTTCTTTTTTTTCGGCGCAGGCTGAAATTGCCTGCGACTAATTGGTTATATGCACGTATTTGGCTTCTGGGGCAGGGAGTCTGGTCGCGGGGCTGATCGCATTTTGCGGGTCACGGTGATGTTTAAATTACGATCTCGTTGTTCTCTGTTTGTGTTTGTTGTAATGCTATTGGGTATTAAGCGGGTTTGGGTACTTTGTTATGCACTTGTAATGATTTTTAATAAAACTTCTTTTTAGAGGTTTGGTTGACGGTATGCTTTACAAGAATTTAGTCATTTTTCGGCTTGGTGAACGAGCAATTACGTGTTTTTCTACTAAGAAAACTTATACTACAAGAAGTGATATAAAAAGTTGTTACCAGCATTTCTATTATTAGATATAGTTAGATAATTATACGTTCAACCAAAAATGGTCCGGTAAATGAAAATATATATCAAAGGGACAATTGGACTGACCAAAAATTTCAAAAATGCTAAATATACGCTTCGAAAATGAACTCGTTGACCGAACCAAGTTAGTAATGCCTAATTAATCGAAACTCCTGACGTCCCAGTCTCAACCCACCGAATCCTTTTTAGTAACGTCGAAAATCACCAAAAAGGAAAACCGGCAATTATAATAAATTCGAGGGGTAGCGTTTTCATGTACACATATATATTCTCTCGAATAGCATATATATATGTATACAAGCGACCACCTAAGGACTAATAATAGAAAAGTCGGGCGAGGGCGCATCGTGAAAGGGACGAAAAAAAATTCATAAGAGAAAAGACTCACGAGACGTCTCCATTTCGTAAATAAAAGCGAGAACGCCCAGTTTTCCACTCCCACTACACGGACTAGGCAGAGGAGAAAGGCCAGACGAGCGTCGCGCCTGCCGGTCTCTCTTCTTTCTCCCTCGCCGCGCTAAGTTATGCGTCTCTTTAAATGTCTCGCGGTCTCGTCTCAAAGACTTTGAACGAATTGTTAGCCTTTTCGGAAACTGACGTTTTTCAAATATATATAAGATGCGCTTGACGATTAACGGAGGGATCTTCACGGATCTGGCGATGGTCAAAAATCAATTTCTTTTCTATACGTTTTCTATTATTTTGAAACGAAATTAATCGTTTTACTTTGTTTAGCATAATTAAATTTAGTCTAATTGTTGTTGTAAGCGTTGTTTGTAAATATTTCCAAACTGACAATTGAAAAAAAAGTTAAGGCGCGACACAATTCGTATTTCACACGGACACCTCACCTGTCCGCGGAAGCGGACGGTTCGAAAGTGAAAAATATGCGAACCAACTTTTTCTCAGGAAAAGGATGCGTGCGAACTACTTTTCTGACCCTCTTCCAGGCCTCTGCTTTCTGTCTCCTGCAGCCTCCTTTGGTGAAACCGAGGTTTTTCCTTAATGACAAAATGACACTGTCCTCAAACACCTCCTTTATGCGGCGCGATCAAACGTCTGGAGCTCCTAGTAATTAGCGTGATAGATATTTGTTTGCGCCAACTAGCTTTGAAAACATTTTAAAATGCGATTAGAAAGACAGGCCGTTCATAAAAATGTTCCATGAATAAAAACTTTGTTCATACATATTTCGAGTACCGGTGGATCGTACGTGCATAATTTGAGGAAATTTTTCTCAACTCAATGAATCGAAACTATTCGCATTAACTCGCGGGGAAATATAATTCATTAATCACACTTTAGCGGCTCGGGCTCGCTTTAAAATCTCGTTGCATCGGCGATAATAATCGGCGACGTCTAAAAGTCTCTCGTCGCGTCCGGCGCGCGATGAATGCAAAATTCATCCGTACACACCGCCGCCGCGCGTCGACATATAATTAAGGCGCTACGCGAGCATCATTAAAACGTCATTACACAAAACGGATTCTCTCTCTCTCTCTCTCTCTCTCTCTCTCTCTGGCAAAGGGATTTCACTCTGCGGGCAGCTCTCCTCCGGGCCGTGTCGGCTAGTCGCTGCGGCGCGTGAGAATTTTTAGCGTTCTTTCAAAAGAACGCGACGACGGACCTTTTTCTCTGCGGCGCGCTCTCCTCCGTCCACGGTGTTCGGCTTCTTTTTAGCCGTGATTTATTTCGCCTAATGCGCCTCTCTCTGCTCGGAGCTGCGGCGTTTGTCGAGATGCTTATCGGGGGAATCACTGTAAAGTTTAGTGTCAACATATTTCTAGGCAGATCGAAGATCATCGATTTTTTCTCACGTGGTAAATAAAGATACCTGAAATAGCGCGCGCTTATCTAATTGATTTAGGTGGGGATTTTAGCAGATGGCCGTGAAAATTGTACGCACTGAATGAATTAGAAATGTTTGTTGTAGATGTGTACTTGCGTCTCGAAGTCGTAATCAGTCCGTTCAATGGATGAATATAGGAATTAGTCTAAAGTATGTAGACTTGGAGTGACGACTCATTATGTGCATTCCAGTGCTTTCGATGCGAACGTGAGTATTACTTTGAAGAAGGTGTAAAGTAATAAGACGCGATGATTATAAGAATATTATCACGTCAACGTGTCCGCCTACGTCAGTCGCTTGTTAAGGATTTAAAATCTTTTCTCCACTTTTTTAGGCGGTGGCGGCGTTAATGTACGCAATCGTTAACAAGCATATCTCTCGCCTTGCGATTTTTTTTATTTGATTGAACAAAATTTCTTATACTATAAAAAAGTAAATAAAATAAAACAAATTCACGCCGACATTTAGTAAGGTATTTTTTAAAATATACCAATTTGTAAAATTAATATTATTGTTAAATTAACAATCAAAAGATACCTTATATATTAAATTGATATTAAATAAATTAATATTTATCTTTAATTACCAAAAAACCATCAAAGTTTACCTATTTAATTATACTCGGGTTATCACTAAAAACACATCCGCACGTGTCGCCTAGTCAATGAAAAGCAAACTTGAGAATTACGTCATTAATTACACGGCACGTGCTTTAAGAAAATATCGGAAACTCTCATTACCTTACTTAGCTGATGTTATCTATACCAAAGAAAGAAAACCGCTGCTATATCATTGGCACTTAGCTTTTTCCTAACTAATTTATCGTTCCAATATTATTTCCGAGATTCATTAAAAACAATCGATTTCAAACTATTCTCTATTTTTCGCAATGAAGACATGATAACTTAAAAATATGTGCTTTAAATTATAGATTCGAGAGTAAATTTTAAATCTCTAGAAATATAGCACTTTATCACGAAAATTTCATAAATTTTTTAAACAAATACGAAAAATTTGAAATGCAATTTACTTAAAAAAAAGACAAAGATTATGATTTATAAAATATCTTTTATGACAGAAGAATTATATAAAATAAAACTTACCGCCTTTTTCAGTTAAACTTCAGCTTGCAAAAAGGAAATTTGAAGTAGTGGTCTATTTTATACTAAGTTTCACCATATCAAGTTTAATGTTCCAGTTATATTTGCTGATACATTTGCTATTGATAGTTTTTAACTATTTAAAAGAATTATCAACTTTCCTCATAATAATTATGATTAGTCATAATATTAATGAACAAAGTAAAGGCTAACAACAAAAACCTTGCCTTTGAAAAACATTTTGTAACCGTATTTTGACTAAGGGGGAAATCAAGAAATTTACGACTAGCAAATAAATGAATATACAAATGAATTTAAAAACTTAAACAACAATTTATTATCAACTATTAAGGATAAGGGCACCAGCTGCCTTCGCAGCACAATATTTTAATTCTAAAATTAATACAAAGTATTTTCTTAGAAAACTAAGCTCCGATCGGTAAACCACAAAAGACTAAAAGGGACTTCTACTATCACAAAGCTTCCTCTATGACGAAGCAATTATCATAAGTTAATTTATTTAGTATTATTTTTTTGCTTAAAAACAATTTTATAAATAATTTCCGCTTTTGGAGCGATAACATGCTATATATTTTTTAAACAATTCGTAATGACTTGATTGTCTCGTGATCCGATGAAAAGAGCCATAAACAGTGGGTGGCTAAGTAAATCAGCTTCCGATAGGCCGAACGTTATTTGATCGTCGGTCGCCGTAAGGCATAATAATTGATTATCCTAAACTGGGTCAACCTTCGGGGATCGAAAATGACGATCCAGATCACTAATGACTGACTATTAATAGCGAAATCGTTTAATAAGACGTATTTGTATCAATTTTAAGCTGGACGTATCATCAACTCGATTTATTTGTTGATTTTAAGAAATAAGAATAGGCCGCAAGAGGCAGGATAGTGGTAAAGGTGAAACTATTTAAATAAATTGCTTTTGCATTTTTATCTTTCTATATTTACTATTTTTCTTTACATAATATTACGTTATAATTTACATAAAAAAACTAATAATAAAATTATTATTTTTTCCCGTTCAACATTACGTTTGTGCATTAATAAATGGTTTGATCCAGAATTCAGATTTAGAATTAGTATTAAACTTTACACAATAAACAAACTACATTCGAAACCTCTCCTGCAGCAATAGCTTTGTATAAAGTGCTTAAACACTATCATTTCCATTAAACCAGTTTAGGTATTGATTATAAGCCCCAAAATCAAATAATCCATAACGGCAATGGCAAAGAGAGAGAGAGAGAGACTCCGTCGCCTGCCTTCACGGAATCGCAGGTCTCGATCGACTCGGATCTTGAAAAAAACAGGCGCCATAATCGGAGCATTTGGCGCTACTGCCGGTGTTTAATAGTCCGATCGAGGCTTGACCCTTCGACGGTTAATCGCCGACGGGCGCGAGGGCCCGAATAAGCGGTTACGTGGGAGTGTATCATCACGGATTTCAGGAAACGACGTCTATATATAAAATATGAGACGGAGAAGCCACGTTTACAAAAGAAATTCAAGACTTTAATTTTTTTGTTACAAAGTAAACTTTTTTCAGGCGTAAAATTTAACTCTCTCTCTCTCTCTTTCTCTCTCTCGCTCGCCCAATTACTTATAAATTTAGGCTTATGATAATTCAATGATTCACTCCGCAATCGATCGAAACCCATTGAATAATTACACATCGCCCTGCCCGAACAATACTCGGCGCCTCGTACATTTAATTTCGAAATTAGCGGCGGTTCAAGGTCCCACGTCGCTTTCGCGGCTCGATGATCGAGCCTCGCATTCGAATATACATAAAACCGAGAAAAAAAAAGTGGAGGCGCACGTCGCGCTCCTCCCCGTTGTTGGTTTTGAACCGCTTAATTCGATAATCAAATACAGCGTGCGCGCGCACACAAGGCCCTCTCTCTCTCTCTAGACTGCATGCACACACATACACAGACAGCGCGTACAGCTCCGTATAATTAAAGGGGATATAATAAGTGGCCTGCCGCCAAAGTATTAACTTAATTGCTTTATTAGATTAAGAGGACCCGAAATCCCAGGGAGATTGGCGGGCCTCACCGCGGTACCTAGAAGTACCTCTCTTTATATATCTTTTCGTTCTTTTTCTTTTTTACGAACGTCACCTTCTTTTTATGAATCTTTTATGTAACGACTGCTTTCATGCCGAGTTTCGCCTCGCCGACTGAATAATTCTTGTTGATAAACAGGCGTTTAAGGTTTTAAAGAATAATAAAATTTCAAAGAAATCTAATTTAATTTTCATAATTAAAGAAAGATTTTTATCTGCACCGTATAATGGTTATCCGTCGCAGATCAATGTCATCTGTTTCTCGCCTTTTTCCGTTTATCAACGTCCCCCTAAGCAGGCAAAAAAAGTCGCCGGGAGAAAGTATAAACAGCAGTTGGCGTGAAGATGACATAATTGCAGAAACGAAGTTCCGACAAAAACCATCCCGAGTCTTGTCATCAGTCGGAACGATCGAAAAGTCGTTCGGCCAAATTTTAGAGCGGCTTCCGCAAGGCTTGCAACATAAAACAGGTCGTTTTCTGGGCCGCTCGGTATTTACAAAACTTAACGAGATAAGCCGCGAGTCCTATGCAATTACTTCGCAACGTTTCTAGTTCGGGACCACCCCTGATTTCGGCGCATGACCCAACAGAAAATATCCGAAGGTGCTCGTTTGCGCCAGTTTCGACGCGTAATTTACGCAAATTTTTGTCGGGATCCGGTAAACTTTTAACCAGAATCTTCAACAATATTCGCAGTGAAGTTGCTCCCTTTTTTTTTTACTATCAATCGCACTAATCTATTTACTCGGCAATCTTCGCAATCAGTTTTCAGTAAAATATAACGCAACGAGCGTCACGTATACGCGTTAAAATCAACAAGAAAATTACAGTCGACGATCCTCGGCGGAGGATTTTTGTTGATTTTGCCGGCGGTTCCCTAAATAGGAGAAGGAACGAAGTGCGGGTGTATGTTTGTTATTTCGGCGGTCAACTATTGGAGCCCCCCGAAATCGGCCGGATGTAGGCGGCGAGAAAATTGGAAGTGTTGCAGCGCCTCTGCCTCTCTCTCTCTCTCTCTCTCTTTTTCTCTCGGTCAACAGTGGATTGAGATATTATCGATACTCCTCGGGTTTCGGGCGCCCAAAGGTTTGATTCACCATAAGCGAGAGAGAAACCTGTACTTTGGACTGACCGCGCTGACCGAGAGTTTTTGGCGCGATAAATTCGCGTATTTATAGTAAATTGGCTAGAAGCCTTAGGAGGCTTCGAATTCTTACTTTGGCTAGATATTTTTTAAGGGAACCTCTTACAAGGCAAGTTTAAGCGAATGGAATGATTAACAAATAATTTATTTATATGTATAATGCAGTTGTTGGTTAACAATGTTAAACATTTTATAATTGTAACTGATCTGATAAAATTGGAGTAATACTTTTCGTATTGAACAATTTCTCAAGGAGTAAACGTATTTAATGTCAATTTTTAAGCTATTTGGGAAGGGCAGAATATATAGTGAGAAAGGTCCTTTATTTATTACCGGAGTCAAGTGACAAAAGCTACCGCACACACATTTTTCAAGCTTATAACATGAATCTTGTCCCACATTTATAAAATGTCTTAATTTTCATAAGAAAAATTTTTGTTCTCTTATTTTTGTTTGACAACAGTGTCACAATACTAAACGATCTCATCGGGTTGCAGGCAAAAAATACGCAAAATCATTCATAATGCTACTAACTGAACCCTTGACTTAAATAAGTTTGTGGGATTTATGAATATCATCGATCAAGTTAACTTAAACACAAAAGCTTTTTTCTCAATTTTTTTCAAAATAAAAACAGAAGATTCTGTCTTTGGACCATGAGATATTGAGGTGCGAATGGGAGCAGCCATTTATTTAGCGCTTATAATGTTGAAGTGTTGAGAATTGAGTAAAGTAGAAACTGGTATAGTTAATTTAATCAAATTAAGTAATTCTCTATTTAAAAAAAAGCATTTTGAATTACTTTTAGACAAAAAATTGAAATATTAATTAAAAAAGTCCGTAATAGTACAGAGCACATAAGGGCGATTTAAAACTCTTCCATGAATATCCCCTCAAAAGCAGCCGATCTCCTTATTCGACGGTCGTTCGCGATAATTTACAGCCGCCGCGATTGTCCACCCAACAATACCCAAACTCACTAAAAGCGACATTACGCCCCTCGACTCCTCCGCCAAAAACACCGGCCCGCGGATTAGAAAATCCGATCTCGCCATCGATCAAACGCCCGCCGTAAATACGTATCCCTCCTCCGAGCGGAGCGTGAGATTGTCCAATATAAAATAGGCCGCGGGCGGGTTTCTGCACATGTGTCCTCCGGACTCTCGGAGAGCGACTCGGTGTCGGTAGCCGGACCTTTTTTGTGTACGGATTACCTGCTCGACCCGGTAAATCACGAAGCCGACGAGTTCACAATGAGGCCTCGAGGTTCGATCGCGAGCGAAGTCATCGCGGCTGGCTTTCAAGTTCTCCGCGGATGTTTGAGCGGTGCACTTGTCACTTACGAGGCTGCGTATGCGAGCGTACAGCTGGGAGACTTTAATTCCGGTGGATGAACTTGTCCGGTGCCGCAGGTATAGCGAGTCGCTATTGGGGGCTATTTGGGGCTACGAAATTTCTCGGCTACATTGTAGGTGAAAAAGCCGGCGTAATTGGCTTATTTGTAAATCTGCTTTTGAGGAAATTTATGGCGGCAGTTTCGTGGGTCATTTTCAGTGGGAAAATCGGTATTTAATTAGTGCTTAAAAATCTTTTTCCCATAGAGTAGCAAGTACGAGATTATCGTAAAATACATACTTTCGTAAGTCGAACGGCCGTAAACGATTAAAATTTTCAAAATTTGAAGAAAACAAAAATTTATATGCACATTCTATCATTGAATTCCCGCAAATAACAGTGATTATTGCCTCGATAAGAATATGATTCAAAAACATCGAGAGCTCCAGCTAGTCGATCAAAAGGAGCCTCCCAACTCGACCTCCAGACTAGCATTATACGGTGCAGGTCCGAAAAAAGGAAGGCACGCAGTTCGACACGATCGCGCGTCAATCGATGCTCTCTCTTGCGCCGCGCGCGCGTTTCATTTCTCTCTCGGCTCCGCGTAACGAAAAGCGATCCTAGGTCGACGGTGTGTTTAGCATATCCCCCGTAACTGACAGGCCGTGTTATTTCACCGAGTGCACTCGAGGCCCCGGGATTCGAGGGGCCTCTCCACTACTCCCTTAAACGCTTTTAAACGCGCGCTAAGAATGCACCGCCACTCCCAGACGCTCCAGACTACCTGCCAAATTACAGCCGAGGAGAGAGAGAGAGAGAGAGGATAAACAAAGGCCAAAGGGAACGAAGGGATAGGGAGATTTCGAGATTAATTGTTTCTTTTTTTTTCCGCCGCGGCGACTTGGCTGCAAATTAATTCGTAGCCTCTCGCTCGCTTTTCGGGATCGACGCGTACGAGAAATAGGTTTTTAGTAAGTTTGGGCACTTTGTGAATTGTGCTTTTGAGTGCTGAGGAGAAGGACTGTCTCCGTACTACTGATTTGAGATAAAAAGACCGGTCGAAATCGAACACGTCGGAAACTGATTCAATCAGATGGATTTCGTTCCCTTATTCTTTTAAAACTGATTTTGGGAGGGGTTTTAAACCGAGAAAATGAATTCAGAGAAAAGGATATTAAAAGACTTAAATTCCTTAGAGGTAAAAAGTTTAAAATTCTCTGATACGTTTTTAATTTTTGAAAATAAAAAATTTTATAGGCATCACATTATTTATGCTTCAAGTCCTTGCGTATATTATAAATGATTTCCGCTAAAGTTAATAAAAATGTAAATAGTTTAATCAATACCAAGATTCTATAAATTAATGGAAAGCTTGATTTCTTTAGGTATTTTTAAAACTGCAGTGACAGTTAAAAAAAGCGAAAAATATATAGATTTCAATATATATATATATATTTTTTAAATATATTGAAATTTTCCAAAGTTTTGCAGTTTAAGATATTTGTATTACTTATTATATCAAAGGTAAGATTCGTGAAAAATAAACAAAGTTATTAGGTATACTAAATAACATAACATTTTTGAAAAATGAACAAGGTTAGGTATTTATAAGAAAATAAGGAATTTTCATTTAAAAACTTTAATTATTAAAAAAAATCTGGTAACTTTTATTTTAAATACTATAAGTTTTACATTACAGTTTTACATTATACATTTATTTTAAATAATAAGTATTACATTATATAAAGTGAACCATTTTGTCGATTCAGATTTTACTTCTGTCTGCTTTATCAATACCTTCGGTATCTACTAGCTTGTCAGCATTCAAATATTTCTGTATCAGTTTACACAATTCGATTCGAAATGACAAACGATCATTAAGTGGCAGCTTGCATAAGAGTGTGAAGAGAATGATTTCTCCATCACCGCTCAATCCTATTAAATCCACTCCTTCCATTCTTTTTTTAACATCTTCCATTTTCTAATCTTTCAGCTAGGAAAAATTAAAACACTGATAAATTTAAGGTTCTAGCGGTTCTATTGTGAGAAAGTAAAAGTTCACTTACCTTACTTTTACAGTCGATAACAACCGTGGTGAAGTCCAAGAAAACTGCCGTGCCGTGAGCACGCAAATACAAAAGACGACAAGGTGCCGAATTTCCTCGAGCTGAATAAAACAAAACACTACAGTCCATCCGTAAAAGTTGGGCCCTCGACCAAGCGCCCATACTGCGCTTAACAATCTCCCGCGTTTTACAACTTAATTAAGAGTTTTATCTATTTTCGAAAAAGGCAATTCACTTCGGCGACGGCGATAAACCTCGGCGAAACAAGCGCTCCCGGTCCGCGCTCGCGCCGCATAATCGTAAATTTTTCATCTTTATAAACAACGACGCGCGCGATATTACGTACACATACACCGGGTGTATTATCGCGGTTCCGTTACGCGGCCCAAGCGCGGTGATTTACTGTTAAAAAGGACGACGCGCGCGCGCGCGCGGCCGGGTGTATTATCCTCTCGCCCGTGTGCAGCCGGCGAGAGAAAAATGTAAAAGAGCCTCGGCGCGTTACTTCCGTCACTGTCATTATCGTCATTAGCGGGGAAGCCGCGCGCGCGTCTTTGCGAGCGCTAAAGGATTGACGCGAGTCATCGGCGAGCGACAGATTAATTTGATGAATACCCCCGCGGAGCGGTGTGCGCGGTAGCCGCTCGTCAGGACGAGCTCATTGTTGGCTCGGAAGCGGGGAATGTAGCTTGCGGACCGCGTTTCGCGGGAAATCGTTAATTGCGGTGGTTTTGTATATTGACCCCTTTGAGGTGAGAAATTGGATTGATATAATCGGTTTTATTCTACTTTAGTCGACTTTTTAGCGCTTGTTTATTGAATACTAAAACTTTGTAATTAATTTTTCGAAAAAATTTTCGTGTGTATAAAAACATAATACGTGTACCTGGAACAGATAATGCAAAGTGTTAAGAGTCGCAATAAATAATCCAAGAATAGGGCTTCGTATGTAATCTAAATCATGTTTCGAGTAATAAATTGACGCCTAACTTCATATTTTAATAGTTTTCACGATATAAGAGACTGTAAATCTCGAGCCTCTGTTTGAAAATCAATCTTTTTATAGACAATTCCTCGTAAATTCGCTGCCTATCGGAGCAACTTAGATCCGTTACTTTAAACTTATATCCTTCAAGCTCAAACAAAATAGTTTTGACCTAATATTCTGGATAACTAATTCACAACTCTAAACTACATTTTCAATTAAAATTTTCAAAAACGTCTGTAATTTCTTTACTTAGAACAACATACAGATACTCCAAAATTTAAATACTTTCCTAAAAATCTCGTCGAGCAGACAGCCGAGTACGAAGCGAAAAAAAAAGTACAGCACCTCGAAAGTTCCATATATTACTCGCGAGTGGCGCGCGTGGCTATTATCGGACGCCGCTCGAGGGAATCCTGGGAACTCGGGGTGGCCCCGCACTTACACTCCCCCCGAGGGGGGTAAAAAAGAAAACGGCGCACTCGAACACCGCCGCGCACGGGAACCGGCTCGAGTGTAAATATCATTGTATGCGACTACCGAGCCTGTGTCGGTGGGCGTCTATATCTGCTGCGAATCGCGGCCCTAGACCAATTTGAAAATTCTCACCGAGCTTTCGCGGTTTCGCTCGTTTGTTAACGGCTCGTTTGCAACACAATGGCCCTCGACGAGGGGGGGAGGGGGTGTCTAGTGGGGGTCCGGTAGTTTATTTTTTCTGGAAGAATTGGTAATTTGAATGTTGGGGGTTGAAGTAAAATAGTTTCGGGGAGGCTTATTAGTTTATAATCATTATAAATATTTTTAATCAGTAAAAATTCAGTGAATAATATTTTTTATATATAATAGTTATTAATAATTTGAATTATAATAAAAAAGTAGAATAAGTAAAATCTTGATTTAGTATAATCAGTAATGCTGTAACACTATGACAATATATGTATATTTATTTAATTCAATCATGAAACGAATGCATTTAATGAAATTTTGAAAATTCCCATATCGATTCAACTAAAACACGTCTAAATTTCAAATCCGCCGAGTCGAAATCGGTGATCCCGTGTATACCAACAAGGCACTATAAAAGGAATCAATGGATTGAATAGAGGCCATAAAAGAATAAAAGAGTTCCCTATATCGTTTAGTCCGACTCTAGCTCGCAGCTAACAGTCCGGCCTCCAATTAACAAAACGCCCGCGCGGCACGCGAAAAAACCGACGAGCTCGCAATAACAAAAGCCCCTAAGGCGAGGCACAAAAGCCGAGAGAGCGCTGACGAGCGAAAATCCGAGAGCCGGAGGATTAAGGCCCCCGCGGGCGGTCGATAAAGAGATGCACTTGTTACGCTGCCCCTGCCGAAATAACAGTCTTAATGGGCCACGGAAAACTGTGGCGCTACCGAAATATTTTTCTTTCGCGCGGGTTTCCGTGGTAGTTCCGTCGTTATTGGGGTAATGACCGGCTCGTTAAGGTGTCTTAAGAAGTTGCTTTTGGTTCCCGGTGTTTGCTGAAAGAATTAATGAGTGTGAAAGATTGGCCAGGAGAGGAGAAATATTTTTTGGGCGAAGACTGTAAATTAATGGTTTGTTAACTAAAAACTTTTTTTTAAAATAAAGTGCTTTTGCATATTCCATTGACAATTCAATTGTAATCTTCATTAAGAAATCTGAATTTTGTGCTAGTCAAATCTAGGAAACTGTATTCTGACATTTTTCTCAGTGTATATAAATTATTTAAAAATGGTTTAGAAAAGAAATAAATAAACTTTAAAAAGCTACGAATAGTGAATAAATAAGAAAAATTTCTCACTGTTGTTCTTATTTAAAAATATCTAATTTTTGCTTCGAGTCACGTAGCTACTTTAAAAGGTCCAGATACGGATTAGAAAAACTCGGAGCGCCAAAATTCATGCCTTTTCACGTAATTGCGGTCAGCGGAAAGTGCTCTCGACTTAAGTCGAGTCAATGTAAAACAGGATTTCGCACGTCTGAAGGCAGCATCTCCGCGTAATGACTGTTGACACTCGAGTTGCGGTGGTCCAGAAGAAGCTGTAACGTAAACACAGTAGCAGGTCATAATATTTAACGTTCACCGGCGGAAATCCGGATTACATTCTCCGCAAACAAGCTACACTAACATTTTTTTCTCGGCTCGAATGATTTTTCGGTAATCTTGTAAAATCAAATTTAGAAGATTACAATGTTATCTTTTTCAAATTTAAAAAAATTTTGTTAAATTTAAACCGACACGGGAATTTTCACAGACTCATAAAGCTGTTTTATTCACTCTATAAAAATCATTTCATTTCTTACCAGCCCTTCCTACCCAAACTAATAAAAGTTTCAGATCCCATCTGCCTCCCCCAACACATTGTGTACTCCTACGAAACAAAATCTTCCGAGCTCCGCACAAGTACGCTTTCCAATCACCATAAAAGTCCAGACTTTCCGCCTCCCTCGAGCAAAATGACCCATCAAAACACGCTCTACATCTAGGAAAAGCCGAAAAGACTAGAGCCACCCAGGTGAGAGCCACCGCGATGAGAAACGCGTCCGTATACCCCACGTGAACGCGAGAAGTTTAACGCGTCGAGGGCGTCGATCCCGGCAACATAAACCAATTTTTACAGCCCCCGCACAAAGGAAAAGCGCCGATCTCTAATGGTGGCGCGCGGGGGAGTGTCCCGGGGGCGCCACCCCCTTTTGCCTCGCGCGCGAAATATCGAGAGAGAGAGAGAGAGGAGGCGCCGCCGGTCGATTCGTCGCGGGCCCCGAGCCGACTTGCCTCTTTTTTTAAACCTCGCCGACGTGACCGATCGCTCTGCTCTCTTGTTTTAGCAGGTCTCCCTTTGTCTTTTACCGATCTGGGAGTTTTCCTTTCTTTCGAGGGGGTTGGGAAATTCGCGGTGGGTTTCTTCTTTGAAATCGTAACGATATAAAGATAGATTTATGGACATTAGTTCAGATAAGTATCGGCGATTTTTTTTCAGTCCCGGTGAGAAGACCATGAAGATTATTAAGTGCGAGGCTGTTTGGGTTTCAATAAACTTGGAGGTTTACGAGGAGTCGGGGGATTGATTTTTTAATTTGGTGTGAGATTTTTGTGGATGGAGAAAATTGAAAATAAAACTTTTTTTTCTCCGCTCTCTTCAAAATGACAGTTGAACGTCGAAGAAATCATTTACATTTCCAAAAATTAAATTGATTTTTCTATATTATTTTTTACGTTTATTTAATAAATAAAAACGTAAACATATATTACGCCTCTACTTATTTTCTAACTTTAAAAATTACAGAGCCTCCAATCCCGATAAAATTTATCGGAACACAATTTTCCAGCTCAGTATCTAATCCGGTCCACAGCCGTGAATCACCAGCAAAGGAAGCCCTCTCAATATTAACTTTAATAAAAGAAAACAATAACCCACAAGAGGGGCGAGAGAGAGAGAGAGAGAGCTCCGAAGCGTACCGAGTGGCCTCTTCTATTTGTCCCCGTTGCTCCTCGAGCCTCGAGAACCTGCCCGAGCGGCAGGGGCGAGTTTCGAGGTTAATATTGTTAACGCAAATATTTGACGGCTCTCGATGCCGTGCGCCGAGGCTCGGTAACAATGGAAAGAGGGCCGCCGCGGGCCACGGCGCGTCGCCGAGACGCGCGATTCGAGGATTAATCCTTTATTAATGCGCCTATTATTTTCGGCGTATGAGTACGTGAGCGGGAGTATGTGTGTGAGGGGGGTCGATGCTTTTGCGAAATCGAGACGGTCGAGTGGAAGTAGTTGTTGTAGATTGCGATCTTGAGGGGGATCGTTACGGAAAGGGGTGTGAAAAGGAAGGTTTGCACGGTGGAATTATTTTTGGGATTTATTTTATTGTTGTTGCAAGGGAGAATTTAAAATTAAAAAATTTATTGGAGTGTCCATAAAAATTTTCCTAAGCTGTCTGTGACAAGGCGTATATTTATATTGAATTATCGCAAAAATGAAATAGTGACAAATTTTTGGAATGGATTGAAGACTGTTTTTTAAAAAATATAAATTTAACTGTTCGAAACTGATATTTTCTGTTTTTGGAAAATCACCGGATGAAATAAAGGTAGCTATTAGGAGGTCATTTTCGGAACCTTTGAGAAAAGGTAACACCCAAAAATTAGTGTCGGCAAAATTTTCCTTTGATTTCTTGAATGCTTAAAAATTCGACTACAAAGTTTAATTTCTTTTGTTTTAATTTTATGAAACTTAAATTATACGTAAGTGTTACGTTTAAAAAGTTACACTTTTTAAAAATCCCCCCTTAATTTACAAAAAGTATAATTAGATTTTCCAAACTCTCGGAAATACATTTTCAAAATATTCGTCGAAATACAAAAAGCCAGGCATTTAAAAATCATTCAACTCAACCCGCGCGCAGCGCCGAAAAACTTCACCGACGCTCCAAATTTTCCAGAGCGACACTCCTACAGCTCGACGGCGACACTTCCGGGGGCCAAACAAATCGACGGCAAACTTCCACCTTCCCTACCAATTACCCTTTACCCAAGAACCGCCGCCATAAATCACGCCTGGTCCACGAGCCGAGAGCGATCGTCAACCACGAAAAGGAGCGAGCGAGCGAGCCGAAAGCCTAATTGCCCGGGCGGCAGCGCCGTGTCCCTGACAAATATCCGCGCGTCCAAGTCGCGCCGGGAAAATGGAGAAATAATGAAGCGGCCCGCGCGACAGAGGCGGAGACGAGCGCCCGACGTTTGCAAACACGCTCTCGTTTCCGCGCCTTTCCGGGGCGGTGACTTAGACGCGATCAGAGGTTCCGCTCTGGACGGATAAGCAGGGATGCTGCTTCGGTTGAGGAGATTATAGGCTTGGTGGTGAAAAATGTGGGCGCGATCGGCTTGGATACCAACTGGTGACGACGCGTCGGAGAGCAAAGGAAATTTCTGAAATACCACGTCGATTCGGGGAACAAACGGAAGCGGATAAGGGATTTCACAAATTTATTTTCATCGCTGCTGAATCTGGAGATCCGAGCTTTCCGTATTCTAATTTTGAAATAAATAAAAACACCTTTAAAAATCATGAAAAACCGCTCGCTTACATTCAAAATCCGTACACTCGCGTTTCCAGTTAAACGTTTCTCAAAAAAAAATAGGACTCTCGCGCTTTCTGCGTGTCGCTTGCGCCCGCGATTGAAATTACACGTTGCGCGTAGTTTGGTGGGCCCTCCGTCCGCGCATATAGGGCCAGGAGAGCCAAGAGCGCACCACGCACGCAAAAGCGGCCGAAAAAGCGGCTTGACCTGCGCGCTCCTCGGCGCAATTATCCACTTACGGGCGGCGCGTGTGGGTGCAGCACCCCGGCGATTCACCCGGTTAATTCGCCGAAATTACGTTATTTCGGGGGCGGGCTGCAGCGCTCTCCGCGCGCTTTATATGTATACGTGCGCGCACGTAAGACACTCGCAGCGCACCGCCTAAACACCACCTTTCCGCGAGCGCGAATTCGCCGAGCGGAGCAGAGAGAGAGAGGGCATTCGTAATGAGAAAGTCCGAGACATCGGGAGGTGTACACGCCTTACCTTCTTCCTTTTTTCTGCGATGCCTTCGCGAGGAGATGGAGCGCGTTTTCGGGGAGAGGATCTCTTTCTCTCTCTCTCGGCCGAACGGCTTTTTCGGCGGAGAGGAGGAAGGAAAAAAAGGCCCAAGCCAATAAAACGGATGCGCTATTATGCGCTGGAGCTGAACTTTCGGGAACGAGAGACGCGTTTTCATGGATGTACGCGGAGGTTTAATTGAACGGGAGAAGGAATTACGGGTTTTATCGGGCCGCAGTCGTAACGACGCTCAAAGTGATACGGAAGTTCGTTGTTATGGGGCAAGAGAGCACGGCGTATGATACCGTTAATTCTCTCGATTCATTGACTAATTAATTGTTAATGGAAGGAAGTCGCACGCGAACCTTTGTGGTTGGTTATAACGAAATTGCTCAGAGCTTCGATTCGCGAAAAGTAAGTCGGAAAAAATCATGTAACTGTATAAGTAAATGAATTGAGAAAATTTAGTAACTGGAGGGTGTCAGCAGTGCAAATTAATCAAACGAATCTTTTTAGAAAATTTTCAAAATTCTTTCAAATAAGGAACTATCTTCTATTTTAATTTTTAATTTTTTTAAAAACCTAAGTGTTCCATTTAAATATTTTTCTGTCAGAAACTAGCTCCTATTCCTCTATATTTCCAAGTCCCAATTTCCTCTTATACAATTAATATTTGATTATATACAAAATTTTTGTGCTATAATCTGTAAAATATTTTAAACATGTAATGCAACACGAAAGTGTAATTTAAGAAAACTCTGAAAAAATATTCCGAAAACCGAATATTTCATCGCCCCATTATACCGTTTTCAAATTTCGGGGTGTCAAAAATTTCATCCTCCACCGAGCATCGAAAAGCCTCCGCCGACATAAATTCTCAAATGATCCGACGATCATTGCACATGCACGCGTGCATTCCACCAACGAAGCACCTGCTCGAATTTGTGAAATTTTTTACGCGTACACCTCACGAACACACATGCAGGCACGAGAAGCAAAAAGTTCGCGACGCCCTATTATTTAACATTTTTAATAAATATATCACTGCTGCAAGCAGAGTGCAAGCTAAGCCGACTAATTTCTATAAGAAAACAGCTAGGTTTAAAGTCTTGATCAATATCTCGTTTATCTCCCGAAGAAGCATAACGAAAAGTTTCCAAAAGCAGTAAGAGAAGAAAAAAAAAAGCAAGATACACGTAACGTACAAAGAGAAGAAGCCCAGTCGGTGGACTAGAAGGAAGCGCTAAAGAAAGCGAGAGGGGCCCTCTTTCGGGCCCCTCTCGATGGGGTTAAAAACGCGCAGGGCCGACTCACGGAGAGGGGAGAGAAGCACGCGCCGGGACGCGCGCCCTCGCCACCAACACACCCACAGGCCCGAGTCACGAAAACGCGCGGGCGCATCTGGGGCCAGTTGGCCAGCGCGCTACCCGCGCACATATATATACGCGCACACGTAAGGCCCCGCCGCCGCCGACCAATTATTAACAAATTATAACCGCGAAATTGGGAGCGGGAGAGGAGAGGAGAGAGAGAGAGAGAGAGCCGTTCCGGAAATCCGGAAACAATGAGGATCGACCGGAGAGCGGAGCCTTCGCGTTTTTGCTTGTTTTTCGAAACGGACGATTGTTTTTTTTAAGTGATCGCCCGCCGATATATTTTGCCTTTGGACAACGAGCCGAGTTGAACGCATTGTTATAGATGCCTTATGCGAGAACAATGAGAAACTTAAAGTCGTGTTGTTTGATAAATAGGTACGAATTAATGAAATAAAGGAATGATTTTCTGCTGGAATCTTTGAGAAAGTTTCTTGTTAATCAAAACAAGATGATGTGCATTGAATTGAGTTTTAGGTATAACATAAGTTAAAATTTTATTTAAAAATAATTATCATCAAGAATTATTTTTTAGTCAGAATTTTTTTCTCGGAAATTATAATTATTTTCATAATTCGATATCTCATAGAAAAACTAATTATTTATAACAAAATGTACAGTCGACAACCGTATCAGTGGCTTAGTTCACTAATTTTCAAAATATTGAGACCTTGGGAGAACCTTAAAATATCAAAAAAATATAGTTAGAGTCCAGGATTCTTATGCTTGACGATATCGAAATTTGACTATAAAAACTAACGAATTGACATTAAATTTATAAATTAACTAGTCATTTTTATCTGTATAAACTGTTTTACGGAAAACTATATTCTCTTAATCAAAGAGTTATTATTTCCCAAAAAATTCCATGGAAATTCCTTCGATCCACCGCAACCTGCGGCCAATGAAATTAAATAACGTTCGCGCGCGCAAAAGGAGCTTGAACGAGCGCGCGGCACAAAACGAAAAAGCATCGAGGAAGACCTCCTCTCTGGACACGGTGAAAGGAAGTAAAATTAATGAAGCGAATGTCCTCGCTCTCCGCGCCGCTCCGTCGAAAGCTAAGCCAGTCGCAATTCCTTCCGAGCGCCGGGCTTCGGAAAGCCTTTCATCGCAGAAATTTCCGCCGCTCTGCGCGCCGAGTGTCTTTCCGCTTGCCTTCGCTGCTTCGCCGATCGCATTTACGTTTGATCGATCGCCGTAAACAGAAACTTGAGGAGCTGGCTGCTTCTCTCGACGCCCTAACTGGGTCGCGTGCGCAAAACTTGTATGTTTTATTACCGAGAAGCCTTTGTAAATACACTTCTATACTTGTTTCATTTATCTATATATGCGTAGAAATATTATTATATAAAAATAGAAGTTTGCACAATTGAAAATTATATATACAAAGTACGAAAATGTCAGTAGGTTCTAATCTGCGGAGTTTGTTTACTTGTTACGATTGCGAAACATATTTCTCTCTTATCGTTGTTAGTTACTTAAAAGTTACAAAAATATATATCTTTCGACAGCTTGCCACTAGGCGCTATGCTTATAACTCTAAAACTGTTAATTTAGTAGTTGAACAAGTCTTTCATATTCACTTGCTTCGTGGTTCGATTAAATAATATCGTATATAAATTAATGCAATTGTAAGTCAGACTTATCCATATGTGAAAACTGTTTGTGTACGTTCGAGTTATAAAAAAAGGGTAAATAAATTATTTTAAATAATTTTAATAGAAAACTAATCATATCTAGGTCAAATTTATTAATTAATTTAGTATTCAATAATATTTAACGACTTCGTTCCCGTGATGTAACCTAATAAAGAAAATTCAATGATTTTTTAACAGTGAAAACAAACGCCACTGTTAAGCAAACCGGTATGGTAAGATCGTAATGTTCAGTGCGATGCAATGGAAAATCTTCGGGATCTTCACCTTGGAATAAAATAATCGGTTTTCATTTTATTACAAGATTTTTATTATACATTTTCAAATAATTTCAGATGTAACTGGTTTTCACGTTTTTCTTCTATTTTCTGCTCTGACGGTATATAAGCAAAACCCTGCGCCTTGTCCTTCTACTTCACCTCAAGTGCATTCAGCTGGATAAGAGTGCGTGTATGGTTTAAAGGTATTTTAATTAAATAAAAAATTTTTAATATTTAACAGATAATTTTGTTTACTTATAAAATTCTGTACGTACAATTAAAACAGGATATTTCAATTTGTAGATTTTACATTAAAAATGATATTAAAATACCTCGGATTTCTTTTGGTAATCTCTGCCGTTTTCGTAAATGCTGAAGATGTCGATAAAAGCTCAGAAACGAGTAAGATGATTAATTACATTAATAAAAAGCAGAAGTAAACAAAATCTGTAATATTTTTAACGTCCTTAATTAATTTTTTAGAAAGCACTTCGAGCCAGCCTGGTTCCGAAAACGAGATACCCGAGCTGTTTTTAATCGCCAAAGGAACGGGACTTTGGGAGATGATAACTGATCGAAATGGCAGTTACCTTCTCAGAAGAGGATCAAAAAACGTCGAAAACGCTCTAGCCGTCGACTACCACTATCAAAGGAATCTCCTGATTTGGTCGACCTGGAATGGTGAATTTTACGTTAGCCCTATTTCCGGACCCAACGAGGTTAATAATTAATAATTTGCGGCGTTAAAAAATATTTTTATCAAACTGATGATTTATGAATTTCTTCCGCTTGCACTTTTTCAAGGATCGATTTGTAAATCGAATATACTTCAACAGAGAATGGTATCCTATATCAATAGCCGTAGATTGGCTGAGCAATATCATCTACGTCATTGAAGCTCGAACAAATACTTTACAAACCTTGACCATAGAAGGCGAGTATTTGACCAATTTGATAAGAAGCTTTGATCCCCTTTTAGCCGATGGTTACAAACCAAGACAAATCGAAGTTGATCCTTTTGAGGGGTATTTATTCCTGTTGGATGACACCAATGAATTTAAACACGTGCGTGATAAAAATGCATTTTTTTTTGCGTGCAAAAGAAGTATTAATTAATATTTGAAAACATTAATCTACTTTCAGTTATTCAGAATGAGACTAGACGGATCAGATATCAAACGTATAGATCCAGAATCTTTCTCTCTTCAAAAGCGAATTGGCGGGATGATGTTGGATATTCAGAATAAAAAGATACTTGTGGCGTCTATTGAAGGTAATGCTGTATATGCCCTTGATTATAATGGAAAGGACACCAGTGTCGTATTGAAAGCCAAAAATTATGGCTACAGCATGAGTGCAAACAAGAGATACCTTTATGGCGTAAACGTAACGAGCCGTAAGTAATCTGCTTCGAAATCTTGTTTGAAATTTGAAATATTAAAAAAAAATTGAAAAACCTCCGAACTTTTATTCTAACAGTTGCACCAAACCTTGAGTACGACAAAACCGAATTGGCATCAACCACCGTTTATCGATGCGAATACGCAAATCTGAAAGTACCGTCCGAATCCTGCCGGCAGCTGAGCAGCAAAGACTGGGGAATAATTCTGCAACTGAAATCCATAAATCCCGAATTTCAGCGAACGGCCAGCGACTTGTACGTGCCCTGCAGTTACGAGAACAGAAAATGCGCGGAAATGTGCATAAACGCGTTCTGGAAGGGTAGCAAGGAGTTCGTTTGCCGCTGCAAGCTTGGCCGACGCCTTGCCAACGATTCAATTTTCTGCGAGGATTTGATAGACGATTTTATGGTGTACGAAAATGATGACATTGTCGGCGGTGTCGATCTCAAGGATGCGAGTCCGAGTTTAGATCGAGCTAATAACGAAGTGTTTTCACCTTTTAAGATTCGGCTGCAACGTACTCCTGGCGAACAGTATGGATTTGATTTTGATCCTCGCGTCAGGTAAATAACTTTAAATGTTAATAAAAGGGCAGATTCTGATGATATTAAAAGAGTTTTTATAAATTAAAGTTAGTTTTACTAAATAAGCATCCGTAAAAATTCCAAAATGCAAAAAGTTTATTGTAAATGAAAAAAGTGACTTTCAATATATGATTCATTTAACGTAATTCATATTTCTTACGGCCCAACGCGAAACTGATTGTCAATAATTCCGCCAAATTTTCACCTTGCCTATAAATTACACTCAATAAAAGAAAAATTGTAAACACTTCCTTCCAAGTATTAATCTTTCATTTGCAGAAGTGTATACTACAGCGGATTTCACTCGATAATGAAGAGGAATTTCGGCAGTTTCGATACTCTCCCGGTAGTAAGCGACCCGCAAAAGAACTACGGATTACTGGCAATGGACTGGTTGACGCAGAATTTATACTTCGTGGAAATATCGAGGGCACCCGACAGTCGTAGCCTCAAGTACGCGATCGCCGTGGCGACGATACCGGTAAACCAGTGGATTCCTTGGGAAGGTCCAGGCCAGAGGCGCACCTCCGCCTTTGTCAAAAGATTGCAAAGGGACGTCGGTAAAGTTCAGTCCCTGGTTGTTCATCCGCGGCGCGGATTCGTTTTTTACGCCGCCCTTGACGACGAGAAGCAGCGCTACGTGGTTTCGCGAATCAACTCGGACGGCTCGAACCTCGTGACTCTGTCTGATTTAGGTAGATTTTAATGGTTTCTTATATTTCATCTTGATTGAAAACAAAAATTTCACACAGAATTGTAAATAATAATTCTTGATTAAAATGAAATATAAAATCACAGGAGACGTTCAGTTCATAGCGGTGGATTATGAAACTGATAAACTTTACTACATCGATGGTGCCTTCATTTATCTTGCAAATCTCGACGGCACTTCAATCGAAAAAGTCACGCAGTTACCCTCTGACAAAAATCTATCGTTGCGCTTCGTCAATGGCTTCGCTGTTCACGGAAAGTGGATTTACGCAAAAGATACAGAAAAAATAATGTAAGAAAATTATAAAACTATATTTGTATTTATAAACGAGAGAACGATATATTTATATTAAAATTTTGATCGCAGACGATATGAGAAAGACAACAAAGACGCCAGCTGGAGGAATTATGATCCCTATCCTTTCAATAGCAATATGAAAACGCAAGTTAGGTTTAATATTGCTAAAATCGGAGAGTACAATTCGTGTGAATTATTTAACGGCGGCTGCAAACAAATATGCTTCTCATTACCCACTGAAGGCGGTAAAGACAAATGGAATACAGTATGCGGATGTGATGATGATTACAAACTCAATCAAGACGGAAAGACTTGCGATACTATATAAAATAGTAGCGCCAACAATTTTTTTTATACCAGTACAATAACGTGTAATTTTTGTATTTTTAAAATAAAGCATTTAAATGTTTAACAGAATTAAATAAAAGAAGCTTCATTTTATCAAATAGTTGGTACTTGATGATTGGCATAAAATAAATGTTTCGTAACTATATAATTAAATCTTAGAAAACGTACTCATTCCTGGTGAACAATTTGCGCAACGTAATTCATAAATAACGTCTTTCAGAACGCAGTCTACGCAAAGCCGATAAGTTCTTTCAGCAAGTCCTTTTCGGCGAATGGAAATGATTACACATCCCCGCCTTTAGGGCAGACTAAGCACGCACTTATGTATACGTGTGTACACACGCGTCGCTATAATTGGCCCTCAAGCAAATAAGCAATCACTGAACTCTTTCATTTTTCCTGCTCGTTCGGTAAATATTATAATGATGAAGGTGTGGGCGTAGGAGGTTAAACGTACGGGTTATCAGCATAGCGCGATCTCTGTCGATTTTTTGGGGTGAATCCAAGCGCCAAAAGCAGCGCCTCTCCACGTATTTTGACGCCGCTCTCAAATGCGTATACGTATAAAAGCCGTTCTTCTTCACCTCCGGCTCTTCCTTTCTCGTCCGGTTTTTTTTTTTATTTTTTACATCCGGAGGATGAATGGGGAATAATAATGAAAAGAGAGATGAAGAGCGTTTGGTCTACTTGATTGTGATGTGCGTTTTTGTTCGCACAGCTTGAAAGCAACTGGGTCAAGAGTTACTCAAATTTTCATTATTTATATTACTTTACTAAAAAATGGAAAAATATGATTAAAAATGAATAATGAATTACTAAACACACGCTCACTTGAATTTAAGAATATTTGTTTTCTAAAAATTATATCAATAAAAGTATGTAATTAATAAGGTAGAAAACAGTATTTTTACTATTCTAAAAAAGAAGAAAAAATAATTATAAGTTTAATAATACATTAAAAATTACTATTTTAAATAACTAAAATTGATTGTTAAAATAATTAGCTATTCTTTTGCAATATTGAATTTATTAATTATATATAAATTTATGAATAATTTCTTAATTTGAAAATAATTGATATTTAAATATTTTTAAAAACACTTTAAAAGATATCATTTTTTAACCAAATGTTTTATTCATATTAATGTTCATATTTACATTAACGTACGTTTTTTTTTTCTGTTTTATGAAATACTTTGGACCACATGTATAAAAAAAAATTAACTTAAAGATAATAATAAATATTGGAAAACATATTTGGATAACTTACAAGTTTGTAAGATTTTGATAAACCTTAAATATTATTATTGTTAAGTTTTCTTAAAGATTTACCCCTGAGTAATTCTTTAAATAAAAAATTGTTGCATTAAAATTAATGTATACAATCCATTCATTAGTATTCTCAGTCTTGTTTAAAGAAGTATTGTTCATAGCTATGATATGAATCATGCATTTTTACACTTATTTTCACAGTGTAAAGCACGTTGTTTTAGTAAATTATTCCCTGAAACTTAAAAATAAATATTAAACAATTAATTAATATAATTGTGATGATTTAAACATTAAAGAGATACCTTTGTTTGATAAGTTAAGGATAGCAATTTCCATCCATTCATCACTTCCATCACAACAATCACAGACACCATCATTTACTTTGTATGATGGAATTTTGACTGAAAAACATTATTAAATTTAATGAGTTATAAGTTTATACAGTTTGAATAAAAATTAATAAAAACCTGGAAATTTTGAAGAAGTCTTCTCACAGTAAAATACTCCATTGTTACAAGCATTAGTTCCTGGTTCATCACTACCATCTTCGGGGCAATCACAATAGTCATCGTTAACTTTAATATAAGTAATTTCTTTTTTACTTTCAAAGCAAGTAAATTTTCCTCTTACATTAGGAAAGTATTTTATTAAATGTTTATCACTAGTTCCACGCAATGATATTGCATGCCCCTCTGGATCTTTCATTAACTTTGAATGTTGAGGTTCCTCCCATTTTGACAAAACCTTTAAATATGAAAATTTGAAAATTTTATTTTATAGCATCTATTTAATAAAATGAAATTTCTACAAAGTTAACCTTTTTAGCAGCTACATGTTGTCTATGCTTTGTATCACTCATAGAAGAGGAATTATTTATATTCCCTAATATACTCATGCTACCGAGTTGTAAAAAACCAAATGCAATCGCACAAATAATTAATAATGTAGGCCATTTTCTTAAAACTGTTTTTCTTGCCCATATTAATATTTGCATAATTCTTCATGCGCCTATGCTGTTTTTCCGCCAGCAAAGCAACAAAAACTGACAGCGAAACCTTACAAAATTTGTAAATACGATCAAGAGGTTTAAATCAACGTCCCATTCAGTGAAAAATATATATACCGTGTACGCAAAAATTAAAGTACACTTTCAGGCAAAAATAAACCCGTAAACTGCACTGCATCATGCATTTTCTGTTTTATTCCCGGTTTGTTTCTGTTGGAACTAGCTTCCTATTGGTCAGAGCGAAATTCTCAACCAATAAAAGAGCTAGAGGGAGCTAGAGGGTTGTGGCGTTGGCGAAGGCAGGCTTGAGGCTGGTCGCTGGAGAGATTGTTGAGCTGCAGTACGTGGAAGGAGGATCTTTTCAACAAGAATATAACCTATAATTTCTCGGCGTGAAAACAGTGTTTGTTTATTTTTATTAAAGGCAATAAATTTTTTACAAATAAATCATGTCGATCGAAATTGAATCTGCTGAGTAAGTTTACTTTTTATTTATTGAAAGTTTAAAATAAAATTAAAAATTATAGCTGTATGAGCCCTACTAGGGCTTAGGTAAGTTTAAATAAAAAAAAAATTATTAAAATTAAAAAAAAAATTTGTATTGGTAAACAACAGACAAATACAAGGTTTCTTTGTCTTGAAATTATTAAAGCTAAAAATATTTCTATTATTTATATTATGACATTGTTGAAATTAATTTCTTTGTTTGACATTGCAGCGTTATTCGTCTTATCCAACAGTATTTGAAAGAATCCAATCTTGTAAAAACATTGCAAACTCTACAGGAAGAGACAGGTGTCTCATTAAATACAGTCGACAGTGTAGATGGTTTTGTGGCTGATATAAATAATGGACATTGGGATACTGTGCTCAAAGCTATACAGTCTCTCAAATTACCAGACAAGAAACTGATTGATTTATACGAGCAGGTGAGCAAATATATATTTTTAAAATACACAAACATTGAATGTTTATTAAATAATGAATTTACTTTTTCAAAAGGTGGTCTTAGAATTAATTGAATTAAGAGAACTCGGAGCAGCTAGGAGTTTATTAAGACAAACTGAACCAATGGTCATGATGAAACAACAAGAGCCTGAAAGATACATTCATTTAGGTAACTGCTGTTAATTAATATATCATGTATATATTTAAAATTCTTTTGCATTAAAAATGTCTTAAATTCATTAAATATGTGTCTTCTTATTATAGAAAATCTTCTTGCCCGGTCATACTTTGATCCAAGAGAAGCATACCCCGATGGTAGCACGAAAGAAAAAAGAAGAGCTTATATTGCCACATCTTTATCAGGGGAAGTGTCCGTAGTACCCTCCAGCAGATTATTAGCATTATTAGGTCAAGCTTTAAAATGGCAACAGCATCAGGGACTTTTACCTCCCGGAACTACTATTGATTTGTTCAGAGGTAAAGCTGCTGTTCGTGATCAAGAAGATGAAAAATATCCAACGCAGCTTTCAAAACAAATCAAATTTGGAACAAAATCACATGTTGAATGTGCAAGATTTTCTCCAGATGGGCAATATTTAGTTACGGGTTCAGTTGATGGTTTTATTGAGGTTTGGAATTTTATAACGGGTAAAATTAGAAAAGATTTGAAATATCAAGCTCAAGACAATTTCATGATGATGGAGCAAGCTGTGTTAGCAATGGCCTTTAGTCGTGACAGTGAAATGTTAGCTGGTGGTTCTCAAGATGGTAAAATTAAAATTTGGAAAGTACAGAGTGGCCAATGTTTAAGGAGATTTGAAAAAGCACATGCAAAAGGGGTTACGTGTCTGCAATTCAGCAGAGACAATAGTCAAATTCTGTCAGCATCTTTTGATGCTACTATTAGGTAGTTATTAATTGTTTGCAATTATTATTTTAATGTAAATTACTTATACATCAATTATATAAATTTTTAATTGTTTTACAAAAAATTTTTAGAATTCATGGATTAAAATCTGGAAAAACGTTAAAAGAATTTAGAGGACATACTTCATACGTTAATGAAGTCATTTTTGCGTCTGATGCACACAACATTATCAGGTACGTGTTTTTACTAAACTTTAAAATACATTTTCAGTTCTTTAGTTTTCTATTTCATTAATTAAATTAATAAAATAATATTTTTTTAAACATTTTTAAAATTTCATTCATTAAATATAAACTGTAAAAATAAAATTAAAACAAATAATGCGCGTTACTTTAATGATTATTTTACATTTTAGTGCCTCTTCGGATGGAACAGTGAAAGTGTGGAGTTTAAAAACGACAGAATGTACTGGTACATATAAATCATTAGGTGCCGCTGATCTCACTGTAAATAGTATACATACATTGCCGAAAAATCCAGAACATTTCGTCGTTTGTAATCGTTCCAACACAGTTGTAATTATGAACATGCAAGGACAAATCGTCAGGTCATTTTCCAGCGGTAAACGTGAAGGAGGTGACTTTGTATGCGCAGTTGTGTCACCAAAAGGAGAATACATTTATTGTGTTGGTGAAGACTTTGTACTTTATTGTTTTTCGACAACATCTGGCAAACTAGAGAGAACATTGAACGTAAGAATAATTTTTTTTTTTGTAAATTGATTTAATGTATTGTACTTTATAATACTGTATTAAATATTCATTTAATATTTAATATTCATTTGATAATTACTTTTTTAGATTCACGAAAAGGATGTGATTGGACTCGCACATCACCCGCATCAAAATTTATTATGCTCATACAGTGAAGATGGTCTTGTGAAACTGTGGAAACCTTAAAATGCTTATGATAATTTATATTATTCGCTTTTTTCAAATTCATGTTTCTTATTATAATTGTTGAATATAAATCATATCATAAGCATCATCCTTAAAGGTATATAAGTCGACTTTACATTATGTTATTGAGTTATTGAAAACGATAGAATAATAAGTTAATGACATAATAGCTAATAATAATAGAATAATAATAAGTTAATTATTGTACAATAATAGTTGGTTATTCTAAATCGACAATTTCGAATAGGAATGATAGGCTAATAATAGGCTTGATTTAAAATTTTTGACAATATTTGTTCTTAATATCTTTTTTACCTATAAAACATCGGTAAAAATAGCCTACCTACCAAACAATAATTGTGTATAAGTCGTAAATATTATCAATGAATTCAAATTGTGTAATTCGTTTTATTAGTCCATTTTACTTTACTTATTATATAAATAAGTACTAAAAGTACAAAAAGATTCAGAACATATTTATAATTAATATGCGTTTTTTGTAAAAAGAATTTTAAGATTTAAAATAAAATAGGATTAAGTAAAAAGATCAAAGTTTTTTAATTTTCATGAATGAATGATAAATTACATTATTTTTCTATTTCATAATCTTTGTACTGTCACGGATGACGCGCGCGAAATATGATAAGCGCATCCGTAGACATATGAGGACGACTCGAAGAAGAGATCTCTCGAGTAGCATAGGCATCGGTAGCTCAGTGGGAAGAGCATCCGTCGCGAAAACGGAAGGCCCGGGTTCGAATCCTGGCCGAGTAAAGCCCATGCCTCTTTTTTTCGAGTCTACCGAGATCCTCAATCGCGCACCCACGTAACAGTACACTTCTACAAATATGTACGTAAATAATTAGATAATTCGCTTATTCTATATTTATAAATATAAGAATTCTGTGTCTAGAAAAAAGCGTGTACTTATGATTATAAAAAATTAGTTACCTCAAATTATTACATAAATTAATGATAACTCTCCCTCTTTCGATAATCAACATCTGATAAAGTTTCAAGAAATTGTCAAAAACGTTTTGTGATAGAATAATTTGAATGCTTTACCATTGATTTCAAACTTGATATAGAGACGAATTATTTCAAAGCAGAGAAAGGGCACGATTGCTAACCCTCCAGAAAAGAAACTATAAAATCCTATAAACTTATAGTAAAATGTAGAATCACAAACAAAAACCGATAAAATTTATAGTATTTTATAAATTTTTTTCTTAACTGCAAGAATATATGAGAAACTACATGGTGTTTTAATAAATACTTTCAATTCAAGACAAAATTACACCCCCGATGAGCGAAATAATTAAGCTCTTCTGAAAGACCAGACCATACATGTATAAAAACGTCCCCATTGAAACGATCTTATAAAAACTAATAAAATCTCATAGATTCTGGTGCAAAAACCGCATAGGTTATGCGGTTTCTGCACCCTTTCTATTGGAATTTATAGGACGCTTGCAACCGGGGTTTTATCGACGGACATCATATTGCGATATTTAGACTTTTAATAATCATTTATTTATTTTTGAATTGCAGTACAAAATCATCACTTCTGGCATCATTGATGTTTTCACGTAAGCGATAATATCTCTGATGATAATCTAATCACTGGCTTTTGTAAATATATATTTGTTATTCATGATTGTCACGAAACTTTTCGGGTACAATGCTTAAACTTTTATGCCATAAAAACGTATAAATATATAGTCTTCAAAATTTTTGGATGGTCTATAAATTACCTAATTTGGAGACCGCATCTTATATCTTTTATGTAATGAAATATGAAATGATTTTGATTGCAAAGATTTATTATTTACCTTACTAATAATTGTGTTGACGCCAGATTTTTCAGATCAAATTTTTTTCTCGAATCGATATCAAACGAAAACAGCAATTGTAACCTTCAGTTAACTAAAAAATTTTACTCTACTTGGTTAATGAAAATGAATATAAAATTTATAGCAATATTATAGTATAAACATATTACTATTTCTTTTTTAAATTTACTTTCTACCTTTTTTTTTAAATTTACGTCCTTTTTCCGAGTCTTATATGGCTCTGCATTGTTGCGCTTGCGCGTGAACATACTATTTAATTCATAATATTATATATGTTTTACAAATAATGTAAAAGACACTTTTTAATTAAATTTCGAGAAATCTGTTTTTTATCATTCAAATACCGTATAATAATATTTTTTAAGTTAAATATCATAGCTAATGTATTTTTCAGTTTAGTAAGTATTTTAATCACATCATACAATTAATTGCATTAATTAATTTATTTTTCTAAAAATCAAAACTGGTATAATACCCTAAAATTCCGCTTAAGCCTTAAAAATTAAAATAATTTTTGACAATAAACATTTCATAATAAGCGTAAGCACTAGAGGATGTCTTAATTCATTACATTACGTGCACTACGTTTTGTCTCTGCCTCTGGCTTTGAATGCAGAAGTGCACAAAGTACATGGGGTGTTTCTAACTTTGCAGGGCAGTCGAACTTGCACAATATACTGTAGCGCCTCGCTTACACACACATAAACAGCAGCAAGAAGATTGGTATCAAAGTAATCTTACTGCTCGGAAACAGCTGCAAACTACATTGGATGAAATACTTCTTCGAGCTGAAACGCATTTTGTTAGTCAAAACGCATGATGTATTTATTCACCATTAGTAGAAATTACTTTGAATAAAATATATTCAAAATATATTAATCATAAGAAACAGAATTTATTTTATTTTCCTTTAAAAAGAAATTGAACTGATTTTACGCCAAGATGCGCAATAATAATATTAAAATCATAGTTGCAAAAAATCGAAACGATTAAGAATAATTAAATTCAGTGGAATCATTTGATTTTTATTAGGTATACTACTATGAATGCTGTTCAAATATTTTCGATTAAAAAGTCAATTAACAACAAATGAACGAATAGGAATGTCCTGAAAATGTAAAAGTATTTCGTGGGCAACGTCTTGAATAAAATATTTTTGGAGATATTAACTGTTCAAAATATTATGAGAAATTTTTATTCCGGATGTTTTCGCACATAGATTCGGAACGTGTTGTATAAGATTGGATAATTTAAATTAATAAACAGTTTTAAAATTTGAAGAGATTTTTATTTAAAGTAGTTTATTATAAGTAAAATTTATTTTTACTTTTAAAACCGTTCTATTCAATATTGTGGAAAAAAACTATAAAATTAAATATAAATATTAGTAAATAAGCAACAATAATAAAAAATTTTTTTATATAATAATTTACAACTTATTTTTCGATTTAACTACTACTATGCAGAACATTTTTTAAAAGACCTTTCAAGATAAAACTGTATATATACAGTTTATGAATCATTCCTGATAGAGTTAGTGATAACGAAATCTTACATTCACATTACATATAACTGTTTTAGTTACTCCATTCTTATATTAATTAGAAATTTGTTTTTACTTTTTAAATGCCACTTGGATGACGATTTTTCCAACATACTTTTAATTATTTCATTAGTTAATAATTATAATTTCCTACAAATTATTAAACAATTCCAAACAAAAGTGGAAACAATTCGAAATTAATATTACCTTTTAATTTAAGCATTATATTTATCAAAATAATTTACTTGGAAATTGGAATATTAGACCAATTACACAGAATTAGTCGCTGTTATTTTCCTACAAAACATTTATATTTTTTGAAAACGAAACTTGTTTCCCTGTGTTTTTTAGTCCAATGTGTTTTACGGATACGTTTCCAATAAAATTTTCATAATTTTTTTTTTTACTGCAGTACATTTTTATACAAAGACGAATCTGTGGTCTGTGTCTAGTAAAAATGAAATAGTAGATTTTACTAGAACTTTTCTACAGTTTACGCATACTCACTACTATATATTTTGACTATTTATAAAGAGCCTTTGTGTTCGTATGAGCCTATTATTATGTTTGTCGACCCTTGGGGTAGATATCTGGCAGAATCTACACAAAGACCTTTTGTACTACTTTTACTTCAAAAAGATTTTTCCAAACCATCGGATTTTCTATAACCGAAGTTCTTCAGATTGTTAGACTTTTTTAACATTCAGTTTTTTTTTTCATTTAATTATTTAATATCGCTCCACCTTTTAGGTATAAGCGACAGAAACAACTGTATTGTTAGTAAGTTTAGCTACACGTATTTTTTTCTGAAGGTTGATTGCGGTCAACGATGAGTTTGATTCCCGACACCCAAAAATTCGGCAAACAAATTTGAAATGTTTTCAGAAATTTCGAACTGACGGACTCGAGAAACAGAGTACATAAAGTGATCTTTTGACCTTTGCGATTTCATTTTTTTTCTGGATATTTTTTTATTCGGCTTGAATTAAAAAATACATTTAAAAAATGATCAATCTTCACGTTAAGGTTTGAGTTTAAGTTTTGAGGATTTTTACCCGTTTTGACTTAATTATTGTACCACAAAACTTTTTGGCTTCAATAGCAAGATTGCAATAGAAAATATTAAAATTTTTTAACATTACACATAAGAACTCATCATTATAATCAGTAGAACTGTGATTAAAAATTTATGTTTTATATCAATAGGTTCTTCTTATTGTCCGCATACAATTCTTCGGAATCCCCCTTCCCCCAACTTTGGGGCCGCATCAACACTCAACAGTGCGGGTTTTGCGCATGTATACACAGTTCCCCGCGTGGTCTCGCAACTCTCGTCTCGCTCACTTTTTAAAGGGACGACGCAACTCTGCGCACGCACCACAACAAACAAACACGTAGAGCGAGCAATTTAAAAAAGTGACCTCTCGCGCTGATCTCTCCTCCCAACGGAGCGCAGCGTAACCGAGTTCCCCTCTCTCTGTCTCTTTCATCCGAGCTATAATAATAAATCGTTGCTGTCGGCATTCTCCCAAAAAGAAAGACAACAGCACGCTGCAAAGGAAAAGCAGTGGGGAATGCGGAAAGCGCTGCTGGTTGAAGGAACGCTCATCTCTTGTGTCGTTGTGCGTCGTTGTGCCTCATGGAAACATCCGAAAGTGCCACCTACTTATATAGCTTGAGAAATATACAACGGGTGACAGTGTAGTCTGACATCTGGACAGATTTGATTCTAGAGTTAGATGAACATGGTGACTGTTTTGTTTTTATTGTGAAGCGAGAACTGAGATAAAGTGAGGTTGCAAAGCCCTCGCCTTGTTGGGACAAGGATCGAAGGGAGAAGAGGCTCAACACGTGTGCGCGTCTATGAAAGCTAAAACAGTCAGGCGCAGTTGTCGACGAGAAATGGAAAGAGGAAGGCAGGAGTGTCCCTTAGATTCGTTAATGAAAGCGCAGAAAAAGGAGCTGTTGGTTAAAAACTTGTGATTAACGTTTCCGACCAGAGGAGGACGAGGCGACGTCGAGCAGCGCAGAAGCGATCATCCTTGCCCGATCAGCTGATCGTGGGAGGCAATAGTCCGTGCCCATTTTCTCTCTCTTCCTGCAGATTTTCTTGCGGTAGGCCCCCGAGAGGAAAAGTGAAAATAGATGTCGAGTCAGAGACTGTCTGAGTGCGTACACACGTGTGCACGCGTGTAGGAGTGAGCGGAGAAAAAAAAATAGGAGTCGGACGCCAGCAGGTATTCTCGAAGGGGAACTTGCACTGAGCGAGCAAGAGAAGAACAAGACGCTGCTTCACGACCGAGCAGGTTCTTTCTCTGTCAGACGCACAGTTGCGTACAGTTCAAAAGAAAGAGAATTTTTCTATCATTAAATGACAAAGTGTGGCGGCGGTACTGGAAGGAAGAAGGCGTGCAAGACAGGGTCTTGCACTCGCTGTGGTAAAAAGAAGAAGGTAGAGAGTCAGCTGGATAAACAAAAACAGAAAGTTGACAACAAAATTTCTGGCACGATGGCACGTAAGTCCATGCTGCCGTGCAATCCCTTGCACTGCATCTTGAACAGACAGGTGAACGATAAGATTAATCACTGTAGGAAACTCGTGGATCAAAGATTCCATAATGCTGAGAGTCTTTACAAAATGGATTTGAAGTCGCACTATGGATGTGTCAATGCTATTGAGTTCTCCGAAGATGGTGAATTACTCGTATCAGGTGAATGCTTTAAACTAATACTGATATTTTTTTTCCTTAAATACTGATATTTAGTAATAAAGTAAGGCTTAAAGTAAACTGTGATTAAAGTAGGACTTTCAATTTGAATTAATAGTCAATATCTTTTTATATATTCTTTTATGGATGATATTATAATTTAATTTAAAATAAAATAAACAAGTAAATTTACAATAACCTTGTAATGATGTACAAAATTTTATTCAAATAATATAAAAAATATTGAGTAAAATTTATTTTACTTAAACACGTATAAATTAAATAAAATATAATATTTTATTTAGTGTTACAGTAGAAGTGTATTTAAAATTTAATAATATATTCGGTATAAAAGAATTTTTGATTAAAAATTATCTCTTTAACCTGGCTAGATAATTTCAATCTATTAATAAACTTAATAATGTAATCATATTATTATTAAAAGTTGTTAATACTGGTAGTAAAAGAAATATTCCATGTACTAACTATTATATTCATGTTTATTAGCTTGTTAAAGTTTATTAAAGTTTTTTTTAAACATTTTTTACCTGTTTCATATTCTGAAATAATAGTTTAACAAGAAAGTTAATATCTGACTTTAATAGATATTTACTTTAATAGATTGGAATTAACTTTTCATCAAAATCACAATTGAATCACAATTGTTATAAAAGATAAGAACTATTTTTTAACAAAACATTTTTTTTAAGGTGGAGATGATAAAAGAGTACTCTTGTGGTCAGTGAAAAAAGCTCTTGAGAAAAATGGGTCCCCTGTAGCAATGAAAGGTCAACATATGAGCAATATATTTTGCCTTGGTTACAATAACAGCAAAACCAAGATATTTTCTGCAGGAAATGATGATCAAGTTATTGTTCATGATCTTCAAACGTAAGTTAATAATTCTTACTACTTATCTCATAACTTGTTATTAAGAACAGTAGTGGCATAATAATTATACAATATTTTTTTATTAATTAATTATTAACAAATTAATATTTCCAATATAAAAAATGTTTTATATGACTCATTTTTATATGATTCTAATTTAAATTTATTATTAATTTTTCAGAACTGAATGTCTAAATTTCTTTAGACATGAAAAGCCAGTTTATGGTATCTCAGTTCATCCTACAAATGATAATGTTTTCTCAAGTGCCTGTGATGATGGGCGTGTTCTGATTTATGATATTAGAGGATCCGTTCGTTCTCCTGAAACTGTCTTTTGCGTAGCACAGCATAAAAGCCCTTTTCATTCAGTAATGTTCAATCCAAATAATCCAATCATGATAGCCACTGCAAATGCAAAAGAAGGAGTTAGTATGTGGGATGTCCGAAAACCATTAAAGTAAGAAGTATTTCATACATTTATCTTTTTAGAAAATAAACTATTTATTGATATTTATAAATTTAATATTTTATACTAACTTTTTAGAAATAAATGTCATATATATAGCTAATATTAAATATAACTTGGTTTTCAGGGCCGTTTTTAAGTATGGTTCTGAAGGACCACCACAAAATTGCATGAATGTTAGGTTTAACAAAGAAGGAACAACACTTCTTGCTTTAAGAAGAAGACTACCACCTATTCTATATGCAGCTGATTGTGCAAAGCCTGTATGCCAATTTGACCATCCTGGATACTTTAATAGCTGTACTATGAAATCCTGTTGTTTTGCTGGAAATAATGATGAATATATATTATCAGGTAAATAATTTAAAGATTTTATAACAAGATAACTCACGATAGATCACTAAATGAAATGCATTTTTAATTTAAAATACTTAATCAATTTACAGGTTCTGACGATTTTAATTTATACATGTGGAAAATTCCCAATGATGACAGTGTAAAGTCGGTAGATTCTGCTCATATGATTTTGCGCGGTCACAGATCTATCGTTAATCAAGTTCGTTACAATCAAACGAGTTGTATTCTGGCTTCGTCGGGTGTTGAAAAAATCATAAAAGTATGGTCGCCATTTGCACTTAGTGAAGATTGTTTAGGTGGTCTAAAGGTAACTTAATTAAATATTTAACATAATATTCAAAAAGAAATGTCTTATTCTTACATGTGTAATATATTTTAGAGATGTAATGAAAAGGAAGAAAAGCAAAGAAGAGTTTACACACATGATGAATACATTGGGTTAGTTTTAAGAAGTGGCCAATTAATGTCTCATGACTACAGCCACCAGTCGACTGATGAAGATCAAAGAATGATGGCATTTTTTGATTCACTTGTTCAACGCGAAATTGAAAGTTGGAGTTCAGAAGATATACCAACACCACCAAATCAAAGTGATCCTGATAATGGTTCAACAGATTCAGATGGTACAATTTTGAAATTTTGATAAAACTTTTATTTACTATAATTTAACCTTGAATTACCTTCTTAACTTTGGATTTATTTACATATCAAATATTTTAACCCCTAACTCATGATGTAAAAGAAGAAAGGATTGAAAAGGATGCAAACAATTTAGTAGATATTTAATAAAAATGTTTTGTCTTGTTTTTTTTACAGATGCTATGTCAGCTTTGACATTATATACTGCTATGGACTGCTTTGTTAGGTCAGCTTTGAATCCATATAGTTCTCCCAGTTCTCCAGAAGCACCAATCGAGTCACCAAACCCGATAACTTACCTTATCGCTAATCGGCGCGATCAACTTGTCCGTCTCGCGGCTCGTCAAAGTGGTGATCAAGCTAAAAATGGAACAGGTACATCGCAAGATCCCACAACATCCACATCTGGTGCAACAACTTCCACTGCAAGAAGAGTTTCTGAGTCAGATTCAGAAACAACCGATCCTGAAAATCCCGCTGCTAAATACTTAAAAAAACCACTCAAAGTACTTAAAAAAACCACTCAAAATTGGGCGTTCAGCCCAATACGTTCAGCAAGAAAAAATACTAGTGCTACAACGAGTAGACGAACCAGACTTAGAAGACCATCAAACATGACAAAAGAAGACAGTGATACTGAACCTGATGAACCACAGCAACCAAACGATACTTCTTATGTAAGAATCGCAAATTGTTATTTTTCTTAATATTTAATTACTAATTATTAAAAATCTAATAAATACATGTCTTGTTTTAGGAAGTAGATACAGCTCAACCAAGTACAAGTAGTGGTGTTGTATCATCAACTCGTCGTTTGCGTTATTCATCAGTCTCTACATTAGCAAAAAATCAAAAGCGATGTTTATCAACCAGTAGTAGTTCGGAAGATGAGAAATCTAAAGCTTCAACTGTTAATGGGTATAAGCAAAGAACTGCAAAATCTGATTCAGATAATTCAACAAAAGAGGTGAAAAAGAGAAAGTCATCTCGCATCAAAAGTAAAACTTCTTCGTTAGCAAATCAGACTTGTCACGAAAATAAAAATAAACGACAGAAAGCCAATAATGATATCGATAATAATAATGCGAGCACTAATAGCTCCAGCCATCGCAAAGGTAATAGAATACCAGCAAAAGAGGCTGCTGGAACGCACAGAAATATGACTGAAAAAGATACTTCGGTAACCCCTTCAAAAAATTCAAGGCATCCCGTCACTTCTGATAGCGGTATCACATCTGGTATTTCTACAACAGAAAAGTTAAATTTACGGACTCGAGGTGATAGCTCAGATCGCGACAAATCAGCCAAGAAAGTTGAAAACTGCAAGAGGAAAATAGACGTGTCGAAACGAAGTTACAGGAAACGGGTAATGCAGCGCTCGTCTAGCAGCAGTGATTCCTCGTCTGATTAAGTGTCGTAAAATGACGGGAGAAAAAGAAGATATAATTATTTTGACTCTACCGATCTTTTGGAATCAACAATAAAAAATATATTGATATTTTTAAACTTAAATCAGTAATTATAATTTTCTCGTGTTCTCAATTTCTCTCGTTGGTACTTGCAAAATTTTGTTTTTTAAAAAGTTTATAATATATACTTGAAATTATTAATTATCTAATCGTTTTACTTACAATAAAATCAATTAATATATTTTTATTTTTTGATTCAGAATGGTTAAAGTCAAAATAAATATATTTTGATCATCCCTAGTGATACCTTCATAATCATTAATAAGGAAAAATCAAAGAAGTCCTCACGCGTGTACATAATGAATCTGTGATTCCTTGAGCTACATATATTTTTATATAATACGAAATATCAGTTGTGTGTGTAACTACTATTATTTGTGCACTATTTGGTGGTTCCTGTTTTTTCTACTTTATTCATTCAGCGTGTTTGCTCTCTATATGATGTTTTATATTGATATTGAGTTTAAAAAAATTTTCTTACATATATTTTAAAGATTTTGTTAGTTCGATATAATGAGAACCTACAAAATGCGAAAGTAAATAGTTTATACAAACTGTAATATATGTGCAATAATTGTAAAATATTACATAAAAAATCATTTTCTTTTAACCTTTAGTAGGCTGGAGTAAACACGAAAGGAATTATAAATGTACTTTCCACTGAATTTTTGATAGCAAACACGCCGCAAAACTATTACTATCTTTCGATATATTTTTATTTTTATTTTTTTTTTAATTTGAAATAAATTTCATGCTAATCTCTAATATTAAGTGACAGTAAATAAATAATACGAGAGCATAAAAGCGTATGAGCGTAAAAAGACTCTACAATGTAGATATATGTATTTATGCATGTACTATTCACCTTGATATTGGTGGAACATTATTAAAATAAACTTTGCATTGTTAATAAATCGATTTATGTGTGATGGGAAAGTAAAGTACAAGTGAATTATGGTATTGTGTTAAGTTCGTCATATATATTATGATGATTATGCGTATATAAGAAACATTACTTTGTAACAAAATACGACGTCTTATAGTAAGTATATTTTGATTTTGCCTCACTTTTACTGTTAACTTTCATTGAATAAAGTTGATATTAAGCGAAAAAAGCGAAATATTTTTTCTCTTTTTTATATTTACATTAATTTAATCCTGCTCAAGCTATAATTTTTATACCCAAAAATTAAAAAAAAATGGTTTATTATATTTTAAAAATAAATAAAATTAAATGAAAAGAGAGTTAAGAAAACTTCGATGCAATTTATTTTTTGATAACGGTTAGTGTTGTACTTAAGAAAATTACTCACATAGCTGACCAGATGACTGTTCACGAAAGAAATACTTTATATGCTTGTGCTAAGAAATACTAACATGCAATTACTGTTGAGAAATATTGTGAGTCACTATCGAGATAGTTGACAATATCTCACGTCTGCTTAATTTGAATGAAATTAATCGTTTTTATAATAATTGTATAAAAAATTTGCGTATATTAGAGAAATCGTAGACCAATTAATTTTTTATAAATATCAGTCTTATAAAAAAATACTTATTTTTAAATATTAAATATTTTTAATATTTTTTTAAAAAGATTTAATTATTTTAGTGCAAAAATTTTGAGATAGCCATGTTTTAAAAAGTACATGACTGTTATACTAAACGACGGCCTTTTAACATAGAATATTGCAGTTTAAAACATTGCCAATTTTTAATTTTAATGCACGCGCCTGACTCTTCATTTAGTCCGGTTCAATATTTAGAAAAGCAATATTTGACTACCTCATTCTTAAGTAATTGTGAAGTCTGCTGCACAGTTCACCAAGTTTTTAAGTCGTTGCGAATGATGTCATCAAAGTTTCCGCATATCGCATACACATCCTTCCTGTGACTCGAACAAATCAGTAACGCTCATTAAGTCGCCAGTCGAAGTCTATCTCTTGCGAGAGATGTTGCTCTCACTGTTGTGCGCGCGTGAAAAGACTAATAATACACGGCTTGAACGCGAAAGCGCGTATTAATTGCTCTCTATTTTTGCGGAAATACATTATTTTAGCGATAAGAAGTTTTATATCGTTACAGCGAAGCTGACAATTATGATTTCTATGTGTGATTTAGTCAATTAAAAATATAAGGGCAGAGCAGTAAGTCTTATACTTTTTGTTATAAATTCGGTAATTATTATATGAAATAAAAAATAAATGAACATTTTGTGTATAAGGTCGAAAGAACTTATGTTCTTTTTCGATTAATAATTAAAATTTAAATTTGAATCATCCTAAATCGTGACGCATTATAAAAATCTTTAGAGACTCTTGAAAACCAAAACTTACCGCATATTTTAGCGAACTATGATCTAAAAAGCTGATTTATTATTTTCAATTCGAGGAAACTATTTCTGTTTTTAATGTAAATTTACATAAGTACTAAAGGTCTAAAAATATTTATCAGTAAATTTTTAAATCAAAATTCATATATGTATCCATCACGCATTTGTTATCAGTATGTAACATTGTTCAGTTCCGCGAAAAAGTATTAATTCTAATTTTCTACTGAATGCGAAACTCTAACATTTTTTCTTTGAAAAATAAAAATAAAGTTTGAAAACAATTTATTAAAGGCATGCGAATTTATAACTTGTATTAAAAAATTGCAACAATTTATTATATGCAAATGTATAACTTGTATTAAAAAATTGCGAAAAGGAACTAAAAATTGTATAATGCCGCAATATCTTGAAATTTCCAGAGTTTTATCTTTCGTATTTGCAACCACAAAAAAGAAACGGAAGCAACAGAAGTTGCCGTCATATCGTTTGTTCAATTTCCGTTTCAAAACTAACTTAGTTTTTGATTATTATAAGTTGCAGAGAACAAATTGAAAAACATTAAATAAAAAGATTTTACTGTTTAAAAACTTTCCAATTTTTGTCTTTTGTAATAAAATTTAATGTTCTTAATGCAAGAACATTTTCATTCAAAGATATATAATTTAATTTCTTTACTTTCTGTCTTATCTTTTACACAGCAGGCGCATTTTATAATTTATCGTTTTTGTAATTTTGAATGTGAGCTCAGCTTTCTTGATAATCGACAGGATACTTAATTTACGAAAATTAATAAAACGAAGAACATGTACATTTAAAAATCACAATCGGCACTCGATACAATTAGATTTCTATCAAAACAAAAAATACTCTCGACGTCCCTACAAAGTCTCATCTTCTCATACCCCACAAAAAAAAATCGTCCTCAGTGCCAATTCCTGTCCATCAGCGACGATGTCTCAGCACCATCAGTTCCTGCTCGCCCTGCTGCTGGCCACTTGCGCGCTCGCCTACAACGTCGACGTGCGGGACGCGATACTGATAAGCGACCCGGAGCCGAGCCGCGGCTACTTCGGCTTCGCGGTCGCGATGAACGGCACCGGCCGGCAAGCGCAGGTCCTGGTGGGCGCGCCCCGCTCCAACTCCTCCTACGGCAAGCTGCGCAACATCGTCGAGGCAGGCGCCTTCTACACCTGCTCGGTGCTGCATCCGACCTCCTGCGACGAGTTCATCGACAACGACGGCGACCTGCCCGTGCCGACCGAGCCCGGATACGTCGCCACGGGGAAGAGGGACTACTCCTGGATGGGGGCCAGCATCCAGGTGGAGAACTCGACGAACCCCAGAGTCGCGGTAATGCGTTTGAACGCTTCTGTATACTTACGGCGGGATTTCCGAGATTACTCACCTGGCGATACTGTTTGCGCGCGGTGATAAAGTTCAGAGAAATGTTTAATCTAGAGTCAAGTAAATGCGGATTTGAAATCGAATGGTTTCTATATTAAATGTCTATTGAATTATATAAATAAGCTAAACGTGCAGTAACCGTACAGTTTGATGCTAAAATAATAATTCTTTACAAGTAGAACGATTGAAAAATCAAAAGTTTTAGCTATTTATTTTGGGACCAGTTTTAATCAAAGAAATAAATGTTCAAAAAAAAAAATAATTATACTCGACACTAAATAAAAAGTTAACGCTTCGAAACAGGTCTGCGCGCCCCGATGGAAGAAGGCGAAAACAAGTCGCTACTACCGCCGCGAGGACTGGTACATGAACGGCATGTGCTACACGTACAACCCGTCCAACGGCACCTGGCAGCGTCACTTCCCCCTGGTGAACGACAACGAGCAGGTGAACGAGATCGGTGGCTCGAACCAGTACAACCAGGGTATGGGCCTCGCCGGTTTCTCCGTCCACCTGACGCCGGGCAGCCCCAACTTCGTCCTCGGCGCTCCCGGCGTCTACCGCTGGACCGGCGCACCGCTGCTGCTCGCCCAGAGGTTCAAGCACAATCCGTACGACGCCCTGATTCCTGATATTTCGAGCGAGCCTGCCTTGGGTTATGACGATTATTTCGGTGAGTTCAATTCCGTCGGAGCCGCGGAAAATTACTGATTCTTTATCAAAAGGGTGATGAAATTTTACGATGTGCGATATTACTTCGTTAAAGAAAGGGGTGATTCTTGTAACATTCATTGCGATTCGATTTCAGGGTACGCGGTGACATCGGGCTATTTCTACAAGCGAGGCGAACGCCTGTACGCGTCCGGGGCGCCGAGGAGCAGTTTCACCCTGGGAAAGGTCTTGATCTTCGGGTTTCGGCCCTACTACCGGGGGGCACTGCTCGTCAAGAGCGTCATGGAGGGCGAACAGTTCGGCGAGTATTTCGGCTCTAGTCTGGCATCCTGTGATATAAATAACGACGGCAGAGACGATTTGATTATCGGCGCCCCGCAGTGGTCCAAAGATACAGACGAAGGACGCGTGTACGCTTACGTCTCGAGGGGCCAAGTATGATGATGATATTTTATATATTTTACTCTTAATTAATCGCAGATAAGCGCTTCAATTAATTTTCACTCGAGGCAGCTCTTCTATTATCTTCTCGATACGCACGATTCTTGGAATACACTCGCAAACACGCCGAACGATTCACCACGCATAATATATTCCATACTGATTCAAAGTCATTACCAATAACTTTTTCTCAAAGTCTAATTGACACTCGCATTTACATTTCGAACTATAATACAGAGTGACTTTGACATCCAACGCATCGACGGCCAACAACCAGGCGGCCGCTTCGGCACCGCGGTGACCTGCCTGGGCGACCTGGACCTGGACGGCTTCGCGGACGTGGCGGTCGGCGCCCCGTACGAGGAGTCCCGCCGCGGCGCCGTCTACATCCTGAACGGCGCGGCCGGCGGCCTGAAGCGTCGGCTGCAGCGCATCCCCGCCGCCGAGGTCTCCCCCGAGCTGCGCGGCTTCGGCGTCTCGATCGCCGAGCCGCGCGACGTCGACGGCAACTACTACGCCGACGTCACCGTCGGCGCCTACCTGTCCGGGCACGCGGTCGTGCTCAAGAGTCGGCCGGTCGTCAGGCTGAATTTGAGGATACGGAGGCCGGAGAACTTTACCCTCATGGAGAACACGACGGTGTTCTTTGTGAACGCGTGCGCGGACTACGACGGGGCGTTCGCGCCCGACTCTATCAGTGGGTATTGTTTGATAATTGGATTCGTTATTCGGGGTCTTTTGCACACTTCTCTCGTCGCATTGTTCTATACGGGTTTGTTTGTAAATTTAATGCGCTTCTCGTTTGACGTTTTCAGAGGTGTTTTTGGCGTTGAAAATCGACGAATTTCACAAGCGAGCCATAGTTTATCAAAACGGTATACTATTCGGAGATACTTTCACAACCGCGGCGACCCTGAAGAAGGGAGTGAGCGATTGCGCTCCTGTAAAAATAACTCTAAAGGTACTAAATTTTCCAATTCCCACTTTAAATCCACCCAAGAAATCCAAACTGACAAAAGCGTGCATTTCCAGAGAAACATCCAAAACGTGATAGACCCAATAGAGATCATAGGCAACGTAAGCATCAGCGAGGAACCCTCCCGCACCTACATCCCCGTGATAAACCCGACTACCTCGAAACCGTCGGACAGCCTGAAGCTGGCCTTCGTCCTCGACTGCGGCGACGACGACCTCTGCGTCTCCGACCTGCGCGTGAAGCTCGGCAGCGATCTGAGCGGCGATAACGGCTACGTCATCGGTTCGAAGTCGAACGTGAACCTCAGCGTTCTCGTGGAGAACGCCGGCGAGCCCGCTTACAGAGCTCAGGCGCACGTCTACATTCCGAGGCCCGTCGCTCTCGCCAGGAAGCCGCCGGAATGCGACGAGCAGGCCGAAGTGAATAAAACATTGGAATTGATTTGTAATCTCGGCAATCCGCTGCGTGGCAACGTGAGTATATAGAAACTCGCTGCGTTTTGCCGGTCGTTTCTTATCGGTTAGCGGTGCTGGGATTTGGCTGTTCCGCATTGATCTTTGTTTGCTCCTTTTTGTCAAATAAAGGTGTGGTGTGTATTTTTTTTTCGAGTTCCGGATAAAGAATCGAACGGCTATAGCTTCTTTTTGCTTTTTGAGCGACTAAAAGCATGAATAAGCGAAGTGTTGAATTTATAATTATTTTTTAGAATTCCGTAATTATTGAACTAGATATGAGCGCAATTGAGTATTCCACGGAATTCACGGATATTCAAGTAGTTACTACAACGCAGAGCGAAGAAAAAGATTCTTTCGACAACATTGGAACATTTAGAGTCAATTACATTATCGATGCGGATGTTACAATCATCGGGTAAATATTTAAAGTAAATTTTAAATCGTTTAATTTACTAATAAAAATATTCTATTACTTTTTAGAAAATCGAGCGAAGATTTGCTCTCTTATTTCGAAAAGGACATCATTGAGAAAAATTATCAAAAATTTACGTTCAACCACGCCTACGACATTCTCAAATTTGGAGCAACTCCGATTGAAGAAGTTACTTTTGTCGTGAACGTACCGACACTATGGAGAAACAACTCGTTAGCGAGAATAAATCAGATAGAGAGCTTCATCGACGGTCAACGATACGATTGCCAACACATCAAGAGCGAAGAATCTAACGTAACGTTGACGAAATTCGAGAGAGAGCCTACTTTTTACGATGAAAATAATTCGTTTTTAATTCCGCCGGAAAACCGAACGTTTTATGCTAACTGTTCGAACTACAATATTACTTGTCAAAAGTTTTCCTGTAAACTTGGACCGTTTATAAAGGCTCAGTCTGCAGCTAAGTTGACTATCGTAATGAGCTTTCAACTTTCAAACACTACTGGTGAGTTTGATAAAAATAGTAACATCTCATGGCAGTGTGTGACAGTACTTTTTAATAAATATTTTGGGAGTTATTGTGTTTACAAGTATTATCTGCAAATGTTAAAAGTATTAACATTTTTTTCAGAGGAAGCAGTCAAAGGAAAAGATATAATATTTTTCGTGACTGACGGATTTGTCGAAATCACTCAACCAAATATTAAATTTACGAATCAAAGGCCAGACTTTAAACAAATACCTACTTTAATTCTTAAACGTTTTGAGTCTGAGGAAGTTGCATTATGGATTATTATTTTATCAGTATTATTAGGTATAATTTTGTTAGCTCTGTTGACTTTACTGTTGTTTAAATTAGGATTTTTTAATCGAAAAAGAAAAGAAGACTTGGATAATTTAACATCCCCGGAGAAAGTAAGTGCTTTCTTAATTAAATTTTGAAGCAATTGTTAAAAGAAACCATTAATTTTAAGTCTAACGACATTTATATTGTTATTCTAGTTAAATAAGAGACCCAGCAGAAAAGAAAAGAAAGATCTTACAGCAGAAGAGGAAGAAGCAAAATTTGCATAAATGCACAATTTCATTATCCAGTGGCACGGTAGTGCCGCGGAGGCGAGTTTGAGAAGCAGACGACGCGGCACCCGTACCACTATTTACTT
>JAWWEO010000036.1:23852630-23941800 GCA_035582975.1 Ormyrus labotus
TGTGAGAAAATGCAGGGCGAGCTTTTGAAACCATGTGATTTGTTACAGTAACAAATGTCATGTAGAAAAAGGAACTACTTTCTACGTACATAAATTACGCGTAACAAATGTAATTTGTTACGCTAGGTAATTTACGTACCCACCACTGTATGCGAATAATATTTCAAGCGAGGGTGAGGTATTCACCTTGAAAATTTCATTTGGTATTAGAAAGTTAAATAGATGATCGTGCATTTCAAATCGTGCACAAAATAGTAAAAAATAGTTTAAAACAGAAAAAAAAATTAAACAAAATTTTTTAATTTTCAAAATAAAAAAAAAAGTGACTTTTTTATTCGGTAAGCCCCGCTGTAAGCGACAAAAAAAGACTTTATTCCCCGCTATGGCAAAACATTTTTCTCAACTCAGGCATGAAATGGCCTTCATTTCACGCTAAAAAGTAGCATAGAAAATCGAACATTCTAAACGTTTGTCAAAATTGTTGGGGAAAAGTCATTTTTCCGGCAAAAAGTCACTTTTTTTGAATTTTTAAAATTAAAAAAAGTTTTGTTTTTTTTTTATTTTTTTTCTGTTGTAAACTATTTTTTACTATTTCTGTAAACGATTTGAAATGCATAATCATCTATCCAACTTTCTAACACCAAATGAGGGCTTTTTATGCCCTAGCTCGTTGACAAAAATACGGTGTGTAACATGGGGAGAAAAGCTATTTCAGACTCGGGTGAGGTATTTTCAGCACTCGTCTCTGTCTCGAGCGCCTTTGGCTCCCTCCTCTACTCAGACTCGTGCTGAATACCTCACCTTCGCTAGAAATAGCTCATTTTCTTCCCTCGTTGCATAATGTACTATTTTCAAACATTTGAAATGCTCGATTTTCTACGCTGCTTTGTATCGTAAATGAAGGCCATTTCATGATCGAGCTGCAAAAAATATTATTTAGACACGTAGCCTCATTCACAGGATTGAGGCAGCACTTAGTGCACGCATTAATAATAAATATAATATAATATAACAATTAAGGTGTCCTTCTAAGAAGACACCTTAATTGTTATTGATGATTGTGACTGGAGCGGGAATAGGACGCAAAAATTAAAATAATTGGAAAACGAAATTTTAAAGTAAACCCACCAAAGTTTTATTAAATAATAATTAACATTTGATTTTTACAAGCTTCAACTTAAGTTTAGTTTGCAAACATCAGAATTCGCCGAAGATAACTGTTTCAAATTTCGGATATTACAAAAAAAATAAATAAATAAATAAATAAAAAAAAAATAAAAAAGTAATAAAAAAAACCTACGCACGCCGTACTTAATTACCTAATTACTGCATTAAAATACTTAATTTAATAATCTCAATCGCAAATATTTTCGACATATTAAAATGCAGTGTCTGCGCCTTGACGCGAGACGCAAGGTGTGACCGCCGACCACCGAAGAACACTATATACAGTACAAATCAGTCGTCCTCAGACTCACTATTCACACTGTCATTACTGACGTATCCTTCATCAGTAATTCCCAAGATCGCATCAAAGTTGATGTCGACGTCCTCCCAAAAATCGGGATCCTCCTCCGGTTCTTCTTGCCACCCTAGCTCCCGGTGCAGGCGATCCAGGAAGGCCTCGACGTCATTTAGCACATTTTCCCAAAATCGGAGCTCCTCCAACTCTGCTTCAACTTCCTGCAGCTGCACTTCGTCGACTGGCATTTCTTTCATTTCTTCTTGGTGCCGTAAAAAAGCTTAAAATACTATTAGGGGTATTCTGCTACACCTGTCGCACCTTCCTCTGCGTCTAACTCTTCCTTGTGACTTCGGTTGTCGCACTCGAATGCCGTAAGAAATGGCTCACTCAATTGTGATGACGATCGACGGAAGCACTCCCAGCAACTTCTCCAGACTGGTAAATTTTTGATTGCACTCGTAGCACTTCCTATACCGTTTGATGGCTCAATCCTAAGCCTCTATAATTCGCCACAAATAGAATAGAAATCTTAAAGCTTCCAGATCGAACTCGTCTACTTCGCCTGGTCGACTGGAACTGTCACGATTTCCGAAATCAGGTGAAGGATATAGCTTGGAAAACTAGAGAACAACTTGCGAAAAAGGAAGGGAAATTGGAAGGGAGGATTTCTCTTTCCTTAAGTGACCAATGCTCACTTAGTGATACTGATCGCTCGGCTTTGAGGGCGGTCCCTCAATTTTGGGCCTTCCTCTAGATCTTATAACGATTTTCAGCCATGATCTCATTGAGATCTCATCTGCAATTGTTTGTTAAAAAATAAATTAATAATTTTAAATATTTATAAAATTTATTATTAAAAATTACAATAAATTATTTTATTTTAATTTTAATTAACTGTACTTTTATTGTCATTTTAATAAAAATTATTGTTTTTGAATAGTATATTGTGCAACAAGGGGAGAAAATGAGCTACTTCTAGCGAGGGTGAGACCTTGGGCGCCCTCGACTCCGACTCGTGCTGAAAATACCTCACCCGAGTCTGAAATAGCTTTTCTCCCCGTGTTACACACCGTGTTTTTGTCAACAAGAGCATGGAAGGCCCTCATTTGGTGTTAGAAAGTTGGATAGATGATCGTGCATTTCAAATTGTGCACAGAAATAGTAATAAATAGTTTAACACAGAGAAAAAAAAATTAAAAAAAAAAAAATTAAAAAAAAAATTAAAAAAAATTTTTTTTTTAATTTTTAACTGAGGACGAATTAACTGCACCGTAGAACGCTTTGATAATAGATTTGAATTTCTTCATAGTCAAAAAGAAAACAGAGCATTAAAAGAAATTGCAACGTGCGAAGAAATTTTTTTCGTCTGAAAATACATTAGTAAATTTGTCTAGATGACTAGGTAGCAGTTATTGAAGAGCTTTATTAATAAGAATATAATGAGAGGAAGAGAGTGAGATAAAGGGAACAGATGCGGCACTTAATCCCAACTTTCCGATCTTCATGTATTCCTTCCCTTAATGGCAGAATTGGCGCCGCCCCCAGCACTGAATAGGAGTTCCTACTGCTTACGACAGTCGACGAAATACATTTTTAATTTCTATGTCTAGACTTACCAAATTATGTAAGTTTCTTCTGGCAAGTAGCTGCCGTATTATGTACAGTACACAACTAGTAATAGCCGTAAGAGTATAGTAACGATATGTTACTGTTTGGTTTATTTAATGGGCATAAGAATTTGTATTTTAAGAAAATGCAAAAACTCAAATCAAGGCAGTTAGCCGTAAACTCTTAACGAATAACGTTGTAACGTTCCTTTTATCCTCCAGATAGGCTCAGTGCAATGTCACGATCCTTTTTAGAAACTAAAAGAGACGGCGTGCGGAGTCGGCTCGCTCTATTTAAGCATTCGGTCACCTAGTCTGACTGCGGGCGCGGCGCACAACGGGTAGCTGCCTGGCGGCGGCGCTCGAAACTAGCCGTTCGCTAGTTTGCTCGCGGGAGTGAGCTATCGTTACAACGTTTAAAAAAAAAAGAAAAATTTATACACGTTTTAATATACCTAATATTTTTTCTTTAATTTTACACGCGTTATTATTATAAAACTCTATTTTGTAATTTGTAAATATTATTTTAAGAAGTTTTTACTGAATAACTATTCGAAATTTTATAGGATTTAAAGTTGAAATTTTCTTATAGATTTACTGCTTTCTGTAAACAGCTTTTAATATTTAGAGTCCTTAAAGTTTTATTTACTAGTTTCATAAAAGACAATGTTCGAAATGTGATTGCAGGAACCGCTTTACAAGAAAAGTGACACAGATATCTATTTTTCTAGATAAATTTAATACGTAAATTGTGTATAATTAATATTATTGATATATATTACATTCATCATTAAAAAATTAACTAAATCATAATGTTACATAATAATGTTACAAACATAACACCTACTCTTAACAATATTGTACTGAATATCGTATTAATTTATACAAAAGATGAGTTTTGTAATAAAACTTATCGTAAATTTGATTTACAAGTTGTATCTAAATTAACTCTACTTTGAAATGGATGAAGAGTATTAATAATGACATTTTTTATTAAAAAATATTATTTTCTCACGATGCATCTATATAATTATCTTGTCTAAAGGCTATTTCATTTATTTTACAATCAATAAAGCATGATTCCGAGTACTAAAGGAATTTAGTTAGTCTTCATAAACGGTTTATAATTAATTCGTATATCTTTCGTACACAATGCAAAACGCGTCTAAAACGGTCATTTTTTAAACTTTCAATTAATTCCGTCTAAGTTAGTTTACAATTAAACGAGAGTCGATTATAAATAACTAAAAAAAAACCGGGTGGATTTCAATTCTCCCAACGAAATGCCGAGCTTCCAGCCCCGATATCCGGGCCAACTTCAACTGCTGTCCCTGTGCTTGAACCCCGAGCCGTCCTCGTCCTCCCTCTGCGGCGACGGCGAGGTCGGGCAGCTCTTGGACCCGTCTCCCGGCTGAATGTCCACCAGGAGACTCTGCCTGCACAGCATGGAGACGGTGCTCATCTTCGCCTCCTTCTCCTTGCTCCGCTTGAGCTTCGCCCGGCGGAACTTGCTGGCGATCTTGCTGAGGGTGCCGGCGACCTCGCTGTAGCTCTTCTCCCCCTTGTCCTTGCTGGCGAGCCTCTGGAAGGTGCGCGAGTCGACGTTGATCATGCCGGCGCTCGCGGACTTGGAGCCCATGTCGGCGCTGCTGCTAGAGCCCTGACTCAGGCGGCAGGACTCGATGGACGGGTCGTGGGAGTAGCAGCTCGGTCCGCGCTTCAGGAAGTCGTCCTTGGCTTTTTTGATACGCTGGGCGCGGACGCGCAGAGGGGTCGAGTTCTCGCTCGCGGTCGTCTGGTGCTTGTCGCAGCTGCGATCGGAGCCGGCGAAGCGGCTGTGGGGCTTCTGCGAGGCGAGGCTCGAGAGGGCGTTCAGCTTGTCGATCAGTTCCGGGGAGATTTTACCGGGCATCTCCGGCTCGAGGAGCTCGCTCGTCACGGAGACGCTCGAGCTCTTGTCGTCGAGGCTGTCGCTCTTCATGGGAAGGGTCGCGAAGTCCTGGACGAGGCACTGCCTGATGTTGCTGAATATCTCCGGGGTCTTGTTCTGCAGGCTGTTCTTTCTCCGCTCTGAGCTGGGAACGCTAGGGTCGGCCTCCTTGTTCCCCTCGACGAAGTCGGGGTTCCTGACGAAGTCGGCGCTGGTGCTTTTGAGAATGTTCCTGGCGCGGGTCGGCTGTATGATTCCGGCGCTCGCGCTCTTCTCCAGCCGCTTCTTCTCGAGGTCGTTCCTGCCGGAGGAGTTGGCTATGGCGCGGCGCACCTCCTCCTGGTAGCGTTCCATCTGGGTGCGGACTCGGCGCTCGCTGGTGGGCGAACGCCAGAGGGGAGAGCCGCTGCCGCTGCTGGCTGGACTGCTGGCGTCCTCCTGGAGCTTTTGGTTGTACCGCTGGATCATCATGCGGATACTCGGCGCCGTTTCCTTGGGCGAGGAACGTCGGTACTCCTTTCGTTGGAGTATCGGGGATTGAGGCAGAGGCGGACGCTTTTCGCACGGGACCGACGGGCACTCGGAGCTGGAGCCGCTGCGCTGGATGCTGGAAGAGCTGGATTGGGTTGGAATTGGCACCGGAGCTGCTGGCGATTCGCTGCTCTTGACCGACCTGACTGGCGGAGGCTCGGCGACTTCGTTGGATTCTTTGATGGGTTCCGGGGGCTCGACTTCGTCTTTTTGCGTGCTGCAGGGAACTGGTTTGTCCTTGCTGTTGCGCCGGCTGAACGGGGAGAAAATGATGCGCTTCGTTTTGACGAAAACGCTTTTGGACTCGGACTTGTTGGTTAATCTTCTGCAGTACGGTTCCTCGTCGGCGCCGCCGTCGCGGCACTTGTTCTCGCTCGAGGCCGCGAGGCTCGAGAGCTGCTCGTTCGAGGCGGTCGGGACGACGATTTTGTTGAGCGTGCTCTCGTTGATGATTATTCGCTCGACGTTCGGCGTCTCCGAGAAGGTGGACACGGTCGGGGCGTCGGCCGGCTCCGGAGATGTCTCCTCGACTTTCTGGGTGGATTGGCGCCATTTGTAGCCGACTTGGGTGTCGGTGAGTCTTCGGGTTTTGAGGACTTTTTTCTGTCGAATGTTACTGCTAACCGTTATCACGACATCGTCGACTTTGGTTTCTTTTTGCTCTTCCTCGGATCCACGAGTCGGAGGTTCGATATCGTTACTTTTCGCCGCGTCATTTGCGTCTTCGCTCGCATTGCCAACGACTACGTAATGAAAAAAATGTTTATTTTTGGATATTGACTTTTTTGGAGAGTTTTTTGTATCTCCATTTTAAAAAAAAAAGATAATGTAGTGAGTTTGTTCTATATGAAAAAAAAAAAATTATAAATAAAATTTACCTTGAAGTGTTTCGTTCGCTTGAATGATCAATGTTTTAAAAACGTTTTTTTGAACATTATTCGTAACTCCTGAATTTTCAGGCCTACTCAATACGACTTCATTGTCTCCGGATCTTTTCGACAATCGATCGGTTCGCTTTGAGTCGTGGTTTAAAGCGGTATTGATTAGTGAGTTTTCCTATAAATGTAAAAAATCAACGCTATCGTAAGCAGGTAGTAAACGTCAGTAAATATAAAGCTGTGTCTCACGTGTGAATTTGAATCTTCGTACGATTCGACTGGCGCTCGGTCGACAGCTTTTACCGCGTTAGGCGCTTCGGCATCTGAACTAGACTCCTCTCCTGGAACGAGAAGATTCTATTTTGGAATTTATAATTTAAATCTTGAATTAAGCGCTTACCTATGTGCGAGGAGGGCGGCTCTTCCTCGATAATTGTCTCGCAGATTTTTATTTCGCTCGGTTCGAAAAGTCTGCAATGGAAATATTAATAGTGGCGTGAAATAAGTGTAAAATCGGGAGAAATGCAAATGTTTCTCTTGGTGTCTTGTCAGTACCTTTTTCGACTGTCATCGCCGAGACCATCGCTGCATTCTGAAGCTGTAACTTGTGCCGCTGATTGTATATTGGCCAAAGTGTACTCGGTCAGCTCGCTTTCATCGTAAATTTGCGAGAATCGACAGTGTTTGCGGATTCTCTGAAATGCGTAATTATTAATCATGAACAGATGTTCACCATAGAAATACATAAGCAAATTTAAAATTTGTAAAAAAAGGACTCAAAGTTGTTAAAATTATCGTAGAAGAAACTTGTTTTTCATCAAGTCTACGTAGAAAAATGTTAAATACTTTAAAGCAGCAAGCTTTTATTAGCAAAGCAACTTGTACCGTAGCATTAAAAAATTAATAATTAATTCTCACGTGGTGAGTTTCTCCGGCTTGTATCAGAATAACAGGCGAGGGCTCGTGACTGGCTGTTACGGTGCCAAGTGGTATTGCGATGCTGGTCGTCTCGCTGGCGGTGACACAGTAAACTGGAGTCTGTTGTGGTTGGAATCTGGCCATTGGACTCGCGGTCTCTTCAATAACATCCTCAATGTCGACGATCACCGCTTCCGGCTCGTAGTCGTCCAGAGCCAACTCCTCCGACATCTCCTCCTCGCCGATCGTTTGTTTAGAATCTATTCGCAGTTTTGCTGCGAGAATATTCAAAGTCATAACTGCGCGCGAAACGTCGATCGGGCAAAATTCGACGATCCCGACGAGAGTTAAATTTATAATATATGCTTTAAGGCGCCGCGGAGGAGATGTTTTAGCATCGCGATGGCTTATACATTTCTCGGGTTATATGAAGTTTACATAAGCCGCGTGAATTTCGCGAAATAAATGTTTCATAGAAATTTAAACGTTTGTTTATTCGGTTCTTTACTGCGCGTGTACGGGGCGAAAATAGCTAAATTAGTACTGCTTATATCCGATATCAAGGATTTGTCGAATCAACAAACAAGATATAAAATTATTTTTTCAAGCTCGACTCGATATAAAAAGATTGGGGATACACCGGAACGAGAAGTCATGAAAATATCAAAATAATAAAATTTTTTTACCTTCATTTTCTAAATTCGTAACGTCGTTTAAAGATAGACTAGACGGCTGTCGAATGGGAGCTTCGTCCCGCAAGCTGCTCTCCACCACGCTGCTCATAGACTTCGATCTTTTCAAAGTTTTCGGGCATTTTTCACCTGTGCAAAATAAGGCATCGATTTAAGGACAGGTTATTTTTCAAGCATTCAAAAATATATAAAACTGATCGGCTTACGAGTCGATTCAGTCGTTGGGTCATTGGCGAAAGCTCTGTACGCTGGATTTAGCAGCTGAAACGTCGAGGATTCAGGCCCAATTCCTTGACTCTTTTCCCACTCGTACAATTTTCTCGTAAACTCTTGTGAGATCCCTTCAAATCTGTAGAATCCTGACGGCGTGTGAACGAGTACTTCCCGCTTGATTGGCGCAGAACCGACTGCTCGACTCAATTTATTTAGTCTATTGTAAAACATGAAAGTTCGGTATAAAATGTTTTTCGTTGCGTACGTTAATTATTACTCATTAAACGACATAAAATTTGTGTACCTCGACTTTTTGTCAACAAGTTTTTCGTGGTACTTTTCAATTTTCTGCTGTTCCCTCTCGATCATTGCGATAACTTTGTCCAGCGGTTGAAATTCCTTTTCGTCCAACGTCTTCCATCTTTGAACGTTTCGCGCCTGATAAATCGCCTCGGCGGAATCTCTTCTCCCGCTGGCACTTTGCTCCTCGTCCGATCGTCCAGACTTGATCTTCTTCCACTCTTCCATTTTTTTCAAGAAATCTTCGGACAGGTGTCCTTTTCCAACTGTAGTTAGACGACAAACAAAGTGATTTAAGACACGTAACAATGTCGGACATGAAAAGAATACCGCGTCGTTTGTAATAAAAGCCTTATATTTTGACACGGCAGAGCGTCGAAAGCGTTTTTTTTTTCTAAACCGAAAACACTCGTAAATAAAAAACGTCGTTTACAACTTTAAAAGAATCAACCCGGAATCCTCCGCAGCGCGAATCCGCGTCGGATATCATTCATAAGTTTTCCAAGAAAAACAAGCACACACACACACAGACGACTCTCACCGGAATCGGCGTCCGAGGCTTTCCCCTCGGCTTTGGTGGGCGTGCGCCAAATCTGCCAGTCGGTGAGTCGCCTGCGGAATACGGGATGCTCGGGGGACGTCGTGCCGGAGGGGTTTCCCTTCTTTATGCGCTTCCACTCCTGGAGCTTCTTCTTGAACTCGGGCGTCAGCTGCTCCTCGCCCATGAGCATCGCGTTCGCCGAGTCCCGGTCCTTCGGCGACGAGGATGGCAGGACGGCGGAGCGCTGACTGGACCGCTGGCTGTCCGCCGAGCCGTTCTTCAGCTTGTCCCACTCGGTGAGCTTGCGGTAGAATTCGACGCTCAGCTTGTCGTGCAGGAGTTGGTAGTTGCGCTGGATCTCGGCTTGGACGGTCGGACTGACGCCCCCGTTGTTGTCCAGGTCCTCGGCGCTGGCGCTGTAGCTGCCTCCGGCGTCGGTTTCTGTTAGGAAGGGAATTGAAGCACGCTGTGAGGGACTTTTCGAATGGGTTTTAAGAAAGGCTGTATGTTGCGAGCAATATGCATTTTTCATAGAATTATGTTCAGCTAGGCTAAACACCGATTCATAAAATTCCTGTAATGAAATCGATGGATGGCCCCAGATTCCAACAACCCCCGAATTCGATACTGCAAAAGAGGAAAAGGAACAAAGAGAGCTTACAAAAGGCGTCTTCCTTTTCAGCGTATTATATTCTATAGAATATCTTAAGTTCGACAGTTTGCTTTTTTCAGGATAAGGTATATACATATACCGACACTGCTAATTTGAAAATTCCACAAGGTTGCCGTAGTCCAAAATATTGTTTACAGGCGAGTCAAAGAATATTGGCAGTTCAGTTACAAGACGAACAGACAGTTCCCTTATTAACAAATCATTTATTTTTGGATTCACTCCAGAGAAAGCGAGCAGCAAAATTGTCACCATCTTATAATTTATTCAAAGGAACAGAATTATATTTTAAGGAGCATTTCCACCAATTAGACAACCGACAGCGTTAATCTAAACAAGCATCGCAGCCACTTCCGGAAGCAGCGCTCGAAAGAAGGCAATCTCAACGCGCTCGCGCCAATAAATCACGCGAAGCGGCGCGAACGAAACGACGTAATTAACAGCCCGAGCGATAAGCGCAAAGTAGCCCCCGTCCGGATTCGCCTTTCCTTCCCTTCTTCCGCGAAATCCGCGGGCCGCGCTCGTAAATACGCGGCTAATTTAGCGATGATCGCGTAAAATACGAGCGCGAAGCCTGCGGTTCGCAGCCCTCCCCGATAAAAGCCCGAGTTTTTAATTTACGCCTCCGCCTCTCCTCTCTCTCTCTCTCTCGTATACCGCCTAAACGCACATGTAAGCCATCGGCTATTAATAAGGCGGTAGAGTCGACGAAAATACAACGGAGGACCGAGGAACGAGGCTGTGCTCTCTCTCTCTCCTCTCGGCCGTCTCTATTGTTTTCCGAGTGTATTTTTTTAAGCTCGAGCTCGTTGGGGTTCGGTCGGTGCAGGTCGAATGGGAATCGGCCTGCTTTTTTGTTTATCTTTGGCGCAGCGCGACCGGAAGATTTATGAATAATTAAGAGTCGTCGACGGGGAAATATCGGGCGCCGACGGAAAAAAAATCGTTGCGGCCTGCGGTACACTCTGTTTCACGGAAGAATATAGGCTGAAAATAAAGTTTATCTTAAACTGAGCTTGCTTCCTTTATTTTTAAGCTAAGAGAGTACGTTTGAGAATGAAATTTTTATTTGATTTTTTAAAAGATAATTTATGATTTTGCCGTATCGACTGTCAAAAAATCTGTATAATAAGCTTTGCAACAGATTTTAAAGTCATATAATATGTAATATGTATCCCATAGACTTTTTTACAGTTTTTTAATTAAAAATAAGTTCAAAGTGCATAACGTATTTTTTAAGAAATGAAAGAAAATCATCGTTATTACCGTTAGTAAAGTTTAGATCGTGTAGCTTAACCAGAAATTATTGAAAATAAAATTACAATAATGTCGCAAATCACGCAAAGGCCTTCGATTCGAAATTCTCTTTCGAAAATCACTGCTCAAGAAACAAAATCAGCGAAACTGTCAAAACGAAAATGGCGTAACCCAAGCAAAAAAAAAAGGTTATTTCGGTCAAAATGTTACTGTCAAAATTATTTAAAAGTATTATCGCACAGCCACCCAAGCACACGCTCCGATTTTTACCCCTTTGCCATTTCGCCTCGAAATCCTCGTCGGACGGAAAAGGACAGAGATGCTCGAATACGTACGACACCATTCAACCGTTCTCGGCCAAGCCCTGCTCGAGGAAGAGCGATTGCGCCGCAAAAAAGGCGCTGGAGCGCAGGAAGCAGGAGTGCGAGAATTGCCCGAAAATACCGCCGGGACCAGTAATTGCACTTTTTTTTTCTTTTGTAAAAAATTTGTTTTTTTTTTGTAAGGTTGTAGGGAGGGTTATATTATGTAGGCGGACTAGAAAAAGCTACTTGCGGTGTAAATATAGTGTGTTTAGATTAATTAATGTTTGTTTTTATACTAATATTAACTGCGTATAATATTGATATTTTTTAACCTAGAAGCTCAAAGAATCAATTAACAAAATTATTAAAAGATTATTATTTAAATAGATACTATGCATTAATACATATATATATTTTAGAAAATTCTTCAAATTTCTGTATAAAATAATCACAGAGCTAAACATTCTCTTCCACGTATTGAAATCTAGAAATAGCTCTTTCATCTTTCAAACGCACGAATTACAAAGCACAAAGCTTTTTTAACGCAACTAGTTTTTAAACAAATACCGCAAGATCGCACTTCCAATAATCACCGAAAGAGCCAACAAAAGTAAATTGAGCTCGAGCGAATAAAAAGAAAATCCCAATTCTCAATTGACAGTGCAAAGACGCCCCGCTGAACGGTCCGGCGGTCTTTAACAAGGCGCTGGCCGAAATCCGGCGCGAGGCCCTCGACCTGGAGATGCTGACCAGCACCTCCGCGAACAGCCTGGCGAGCGCGATGCTCGCGGAAATGTCCCACCAGAGCCTCTGCGAGAAGAGCCGGATAGAGGCATCGTTCGCGGAGATCGAGACGAAGGTGCGCGACATCTGCCAGCTCAGCCCCACCTGCGGCGACACGAAGAGGAGGGAGGGATTCAAGCTCGCCCTCAAGTACACCAAGGAGTTTCAGGTTCGATTTCGTATCTTTGGCCGCTTCGTGGAACTTTACGGGGGTTGTTGTCCTATTAAAAATTGTATCTGGGTATTCATAAAATAAAACTCGGAATTCTCAAAATCCGTCAGAGATGGGAGTCCGAAAACGTGGCGGGCTGGCAGACCCTCGAGTGCAATCTGGAACGTCTCAGGTGCAAGATAAAGGAGCGAACGGACACCGCCGTGGAGATCGTGCAGACCTGCAGAGGCTGCCTATCCCCCCAAGCTCTCGTCACCTGCACCCAGGCGGCGGCCAAGGACGCCGAGTGCATCCTCGAGATCACCCGGGAGTTCCTGAACAAGGAGATGAGGAGGTGGGAGGAGTTCAAGGCGAGGTGCATCGCCGAGAACACCTCCGAGCTCGTCAAGATCATGGGCAACTTCGACGCCGACACTCAGGGCTTCTCCAAGGAGCTCACCAAGCTCGCTTGCGAGCTGAAGAAGAAACACAGAAAGTGCTGAAGCTCGGTAACGAGTTTTAAAAAGGGAAACTATTTTTCTTTTGGGGCTTCTTCGCGGACGGACTGCGTTTCGTGACCTGTTTTGTTATTTGATTTGAAACGACCGCCAGGCTGCGAGGGAGTATTTTATGCACGTCGATTGTTTTGAAAATTTTTTTGAAAACGGAAGAAAAACAAAGTAACAACTGCTGTAAAATAACTATTTTTGATAAAAATTCATTTGTAAATAATACATAAACTTATGTTTTGTACAAATTATACAGTTAACGTTAGTGAATTTAGCGTTATTTTTTAAAAATTTTTCATACAACATAAAAAATAAAGATTGCATAATTTTAATAATAGTTTTATCGACTTTCTTTTTTACCCAAAGTTTCAATGAACCTTCGATAAAGTATCTAAAATAGAAACTCGTCTCAAAGCCACAGCATAAATCGTCAAACCTATTAAACTTTAACGTTTTTAAAAGCGGCTTGAACGTCAACAGCGGGTAACCCCTCAGGAAAACATTGCAGGATTAATCACCTACTAACTGAAAATAACTTTACTACATGCATATTTCATTTTTTGCTTACCGCCGATATCCGTATACAATCAAAATATATTAGCACATTCACCTTAGCATCATAAAATTCCCCCGTTTCCCTCTACGAAATCGTTATCCCTTAAAATCCCTTCCAAACTCACCGTCGAAGAACGAGGAAATCCTGCTGGGACTCGGCGGCACCGACGACGCTCCCGTCAAAAAGGCTCGCTTCACCTTGTTCCACTTGGAGTCCTGCCTCTGGAGCTTGGGGATCTGTCGCTCGGTGCCGATCGCCGCGGCGGACGATCTGCGCCTCTCCCTCAGGCTGGAGGGGACGGCGGTGGGGCTGCTGCTGTTGTGACGGGCCTTGCTGCAGGCGGAGGAGTCGAGGTCCTCGGAGCGCTCGTCGGTCGAGTTGGAGTCGAGCTGCTGCTGGGAGGAGGTGGGCGGCGAGACGGACTCGGGGGAGGAGACGCTGCGCAGCTCCTCGTTCGACGGGACGGTGATGGTCAGGGTGGGCGTCAGGCGGCGCGAGGCCAGGTCGACGATCTCGCAGGGGCTGCCGGTGCTCGAGGCTCGGACGGATAGCGGAACGGTTAGGGAGGCCTCGGACGTTGTTGTTTGGACGCGGGGCTTGCTGCCGCTGCTGCTGCTGTGCTCCGATATGAAGATCTGGAAGGGTTCGAAGGGTTTCTTTTATAAATATGGGGAGGAATAGGCGTTTACAAATTCCATTTCTATTAGCTCAGTAATAGATAGTCTTAACCGAATGTCCGAATTACTTTTATAATGCGTCGTAAAGAAAGTTTTAACGAATAATCAAAAATCATCTGAATGAAGCTCTTACTTCGTGAGGCATATCGGAGGACTCGAGACTCGAGAGCGAGTAACCGTCCTCGCTGCGCAAGCTGCCCCGTGGCACCGGTCGTCGAACGTTCTCTCGTCGGGACTGAATAATGTCTTTCACCATTCCCCAGGGAGTTTTGTGCCCCTTCTCCAATCTCCTACTGACACTGTCCTAAAATAAAGCATCGGGGATTAGATTTTTTTTTCTTTTTTTTTTTTAAGCAACATTGTACAACCGCGCGGCGAGTTGCAACACTTTTCGGGGGCTTACTCTGGAGTGCTGAGTGGCGTATTGAATGTTGTGAGGAATGATAAGTTCACTGTCGAGAGATCTATTCCTGGGCCCCGGATCGTCTTCGGTGTCTCGCGTGGTCGCTCGTGAGGCGTGAGTTCTTTTACGAAGCCCTGAAAAATTGATTTTAATCTTGTTGATGATAAGTTTCGTTGTAAACCGATTTATTGGGATGTCGATTGGCAAGTTCGGTATTTGTTAAAATGTGTAGTTTCTCCAAGTCAAAGTGCAAAACTGTTCGAAAGAAAAGAAAATACAAACACTGCTTTCAGGAAGATATGGAATCTGTGACAGAGAATCGTTTCACTTGGCTTTATGTAAATTACGCTTTAGCAAAAATTAACATAAGAGAATAAAATAAGTTTCTATTTAAAAAAGCAATATTTCCTTTAGTTAAAACGCCAAACAATTTGCACAATATTGAAAAGGTTAAGTTTGGGAAAACCCACTTATTTGAAATAAGAAAAAGTGGAAAACTAACGCTTCGAAAGTCAGATTCCAAGTTACGCGAGTACTAAATAAGCATTCGTTGAATAGGGAAACACGAAATTTCAACAGAGTAGATTATCGCGAGGGGAGAAAAAGAAAACTAACACAAAGAAGCTAAAATAAATGGTTCCTTTGTGAATGAATTGTTTAAACAGATTTAACAAAGACAGTTATTTAAGAAGTCTAAACACCTAATAGATTAAGAATAAAACCAATGTTAATAATAAAGCAACCACATTTAAAGTGACGATTAAGCTTATTAAAATGTATATTTTATTCCAGTTACGTAAAATTGAAAGAGACGCATATATCACTGGTTTCAGAAAAATATAGTGTCCACAAAAAAAAAATCACATCTACAGCGAATGCTTCAATATTATTACCGTTAAAGAACAAGTGTTGTGTAAGTGCCGGTGAACATATAATAAAGTGTTTTCACTGATAGATAAATACACTTTCTTAACCGCACTTTATTTTAGTTCATTGGACTGAGGTTAAAAGTAACAACGCTTAGAGAGTTCTCTATTGCCACTTACAAGTGGATTGAAATTTTCATCTTACATCACGAGTCACATATACTGCATGGCTTTTATGTTTCATAAATAAAATTTTGATTACAATAATACACGATTTGTTTAAAAATCAATAAAATTAATAAACATAAAAATTAATAGAAAATAAAAAATTATAGAATTCGAGAAGTTTTTTAACAAAAAATACATTACGTTCTCCCAAAGTTCTCACATATAATTTTTCTAATGACCTGAGATTACCGAGATCAATAAAAAGATTTCCATCAAAACCTAAAACATTTCACCTTAAAACCCTTTTTCCAAATACACGAAAACATCCTCCGAATCCACTTAGCGGCAACCACTCATCTACTCACCACTGTAAACGTCGTCCGTCGACGAGGACGACGAGAGAGTCCCGGGACTCGGCGGTCCGGAGTGCTCGGCGGTCCTCGGCGAGGAGCCCGTCGGCGTGGTGGCGGTCGTCCCCGCCTCCCCCGGCTCCGGCAGCCTGAGAAACCTCGCGCCGTCCTGGTCGATGGCCTCGAGGACGACGTTGCCCAGGGCGTTGGTGCTCCCTCCGGCGCCGATCCCCGCCCTCTCCCACTTGAACGCCGCCTTGACCTTCGTCCACTTGCTGACCTTGGGCGGGGCGGTGCCGTAGAGGGCGAGCGAGTTCCGCTTGCCAGGCTGGAGGTGGCAGCTGGACCGCTTGGTGGTGCTGCCGCCGAGCAGCGGTCGATTCGCCTCGGTGCCGATGGACCGGCTCCGCTGCCTGGCCATCGGCGCCCGGAAGCTGCGGGCGCGCGCCACCTCGTGGCTCGGGGTCGCCGGCACCGTCGACGGCTGCTGCAGGCTCGCCGAGGAGGAGGAGGACTGCTCGAGCATCGCCGAGAGCAGGGACTCCGCGAACCCGGTGTCCTCGTCGGGGAGGCAGGGCTCGACGCCGCTCTGGTAGAAGCTGCGCTCGGTGCTGACCTCGAGGCGGCGGGAGGCTCGGAGCCGCTCGAGCTCGCGGACGTGACGGAAGAGAAGGGCATTGCGGTTGCGGAGCTCGAGGATCTCGGCGACGAGGGCGTGCAGTCGGTCGAGGTGCTGGAAGGCGCCGTCCGAGGCTAGGAAGGCCTCCTCGTAGCCGCTGGGGGGCCGCTCGTTCTCCTTCTTCGACTCGAGGGGCTTGCGCTTCGGGGAGCGCTCGCCGCTGGTCTTGTCCGGGTCCTGGTGCGGGTCGGGCGGCGGGGTCGGTAGCTTCTCCGTCGGGTCGAAGCGCCGCTTGCGTTTGCGGACGCCGCGGGAGGAGGACGGCCTGGATTTGGGGGTGCGCGGCTGCAGCAGGTCGGGCTGCTTCGGCTCTGGGTGCTGCTGAGCCTCGGCCGAGGTCGAGAGTCGTCGCTTGTCAGACATTGGAGTGGCTGGCGATGATTGTTCGCATCTTCTTTCGACTGTGGATTTTAGGTGGATTCGCTTTACTTCTTGAGAGGGTCGTTGGTTTTTGAGGATGCGATCGCGTGAATGGTCCTTGATGAATTGAGGAAAACTTTTGAAGCACTTTGTCTGAACACTTTTTTGTTGGCCATCGTTTGCTTATCTCAGTGGAAATGCAGCGTAGAATTAGAAAAATAATTTTTCGGCCGTGAACTGCCTTCAATTAAGTTGTCTGACTATATTATATAGTAAAAAATTGAGATCAGTCTACTGATTAACAATAGACTATAGTTTGTAAATGGATTTATTGTCTTTATAAAAAGTTCTCGGCGTGTTATTAAAGATAATTTTTATCAATGTTTGTCTAAAAAAATATTTATAGTTTTTTCAAATTAATTTATTCACTTCACTAATTTAAAGACAAGTGTCAGATATTTGTTTGCGCCTAACAGATTTGCTTAATGATCTCTGGTACCTTAATGAATAATTTATTTAACTATTCTTGAGGTCTGTCACGTTGTATCATCTGATGTGCATAACAATCGAGGATGACTAACTGCTATTATAATGTTGATACGAATCTTCGTGTAAATCTTTTATTACTGTAACTGAAATATTTAAAAACATTTCAATTATTTCATTAATATTTAAAGAATACAAAAATGGTTTACTAATAAGTATAAAATGTTTAAATGTGATTTTATCTACTTTAAATGATCCTTACAATTACTATTCTGTTGACTTTACGATCCACAAAACAATGAGGCTATTGAGACCTGATTTAGAATCGATTAAAATATGACTCGAATAATTCTATTGTTTTAATCCGCCTTCAATACTTTTAATACTTTTTATTTAACAATGATTGTCAAGTAACGCAGCAAGCATAAAAAATATCCTACAAAAAATTTTAGCCAAGATGTATTTTAGATTTCTATTTTAACAAGTTTTATTAATAAACCCGCGCTAAATCGGTTCCATGTACGTTCACGAGTTCAAATGTCATAAAATTAAAGACAGATCTTTTTACTGTCATTTTAATTCAAGCCCGCGCCGAAGTAACTTTAAATGCAAAATCCGGGGTGCAAAAATACCGTTTTATACACTCGATAAATTACGAAAATAATTTCCATTTAACCGCGGGTCTCTGAACCCCTGCGAGGAAGTAAGCCTCTTTAATCAAAATAATTCTAAATTTTGACCGCAATGTCCAGTTAAAAAATGATAATTTCAAAACCTCGAACAGAAACACCCAAGTCTGCCAAACTATCCTGCCTCGCACGTAAACAAATACATTTCCCAATCAGCAGATATTTACGTTTTTTTTTTTGAAAAACCCGTTCACAGCCAATTCACGAAGTCTCTCTCGCACAATCGAGCCGCACCGGACCACCTCGCACACCGAACATTTTTCACTGTATCCGCGCCGAAAGCCCCCGGAAATCCGTGGCGATCCGCCGGCAGAGCACTCCTCTCTCGTCCAACTTACGGGGGGCTCGGCTGGCGGCGAGAAAGCTTTCCGCTCGCGCGGCGGCCGCGACGCTTCGGCCACGCGGCCATCTAAAAGGCCCGTGGCGCTCTCTCGCTCTGGGGGCGATTTCCGACGGCGGCGGCGGCTGCGGCGAAAGTGTGTCTGTGCCTCGGTGTTGCACCGTCCGGCGCTATTTTCGGTCGGCGGCGGCCGCCGCCGACATATTTCCGACTTGCGGGCGTCGAGGCGACGCACGCGCCTCTCTTCCTCTCTCTCTCTCTCGGAGCGAGCGAGATTTCCCGAGAGAAAATCGGCGCGCGTGATTGTAACCAGCCTCGCGCTCCGGCTACCTGACGACTACTGGCGCGAGGAAAGAAAAGCTCGCGTCGCCACCGAAGAGCCGCAGAGGAGGAGAGCGGAGGGAGAGAGAGAGAGAGATTTCGGTTCCCTCTCGTTTTTCGCCTTCTTTATGCCTTTTTATTTTCGGTCTCCGCGGTTTCTGGATACGAGCGGAGTGGCGAGCACGCGCCCCGACCGCCAGTCAGAGCGTGAGTGCGCGCGAGCTTTGGAAATATGGACTTTTTTCACGACGATTTTCCGAGGCCGGGAGGGCGGACTTTTGGCGAGGCGGAGGCTCGACGATGATTGATACTTGGGACTGTTTGGAGGGATTGGAGTTGTTGTCAGTTTTGAGCGATATTTTGAAGAATGATTTTTTTTTTTTTGTAAGAGCGTATTGGAGATTTAAAAAGATTTTTAAAGAAATTTTTAATTTTTTCTATATATAATTATATTACTGGGATTAGCAAAATTAGAGGTAAACACGTTCAGTAAATTACAAATAAGACGGAAACAGTTAGTGCGCTTCGTTCAAGCTGATCGTTCTAACTGCTCTAGTGTTAAAAGCTATTTAAAGATTGAGTAAACACTTTCAGGAATTTAAAAAATTCGAAGTCATTGATGCAATATTGATGCTCTAGGTAGTAAATTTTGGATTCACATCGTCCATTCAGGATAAACCGAGGCTAAATCGATCTGTTTTTACATTGCCGCGCGAAATTTTTCTCTCCTCCCAATTATATTATACGTTGCGTGAAAAAAAAAAATTCTAATCTCGTTTTAGAAAGAGTACAGTAGAATCGGTTCGGTATAGTCAGACACTTCTACAAACACATCCAACCTGTATTCGAGTTGTTTATAAATCGAAAGAAAAATTCCACTTCCACTCCCACCTTTAAAAATACACTTTATAATTTTTGCATTTAACATTTACGCTTTCACAGCTCGCTCGAATGAGCCTTCGCGGCCCGATTAACGCAATACAAGCGTGAAAAACCTTCTCAGCCACTTAGATACGCTAATGCCCGGCTTTGTTGAAAAGCTGACCACTTCATTTAGACGTTCGAAACTGAAGCGTTAATTAATCCGTCTTAATATCAAATTTGGCAAAGAGCACTCGGCCCGATACCCGACGAACAAAGATCTCAAAACGCCCCGCGGCCGATCGAATAAAAAACTAGGCGAGAGGAGCTGCTATTTCGAAAACCGAAGCTCCCGTATCCGTCGGGCAAAGAGATCCATAACGAGAATTTACATAATTCAAGCGGCAGCCTCTCCTTGATAGTCCCACTAATCTCGCTCGCTTTCAAGAAAGACAGAGAGAGCGGACGAGAGCGGCGGAGAGCTTTTGCCGGCCGAAAATAGCGCGCCTTCCTCTCGCCACGCGGAAGCCTCGGCCGCGGAGAGCTGCACATCTCCCTCTCTCTCTCCTCGGCGTTAAGAGAATGAAAGCTCGCGGCCACATTCCGCCTCTCTCGAGCGACGCGGCTCGAGAGCAATCGTGTGTTTATTTACGCCGGGCCGATTTTCCCGATGCCGCGACGTCTCCCCCCTCGCGACTCTCCCCCGATTTCGGCGCGGTGACATTGTTGACGGAGGAACGGTGGAGGAGGAGGCGGATTAGAGCCAAGATGCTGGGCGAGGAACGAGGTTGCTGACCGACTGCCGAGCGGTAAGACTGCCCGACGGTCTGACTCTCGATTTGGCTTATCGAGGATTTTGGATTATTGGTATAATGGGGAAGTTGGCTTGCATTTATTCAAGTTATTAGACCGCGATCGTTTTTTGCGGGTGTTTGGAAGAGAGTCAGTTTTGCTTAAATCTTTTCTACTTATGAAAGAACGGAGAACCGATTGAGCTTCTCAGTGTCAAAATGTGGAAATGATTGATGTTCGGACAGTCGTATAAAATTATTTCAGACCAGATAATAAAAAAAATAGTGTATTAAGCAAAATTGAAATCACACTGCGAGAATTGACAAATTATTATTTTTTTTTCTTCAAAGCTTGTACATTTCACATAATAAATTTTGAATTGGAAACTGTCTTGATTACAATTATTTAAATTACAATAAAAGGCTAATTTTCTTCACTAACACTAATTTAATGTTTTGAAAATAAATATTAGCATTGCATCGATTAAACGTCGACATTCGCGGGTATTTGCTAAACTATTCGAAATAGTCCCCGATGTAGCTGCAAAATTTAGCGAAAAAGAAACCCCAACGACTCTATATTTGCTTCTTTAATGACCAAAGCAATCGAAATCTGCGCATGAGAAAATCCGCCACGTCTGCTTTCCATCACGTACTGTTTTTAGCTGAACATTCGTCTTTCGCGAAATCGCGTATTTCCTGCATATTTCAAGTTTCTCGGGTGCGACCCACAATTTCTGTATTCTGCTTAATCGCGCGGGAATTTGCAGAAAAATTCTGGTTTATTTTCAAGACTAAGAATAGGAATATTTTCTGGTTTTGTTGCACACAGTTTCGATGCATTCATATTTCTGTTAATGAATGAATTGAGAACATACTGAAAAGAAGTAAAATTAATTTTTAAAAAAAGACGTGTACTGAATTTTTATTATTACTGAAATGTTATAGAATGCAATTTATGTTTAATTAATCTTTTAAACAGCCCAAAAGCTATAGGATATGTATAACATAAACAGTCAAAAAGAAAAATTTTATTAATGATATTCACCTATTTTTAGAATAAAGCTTTTCCTTTACTCTTAAGCTTCAGTTTTAAAATGTTAATTTACGACATATTAGTTGTTCTAAAAACCATCGTTCACGACCTGCAGACCGCGTGCCTTCGACCTTAAAATCTGCGCCAAATAGTCGTGACGTGTTGCATTCGATCGTCTCGGTCAAGTGGGCTTAGGATATAATATGCGACAAGTTGAAGTAGTGCCAAAGCTGATTAAGCGAGTCGTATATTTTCTTAGCCCTCCCTCATTACGACTCACCGGGCATTAAGCAATAATTAATTAATATCCGCGACGACGTGAATTTTCTCTGTGAATTACTTGTTTGTGAATGATGGCACAAAAAAATACTCGATGAAGCGAGAATTTTCTCATTAAAATTTATTTACTCGAGACTATTCAAAATACATTTTGGCATATTCTCTCATACAGACTTAGATATCATTAGGTAAAATTATTTTTATATTATAAAACCCAAATTATCCGTTTAGTTATGCACAATCCTTTTAATTTTTCTAAGCAATGTTAGACACATATCTAACTGCAAACAAATGCTTTTAAAACTTTTTAATTTTGATTAACGATATTACTTTAAGTATACAATAATCAATAAATAGACTTGAAAATTACTTTTCAATCAATTTTATTTACAGTATACCAGCAATAATATAATTAAAATTTTAATAAACTAATAATAAATAAAATAATTTAAAATTTTCTATTTCTACAAGTATTTAAATATGTTCTGATATAAATCTTCCAAAAATGTAAATAAACAAGTGCGCAACATTTTAAACTAATTTGACAATTTAATGCTAGGGTGAAACTTTGGAGCCCTTGTTTACTTTGCCAATTTATACGCGTCATTTAAACAAGCGTATCGTAGCCGCATAGTTTAACGGCTCCTAGAAATAATACACACGAAGCTTCGACGGAATCGTTTTGGATTCTTCGCGAGCTTCCTACAATCATACGTACGATGGCCCCTGCCGGATTTCCCAGTGGCGTTTATTTGCTAGAGGTTAAAGCCGCAATTGCGTAAGGGAGATAGCATTGTATATGAGTGATCGAATCACGCTCTTTTTTCGTTGAGAAAATTTTTCGGTACCGTATAGTCCAGGTTTTCGCAAATATTTATCGAGCACAATCGGTCATAAGTCGATATTTAGAATTCTGAAAAGCGCCAGAGTATAAAATAGATTCATCATAGATTTCTTACTGCATTTAACATTTTTTACGACTTAAATTCGTAGGATTCGCTTTTAATATTTATTACTATAAATATGTATTCCAAATCTCATAGCGATTTTACAAGTAAATCGTAGCATAAAAGTGGAGTTTCAATAAAATACAAATAAAAGAATTATTGTACAAGTGAATATCCGTTATTGTATAATTAAATTTATAATTTTCGAATTACTGTAAGATTAACGCAAAAGAAAAATGTATAATGTATAATAAATTTGAATTTGTTAAATTTGCTTCAACGTACTTTTTAAATGAAAAATATCACATGTTGAATTAATAAGATGCTTTTTTAACCATGATAATATTTGCTGGGTCGTAAGTCTAAAAATACAGAGAAACTGCACTTTTTACAAGAATGAGAGATTCAACCGCTAACCGCTATTACCGATATCCATTTTGTCCTTGCCTTATAAGTACTGTCACGATTGTAACTCTACGTGCAATATGTATTTGAAATTCATACTTGTGATTATCATTTTCTTTAATTACATTTCTAAAATATAATTTTCAATTTAAGTTTGATTTATTTAAATAAAACATTTATTGTAACAAAATAATGCAAATGAATTAAAAACTATTTATCATTGCCTATTTGTTTTTCAATTTTAATTTACAATAATTAAAAATAAATTTTGAAAATATTAACTGATAATAGATAAGAAGAGCAATTTCAAAATTCATGAATATTGAACTGTGATTAAAATTTATAATAAATATTCTAAATACGTTTTATTTTTTAACTTTAGTTTTATTATAGAGTATTTTTAACTGTATAATAATTATAAGATTATTGTGAGTGTATTTTATAAAAAATGATTTGTTTTGGAATAAAGAAATTTTTTTGATTCCAGAGTTTTGTCAATATTTATTTGATATATAAATTAACAATATTTTAAAATATGGATAATAAATAATTTACGGAATAAAAGAAGACATATAAAAAATTTTTTTATTAAAAGTGGCTAGAAAAAACACATATGTATTCTAATCTAGATTAGAGGAATTCTTCGAAAATACTTCTTTATAAGTAGTAATGTTACAGTATGTGAAGTAATCAATAATTTTATTGCAGCTTAGTTTTCTGCAAAGTAATTTGTACGACCCACTTTACGCATCCTTGAAGTACTCCTTTGATCCAACAGGGTCAGGCTTCATGGTTTTCTTACCAGGTTTCCAGCCAGCTGGACAAACTTCACCATGTTCATCAGTGAACTGGAATGCTTGTACTAATCTGAGAGTTTCATCGACAGATCTGAAATCAATACAAATTCACATTATTAACATTGGTTATTAAATTAGACTGTTAAAATTCAGAATGAGCCAAATTTTGATATACAATAAAAGAAACTTTTTATGATTTGAATCTAAAATAAAAGTTTGTTTATAATAGATATATATGACACTAATTTAAATATAAAGAATAAATTATACTTAATTTTTTTTTTAATAAAAATCGAATAAATGTAAAATGTAAATGTAATACAATATAATAGAAAAAAAAGAAATTCTGTACCTTCCTACAGGGAGGTCATTGATGGTGACCTGTCGAAGGTTTTGCTTTCCGTCAATAATGAAAAGACCACGGAAAGGAATACCAGTTTCTTCATCAAGCACTCCATAATCACGTGCAATTTTTGAGCTCTTGTCGGCAAGTAAGGGGATGTTCATTTCACCCAAACCTCCTTGTTTGCGTGGTGTGTTGACCCATGCAAGATGACTGAAGTGGGAGTCAGTTGATGCAGCGATCAGTTGAACTCCTATGGCTTCAAATTCTTGAGCACGATCTGAGAATGCAATAATCTCAGTCGGGCAGACGAAAGTGCTGAAATGCAAAATTAACATTTTTTATTTTTTTGCAGTGCATAATGATAAGCTTTTAATATTTTCACAAATTTATGCAATATCTAATATCAGTCTTATGTAAGATTTAAAACAATTTAATCAAAACTTGAAATCTTCAGAATATTCTACGTGACCCTGTTATCTCTATATTTTATTACCACTTCCCTTTATTCTTTATAAAACATAAGAAATTAATTAATTCAGTCTTTAATAAATAATATTCAATTCATTTATAAGAATATTGTTAGTTAAAGGATATTGTAAGCATGTATTGTTAATTTCTATTATTTTTTTTAAATTAATTTCTATTATTGAATCATATTATGATTTCTTATCTACTGATAAGAAATCACACAGTTTTTGTGATAAATTTCCATCAACGAACATCTGAAAACTTTAAAATTATTATAAAATATGCTTACAAGTCAAGAGGGTAGAAAAACAGAACAACATATTTGCCCTTGTAATCAGAAAGAGAGACTTCTTTAAACTGTCCCTTAACAACAGCAGTTCCCTTGAACTGTGGAGCAGGCTTCTGAATGGCCGGAACAGGCATGTTGATTTATGAGCTGAAACAAAATTTTTATATGTTTATTGATGATTTACTCATTTTCATCATAATTAGCAGAAAATAAAAATCAATGTTTAAGAAATAACTTTAACTAAAATCAAATTAGCAAGTTAATTAATACTTTGTAATTAAAAGAAAACAAAGTCATTTTGCAGTTGCACAAAATGTATCTGCTTAATAAAAAAGAATTCCCGTAGAGGCAATAAAAAAAAACTCATAACAGCGGTATGTGGAGTATATAAAACCGCATCAGATCGAAAAAAAACTTCCGCATCAATGCGAATTTTAATGAGAGACGGCAAAGTCATGAAAAATTCAAAACAATAGCGCAACAAGCTTTACAATAAGATTCGATCGAGTGGGGAAAAAAAAGCGCACGGCCGAACATGTACACGCCTCTAAGCTCTAATACACGCACGTTTACACGTCGCGACCTTCGTTGGCCAGCGAGGAAACATCTAGAACGGCGCGCAATTTTGCGAAATATCCTTCGACGCTCCTGGGAAAAGCGTCGAGCGAGAAAAAGCTAGCGGCCGGGTTACGTAATACACCGCGAAGGAGACCACTGTGCGAGTGTCACGTCTTCGCAATTGAGAGCAAAGATGAAAGGCGCAGGTGAAATCAGCCCGAGGGGCTGGGATTTCTCTGCCGCAGAGAAGTGCCCGTGTGCCAACGGTACCTTCGCAGACAAAAAAAAAAGTACGTTACACTTTCGAATCGTCCGAACAAAGAAGGAATTGATGAATCTTCGCAAAAGTGACGCAGACCAGAGGCTCGCGTTATCTTTCGCAGATAAACGCAACGAAATGACGAAGCAGTAATTCAGATATGCGCCTTTTCACTTACTTAATTAGCGGACCCTTGCAGAATCGTCGAGTGCGAAAAACGTGGTTGCTTCCTCGACACCGGCGGTACTCGGAATGAGAAGGGGGCAGCCGGCAACCGGCTTGCGAGGCGGTCGAAGTAGACACGGCTCGTGGATGACGCTGTATTATTCGCGAGTTCACCGGTGGGGGAAGCGATTACACTCGCGAATACGTCGCGTGATCATGCGTTCAACACGTAGCTCGTGGCGGGAACATTCGAAAATTATTCGCGAATTTGGGCTGTTTTTCTTTTATTTTAAAATGCATTTTAAATTAGAATCGTTATAAAATTGAAATTATTTAGAAAATTTAGTTCGGCAAAACTTTTAAATAGAATCTCAGATTTTATTACCATTATTAAAATTAAAAAACTAATAAATTGGTTACATTACTACTAAAAGAACACCGCAAACAGATTACTTCGAAATGGATTCTGATCCGCAAAGTTTCCTTCCGATTGGCGGAAGTCATGGGTAATTTGTGCAAATATTACTTCTTTGCAAACAGTTGCAATAGGTAGCGACATTGAGAAATCAATTATAGAGATGAGTCAACAATTTTAATTTCTTATTAGCAAATGCAAAATTGAAGTAGTGAAGGATTAGATTGTATTACGTATAAAACTGCAAAAGTATCATGAAAATAATTTACGTCTAGCAGGATACGCTGCGAAATTAATCTTAAATATGTGTTGTATTGAAAGTTACTTACTCCTGCTGTTTATAACTAACTGTATCTTTTTAGAATAAAATGGAGTTAATAATGTATATATATACTAATAATTATTAGCTATGATGTTTATTTCTTTTTAGATTCAATTGTATTACTGTTAAATTTGATAACGGAAATAATTGTCGATCAAAAATTGAAATTATTATATTTTATAATCTTTTTTTCATCATTTCCCTCTTAATTATGAAAAGGATTATTGTCTGGAAATATGAATGCGCATTATTCATAAGCCTAGTAATATTCATATTGAATGTTATCTTTACATTTTATATTTACGGATTATATATATATATATATGTAGAGATAAATTACGGTTTCTTTTGACTTAGTTGACGCAAGACTATACGATTTAAATGGTCATAATATGTATATCTTCATATTAACTGACGCTTGTTGATAATCTTATACTCGTACAAGTTATCGGATTATTATCACAACTTGTTTCCTTTACAAAAAATGATTTTTAAGCGCTATAGAAAAAATTAGATTTTCGAAATTATCTTTCAGAATTATTTCAATAAAGTTACAATCGGAAAAAACTCCAATATTACCTTTAATATCTTTCTCAATTTTAGCACGGAATCATTAAAATCTCGTCGCAGTAGAAACAGATAAATTTAGAAAGGCATTTGATTTTAGTTGCCTAATGGCACCTATTATGACTAATTTTTTCATCACTTCCTATGATTTGTACTAATTAAAGTTATTTAATATACTACAGGAATTATCACGGATAATTGTTATTTTCTTAAAATAAAAATACTTATAATACAATTTTATTATTAATTCAATATAAAATTTAATTTTTTTCAATTATTATTTAATCTTTTTTATTTAAGTTGTCTTAAAAATCAAACACTAACATTAACATTGTAGGATTATTGCTTATTTCCACGCAGGAGAACAAATTGTAGTTCCTTGAAATTAAAATTCTAACGTTATTATGTAAATGAACTACTAAATATTGTACGAGGTATTATGAGTTTGATTTATAAAGTTATTTATTACGGCTGTTATACTTATATGAATAGTAAACATTAAAATTTTTATGACTGATTAAATATTCTTTGAAAAGTTTATTGAAGAGTAAATTATGTTGAGTTACATTTATATACTATAAGACTTCAGAAATCAATAACTTTATTTACTGTAGTTATATAACAAAGTATGATTCCGCATTAAACCTGAGAATTTTTACAAAAATATTTCACATACATGCAAATTATTAAATTTTTCTCTTGAACTTTATAGTTTGAGATACTGAGCTTTGTGTTGACAAAAGAATTACATGTTGCTTAATCAAAAACACATATTGCTGACTCAAAATTCGTGTCAACAAATCGTACGCGAAAATTTCCAGAAGTAAATCATTAAAAAATTAACAAGATTTACAATATTCAGTTTTTAGAACAACGATTAGAACACAATCCGGTTGAATTAAAGTTCATGAATCGTCTATTTTTTATTTAAAAAGTATTAATTATAATGATAGATGATGGAAGTTTGTACATTATTATTATCAGTACATAATTGCATTAAAAAGTAAAAAATTAAAGTATAATTTAAATTGTAATTATAATGTTCTTATTTAAACATCGTTAAATAAAATTAATAAATCGATTTTATTACATGTTTGATCGAAACGTAAGCCTGTGGGAAATGCGAATAAAACATCCTGGATTAGAGATATTGTATGAAAAGCCGAAGCTATGGCTGAGAATGTATAAAATCTCATGTGAAAAGATAAAGCTGATTGACTTTTACTTGTTCAAAAGTTCAATTGAAGCGAATTTCAACAAAAGATGTGTAAAATCCATTTGCAAAAATAAGAAAAATGAATTTTGTTGAAATGCATCTATTTCCAAATAATTCAGAAAAATTAAATTAACATAATAATTTTCAATAAAATGAATTTATCTATTTGAAAAACTTGGCACAGAAAATTTCAATCACTATTTGAGATATTTTTAACCACATAGGTATTTCTAGTTGTTTAGGAGCTTAAGTGTCAACTGCTACTGTGTGCCTACCATGTTTAAGTTTTAAATTTCGCGCCTGCCCAAACAGGACAATACTCTTGAGAACTAACCGTAATGCTGATTGCTGACTTTTCAACGGTCGGTCGGTCCGGCTTGTGGCCGGGTACCGGTGCAGTGGTTATAAACATAACCTTTTATTTTATTGTTGTTATTGTTGTTTCATTTTTTCTAAATATTTGAATTTTCTTCATTATTGAAGGTAGGCAAAGTTTTCTAATTAAAATTGTCAAAAAAACAATATTATGATTTTACAATCGATGATATATTTAAATTTTTTCATTTAATTTAAAATATTGTTTAACTGTTTCTTACTGTTATGATATTAGAACAAATTTAAATTATATGCACATCATTACTTTATAGAAATAATGTAGCAAAGTAATAAAAGTTAATAAATAAAATATATAATTTTTAGAATGGCTGGAATAGTGCAGTATGTTATTGTTAGAGGAGATCTTATAAAAACTTTGGAGTGGCCTCTAGGAGCTGTAATAGCGCAAGCTTGTCATGCTTGCAGTGCAGTGACACATTTGTTCCATGACGATGCTGATACTCAAACTTACCTGGCAGATTTGGATCATATGCACAAAGTAGTTCTTGAAGTAAGAAATTTCAAAATAGAAAATAATATGCTAAATTATAAATTGATATTAAATTTTTAATGTAAAAAGCAAATATAAAAAATACTTATTATAAAAACTAAATTTTTAGATAGCATTAATTTTATTTAATACAGCATATTGAAATAATATACAGTATGAAATAATTCATGAATATTATCTATTAATTTTGCAGGCTCCAAATGAAGAAAGTTTGAAAACTCTTCATGCAACATTAGAAGAGAATAAAATTAGTCATAAATTATGGATTGAACAGCCAGAGAATATTCCAACATGTTTAGTAGTAAAACCATATCCAAAGGAAGAAGTTCATAAGTATCTTAAAAAACTAAAACTTTTTAAATAGTATAAATGGGCATTTCTATAATTGAAAATAAGCAAAACAGGTGTGAAAGGAAATGAGACATAGGACTTAAAATGCATTTTTATAATTGTACAGTGTTGTAATAACATTTTATTTATAATACTTTTATGGAAAATATGAAAAATAAAAATAGCCTAAATTGATGTTGATATTACACAGACTTAATACATAGAGATTATTATGGACATGTGTACACAATTTTTGGCTAAACATTATATTATTTGCCAAATAAATACTTGAGAGTATGCACATTGACACTAACTTATTTTTGTATAAAAATTACCCAATTGGTAAAGTGTTACATTAATGATATTACACTGCATGTAGGAAGTTTTTATAACATTTACTTATATTACAATTTTAATATCAATCAAATTCAAATCTAGTTATTCTAAATTGGCATTGAATATTTTCAGTTTAGAGTATTTTTGATGATATCTTATTATTATATATATAGCATAGCCATTATTAAATAAAATATAATAAAATAAGTTTACTTTCTTTATATATGTATATCTAGGCGAGAATAATACAATAGTTTTTACACATTAACCTTCATACTGTTATAGATGATTTTCCTTATTAGAAAATGCATAATACTTTTTTTTACCCTTTAGACTATAATTTAAAATTTTAGTCTATTCAAGCATTATAAAATGAAGGCTGTGTTTTCAAAATTCTATTGTCTCATACTTTTTGCACCAAAATTGAATAAATAAATAAAATTTTACTACATCAAAACATAAAAATTCTGTCACTGTGGTAAAATTGGTGACAAATTATAATTCTTTTTCCAATTACAATGTACTTATAAACGCTTTCAGAATAAATATTTTTTTTTATTATTCACTGGCACTAACTGAATTCCGATGATTTCTCGAGGTACCAAATACTTCAGCGCTAGAACACGCTACACTGGGACCATCTTGAGCGTTACGTCTGCAGGTTTCTCCGTAAATTACTTCTTCTCATTATACTTGTTTTATATTATTTTTAATTAACAATTATTAAACTATATTTGTTATTGTATTTTTGTTGGTTGCATATCAATATATCTTTATGTACACACACACTATTGGCATTTAACACTGTAAGTACATTTATTTACAACACTTACTGGCAAGTTTCTTCTGTTTATATATAATTATTGTATCTTGGTTATCTATGTTGATTTTAAAGTTTGATGAAGAATGTAGAAGATATTAATGGTTTTTCATGGATTTTTGCAGAAATGGAACTGGTTTAATTCGAACATTTACTGCTCTTCCTCTTCTAGCCATTTATCTATGATGTTATTCTTACGCTGAAAATACAAAAATTTTATTATAATTTTTGATTTTGTAAACTTACAGTTTATAATAAGTACATTGTTAAAAAATGCATTTGAAAAAAACTAAATTTCAATAAAAAACGTATATTTCATTTTAATTTTTCGACTGTCATAAAATATTTACTTTGCAAAACGGATATTAGTAAAGGAAATTAAGTTACTCACAATTTTTATGAAAATTACAAATATATCATGCACCCAGGTGTTTTAGTAATTAAACAGATAAGACCCAGCGTCAATACAACGCCCCCAAAAGTAGAAAAAAAATTATTTAGAAGAATAGAAACGTCATCACCTTACCACAGTTAGTAAGTCCCAATCGTTAGATCTCGATTAGTTATATTATTTTTTTGTTTTTTTTTGCTTTTGTATATTTTTTTTTGTTGCTTTTTTTTTGCTTTTTCGATATGAAAATGAGTAGTAGTAGAAGTAGTCGGTATGACGGCGGATTAAGCTAGTAGTGGAGAGTAGAGTAGAGTAGGTAAGGCATCAGCGCTCAGTGTGAGTCGGTTATTTCGAATTTATTGTTCAGCCATGTTCCCGTTCTCGTCCGGGAAGTCCTCCTCGTTGTATTCGTCCTCTTGTTCGGACTCTGGCTCCTGGTCGTGTTCGCGCTCGTCGTAGTCTGTCTCGGCCGGTTCCGGGCCGTCGATTATTGATGGGGTTGTGCTCATGGCGGTCTGCTTTTTTTTACGGTGCGAATAGAAAGAACCACACACACGTACACCGTGTTAGTCAAACTACTGGTTTTTTTTTAAGCTGCTTTATGTGGAAGTGGTTTCGATATTTGGAATCTCAAGCGTAACAAAATTGAAATCAGCTTATATTTTCGTTCATTTAATTATTTAATTTTTATTATTTTTTCACTCGAATTCACTTCCTTAAGGATATGTGATAATCGCTAGATAAAATAGGATTTACTTCGTTAAAATATTACATTTGATTAGTGAAAAGAATAAAATTAAGAACAGTACAACTATATACAGCAATCCCTCACCAATTAAGCATGCAAAATCTTATATTGTTATTAAGCGTTATTATCACATTAATACTTCACGACCTACTTTCTATAAAAAATTTTCATCTGAATTTTATATCTTAGATCCTAAAAAAATGACAACTTTGCACCCAACATATAACATCTCAATTTCATTGCTTAAAAAAATCTTCCTTGTTAAACGAACACTAATAAAAAAAATAAAACTCCCCAAACTCGACAAAAAGCGACATTACACAAATAAAATAACTGCGAGTTTTACCTGCGGTGGAGCCCTCCAGCCGCATCCAGGCAGCGGAAGACCGTCAGGTCCCAGAGGACAGGGTGCATCCAGGCCCGGCACCCCTTGGTCGCCCTTGTCGCCCTTGTCGCCGCGTCTGCCGCGCTTGCCTATCGGTCCCTGGAAGCGTGCGAACCTTCATTGCGCGTCCGTACGCGGATTGCCAGTCGCTAGGCGCACCTTTCGTGCATCTCATGCACGAGAACGTGCCTCTCGCGTCGGACTCTTAAGCGCGGTCTTAAATTCTTTCCGCTCGGCAGGGACTGACGTTTTCGTTTGTCGCGCGAGCGAAAATTATTTAAGAGTCGGGTTTTATGGTGGCGTTTGGGCTTGATTGTGTTTTTATGCAAAGGGAAGAAACGGTTTATGGTATTGGATCAAGACTTGTGGATTGAATAACTTCTTAAATGATGGTATTGCGAATTAGAATAGCTGTTTTGTAGATTGCTAATTGAACTTTACGATACGTTTAAGAATTCCTTCGATTTTCTTAAGAGTCTTACGCGAGCGGCGTGGTAAGTCTTTCACGAGTCTTAAATGTAGATAAGGAAAACAGAAATGAGAGATTTCATGCTAAAAGGCCAAGCACGAGTCAACCGAGTTAATGCAAAAGACGTTTAACACCGTCGTGTGAGTCACAGATTCGAAGTTTAGTCATAAAGGTGAACGATTAGTGAGAAAGAAATGTGTGCACAGAGATGGATTCCATCGCGAATCGTGGAATTCGAGAGAAATGCGTGAAAGACGATGCAGAACTACGTGTTTTCTCTTTTCAGCGTTTTACAACATCATTGTCTTTGAAACAATTCAGCAACTAAATTGATGGATGCGCGGATCGAAACATTGATTTCGGTCGCAGATCTTTTTTTTTTTTTTTATGAAATTGCGACTGATTATGACAGTGGTGGCAGCATATAACATTTATGGGCGAATTTTTCTCAATGCTGCGTCGTTCATGCGAATATATAATGTCTATAAGGGACCGAACACGAAACAGTCGGCTTACAATAAATTGTTCCGCGGTGTTTTTTTTTTTTAATGCTCAAAGTAATATACTTACAGGTGCGCCGGGTACTCCTGTGTCGCCTTTGGGGCCCTGAAATGGTTACGGCAGAAACATTGGTTTTTCGTTAATGTCACTTTCTTTATTGAGAGATGGATTTGGGAGAAGAGGCTGTTTTTGGGAGTTTTGGCAGTTTGGGAGTTTGGCTCTAATATTTCTGCCCGATGGGATGGTTATTTGTTATATTAAAAAAAAAAATTGATCAAAGCTTTTGGAAAAGAAGTCTATACCTCAGTGCCCGGAATTCCATCAGTTCCCTAAAATTACAAACAATGATTTTAATTAAAACGTGACATTAGCTTTCTAAATAAATTGTACTATTACTGGCAAAATAGTCCATTTATATCGCTTTCAAAAAACATCATCAGATATTTGTAAAACTAAACTTTGATTAGGATATTGAATTCAACTAAGAAAAAGAAGCTAATCCAACACTTGCGGATGTTTCCACGCGTTGAACTGAAACTTGTTTGCCAATAAAGTCAGTAATTAGGTGAGATATTTACCGGTAGACCCGTCTCTCCTCTTTCTCCTTTCGTGCCGGGTTCACCTTGAGCTCCCTAGAAAGCAGAAAATGAATTTTCAGTTCGCCGCTCGTAACGAGTCAGAATAAGCCGAGCTCCGCGTCGATGCTTACCTTCATACCGTCTAATCCTGGCGGACCCTGAAAGGATAGAGGAAACCAAATGAAATTTGACGGTTAAAACAGAGAGGACAAAAAAGAGAGACTATAATAGGCGCGATGATTGCTCTCGCTAATTAAAAAAAATATATATATATAATATGCACAACCAACTGATATAGATACGATGCAAAATAGTTTACTTATTAAAAATGGTGATAAGAGAGTATAGAATTCGTTTCACACACGGCTCTAATAAGACGCTTAAGTCGTCTTTTGTACTATAGCTAGTAAAGGCATAAAGTTTCGCAGCCGAACTATGTAGAATAGTGATGGTACATGTAAAAAAACACACACACGCACACACAAGATGACATACAAGTGATGTGACAAAGGCAGGAGCAGAGATTCGAGACTACGAAAGAGACGATGATAATGAGGAATGTATACACACCAGAGAGCGAATATATACATTGTGAGTCGCGCTTTACAAAATGCAATCGACGTATATTTGATGTGTGCGTCTAAAGATGATTATTTGGCCAAATGAAAGTACAGGATGGAGTTAATGAACCCCAGATGAAATTTCAATTCTAATTTTTAGTCGTACAAATGTAAAGTAGTTTCTTTCAATAATCGATCAAATCAAATCTACCGCAAAATATTACTGCCACATAAGATCGAGTACCAAGAAGCAGAGAAATTAAAATTGAAAATAAAAATTGAATATTACTGTTTTCTTTGCAATTAAAATTAAAAATTCATCCAGAAAATAATGTGGGATGAAACAGATTACTTAATAAAGTAGTGATTAAAAGCAATAGAGTTAAAAAACGCACAAAATACAAGTTCTTACAATTTGAAAATCTTTACTTTGTGAGTGCGTAAGTAACTACCGTTTATGATAAGTATAAAGAAAGGCTTCACCTGGGACACAAGAGGAGCCGAAGCAGCAGTCCTATATTTTATATATTTACCGGCTTTCCAAATGGTCTCTACAATAAATTTCATACGCTGCTTGCGTGCGGTTAAGCTCCAGCTCGGATCGCACGATTATGGTGACGTTTGGTCGCAGCAAATCAACACGTCATTAACGTTTATTTATATTTCTTTTTATCGATTAGATCAAACAATAACAGAAAAAAAACTGAACGAATTGAAAAAATCAAAACTCAAATAAGGGGCAAGATAAAGGAATCTTTAGGACAGATCTTTCCTGGTTGGCGCAGACTTAAATAAACAAAATGCAAAGCAGATTCTGCACTTGGCTTGAACAGGTGAAAAAAAATAAGTAAAAAATATAAGTAAAAAATAAGTAAGAGGTAGAGATTCAAGGTAAGCATTAAAAGGTTCGTTGTAAAAAGCAATAAGGCCTCAGGCACATGCACATTCTGTTTATTAATCAGGACATCGTTCGAAACAAAAGTTAATAAGTGCGATCTTTCGTTTTTCATTGTTCTTTTCTTTTCCTCTCCACGTTTTCACGTTCGCTCGTCTCAGCAGCGAGAACCGTCGCTGGATTTCTTTGCAGAATCCTTCAACTTCCGATCGCCGCTCTCGAGTATCGTTTAATTAACAAACATATACATGTGGTACGTTTATTACGTCGTGTTACTACAATCGTACGAGAGCTTCCTGGAGGTTCCGTCTTCTCTTCTTCATCCTGCGCACGTCTCGTCTTCCAGTTTTTTTGACTTCGATTAACATTCAACCCTTAAGACTACGATTTTATCCTACGCCGATAAAGTAGTTTGATTACATTACGCTTAAGTCCTGTATTTTACAAGCTCGGGACGATCGAATCCCGGCGCTGCTCGCTTTCCCCCTGTTCGCCTCGGAGCTTCTCCTCCTGCTTTTCTTTCTTTCTTTCCTTGCTCTCGCCCCCGCTAGCCTAGTCGTTTAAGTACTTAAATTACAATGAACATTACAGAGCTGCGTACAAGGTTCTTTCATTTTCTCCTCTTTTGTGTATGTACAAGCAGAGTGTTAGTACGGGTTCGTACTTTGGATGCCGGTTAGCACACACTGGCTTCCGTTTCACTGGTTTTCTCTCTCTCTCTCTCACTGCCGCGCGGCTCGGCTCTTTTTCAGAAATCGACGGGGTATTACGATGCGACGGCACGAATTACAAATTACTTTTTAATTCGATTTCAACTCCCAGTGTACGCTTTTACTTCTTTTTTTTTATTTCGTTAAATTCATTTACTTTACAATTGCGAACGTGGATCGCTTCAAGCGTGGCTAATTAGGTCTCAATAAAAAACATTTACATGGTGTTCGTTTCCGTTACTTATAATATTAGCAAATTAAGATACTTCATAATTTTATAACAAATGCACACTTATTTTCAAGTATAAAAATTTTAACAATCGTTTTAGCCAACGTTTGTGTGAATATATTCGTTGCAAATAAGGCTTGAATTTTACATATTGCTATTCGTAGGCATATTATACTCAAGTCGATCGTTTGTATTGGTAATACCAAATAAATAAAAGTTTAATTTAAATTTAAAAAATTAATACTGTTCGTTTCTTCAGCTATTAATATCAATATGAAAATTCAAAAAACCATTTGCTATTTTTTAAACTCATTGTACAGGGAAGGATATAATTTAAAACACTTGCAAATAAAGAGCTTTTAATGATGTAGGTAAAGTAAAAAAAATCGATGTACGTGTTTGTTGTTGAAATGTATTTTTGTTTATGTAGAATGAATTTGAAACTAATAATCCACGCAATAATTCAATTTTTTTTAATATTTAAACGCAGCAACCTACATAAAAATTTTTAATGAATTTTATTTTTAAAGTAACATTTTTTAATAAAAACCCTTAAAATTCAAAATTATTTTATATAATTAACACTAACAATTTAAAATTGTAAATGAAGCTGTGTTTCAATTTTGCCAATGTCAAATAATGATCTTAAACTGCGCAAACGATTTTCCGAAATTTTATATTTCCTTATTCCTTTTCAATACTACTTTTCTCGTACATTGTTTTTAACTACATCCACGCACTGTCGAACAAATTTAAAAACAAACTGCGACCACATTAAAAGCTTCTTTTTTAGATGCTTTTATTTTTTCATGATGCAGCGGGTGTATGTACCTATTCAGTTAGCACTAATATATGTACCAGACGAATTTTTACTTAGCTATGAAATTTCAAAGCTTTTTTATATATCAAAGTATTTTCTAAACAATAAGAATGCGAAAAATATGATAAATTTTATAATTTTAAAATATATTGTTATATTCTTTAAATTTAAGTAAATATTAGTAAATATTAATTTGATAAAAATTCAATGCAATTAGAAATAAAACTATATAAAAATTAGTGGCAGTATTAGTTTCATATTCAAATAAGTTTGTTAATTTTTAAGAGCTTACATTTTTAGTAAACTATTATTATTGATTAATATAAAAATTAAAATAAAATGTATAATTATCTTATTTGTACTTTGCTGATAGAATAGTTGTATAGAATTAAAATTTTTTGTATAAATGCTTTAATAAAAATTGAGTAGATTCGAACTTTAGAGACTATATAACTAAAATTTCAGATGATGTGTGTAGTGTCGATTAGTATTATTTTTATCTGTAAACCAGTATTGATGAAACAATTATTATTAAAATGAAATCTATCAACTTGTTAGTACCTACTACTAGCATTTTTAGAAATAGACGCATAAAAGCATTAGAAAACGTTAATTTATTTTTAATTTGTATCAATATTATTTCAACTATATTTTAAGTTTTAGATTAAAAATTAATTTAAAAAATATAAGTAACTAAAATATTCAAAAACTTATGTTTATATAAAAAAAAAACATTTAGAACTGATATTTATGCGTCTACAACTACTTTAAAATTATAATTTAGATGAAACTAATGTATTTATTAGTACAATGAAAGCTCTAATAATATTATTATTTCAATTTCGATCCACGATGATGTGCAATTGAGTTTTTTAATGTCATATGCACTTGATTCACGAGATTAGCGTAAGTTACAATATCGTATATTTTCTATGATTTTTCCGCTGATCTTCGAGATTGTATTTAAGATCAGACGTTGAATTTTATATACAAATTCAAAAATTAGGCTCAAGTGTGCTCACCTTTCTGAAGGTTGAGTATTGGAGAAAACGATGAAAATTGGGAAAGACTTTCAAGTTTTTGTGTTCATACAAATGTATTATCCAATGTTAGAAAACTGTTGCACTTTTGATGTGGAATTCCAAATGCACATATTTGAACGTACAGTTTTGTAACATTGAATGGATGTGGTATATTTGCTTATGTTTGAAACAATTGTTACTTCGATTATTATTCATTTTTCATTAGAATTATATTTGAGAAAGAGTACCGTTAGTCGAAAAAATGCATCACAACAAGAAAGCGCAGAACTATTTAATCTCAAAACAAAGTTGCGCGTACATTGAGAAGTAAATAAAATATGACATTATTACAAGCTAAACTTGTTCCATTAACATACAAAAATATTTAGTTTTACAACAAATAAAGCAGATTTTACGTGGTTTCAATTTTTATAATAACTTTCTAGAATTGCCCTGTGAAAAACTCTGATTGTTTCTAATATTCCTTGCATAATGTCATATTTTAGCATTTCTTTCTAGCGATTTTTTAATGCTTTGGAAGTCAAAAGTTTTCAAGCTGACAATAAGCTTACGAGTACGCTCTACATTTTGCGCGTTTATCATCATCATCATCATCATCATCATCATCATCATCATAGTCGTCGAGGATTTCCGAAAATATATTATTAGACTTTGGCAAGCGTATAAAAAACACGATCGCTTTTCTTCCTCACACACGAATTACACAATTGGAGCCGGCGAAATTCGAGCTCAAAAGTAGAATACGACGCATTTCGCTCCTTATTTACTCTTAAAATCAGCATATATAAAAAATAAACCAGAGAAATGATCTGAAACGGGTCGTCAACTGTTTAAGCTCGATTTTTGCATATTCTTTATCCTGCTTAGACCTTAAGTAATATTTTAGAACGTACGATCGACTTTTATTACTTTTTTTTATCTTTCTATAGTCTCGGTACAAACACATTATCGCATGCACGGCTCACTTGCGTAGGCGCCTCTACAACATCGTCGAATCCGCAGAAATCGGCGCGTCTTCGTGTGTCATTCGAGTCTGGCAAATCTTACTTGGCAACCATCTATTTGTTTTATATTTTTTATAATTGTTACAGGTTTTATGTCTTCTATTGTTATTCAGACCTAATTCTAGTTCTAGTCTGATTTAGTCAACAAAAATATAGGCTATAATTTTATATTTTTAAAGATTTACTCATCGAACGTTTGTATTATGATGAGATAAATTATTAATTTCACAACAATTTTGTTTGGTTTTTAATACTTACGAAAGTTTTGTTAAACTAGGCTTTTAAAATCATTACTATCTAAAACATTTTCTTATAAATCGATGTTACAATCTAACTTAAATATTTTTGTATAGAATCAAACGTATATTGATAAAAATTTTTAATTTGCTAATTTTTTACTTAAATGAAAGTGAATTAACATTAATGCAATAAATACAACATTCCTGAAAAGAATGCTTCTCTATAATTTAATAATCTCTAACGAAAATTACGTACAAAATAAATTACGTTCCTTAACAACCTTTAGTATTTGTAATATTGAAGAATTATATACAGTGATATTTATTATATTATATCGAAGTTTATACTGATGTTCAAACATTCAAGACCATATACTGCCGGATATCAGTCATTTTGTTAATCTATTTAAATAATTGTTTTATTTTTAAATTTTTAATTATTAATATTTAAATATTCAATATGAAGCTGTAAAATAATTGTTATTCAAATTTGCCAATAAAGGAGCTACAAACGTAAAAAGCTATAATAATCTTTATCTAAATGAAAAAAACATTATCGTAAAAACAAATTGTACAATTGTTATGGGAAACTGATTTCCTCTTGAAAAGATGAACCCCTAAAGCGAGACACGCCGATTCCTGCAAGCTTTACAACGGTCCAGTCAAATCTGGCGCAACTTATGTATTTATATATGATTACGGGGTTCGTGACAAAATATATCTGACGCATTCGAGGTGTTTGGGGTTCTTCCTTTACTTTAGGTGCGGGAAATGGATTACAGAGAAAACACTCTCGAAAAACACGTGTTTAGAGAATAGGCTCAAGACGCATTTTTAAAATGTCAGGCTCTTTGCGCCTGTCCGCAAAGTCCCGGCCGGTCTGCGTTAGATAGGTTATTGTCGATTATCTTTGTAGTACCTATCCCATGTTAGTCGTTAGTCGGATCATCACCACGCGCCAACCTGTGTTTTTTAAGCCGATTATTAATAAAGGAAAGAATTTCGTTAAACTACTCTGTTTTGTTTTCGTACATTATAGTGCGTCACCAATGCCAATTTTAGTTTTTACGATTTTTTTTGAGCCAAGTAGGAGGGAAACTTTTTTACTTTTTACAGTTCATATCCGTATGTTTGGATATGATGGGAAGGAGTATCGTGTTTGCATTTCAGTATTTATATCGTTTAATAATTAATATTAATTTAATAAAAATTTATCGTACCTTTATTTATCTAAACAATAAACTAAAAAATAAAAATGAATTCAATTTCTTTTTGTAGTTACTCTTACAAGTCTCGTTTAATCTTATCATGTGTTATAAGAATTATAACTTGAAAACAATCCTCTTTAATGAATTGTAGTTGAGTAATTAATAAATAAATGTTTGAATAAATTTGGCATGGAGACATCACTATTTAGTATTAAAAAGATACTACAAGTTTTCTAAATTGCGAAAATAAGCAGCAAACATTTTAGAATGACAAAATGAGAGTGAATTTAATATGCTAAATAAGAGAATCATTTAAATAACCCTTTCTTGTATTCCAAAGAAAATATATTTATTTATTTACATACAGTCTTTTAATTTAAATATAATAAATTGCAAAAACAAACAAAATAATTATTTAATACTAATCTATATATAAAAACGAGTGGAAACGCGACAAAAACCTATCATTATAAATGAATGATTGCAAAAACTTATTCTGTGAGTATTACACTATTTAATTTCATATTGCCGTGTTACTTGCATTTACTTGTATTTTCTTCAATATATTAAAAATATTTATTTGACAAAAAGTAACCCTCCTAATGGTGCTCTTTAATTTACCGAGAAAAATCGCGTGGTTCGTTAAATAATTACTTATTTACAATCGCGAAGTAAAATTGATTTTACCGTGTATTTGATTGTTTGAAAATCGACATATCCATTTGCATCAAACCTACTCGAAGGTATCTATAGTATAGCAATAGCTAATAAATTCGTTATCGAAAGCAAAATTCAAGGCCGTATTTAACAGTCGCGCGAGGTGACCGAAAATAGGTATTGATTTCAATTAAAGACATGCAAAGGATTTTTGCTGTTTTGTTCTCATCGATTTCTTCGATTCTAAGCATTTGATTTTAAAGATAATGCAAAGTTTCAGATAAATTTAATAAAAATCTCCCCTTTTAACGATATCGGTTTGCACGCCAATGGTGATAAGTACGCGTCATATTAAATGAAAAGTTTTTGGTACTTCACGTGAATTTATAGCAATCGCGACTATCAACAAACTGGAACGGAATCAGTTCATTTAGATCTGAGTGATTCATTGACGAAGGCATGTAATGGTGGTTGTTACAAGCGAGAGATCCTCGATCTTACCATGGCGCCTGGTTTTCCTTCCCCTGGCCTCCCTGACTCTCCTCGAAGTCCCATCGGTCCCTACAAATTATGCCAATTATTATAATTGATCTTACTCATTATTGCTAATAGACTACTCTTCTTTTGTGTTAGTGCACTTTTCAAAGGAGTTGTAATAAATGTGAGGAAACGTTTGAGTTCAGTGCAGTTCATTTATAACTGATTTTAATTGAAATTTAATTTTATGCAACTGATAGTATAATAAATCAAGTGAAAACTGGAATTGGTATATCGATCTTCTTCAACTTTACTTGCCAAAATGCATAAGTTCTAGGACCAATTATAACTTTTACTTTACAATAGACCGACATCATTAGTAAAGGCCTTAGAAACAAGAAGACGTCGATATAAAGTTCCAAATGTTTTAATGAATCAAGATTATTAAATGAATACATCAACGTAAATGTCTTAAATGTTGTAATAGCAAGAAAAACTTTCAGAATCACTGTAAACATTAAATGACAATGGAAAATCCACGGTATTTCTGTTTTTCGTACTAAAAAATAATATCCTAAACAAAAAGAAGTCGTGTCTGATAATGTTTATGAATTAATGCACTTTATTCATATACGTACAGGCAGTCCCATCGGGCCGGGATCCCCTTTCGTGCCTTTTTCACCCTGAAACACGAGAAGTACATTTATCGTTATTAAAGCAAAGCGAATTCCGCGTTATCGAGAATATATTACTGGAGAAGAATTAATGTAGTTTTCAGGATAAAAGAGATAATGGAGTTTTCGGTAATTATCACGGAAACGAGTTCGATACTTTAACAAAATTTTAGTTGAATTTTTAAAACCTTACAGGGTTGTAATATCACAAAGTGAAATTGCTTTTAAATCGCAGATTTTTTATAATATCAATTATGGTAAATAACTGAATTCAAGTTAGATACTTGTATAATAATGAATACGATGAAGTTAAAATATTATATTATTCGTTTTTAAATAGGAAAATAAATTCTCAATACTTTTAATATTAAAGTTAGAAGAATATATTAAAGTTAGAAGAATAATATTACAATCGCAATAGCCACTGTCTACAGTCGAAACTTTATCGCTTTACCATTTTAAAGATTCAAAAAGTTGGCACTATTTTCGAATTTGCACAGCCGCGCGAACGAATATCAACGAGACACCGAAACACGTCTCCCCGAATGGACGTGACTTTTTACCGCTGTGCCCAACAATTTTTAATGAAAAAACTTGCGGCGACTCGCAAGTAACTGACGAGGCTGCGGGAAACTTTCCGTGAGCTCGGGATTCTCTACTTTCAATTACAGTTGGACGCGAAAAAGTTCATCCAGTAAAAGCGCGCGAGAGAGATAGAGAAATCAGGAGGGAAGGGGGGGGGGGGTACGAAGAGACATAATTACTGACAGGATCACCCTTGGCGCCGTCGTGTCCCCGGTCTCCCTTGATGCCAGGCGGACCCTGCAGTCCTGGTGTGCCCGCCGGTCCCGGAGGTCCGGGAGGTCCCATTATCTGCAAAGAGAGATACGCGAATTATTTATATTCAAGCAGCATAATCGTCAGCGAGACTTTTCGTGTTTTTCGTTTGGAGAAAATATTTTGCATTCAATCTTTAAAGCTGTTTGTGTAAAGTCAAGCTTAAAAATGATTTTACAGTAATCTTTTTCGCGTATTTTTCAAAAATTTTAATTATTTATTCATACTTCTGTGTCTGTAGTGTATTTTTTTATTGTTTATTCAAATATTTTAAATGAGATACTTTGAAACCAAAGCAGAAAAAGATCTGGTCGCCAGTAGAAGAGATGCGAGTTTAGTCAGACCGTGTAGGTGAAAGACTACTGAAACTGGGAACCTTGATAAATTCACCTTTTTCAAACCATAAAAGTGTAACATTTTTTCTTTTGCCTCAAATATTCTTATCTATTTTTATTAATCTCTGTGCCCAGATGTATATTAAAAATAAAAATAGTAAAAATGTAGTAGATAGAAGATATGCATACACATGTATGTTAAAAACTAACGATGAACGCAATAAGTTAATATGTCTAATTTTTTCAAATATTAGTTAATTCATCAGAGTTATTAAATTTTTGCGATTGTGTAAGTGTTACCCCATTCATGTTATAGCTTTAAGCGTATAATTTGCTAAATTTTAATGTTTAACATAAAATAAAATTTAAAAACATAAAATTTCGTACGCTTGACAGTATATGCAAAGTATTTTTATCAATATGTTATCAATTAAATATTAACATTAGAAACACTTTACTTACGTATGAACCAGTCATTTCACTAGCATTTACTTCAAACGTGCTGTCACCCTGAACATGTAAAATCAAGATTAGTTGTTTGCTTAAAAGTTTTAAATTTTAAAGCAAGTTAAATAGTAATTAAAAAATTATCAAAAATTTTATTCTTTACCTGTCTTCGCCTCAACTTTTTGTACTTCTGCTTATTCCAATCCAAGGAATCATGAAAGAGAAATTGAAGTTTAAACTTTCTAGAGTCGTAAACTATTGTATTGTAAATGTAACTAGAGATTTCAACATACCGATTCACCTTTGTCACCCTTTTCACCTTTTCCTCCAGGGTAACCCTTAAAAAGAAATTAAATGTTGATTATAATCTCATAATAGTTTACTTAAAACGTATGAAATCTTTTTTTCTTTATTATCACATATAAACATGACATTTTTTTATTATAAAAAATGTATACTATTACATTATAAAGCAGCTAATGATCCAATTTTTTTCATAATTCGAAATTTGAAAGATTTACTAACCGGTGGTCCAGGTAATCCAGGAGGACCCATAAGACCTGGTGGTCCAATGTCGCCATAGTCGCCCTTTTCTCCTTTCGGCCCAGATAGTCCCTGAAAACATTACTCCATTAGAATATTGAAGTATTAGAAATAACTTTATAAATAAAATGATGCTAATATTATAATTGAATATAATTTTAAATGTTCGTGTTTTCTTTTCCATCACAAGCAATTTTCAATTGTTATCAGTTTAATATAATTAATTTGCTTTCCTCAAATGTATAAGATAAAAAAATTGAAAAATTAGAAACTTACAGGTAATCCAGGAGGACCTTGAATGCCGCCTTCCCCATTGACTCCGTCACTTCCTGGCGTACCGGGAGGACCTTGATCTCCTTTCGGTCCTGAAAGTCAAAACAAAAACCACTCAGAACAACCGAAACAGTTGACGCGGCTAAAAAAATTAAAAAGCCATGTTATGATATGCTACAAAGCATCTCTATGTCCTCCAACAGGTCCGAGTCAACCTGCAAACGACACAATAATGTAACAGAGAGCGCAGTTAAAGGAGCGACGCCGTTCGCTTCTGTTGGTTAATCGATTTGCAAAAGCCCAGCCACCACGCGAGATGGGAAATAGTGTCTACCTTGTGGGCCCCTCGGGCCCAGGTATCCGCGCTCGCCGGGATCTCCCTTCGCGCCCTTCATCAGATGCGTCATCGCCGCCAGATGGCCTCGGTCTCCCTATACAATGAAGGTTTTCAGTTTTTCTCGCACTTCTCCAGCTCTGGCTCTCCTTCTGGACTCATTGCTCTTTTTTTCTCAGGAGCTGTCCGGGCGGGATTGAGGGACGGGAGGAGGAACGGTGAGAGAAAGAGAGAGAGGCTGTGTTGTGTACAGTTGTGCTCATTCTAATGTAAAAATTATAATACAATGCAAATTATGTACATAAAAAATAAAACGATACTTTGTTCACTTTATGAATAAAGAACAATTTATTTTATAAAATATGAAATATTTTATAAAATAATATGTTTAAAGTATTTTTAAATCAATAAAAAATTATTCTTAGAAATAAAAGTATCGTTTTCATAAAAAAGTTGCAATATATTTACAAAATTAATTAATGTTAACTACAACAATTATAATTAAAACAACAAATTTTTATTCCACAAACCACTAAGATTACCAAAATAATATTCAACGCAAAATATCAAATAAAATGCACAACATGTTTAACTACCAAATATTACAGTACACCAAGTGTTACACACCAATAAATTTATAAAAAAAACTCGTGCACACCCTCTCTATCTACAATCATTAATCTAGGATATATCATACAAAATTAATAACATTAATTACAAAACAAACCATTAATATCTGTTAAAAATTAAGAAATAATATTACACATTGTTAAAATAAAGTAAATTATATACAAAAAGCTATTAATATAAAGCTGCAGTCGACAGGTGCGTTCCGCAAATTAAGTATAAACGTTCACGTGCCATCTTCAACAAAATATATCAAGAGTCGAAAACTAGGTTTTGCCGAACGCACTGCCGAGCTTAAAAGAGACATATTAGTGTCGCAGGTTAAACCATACTTACGGTCGAGGGGCAGATCGGATCAGCGAAGAAATCGCATCGAGCCTCAAAGCCGTGGCAGAGGAATGATGGCGTATTAGTTATTAGTGGATTTGGGCCGACTTAGGCGCGCTACGCCGCGCTTAAGGGCGTAGAGCTTGTTTTGGTTGATTGGTTGCGCGGTGTGGTGCTAGTTGGATAGTGGGTGTTATTTGCTACATAAACACAAATTAGTTACAAGCTACGCTACGGGGGCCGGGGATTGCTATTAGCGCAACCTCGGCTCTCAAAGTAATTGTATACAAAAGCTACGTACTCGTATATGTACAGTATATCTTGGAGGCTACGCTTGCACGTGTAGGAACGCAGACTACTCTAGCATCTTTGTTTTAATACATTTTGCAAGACGTTTTCGTCCTTTTTCATCTGCCGCATCAATCAGAATCGACCTTTTGCTCCTTCAAATTGAGAAATGTTTAAAAGTCTCGTAGCTTTCTACGCGCGCAAGCTTAGCTTTGCCGTAAAAAAAGTAAGAGAAATTGAGAGGTTCCGCGCAGAGAGAAGCGACGACGAGTCGTTGATTCGCGCGATACCGGCCACTCCTAGAAACTAAAACACGGAGGAGCTGCCGGAGAGAAAGAGAGAACAAGAGGCGAAAGGAGAGAGGACGAAAATAAAGGAAAGAAAAGCTCGCTCTCTCTCTCGGCCACTTTGCGGCCGAGAGATCTGCTTTTGTCGTCCGTGATTAATCGCTCGTGATTTTAATGATCGCCATCGCTCCGCGGGAAAGAAAAATGCTCCTTCCTTCCTCCGTCCCGCTTCCGACGACTCGGCGGGGGACAGCTTTACTTTGTCTCTCCCGCGGAACGGAGGCGACTGCCAACGCAACGCTCTGTTTGTTCGAGAATTATTTCGAACCTTATGCTTTCTTGGCGCTGTGCTACTAATTGATTTAATTGTTTACTCTTTTTTTTTCTTGTTTTGTTAATGACTGTAGTTTCAACTGCAAAAAATATAGAGAATTCGGAGATCAAATAACATCAAAGTTTTCGTTTTTAATTCAATTTTGTTGATTCAGAAAAGTTTCAATTTTTTACCAACCGAAACTTTCATGACTCAGTGACAAGTTAGTGTTAGAAACGTAAAAAATATTTCAGTGTCACTATAGAATTCTGCGTTAGTCACAAAAGCAAATTTACTCGTTTATTTATTCTTTTTTTTCGTTGAGTTTTCCTGCGGTTCTCTCTGCGCGAAGCTGTCAACTGTTAATTCTACTCTACACTTGGTTACGTAATACTTACGTGCAGTGTTATAGCGGCTCGAGCAAAGGCTCAGCTAGTGGTAGTATTGGTTATTGGCGATGTTACGTTTACCTATAGAGAAACTGCGAGAACTGAGGCTGTCAGAAAAACACAATATTTTCGTTTGCACAACAAACACACAGGAACGGCCTCGCAAAGCCAGTTTCAAGTTCGCACGGGACTACCACTACGTTTTTTCGTCCTTTTTCTCTCTATATATATTAGGTCAAGTTTTTTTTTTTCTTACTCTACTGCGAGAAGTAAAACAAATGATACGTGTTATTTGCTGCCACCAACGTTTTCTTTTTCATATTTTTCTATTCTTTGCTTATTCGTTAAACTACGAGTGATGCCCTTAAAAACTAAAAGGGCATAGCAAGAATGTACGGCAGAGGAATAAAAGAAAAAAGCGTAGAATAAAGCAGAGCGGTTTTTAAATACTTTTGTGTAGTCTCGAGTGAAGGCGACAGTCTTAAGCTGAAATTCCTTTTTTCCCCGAGTAAGAATAATCTCTTTTAAAAAGAACAGTCTCAGAGTTTTAATTCAGGCCGAAGCGTATTAAAAATTCTTCATTTCAGCGGCAGAGAGTATAGTCTTTGAAAACGACGAAAAAGCGCCAAACCATTATACAAATAAAAGGACGTACACGCAGATCGTCCGAAAAGCCTTGGCAGAGATGAAGGAGGAAAAAATCGCTTTCGTTCCGCCGCGCAGCAGAGACAGAGGAGAGGAGAAGCGATGCAAGCAAGCGTCGCCTGGCAAACGCGAGACAGATGAAGATTAAGTGTCGTGGAAAGCCAGAGAAAGAGGAGAGATCAAATAGATAGAGAGAAGGAGAGTAGAATCGAATGTCCGATCGTGTCGAATCTCGTCGTGACTACGTGTCTATGAGCCTTTCCTTTTCTTTTTCTCCTTCTTACGTACGTGCAAACGTGATCCTCATTCTGATTGCATAGCGCCGGTAGACAAACGCCTCTCTCCTGCGAATTGCAAGAGAGAGAGAGAAAGAAAGAGAGAAAGGTGTGCACAAAATCCACTCGCACATTAAGCGCCAAGTTGCGAAATTAAAAGCGAGACGAAAAAGATGGCGCACCTGTTTCGAAAGGCATGCCGAGTGCCTGACTTTCGCGTGTGTCAACGCGCGGAGAGTTTTTGCTCTCTCCCCTATCGTTCTCGTGTTTTTCATCCAATGCTGGCGTGTTGCACAGTTCGCTTTTTTGCTTTTCGATAAGAGTTTCGAGCTGCTGTTCTGCTTTCGAGATGCTTTGGCACGCGGAAGCGAAAATGGGTTGAGCTTTGTTGAAGGAAAATATTTCGCAACGAATATGTTTTATCTTTCACTGTGAGTAAGTTTCTTTGTGGCGAAAACGGACAGTCGGCTCGAAACTCTTGAAGCTTTGTTAGTTGTACCAAGCTTTTACTTACTTTATTGTAATTGCTAAGAGTTTTTAATCTATTGTTTGCGTGTAAGTAATTTATTAAAAGATAAGCACTATTTTCATGCATTTATGAGTACAGTTTATTAGTTCAAATTATTATTAAATGAAGTAAAACAAAGCATGCAATCAACGTGCAATTTACACTGTACAGTGTTCACAGGAAGTTTGTAGGAAATATATGGCAGTGGATTGTAGGAATTCCCGAGCTTTTAATTCAAAAGTTTAAAAATCAATCTTTGTCCAAAAAATTTAAGAGAAAACTGAGCAGACCAGGACACCAACAACAAACATCTTTACTTTACCGAACAAAATCCCCAACTAAAACGACACTTGAAGAAATTAAATAAAACAATACCGACATCCAAGGCGCCGGCGCCCTCCCAAAGTAACTCGCAAACTAAACAAAAAGCAAAACAATCATCCCGCTCTTCCCTCGTAGCTCGGGAGCAAAAGAAAAGCCTCGGAAAGAGACTCGGTGGCGAGTAGGATGCAGGCTCGCCGAGGCTTCCCCGGGGGTCAGCGGAGGTAGGTGCTCTGGGATACATATCTCGGTGGAAGGATAGGCAGGGGGACGAGAAAGAGAGAAGTTAGCCGGAGAGGTGCTTACCTTCTTGCCCTGCTTGCCGCGCACGCCCCGCTCTCCTTTCTCGCCGGGTGGTCCTGTCGGACCGGCGTCGCCCTTGGGCCCTAAGCGTATCACCGCACATCAACAAAACGTCTCACACTGTCACGCGCGGGGGCCTGGCTTTTATTATTCGCGAGACCGAAAGAGCCTCAAGTTTTAAGCGCGACGCTTCGTTCGGAGGTTTTTTTTAACGAATGTGGTAACGATTTATTTGAAGCTAGTTCATTTGGGTAATTAGTTGGTCGGTAAATAGTTTAATGAGTAATTTACATTTTGCAGGGTATTAATCGGCTTGATTGAAATAATATCTATTTTGTAGAATTTAGAGTTAGTAATCGATTGAAGTGTTTGATTTTAAACAAAATGTATTAATGGGTTATTCGGATAATAATAAGTATTTAATAATATGAATAATATGTTTAAAATTTACAGTTTTTTTATTTAAAGTTTTTAATTCCCTACAACCTCGGCTGTTTCACATATAAATTCTGAAGAGATAAACCGCGAAGCTATCAATAGATACTTTGAAACCAGAAGCAAAAGATCGTAAAGTTTATTAGACAATTTTTATAGGGGCGTTTGAGATACATTTCAAAACTGTATACGATGGATGCGGTTGGACTCCTCTTTGAAGTTATAAAAATCAAAGAAGCTAGGCTATTACATTGACCGCAACATAGTCTAGTAAACCTAAAAGCATAATATACGTCTAAAGGTTTCTAAATTACGCATATTAAACTTTCTAATTTACGAATGAAAGTTCCACAATTTTTTTTAAACTTCCTTCCTTCTACAAAAGGCAACATTCTTCCTTGTAATTTACTCTCCGGCTAATCCGTTTGACGTGAAAACTACCATTCAGTCGCAAACGTTCGAACAAAGAAAAAAAAGCCATCGGATCAATTTCCACACAATTCAATAAACCGCATCTTGCACTTGACCGGCGGCGTGCGGCCTCGGAAAAAACGGCCGGCTCGCTTTGCTTCACCAATTCCCGGGCAGGGAGAGAGAGAGAGAGAGAGAGAGAGTTTGTAATTCAAAAAGCAGAGGCCGCGCCGAAAACAAAGCAAAAGGGACTGCGGAACACGGAGCGCGCGACAGAGGGATGAGCAGACAAAGGTGTACACTCTCTGCGGTTCTCTCTCTCTCTCTCTCCGCGCGGCCGGCGCAAAAGCCATAACCGCCAAAGGGGGTGGCGGCGGTAAGCGTCCGGCTTTGCGTTTACGAGTTGCGCGCCGGGATAGTTTTCTTGCCCGCGCGGCCGCGCACGAGGAAAGAATCGTTTATGAGGATAGAAAACGTACCCGCCGCTGCCGTTGTTATACCTTACAGTCTATTTCGAAATCAAGAACGCCTCGGTTTATTTCCGTCACGGAGCCGCAATCCATCAGGATCAGCGCGAGAGAGCCTTCGGTCCCGTAATGGCAATAGAAATGACGTACGATGCGGTTGCGCACACACACGTACCGGACTCTCCGCACTTTTTACATGCTCCCCCCGGGGGGAGGGGAGGGTACGAGTTTTGCTTCGGGAAAAGGTACTCTCTCGAGCGCGATGTAAATGGATCGAGCACGACGGTTTAATGGATTTATTTTTCTTTGACGGATCGTCGACTATTATCTCTCTTTTATGGAGTCGATTTTTTCGCTTCGTTAAATGTACTTTGATTTTCTCCTTCTTTTTTCATTCTCCGCGTCGACTTAACGGTTTGAATTATTAATTTTCCTGGCTTGTAACGAAAGATTTATTTCCTAGGCAATTAGAGACTATTTGTCAGACGTAAATTGTGGTCGACAAACGTAAATCAAATGTTTTAGTTAACTGTTTTAGTAAAAAAAGAAGCGTCATTAAGCCAGTAGGCCTGAGCTGTCAATCTCGGCGATTATTTCGGTGCGGAGTCGAGAAACTTTCGCGCCGGACGGTACCGCGCCGCGCGCAGAAAATTTCGTCAGTCTTTGTTTCGAAGCCCGGCTCCGATTATTAAATGGCGGAGCTGCCCAGTGGTCATCCTTTTCAAAGCGCGGACGTGTCAAGAGCAGACGCGAGTTGTGCGCTCCTTTATTACCCCCGACGCAAAGACGCGAAATGGGGTGGCTTGTTTTGCGAGTGGAAATAAGCGAATGGTCCCTAGCTAGTTTAGTGAATTGCGTGGGGATCATAATTGTGGGGACTATTAAACCCCCGTGATTAATTGTAGTTAATTAAGTCCTTAAATCTTTAGAATTTACTATTCTTTTCATTTATATTCTTCTAGTTTTAACTGACAACTGTGGGTTTTTTATGTTTTGCAAAAATAAAGATCGCGATAGGTAGTCTTAAATAGCAATCAATGCTTTTAAAGGCTCAACACATGTTCTCTTGTTGACAGTCAATTTAACAGCGTTAGCTTTCACAAACCACTTTTAGATACAGGGAAGAAATGAAGCAATAAACAGCCTTTCCATTTAGATTATGGCTTCAGGCTCATTCTGCTGTTACAATATTTTTATCGTTCAGGGAAATTCAATACAAAAATAACTAAGATATGATACTACTAAAGTTTGCTTGAATAAACTTACGATAGCTACTGCAAAGAGTAAAGCACAATACTGGTTTAAATTAGTGGTAGTTTACAGTGCAATGGAATTAGTTTCTATGGAACACCTGACATAAGAATATTCTAGACTCGAATAAACAGTACACTTGATGAACTTTTATTGCAATTATTCCGCAGATTTAGCGCAAAACATAATTTTTGGTATTTACACTGTATAGTATTTTTATTTTCCAGTCAAAGATAATTTTGAAAATACTATACCACAGCAGCAAAAGATAATGTAATTAAAACTTTAAATGTACATTTTAGATCTACATATATTTATAAACAATTAAGAGATCACGGTAGGTTAAATTTAATTGATCGATAAGAAATGTCACGTAAACTATTTGAAAGTTGCGATTGATCTTTAAAAAAGTTTCTTAATTGGCAGCAGAGTTCAGCCGTAAAGGGATTTTTACCTAACAGCTAGTATAGAGTCCAAGGAGTCTTTTGATCTGGATCTCGAGCTTGAATGCGCAATTAATTGCGTTGGTATTGTTTATTTCAATATTTAACGCGAACTAAAATTAAGTTTATGGTTTTATAAGCTTTTTATTGATTGTGAATATTTAATACGTCTTGAAATGTTATATTTATTATTATTATATTATGTGTATTATTTATTATTTTATCATTTCTTTATAAATTCAGATAATATTTACATATTCTAGTTAAGTTATTAAAATTTATTATTTTATGAAAAAGAACTTTACTTGCCCATATTATAAATGTAATATTACCTAAAATATCACTCAGACCGATTTTACATAAAGCAATGAAAATTTTTATTATTCTAGTTCGAATGATCATTATCTAATGCTACAGCATTAAACTTCCTATTTTCAGATGATAAAATTTAGAAAAAAAATTTGAAAATGACTTTTATCCTAAAATCACGAGTAAAATGTATAAAAAGTAGCTAAAAATGGCATTACAATCCGACGATCATTAATCTGATCTCGTCCCAATATCGGCAAGTACAGTAAATAAGAACGAAGAGGGAATGATCCCGATAATAATCCAGCGCCAGCTGATCCGAGTGAGATACTCACCAGGTGGTCCCGGGGGTCCGGGAGCTCCTGCGAAGACTCCGGTCGGGAAGGGCTCCCCGTTTATCGACGTCGTCAGGCCTTGCTCGCCCTTGTCGCCCTTGTCGCCCTGCAAAAGAAGTCGCGCCCACGAGGGGGCAAAAAGTCAATTCTCTCCCGCTCTCGATTGATAAGCCCGGAAATGGGAGAGATTCCTGGAAAAATATCATTTTTCCCAGGCACCCAGCCACCTGCACTCGGAGAACGGAGGAGGAGGAGGAGGAGGAGGCCGCTCGGAGAAAGAAGGCGAGAACTTTATTAAGGTTAATTCGCTTTTCATTTCTACCTCTTTCTTCTTCTTTCTCCGAGGGCGACTAAATTAGTTTCCTTTGAGATATTTTTCCCGGGCTAATACAAACTTACTTAGCTACCGCTGTTTCGTGCAAGCCAGAATTCATGGTCTTTTCGTTATACTCGGTGTATACGTATTGGCATCAGGTATTTATTTCGTTATGAGTCGAGAAGCAAAAAAATTACGGCCATTTCCTTCTAGCTGCGAGTATACCCTATACTAAATATAGTTAACTAGACGTCCGCTACAGGCCGCTTCATCCGAGATAAGGTAGCTCAAAAAGAGGAAACAAAAATGCGAATTAAAAGCAAAGGAACGCGAACGAGAAGGCTACTGCTCGCCTTCTGGCGATGCCGCCGGATTAAGCGGCCCGTTCCATGTTAATTAGTCCGCGGGAGAGTTGCTAATTCACAGGGTGAGAGAGAGAGAAAGAGAGAGAATGTTATTTTCTACGGACTAAAAGGCCCCAGAATCGATGACACCGAAAGATTGCATTGCACCGAGAGAGGCGCAGAGGTTAATTGCGCGCAGATGCGCACATTCGTACGCGGTCACGGCCAGTACCTATAGGATAAAAGGGTGCATTTCCTGAAAGAGCATCTTTCTTGCTACGCAATATTACACGCATTAATGTTCCTCATTAAAAAATTTCTTTTCCTTTCAGAGGCATCGGTTTTGAAAGGCGTCTCCCTTTTACCGTCGACTACCGTGCAAAGTACAATACTTGTTAAGGATGGAAAAGCTAAATACCAGTAGCTTGGAAATTGTGTCAGTGCGCTACTTCGAGCGCCGCGCGCTGCTCTCAAAGGCCAAAATTAACCCTTTCAGTCGCAGTATCCATTATAGTGTACACTGTACATTTTCGACACGTGAAATTCAATTAAAACGCAGTCTGTGACGGCTTCATTATGTCAATTTTCGCGAGAGATATTTCAATTATGCTGATGCATTATATCTTATCGTCGGAAAGTATGTCAAGAGTCATTGAAACATTAATAACAACATTTTTGCTGATATTTTTACTGATATTCTTGGTAAAATATTTTAACTTATTATGCGCCGCTTTTTATATCAAACTTTTAAGTCACATTGCTCTAATCAATATTCTTACTTTGCTTTCAGTATCGCAAGTCTAAAAATAAAAGGTCGTATTTATCGGATTAAAACTCCATTTATATTTTACAATATTGTGAAAGACGAAAAATTTCGAAATTAAAGCTTTGATTTTACTTTATCGATGTAGTGGTAAAAGCATGGCTTCTCGTTTTTAAAACATTATTAAACTCCAGGGTATTCAGACAGGTTCCGAAAAGCGCTTTACATTTCAAAAATGAATAATGCTCGCAACTTTTTTAATTTTTTCAAAAATACATTGATTAAAATTCGTACGAAATTTTTTGATACTTGTACTTGTTGAAATTTGGAATTTCTACTTTTTGTATAAATATTCAGCTTTATCGAGAATTTTGAGCTAAAGACTCTTTACATAAAAATACCTTTTAACATTTTAAAATAAAAATGGCTTTTGCGAGTCAAAAACTGATGTTGTACATAATACCAACAAGCTTAAACAAATATTTTTAATACTTGTATTAGTAAAGACCTGTGTTCACAGTAAAGCTCCTGTCAGTACATCATTTTCGCCTAAGAGCGTCCAATTGATTTTTAAGAAATCCACGTGTGCGAGCGTTAAAATTAGTTCCAGTTGAAGTGAACCGCGTTCATCTGTGAAAGAGCAGCGCGCAGAGGTCTTGCAGTTTAGTACCCACGAGTCCCGTTCTTCCTTGGCGCGCCCCAAGGGAAAAGACAAGCGTTCGAATCGCGCGAATTTTGCCATCAGCCTTGAAAATTCTTTGCAACTTGTAAGGAGCGTAAGATTTAAAGCGTAGCCAGTATGTAATTAATTATCACAGTCGTGTTTACTTTCAAGAGTTTTCAAACGAATTGGCAAAATGACAAACTACAGTTTTATAAAACGCTGAATATCGTTCTCACTGGTATTCCTGGAAGTCCTGGTAATCCGGGTGCGCCGTACTTTCCTTGTTCGCCCTAAAGAACAATTTTTGTTTTCTATCACGTATAAAATATCGTAGACAATTCGTTGCGCTACATAATTCATACGATAACTCTGACATTTGAATTATTCTCCAAACTAGAAATTTTGTTTCGAATCAAATTAAGGTAATAACTAAATCTCAAAGTACAGAAAGCTACAATATTTTAATGCCTTCAATAGAAGTGTAACTATTCCATCTGCCAGAATGTTTTCCCGCTACGGTTCGTAAATCAGTTACTCTTCCTTCTGGGTTAACAGCGCACTCTCCCATAAATCTCGCAAAACTTTCTATTTCACTCCGCGAGGCTATAATTTTTTCAGAGGAACATTAGCCTTCGCTCAGCCGCAACCGTAAACACTCATCGCACGCAGTAAATCAAGAGCAGGAGCGCGAAGTTAATCACAGTCCGGAGCTGGTTACCTTAGCGCCGGCGATTCCCGGGATTCCTTGCGGCCCTGGCGGTCCCGCGGGTCCCGGTCCTCCCTTCTCTCCTGCGGGCCCGACTGTTCCCGGCGGGCCCTGCCTTCCGTCGTTGCCTGCTGCTCCCTCCAGTCCCGGCGGTCCTGGTGGACCTGGAGGCCCTGGTTGCCCTTGCTCGCCCTATGTGGACACGTAAGTCAGTTTTGCGAATTTGTGATGATGGAGAGGAGAACGGTTAAGGAAGTTATTCTCTGGGTTTTCCATGGTTGGTTCAAAGAAAATATAATCTTTCGGAAGTGCAGTAAAATAAATGTATTTAAAGGATTGAATTGTTTCGTTATTATATAAAATTATTTTTTATGTACAATCTTGTTTTTATTTTAATCATAACATCAAAAAGTTACAGAAAAGCAGTTATAAATATTCATTGAAATAAATTTGAATACATCGTTTGAACCCAAAAGGATTTAACTTTACACATTACCGTAATTTTATCAAGTTAAGCTTAAAATAATAAAAAATAAAAAATGTGAATGTCTTGGAAAACCCATTAAGGAGCGAAAAAGTGGAGAGAATAGGCTTTTGGTTCAAATTACATGTGGAGTTTTATGAGGTAATGAATAAAGCCTCGTTGAAGGAAAGGCTACACTCTTGTTTTTTATTGGAGCAATAAATTGATTACTTTAAAAAAAAGTAAAATGCTTCTTTCTTTATTCTCAGGTAATTGTATTTTATGGAAATGTTAACAAACGTTTATTGTTTCCTTATTGTAATAAAAGAGTAAGGTATAAAAACATACGAAAAATCACTAATTTAAGCAAAAACAGTTTGAGAATAAAAAAAGAAGTCTGTAGGTAAAACAAAAGATATTTAAAAACACATAAAACAATTAATTCATGCAGAACAAAAATGACAAACGAAAAATATGAGAACACGTGAAAAGTGCAAAATAATAGATTAGATCGATTAAAAAGTAATGAACGACAAAAAAACTAATATTCAAAACAAATGCAATAACGTGCGAGCTGCCACACTTTAGAATGCACCCCTTATACTGACTGACTACAAAGTCCCCCATGCATGGCGTTATGTTCGTTTAGCTCAGAGTCATCGTGGATTATGGCTCGATGATGTTTCAGCGAGCCATCAAATGAACTTGTTCATCCAGAATAAATACACTTAATGCCCACATAGAGTGCTCTGACTCCCTTATCAAAGTACGCAAAAACATTTAATACATGTATTTGTATAGATATTATTTTACAGCTTGCTGCTTGAAAGAGAATGAACTCAATCAGAAATTAGTTTGGTGCAAATGTTTAAATGTATTATATTCCAGTGAAAGTTAATATAACCTTTAGGTAGTTATACTATTAACTTTAATATATATCACCGAATTCTACGAACACATACCACATAAAATTTTAAAATACTTCACACGCGTGAAAGTTTACATGCTGATCACGACTAGTGTCTACCTTGCACTTATCACTATAAAACTTGAATTCTGGACGGTTTCATGCAGGAAACGGGCTGGTAAGGGACAAAAGTGAACAAACCGAAATTGAACGTAATTCAAAACAAAATCAAAAAGGACCATCTGTCTTTCATATATTTTATATCATTTCAAAATAAATAAAGAATGAACGAAATCGAAAAAAGCGAATCGCTTAAAAAAAAAAAAAAGTAAAATACAGCAGCGTTAATCATTTTTGACTTGAATGCAAATTATTTCAGGACAGCAGTCGCGACAAAGGTGGAACAATGAATGAAAATTTTTCAGAATGAAAATGAATCTGCGGGTCCTGAAGAACAAGCGAACTTACTTTGAGCGTTATGATCTGCTGCTCGGTGATATTATGTCCCTGCGCCTGAAGGTCCTAGAAAGTAGGCCAACTACAGGTAAAAACTAAATCGCTACAAGATAAATTAAATATAACGAAAATAAATATAACGAGGAACTGGACGGGCTGTGAAGATGTATAAGGACTCTGTGAAGGGACGCGCGTTTGGACGTGGATTTTTTTTTTCGCATCGTTCACGAGACTGTTTTTGAACTCTGACATGCCCATCAGATTTATATACCTAAGACTGTAATTCAAAGTAATCGTAAATGTACCATTACCAACCAAAACCAAAAAACGACGAGCTGCTACGACGCGACTCTTGTGCTACTATCTAGTTCTAATAAATTTTGCTCACTCTAAAAGACTTCAGAGTGTTACGTTTTTAATAAAATGATATTTTATTTCAAGATAAATAGCCTTATAAATTATCGGAGAAGATGTTTATCGAGAATCGGTGGGCTAAGAAGTAAGCAGGGATTACAGTTACTTCTCAAGTGAAACGTTTATAAGACTACTTTTCTTAATAAAATACTGTGTTAAAAACTTTTTTAAGAGTTAAGATTAAAAATTGATTAAAATCATGCATAATATAATCTAACATAAGTAATTATTTTCACTACTGAACAAAGCATGCCTATAACAATAATTTTGCCAACAGTTTGACGAATGTATGTTTTATTGAAGTCACTGTCAAAATTAAGTTTCTTCTTGCGGTCGTCTTTATACTTACTTTTAGAAGCATCTAATCTAAAGAAAAATTTTCCCTTCAAAAGAAACACAATTAAGCCGTATTAAAGAACGACGATTAATGCTGAAAAATTACACCAAAAACACACACTCGTCAAGAATTTAGTCGCACCGTAGCACACTCAAAAACCATCATATAAAATTAAAAAAAAAAATTAATCAAAAACCAAAAAACAACGGTTTAACAATGCTACACTGAAAGCACCGCTGAACAAAAAAAAAATGAGTCGCATCAACGGCTAAGTGATACGTATACACTAAACTATTAGACCAACGTCAAAAAAATGAACAAAAAATCCAAAAAATATGAAAAAAGAGAAGAATAAATTAGTGTTATATATCGAGCGCAGCCTTGTGGGAAGGCTTCGGTTACCTTCAGCGCGACGATTTCCGCATAGCCGAGCGTCCCGCCGCGGAGCGTCGTCACCGACCTCTTTAACCCCATTCCCTGTGCATTGACCCGTAGGCGAGAAGAGTTTCTTTATTTTTAAATGCATTCGATTTGCCACCTATGGTGCTTTCTAATTAAGGATACATAGCACGCGCCAATATGGTACCAGTGGAATTTCATGTGGATTATTGGGAAAGATGCGTGTGAAATTTATTTTTAACCACTGCAGGAGGCTTTTTAAAATGGCGTTGCGATTGTATTTGCGAATTATTTGAGAGTACGTACGTACGAGTTTATGCGTTCGATACGTAGCATAAAATATGCTGCGTTAAAAATACATGAAATATAAGGGATACGTAAGTAAATATAAGCGATCGTTTTCATTTTAGTTAAATAAGTAAACCGCGTTCGATTTATTTGCTGTCAATTATACAAAATGCAAATATTCAAAAATAAACAAAGGACGACGAAACAGTTAGTAGAAAGTATAAACGTTGCCACGCATTGTTTAAAAAAAAAACGTTTAAATCAATTTCAGACGCATCTTTGGTAGCATCTAAACGTAGATTGCTTAAAAATTGAATTAAAATTTCCATTAATCAAAGCCAAAGATTCGCTGGCATCCAAAACTGCATTAACAGATGTCAATTTCCCTCTGGCAATCGATGATATTGAATGTGAAACGTCTTTGTTTTGTCATAAATATGCAAGAGATATCTCGATAGTCATCTTTCAAATTATTCAAATTTGTGTAACATCAGCGTTGATACGCTGCCGGCCGAACAACAGTTGCCGCAGAACATGACATTGCCCCCCACCCCCCTTCCCCCTTTGGATTAATGTAATGGAAATTTTATTCATAGTGTGTATCGGAAAGAAGGAGGGAGAGATGCGCGACGCTCTGATGGAAAGTGCTGTACTATTGTACTTCGATTCCTAAAAAGAATTGCCTATTATAGACTCTCAAAGTTTACCGATTCTCATTTGCGAAACATAGTTTACGTAAAATATACTGGTTCTAAAAAATTGCAAAGGTATGAACAAAAGTATGATTAAAAATGATTTTTACCTTTTCTTCAACTGTAGTGGATAGTTAAAGTGTAATAAAACCGTAGTTGAAACTATAATAAGTATATATTTATTGTATATATTACCACAGTTATACTACAGTGAAGCAGTATTTTACTATAGTACTCATCTGTGGCACATTACTATTAGTTTGTTATAGTGTAATGCGGCAGTTTACTATAGTGCTACATATAAATGTTTAACTACAGTTTCACTACAGTTCAACTACGATTCTACTACATATAGTATTTATACTATAGAGTTCTTTCGTGCAAGGGCTCCTTGACACGTATTCAATAAATTCTTAATCGCAAGACGAAAACTTTTTGTCGCCTTTTTCCTTTCATAAAAACCCCGAAGCCCGAATTAATGCACTCGGCTCAATCACCCGCGGTTTTCGGTACAGCACAGATCAATCGAGCGCAACGACGCCTGCCGAGGAAAATACGGGGGATTTTACGACGTGGGAAGGGGGAGGAGAATGCCGCGTCGTCGACGATCAAATAGACTCCGGCGACTCGGCGATACGATGGGGAAAAGGTAAAACAACGAACGCGGAGCGCGAGATTTTTGATTTATGGGACACTATTGAAATAGATACCTTCACTGCGGAGAAAACGTCGAATCCGGGACTTCCGGGCTCTCCCTTTTGTCCTCGGTCTCCTGGCCGACCCTGCCAACAGAATGAATTTCCCATTAAAGTTTACGGTTACCAAGCGATGATTGTTTGCCCTACGTGTGCATGTATGCGCAAATCCTTCCTCTTTCATTTGAGAATGGAGGTTGAGCGGTTCTTTGTTGCGTCAAATTACCGAAGCCGACGATTTCATTATAAAGGATTTTAGAATACTGTGATATTTACGGGTAAAAATACATTCTAAAAATGTAACAAATCTTTTTTTTTTATTCTCATTAGAAAAAATCTCTGTTTCGCCTGCGAAATCGTTTATCCCGAATCGCGAAATTTTTATCCCTATAATATCAAAGGAAACAAACAACGTTCGGAGGCGAAAAATCAAAAGGCGTTTTAGCCGAAAAAGCCTTTTCCTCCGTTTCACCGTCTCTGCGCGTCAATATTTGTCTTAGCGAGGCGGCATCTGATTCAGCTGCTGGATATTTTTCCCGGCGACGATCGGCAAAAGATGTCGAACGCAGCAGACCGCGATATCGCTCGCGGGGCAGACTTTTTTCTGGACCCTTTCGCGCCATATCCCGTATATATACAGACGCACACTTTGCGCAACCGGCGAAAGATATGGAACCTCGGCGCGCTCTACTTCAGAGACGTCAGTGCCGTCGCGACCAAACACAGGAGGAGCCTTCTCATTTTTTGAAACTGTTTGCTTTATTGAAACACCCCCCTTACTTTGCGCGAAGTTCGAGCGCCTCGGGAACTTGGTGACGTTCCTTTCGAGAGAACGGACGTTTTAAAAGATTTTTTAAAATTATTCTTAAAGTTTTCATAGTTTTTTACGAAATGAATGGTTTTTAAACCAGGTGAATTAGCTAACTGAACTTTTCCTTGTAAGTGTTTTAAAAGAAAAATGATATCGTTACACTTACCGGATCTCCTTTAGGTCCATCCAAGCCGATGGGGCCCTGAAACGAGCAAAATGTTAATAATACAAGATTGATTTTTCGAGTTAATAGCGAGTGACAGAATAGTTGGAAAAATAAAAACTTTAGATATTGAACAATAATGACTTGAAATATCTCAAAATATTGTAAAAAAACAAAAAAAAATAAAAATGTTCGCATATGCTGACGAACGATAAATGAAAATAAAAGAAAAAGAAAAAAGTATACAAGACCCCGTAAAATGAAAGAAAACCACCAAGTGTACGTAAATGCTTCCAAATACGAGTAATTGCACTACGACTAGAAATTGTTAATATACTACAGTTACTACTTCAGCATGATAAGTTACGGTTCCATCTGCCGGCACGAAAGTCCGTTCGATGAAAACGTAACCCGTTACCTTACAATCTCCGTGACCATTCGGATGTTACGCTACAAAGCACACTGAAATTAGCGAGAATCTGTGTTAAAAAATACCACTCATGAGTTAGTCGGTGTATTTGGCAATGCAAGACATAAAAAATTTCGAGGTACATATGACGCTGCTCTACAGAATATATATCCAATGTGCGCATGTGAGCCCACCACCGGGTGCCCTTTTTCGACGCCGCAACAGAACGTTACGCGTCACACACAAGTTTGCAGAATCGACGGCGTTGCTATCGATGGAAAGGCGAGGACGATGTAAAAGCGGTTTACGGACAATATTGGTTGTGACTTGTTGCCTTTGATGATTTACGCCACGTGAAATTCGTGCTTTTTTTTTCGAGGGGCGCTCTGTGAGCGCTGGAAAATGTTTCCTGCCGTCGTTCCGACGATTCGTTTATTTATTATGCTGTTAGTTTGTCCGTACAACATTTTGTTTTGAAACCTTTGCGAATTACGACTAACCTCATAAAAATTTTTCACTTTTTCCAACGAAACGAGGTTAAAATTCCTCCGTCAATAGTCGACCGCAAAATTCCGCAAAAACCCGCGCACGCAATTCAAAAAGCCCGGCCGCGAAAAAAATTAATCGTTCCCTGCCAAACCGACGAGCAAGTATAAGGGGGGGTGGACCGATAGTCCCGTCGCGATAGCGGCGAGAGTTTCGGATTTAGCGCGAGCAGCGCAACACACCGGAGCTGTCGGGCTCGCGCTTGCGCCTCGACGAAATTTACGATTATGGGACGGCGGCGGCCGCCGCCGCAGCGCCGGTAATCCTCTGCTAATACGGGGGCCCCCCCCGAGCTCTCCGAGGCCCCCCGCAGCCCCCTCCGGTTTAGAGTATTAATCAGGATTCCAGATCAGCGCCGATGAGGGCCACCGGACGCGAGGAAATTTGACGAGCGCTCAAGAGCCTCGCTGCCGGCCGGGCTTTATCCCCGGAAACGCCGCGGGGTAATCGCTGCTTCCTTTTCGCTTTTCGAGCGCTTTCGACGCGCGAGCTACTCCTCGTCGGAGTAGATTATCGGAGTATTTTTTTTTTTGTGCTGTTATGATTTTGAAGGGGGAGCACCGGTCTGTTGCTTTATATTTGAGGAGAGAAAATCCGTGCTTTTATAATTTGACGAGAAGCGATCTTTTTAAATATTCAAAAACAAAGGGCATCCTTTTGCAGGTGGATGAAAATATTTTTAACCGTTCAAATCGCGCGAACCTTTTAAAATTTATTTTTAATCCGTCCAGCGCTTTCAATGCCTTTTTTTTTTTTGATTATTCATTTGCTCAAATTATCTCCCTCTCTTGCGTCCAATCATAATTCTGGTTTCATCCCATCGGTGCTTTTCTCTCTCTCTCTCTCCTCCCTCTTCAAAGATCCCCACTTTATCAGTGCCTGCGAAGCACACACCCCTGTATACACATAGCGGCGTTGCGCCAAATCGCAGACCAGACGAGCGATTAGCTCTGCGCGTACCGTTTTATCGGATGCAGACGAAGCCCTGCAGCGATGTGACTGTTCTCCCCCCCTCCTCTGTCTCTCTCTCTCTCTCGTGTCGTTTCATTTTAAAGCTATACACGAGCGCCGCGTCGGTGATTAAGAATTTTTGCGTGACCGATGGCTTTTTGCGAGCGACGCGCGCATTCGCTGTTTTTGTAATTACAGACCGCGCAGGAGGAGGAGGAGGAGGAGGCTTTCGATTTGCTTTTTCACGATCGCTGGTTTTCGGGCCTGCGTTAGCTTTGTTAATATTAATTTTCAATTTCACCCTCGAAGAAATACGCTCTCGTTCGTTCGCTCGTTCGTCAGTTAGTTTATTTAATCCGACAGCGGTCCGTTAATGGGTGAATTTCTTATGCCCTCGTTAACTTTGTAACTAAAAAAAGAATGGGAAGCTTTTTATGGAAACAGGTATTAAAATGCGGCACTCCGCCAGGTTTCGTTTTTATGAATTATTTTAAATAAATTTTTTTTTATACACTACAATCTCTCAATCTAATGGTACAATCAATGAATTTTCGTCGGCCATGTTTACTTTCGCGCTCAGCGTATGCTCAGACGTCCAATACCAGATCGTCGGTCAATATCATTAATAATTAAACCACCGATATTAAATATTTGCTTACACAAATATTGAATAATCATCAAACAGCGTCGACACTAACGTTCGAGAGCCCCCCGTTTTTCACGGCTCCCTCGAGTTCGCGAACGACAAACTCCGGCTGTAAATTATCGAATTAGACGTTCGGCTCTCGCAGTTCGGCAAAACAAACGGTTCATCTTATCGACGCGCGGAAGCCAAAACATCCTGGACTCTCGCGAATTTATATTCCCCCGCGGACGACGCGTCGTCTCGAAACTTTTTCCCGGGAGCGTTAGCCCCCGTCGATGTACATAACCGCCGCGGGGATATGAGGAGTTTTATCGCGCGGGTTTACGTCTCGCTTTCGAGGAGTTGCGGCAGCCGGAGAGTTAGTCTTCCCTCGCGGTGCTTGGTAAGCGTGAATTCACTACGAGTGCCAGGCGAGAGGAAGATGTAGAGAGCGACTAAGGCGTGAATAATAACCAGAGACCAAGAAACCTTTGCGCCCGAATGTATTGATGTTGCTGACCAAGGAGAAAACGAGCTATTCCGAGCGGGTAATTTGTTGTTATTCAGCTGAATCGTTAGTACGTTTGCTTTTTTTTTTAACGAAATATCTCGTTTTCTCGTTGGGCTTCAGTAAAGAATATGGAAGAAAGAGGAATCGCTGGCGCGAAAGATAAAGACACTTTCAACCGGGTAAATTCGTAAAATTAACGAACCGGGAACCCAGGATAGCCACGAAGTCCGGAAGGTCCCTGTAACAAAGCAACGTTCCAATTGTCACACAAACTTCAATTCTGCAGCTGATACGCTATTGCTAGTTAAAAAGAAATTAATGAACATTTGGTTTAGTCTTTATTTAGCTGATGTGAAAATAATCAAGAAGATGACTCGAGTGCCGCGTAATCCTACCTTGCAATAAATTTTCATTCGAACAAAGAGTCTTTACGCAATGTACACCGCGAGTTATTTGCGTTATTAGTTCGTCGCGCATTTTTGTTCGCCCGTAAAAATAAACCAAAAGGCGCCGTACGAGCGGCGTTTAATAATGCCGTTGCGAATAACGAGTCGGTGGTGCTGCCCCGGATTATTGTAGCTCTGAAAACCTCATTGACCTTTCTCTCCCCCCCTCTGTTCGCGGGAAATTTGCATTTTTTCGCGTTATATGCACGAGATTACCTAGTAATGCGCTGCACTTCCATTTCCAGCTTGCGAGCGCTTACTTCTTCATCAACTTTTTAACGAGCTTTCCTTACCAATTTTCGTTGTGCATTTTTATTTCTTCAGCCGGGGGTAATTCGAACTTTGAATTTGAAATAAGCTTTCGAAGGTGAGGGGGCCGATCGAATATCTCGCTTTGGATCTCGAACAAACGCGGCCGGGGATTAATGGACCGGTCGGGAAAAAGAAACCGCTCGATTAATTTTCTAATTCGACTGACAGTAGGAGGGATATATGCCGCTTGGATTCGCGATTAATTAATAACTTCCGCGCAGCGAGATATCGAGAGAGTCAAAGGTCAGCCGGAGCCACTTGGGGGGTCTCTCCTCTCCTTTTGCCGGCGTTGCAATTTAATTGATAACGCGCCGAGGAAGGGATAGCTTTGGCTCGATTGCAATTTTTCCCTCAAAGAATTTCTCTGCCAGTTTCGTTATTGCGTTTTTCCTTTGCTTGCGAAACTAATCATTTATAGAGGTTCTTGACGTTCGATGAGGCTAAACGAGTGAGTTACTTCCGGAGAGTTTTATGATAAACTTTGCTGCTGTTTCACACGGATTTGCGCGATTCGATTGTTTAATTCGCCCGTTTTGAGAGGTAATGTTTTATGCCTTAGGAGTATAATGCCATTGTTAATGATCTGTTTTCAACTTAATTCATGTCTGACTTTTTCTTACCGTTGCTCCGATATCGCCAGCCTCGCCTTTACGTCCCTGAAATTCCATCTAGAATTAAAACACTATTCTCTTTTATAGACAATTTTCAAAGCACACTAAATTCCTCTAGGTCTTTTCCCCAGTTTTGCTTGCACTGCCAATATTCACAGTCAGAAATTATTTGTCTTATTTGGAAGCAAGTCTCTAGGACAGAAGGAGAATACTCGAAGTAAAATACAGTTGAATATAACATTGCCAGGAAAGAAAGCCAAGAAATAAAAGAGGAAAAATCAAAAATAATATACCGGAAAACCATTCATGCCTGGCGTACCGGCCACACCCTGGAAGAAGTGTTATTAAAAATTAAAATATGGTTAGATACTACACTATTAGTGCCATTGTTTTTTTTATTATCATGCTATTTATTATTATTATTACTCTGATAAACAGTTCGTGCATCTACTTTTAATGGAACGGAAGGGAAAAATGCACTTGCGTTACCAATTTTGCTTTCGCCAGAAAAATAAAAATGTTTATATTCGAGTTTCAATAAACATCGTGGAAAACGCAGTTTCATTATTCCCGCGTTTTTCAAAGGAATTTAATAAAGTTCGCGTGTACACGGATTGTGAACCTATTTATACAAATATTTAAACTTAACGTTGCAATTAAACTACCGTAGGGCTTTGCCTTGTTCTATCGTTGCTTGTTACACGTTGGAAAATGCGTCGTACTAATTGTCACTGGGCATAAAATGCTCGTGTTTTGCATGTATTTTAACAGACGCACTGCAGTAAAAGCGCAATTCATTAACGCAAAGCCGCGCGATTCTCTAATTTATTTTGTCTGCTAGGAACGCGCAAAGAAGTACAAAAAGAAAGATTTATTCGGTTGAAAAGTTTTGCTTTAAATTGTGTTTTCTTTTCGGTTTGGTCTCGCTCGACTATACTGTTCAAAATTTAAATATTTTTTTGCTCCGCGTTGCAGTTATTGCTGTCTGCATTAGATGTTAAATCTATACTGCTTACTACTGAAGCTTATTACATTATTAGAAATTATATACAGCAAAAATTTAGTGTTAAAGTAATTACTATGTTTCAACTAATATACTATTAAAGCTACTATAATTACATGCAAATTTAAATTAATTTCAAAAACTTACAGATATTTATAACCTAATACCAGTAACAATAATTTTAAAAAAGTTGATGCATTAAGATATTTTCATAAAAAGTCATAAAATTACACCAAAATAATTATCGCATCAACAATTTTCTTCTCCGCTAAGCTAACATATCTCTAAAATACTCGTGGCTAAAACGCTTGAAAAGCAATGTCAGCAACTGATTATCGTCGCCTATCAACTTTTTCAAGCATTAAAGCTCACGTGTCTATACAGTAAATATGTGCGCGTTAAGGGGGTACATAAATATATACGGTGTACGTAAGTGGATTCCGCGGGGGAAAACTCACCGGTGCACCTGCCTCGCCGGTGTCGCCCTTCTTTCCCTTTCTGCCACGTTTGCCTTCCGGTCCTTTAGGGCCTGGTGGTCCTGCAACATTCAATTAGAAGAACTTTAGAATGCTAATATAATATGAATTGTGTAATTTAGCGAAAATACTTCAATTTATGTTATTAAATAAACTTCATATTTGGTATTTGATAACAAATATTTATTTTGTAAAATGTTGGAAATGTTACATTGATAAAAACATGAGATACGTAACAATTAATGTTATAAGGGTTCATGATGAAACTCAATAAGTATAACTGGGCCATTTTAATACTGAAAATTGCGTTTATACAATATTGAAGTTCACGAGGTCGGGAAAACTTGATACCGTTAGGTGCAATAACGATAAAGTACCATTTCTACTCTAGGGAAACGTTTATTTTCTGGGTTAAATAAACGCATGGAAAGGAGCTAAGTAATACATGTTTGAATAAAGTAAAATAAACATTTGCGGTACACCGCGATAGACATGCCGCTGTAAAATTATCGTGAAAACTGGAATAATGCATTGTTATCTCAGTACACACTTTCTAATTTTGGAACTTTTTAAAACGTCCTTTACTCATTTGGAATAATAATAGAGAAAAAACACGTTATTAGTTTTAACTAATGTAACGTAATAACTCTCGTATCTCGCACGATTCACTCATTGCTCGAGATTCTATTCGTTTTAATTTACCCTGAAACCGAATAAATTCCCCATCAAAATTTAAATATAGAACAGACACGAGGGAAAGTTGCAAGCCGAATATAAAGAGCAAAAGCATCGCCCGCGGGGACATCCCGAAGCGTTTTATTGCATCCGTCTCGCATCGCCGTCACCGAACGCGGCAGCTAAGCAACTCGATGATCTTGTTAATTCGCGCTACTTTGCCAGTCGCGCGGCAAGCGTCGCCGTCCCGGGTAATTAAATGGATTGCCTGATTTATTTGACGGGGCAGGTCCGGGGAATATGCGCGGAATGCCGTTCTCTCCTCGCGCCCGGCATTTGTTCTCGTTAAACCTTCTTATTCTAATCCTCGGGATCTTTACGGTCTATTTCTGTTCCGTGATTTTACGTGTTGTCTCTGCGCGTGCGATTTTTGACCGGACTGCGCGAGACAGTGACTCATCGAATAGTCTAGATTTGTCGGTGGATTAAACGGGGAACGTACGTATTTGAATTGAACATTTGTTTCAAAAGAGTGCTTTATATTAGTTTGTATTGAACGTTCGTTGACGCAGCTTTGCAATCACATGTAGAAGATTATTTATAAACTTTAGAGGAAAAAGTAATCGTAAAATATCAGAATATACATTTTCAAAATATATAAACAATTCAACTTATTATAATACCTGCAAACGAATTACAAACTACTTCAGATATTATCGAGTCCCTTGCATACACGCAATTCTCATAAAACTCCCGCAGCTCCCAAGCACCCACAAGCACAGCCCGGATCTTCCTTACATTTGCATTTCAAGTTGTCACGGCATATTGCACACCGCGGTGCACTCGCCTTTTCCCTACCGCGGCGAATCTAAATCGGCCGGCCGTCCGTCTTTTTCTCTCTCTCCCCTCCCTTATTCCTTTTTTTCTTTCCACCGAGCCCTTTCGGGTTTTACAGCCGCGAGTACACTGCACTCGCTGTTTCTCCAAAACTGTTCGCGCCAGGCAGGCGGAGCGGCGTATACGCGATGTACGTGCGCGGGGTAAAACGACCGCGAGAGGATAAAATCAGGTGCAGCGCGCGCCACATTCCGCCCGGAGGATGCGTCTCAGATTTATATTTCCTCGTTAAATTCGCGAATCTCGCGCGGGAGTCCTGCAGCCGCCGGATGGGGCTGGAAATTTCGCCGCGGCGCTTCCTTCTTTTCCGCTGCATTCCTCTGCCGGGGGGGATTTCGCCTTGTCGCGGATGTAGTTTTGCTGCGGAGAATTATGCGTTACTTTGACGGGATTTTCAAAAACAAGGGCTTCTTGTTTCTGATTGAATATTCAAACAGAATTAAAGATTTAGACAGGGAATAAAGAAGCTTTTTCAATAATTTATGCACATATTGTTAAATAATTGCATTATAATTTTTTAGAACGTAACATTTTGTTTAAAAAAAAAATCCTTGTGAACAGATAAACGATTTGAAACTTCGTTAATTTAAAATACTTATTTATTATTATGTCGCTAACAAAATATCGAGAAGATTAAAAAGTTTTCATTACCAGGGAAAATTAGATAAAGTTAAACGATTCTTAATCTCGACGCTGCCCTGTCTGGGGCTGTTGAGAAAAAAAAAATGCGTCATTAAAAGAGCGAGGGCGAAATTTTGCACTCCGCGTGACGCGCTTGAAAACGTTAAAAGGGAAGGCAAACTTCATTAACTTCCATTCTCATTTTCTGGCTTTTTCCTCTCTTTTTCTTGGCCGCCCTCCCTGATTTTTATTTCCTCCCCCCCCCCCCGTATACTTTCTCTCGTTCTATATCCCCCTCTTGTCATTGCATCTTTTTTTCACTTTTAGTCGGCGGCGGTGTCTTTTTGCTCTTATTTTTTTCGTCTCCATTTGAAATGCAATTGCATTTTAATTTTCCGAGATTACGCGAATGTCCCGTTCCTTAAAGAAGCAGTATCCTTATGAATATTCGATTTTAGCCGCATTTTACTCCCGTTCATTTTCCCCGGCCGTATTTCGTACTTCTTTTATTACAGCAAGCTATCTGCTGTATACAGTAACGCCATAACAAACGAAAATGGCTCTGTGCTTACAGCAACAATAGGCTTGCCCTTCAGCTGACAAGAAGGAGCAATCTTAATTCAAATCTAAATCTCTTATTCCTTGGAATAAGCTGAACTTGGCCAGACGTTTTCTCGCACAAAGGATAGTAGAAATGTGCTATCGCGTCGTCGTTGCTCGCAGAGAAAATTTAATAATTCTTTAGTTTTTTTAAATGAACGTTTACGCAGAATAATAAAGCTTCGCATCTTTTTTTCCCCTTTTTTGCGAAAAGATTCACGCACGAAATATTATTCATTGTTTCGTCCGCGGAAGATTTACGCGGGTAAATTATTTTCATTAATACAATGCTTCTTCCGGACGCAAATAAATTCACGACCATTTAATTCAATTGTCTTTCTCTCTCACGTTCCCCTTTTTCTTCCTCCTTCATCCAGCTCCGAATGTTATAACTATTCCGATGAGGAGGTGGCGGAGATTCGTCGTAAAATTTTTGCTTTCGTCGTAAATTATTTGAGTAAGCAGGGTTTATCAGCCAGAATGGCTGAATTGATTCCGCGCAGGAAGCGAGCCCTCCGGAGCGTTTTTATTCAAATATGGGACTTCGATCCAAAACTAGGGAGTTTGTGAATAGGCGATGAAGTCCTTTATTCCTGGTATTTTGAACTTTTTTTTAGTGCTGACCGAGATTTCGTTTTTTTTTTTTATTTTCTGTTCGACCCGAAATTCACTTTTTCGTAACTGAGAGCAATATTGGAGGTAAATATAAAACAGAGGGGGTTAATAAAATAAAAATGGTTTTTTACAAAGATAAATACAAAGTTTAGAATTGGTTCGTTTCAAGAAATGCAGATAATAGTACATATTAACAAAATTTATTGTATTTTTTCTCAGTCTATAAATTTTCATCCCTTTAACTGCCAAAATCACTAAATTACATTCACTCACACCAATGAATCCTCCTCCGCGAAATAGATTAACATCCAAAAAGACGTTTCCAAAAAATATTTTCCCATCGATAAATCAAAAATCCACATACAACGGCGAGAGAATTATTAGGAGAGTTATAAGAAGTCCCACGGCCCACGGCCCGCTGGAAAATCTTTTAATTAAAGCATCTGACCGCAAAATAAGCTCGCCGGACAAACCGAGGAAAAAGGAGGAGCCGCCCCGAGAAAAGTCGATCTTTATCCGGAGAAGATAGATAGATCTCATTTTCCCGATCTAATCGAGAGAGAGAGAGAGAGAGAGAGGGAGAGAGAGGAGGCCGCGAGAGTCGATGCGCGCATCTATCCTCAGGCTGTCGGCGCGCACCTCGAAAATTCAATTCACTCGCGGAGAGCTGCTCTGTATAACGGCCGCCGCTTCCTCTTCTCGCGCGGCGAGGTACACTGGGATTTATTTCCAGAGGGGCGGGCGAATCTGAGTTTAGGAGTCGAGTTTTTTTTTTTGACGAGAAACTATTTTAGTAGATGAATGATTGATTTTTCCGTTGTACGCTCAAGATTTCGCAAGCTCTCGGGCTATATCTTCGCTTTTGGTATCGCTTTGTAATTATTCGCGGAAGGTGAAATTGGCTTTTAAGCATAATTTGTTATTTAAATGCTTCGTTACGGAGTTATCATTATACTTTAATTATATAGATGCACTTTTCAAGTACCTTGTGAATATTGTTGCTTTTAATAAGAAATTTATGAGTAATAAAGTAGACGGTAATTAAGAATTTATTTTGACCTTTTATTAATATTGAAGGTAAATGGCGTATGATAAGATCAATTTTAAATTTTAATTACACACTTTACGTCACACTTTACGATTGTCGATATTAGTTTGATGAGTTTTGCTCCTAGAAGAAAAAAAAACAAATAAACTGCAATTATATAAATTAACAAAATGAATATTAAAGCGAAATTAGTAATTAATAATTAATAATTAAGCGAAATATTTATTAATTAATCCTCTGATAATAAAAAAAAAGAATTACGCGATAGCTAAGTAACGTAAAGTGAGCGTAAAGTGCGTCAACTTGTTGGAGAATTAAAAAAGCCGGTACTTTACATGCCTTTCATTTTACCACGTCAAGTCGTCAATATCGAATTACGGAACGATGTAAGATAAGAAATCTGCGTGTTCAGCTCTCGTAAGCCCGATTTCTTACCGGGCAATAAGAAGATTACGGCTCGTACAAAGTATCCTCCTGCGTCATGTTCTCTTGTGTCAAAATTCTGATCGTTTATTTTTCAACAACCGCAAGTCGAAACAAGGTTGTATTTTTTCACTTATTTAATTCCACACACTTTATCAATAACCACGAGAAAGTCATGCGTTAAATTTCAAAATCACTTTGAATTACTTGATTAATGAAGCTTTAATACCGAATCCAAACAAAAACCATTCCAGAAAATCAATCGCTGCGCTAGATGCAACCCCTTGTCTTTTCCGTATCTTTAACCCAACATCTTCAAAAAACAATCCCCCCCAAAAAACGCGCGTCGACTCGCCTCGAAAAATTAATGGTCCGCGGTGCGACAAAAAAACAAGGCGCGAGCTGGGCCACTTCGTGGAAAAGCTCTCGGAGGCATCGTTCCTGCCCCCGGCGGGGATTCCCCCAAGTCTCCGCGTCACGGCGCATGCGCGCCCTTACGGTAGCCAACAAGCGCGATAACACCTGGATAACACGGCGCGCGCGCGTCCTCACCTACTGTCATAAGTCACGGCTGATGAATAGTAAGATCCGGCGGCGCGTCCCGGCTTTTCGGGCTGATCGTTTGTCACGGCGACGTACGAATGCTGGCTCGGGCTCTCGGCGGTGATTGACGATTCCTTGTCTGCTTTACATTGTTACGAGTTCATTTGATTTTCGTGCCTGGGCTTTGAGCCAGACGCGAGGGAAGGGAGGGGTTCTGATTGTGCTGACGATGTGGGCTCGCTTTTATTTCGATCGGTGAAAAGGTTTCCACTGTTTTTTTGATTATTAATCAGAAAGCGATATTTTTCACGAGAGAGAATATGAGGGATTTCTATCTTGATGAAAATCGAGAGATTGGTTAAGTTAATAATTATATAATTAAATTAATTTTATTATTTTAGTTCATATTTTAAAAAGAGTTTAATATTTTGGCCAATAAATGATCAAAAAATTTTCTGATTTAAATTATGAAATTTAATATTCAACAAAAATTTTAATTACACTTCTTTAATATAAAAATAAGATATCATCCATATTACGATATTGCAATGCAACCACACAATTTTTTTATCCACAGTGGCAAACATACAGATTTAAGGATCGAACTCTCGCAGGAAAGTTAAGAAATCTGTCATTAATAAATAGAAATATCCAATGCAACACTACCTAATAACGTCTCCATTATTATTGCTTGTAGCACATCAATAAAAAAACTGCCAGGGCAAATGCAGCTCATTCCGCACTCGTTTCGTCGAGCAAATAAATTCAAAATTCAAAATTCAAAAAAAAAAAAAAAAAAAGTACGATAACCCGAGGCTCCGGGAGCTCGCGCCTTGTCGCATCAAAAAGTTATTATCGAGTTTCCGCATGCTCGATAAAGCCGCGCCGAGGCGAATGGCGCGTGGCAAGTTTACTCCGGAGTGACTTATAAATAAGGATGCGGAGCGCCGCGGGGGGAGAGGAAGAGTAAAGCGGAGGAAACTTTTTTCGAAAACGGCGCGATCCCCCGATCGATGCTCTAATTCGTTTCTAGTGACTTTTATGCGGACGTCTCGCGAGCTTATCCGCTGTCGACAAATTTATTTGATTTGTCGAAAATAACTATTGTATTCTTCTAGGAAATCTGTAATTTTTTAACAATCGATTAAAGAGTAAAACGTAAGTACAGCATGATTGACACAAAAAATTGCAACCGCGGCGAAAGGATTTTATAAATTCTTAACGCGATAATCGACGAGGCCCCGATGAATTTTTCATCCCCCGACCAGCGAAATCGCATCGATCGGAATCGCCGCCGTCGCGCTTTATCTCCACGTGGAAATCGGCGCGTAACCCCCCGAACTCCCGGACATAATCCGTTTACGGCGATTACAGGTAAATCCTCCTCGCCCCCTCCCCCTCCCCCGAATGCCGACTGTGTTTGTCTGGCGTTATATTTGACAAGATATTAAAACGAGGCAAACTCCCGACAGCAGCAACGTAACCCCGGTGGCACTCTTTGATGTCTGCCGAGACTTAATTGCCTCCATTAGTAATGCGTTTGTAGAGGGGGGAGGGAGGACTCGGCGCAAGGTGAACGCGAGACGAAATTTCATGTTTTGCCATTCACCAGGCGAGGCTCTCTCTCTCTCTCTCTCTCTCCTTGGCTTCCTATTGCTCGGGAGCCTCATTTAATTACAGGGCCCGAGAGCGAGGCGCATTCCCGAATATCCGCGGAGTCGTCGCTCCTTCCTTTAACGCGGGTTAGACGAGCGGATAAATTTATAGGCGCGCGCGCGGGACTGAGATGTCGGACGAATGAAAGGGATGAGAGAGCCGCGCCGGAGGGGGATAAATTGTACGGTGTAACGACGGGAGATTCTTGGCTTATTAACCTTGTGGATGGCTGAGGCTTCGACTTCCGCTTTTCGAATGGCGAGAAATTGGGATTTGCTCGAGTCGAGGCGAGATGAAAGCTTGATTTATCTGTGGACGTTTTGTTCGTTCGTCCTCGCTTGACGGCAATATAAAGATGTGTATACGCGACAAAAAAGTATTCTCTCTCTGTTAATTAAAGAAATTTTCAGAGTAGCGCGTTTACCATTTAAATTTGAATCAATTTGATTTTAAATGAATTGTAAAGTTTTAATTTAAAATTCAATCATTCTTCTAGTATAAAAACTTCCCTTTGGCAAGTAAAGGAATAACAAATATTCAAACAAGTTGTTGTTTTAATATCAAATATAAATTATTCTTTAGTAAAATGTAAAAAGTTCTTATTAATTTTCATACTTGAAAAGCAACAAAATTATCCTACTGTCTATCAGTTATTGTATAAAACACTTAAAATGCATTCAACTATCTTAATGTTAATACAACATTTCGAGATTCAGCTGTTTATTGGAAACAATGTAATTATGCTGTATCGATGCATTAATCAATGTTATAATGCAGCAAACAAAGGCTTCAATGTCCTTTATGTAATCCATTATATATCTTCATAATCTTATCACAGTTTAATCAGCTGTATGCTATTGTTGCCTAATAATTTATGCTTTATTAGCTGACGAAGCTGAAGTTTAAAATTGTAGTTTTCATTAACAAACTGTCAAAGGCCATATAACCACGAAAATATACTAACATCTCTAAACAATGTTTTAAGTTAAATGAATTTTCAAATAAATAATTCGGTGCAATATAACTGTCCTATGTAGATGCTGCTAAATTACTCCTGCACGTAATACATCAAAGTCTGTTAAATTATCTTGATAGGCTCCACATTAAATATTTGCTGTTTATTTTGTAACTAATTAGCCCTTTGGCTTGGCTTACAAAACAGAATTTAATTGCGCTTGTCTACGGTCAATACATCTACCATTTTCAAAGCTGTCTTTTAATTGTCAATATTTTTACTAATCAAATAGTAAATGGTGATATTTTTCATTTCTTTCCACGCATTTAAATCAAACTTCTCTTTAAGCGCAAAAGCTCTTTTCCTGAATTATTTCCGCGCACTAATATATCATCTCCATAATTTTCGATCTCTCCTGTTTACCGCTCCTTGCTTGTACAGCAAAACAAACACGCGGAAAAATTGATATTTCGTTCCAGCTTTACTCTTGCGTTTGATTCGCAAAGTTTACATCTCGCGGAGACGCTATATAACCCGGAAAGTTAGCGAAATTTTCTCTCTGCCGAACGCGTATTTGACTTTTCGAAAGTGACTCCGCTCCGCTTGATGTATGCATCAATATATATTCAGTGAAATTATCATTAAACCCACATTTAAAGTCCCTTCCACCCGAAACGTAATCAAATAAAATGGATAAGGTTATCATTGCTAGTTACAAACACAAGTCTAAAAGCCACCAAAAATCTAAATACCGAAGTAAAAGAAGCTACGCAGCTCAGGCGAGCACCGAGTATCCGCATCGCCGCGGATACAGACACACACACACACACCCACACACAGCGGCGGCGATTCCCCCGAGCGAAGTTAAGAGGGAAATAAGTGGATGCCCCGATGTACCGTAAGCCGCTTGAAAAATGTATGCCCGGCGGTAAAAGAGCGAGAGGAATCCCATTGTTTCGCGCCGGTGCAGCCGCGAGTGCGCTCGCGGGACTCCGCGCGAGCGCGCCGAGGCCCGAGAGCGGAAACGGACGCGCGGGAGAGCCGACTCCCCTGCGGAGAGTCTCCTCTCTCTCTCCCTCCGCGTATATACCGTATCCCATTCAGCACGGCCAACCGCTCCTCGTTGACTTTCAGAGGCAGATGAGAATGCTGATTAAACAGTGGATTCTCGTTTCGCGGCGTGGAGCTTCTCTTTTTTTTTGGAAGGGGAGGGGGGGGGGCGCCGAGTTTTAGAAAGTGTACGGACTAAATTGCGGGAGCTGTCGAGGGTGTTTTACGTATTCATTGTGTTTTAATAGAAAGTAAATAATCTGCGTTCTGCTTTTACTATCGACGAGCTTTGAAAGAAAGCGGCGTTTCTGACGATACGATTTTTATCCGCGCGGCAAAACAATTCGAAACCTCGCGCGTTCTCTTATCCGCAATTTAGCAGAAACAACTTCGGAGCAGCCGCCTGCACCTCGACTCCCAAGACGCCCGAACAAAAGCGCAATATCCTCTCTTTCCTCGATTCGGTCGCGTCCTAAATTCCCCCTGAATCGAGATAAGCAGGAGGGCCGATCTCATCGACGCGCGCGGGCCGGAATCAAGCCGAAGGAATTGAATCACGCGAACGGGCCGCGATTTCCCGCGGGAGATTCGGCGGGCGCCGCGAAAATCACGGGCATTGTGCGCGCCGATGCATCGACCGACATATTTGCACGCGACTCTTTCGGCGCTCGAGCCAAGCCGGATCGCTCGAGCGGAAAGATAAATTAACCTGGGCTCTGGGCGGCCGAGCGAATTTACGAGATTCTTTCCTGGGTTGTTGCGCGATGGGTTTATGGGCGAGTTCGCGCGCCCGGAAGGATGTGCTGATGGTCCTTCTCTGCCCGGGCAGAATGCAGGCTTGTTAACGTGATTAGCATTGCGATGAGGTGATAGCGCCGTGACCTAAATTTCGGGGTTTATCGTTGTATTCAGTGGTGGTTTTTAGCTGATTTTTTCCCGTGGCTTATAATGAGCGAATCTGAAGCTTCTATTATCGGAATATCGATCAAAATGAAATACAGTTTGAAAAAACAACTACTTTTAAAAAGTGGATAGTTTTCCTTCTATTTAGCGCTTACTACTTTATAATACGTAGTCAGAACTTTAACCTAAAAAGCGCAAAACCCCATTTGCATCCTAAAAGCCTCGCAAAACTGCAATTCGGTCAAAAAAAAAAAAGATAAAAACTATCCCGCATGAGTTCGACTGCGATCCGCCCAGCTCGTTCCTCGCTTAAAAAGAACGCGCGGCAAGAGTCCTCCTGGACTCTTTGCATCCCCCTCGACGATCCGCTCCATTCGCGAGAGCTTCCCGAAATTCGCGTTTAATAGCCAGGAACTTTTCAGCGCCTCATGCAAAATTCATTCGCACGCACATTTGCGTTCCGGCGGCGGGGCCGAGGCGATCCTCTCTCTCGTTGCAGCGGCGCGGCCTGCCTTATTAATGATCTCCCTCGCCAGGGCACACAGCAGCGGTCGTTAGTCTCCGCGGCTCGTAAATGCCATTTTCCTCGCGCGCCGCGACGCGAGCTCGCTGCATCTGAAAAATGCGCCCCGCTGCCTGGAAAAAAAAGGGAGGCGCTACGCGGGATTGAAAAATTAAAGGCCGCTTTTTCTCGGACGTTTAATATACTCGCTGGGTTGGGGTATTGGTGGGGGGAGGTTGAACTTTGAGAAAATTGTGAGTTTGCTCCGGGTTGAAAGGGGGGAAGCAACAAAATTTAATTGTACGGCAGTTGAATAAAGTAATCGTTTGGGAGTAAAGTTTTCGATAGAGGTGGTTTGAGCGTGGATGAAGCATTTCCATGATAACGGCCGAAAAATAGCACTACAATTGCTAGTGAATTAATGAATATGTATAAGCTTTGCTATAGACTTAATTAATATGTAAATGTAGACTCTTAGAAATCGGCATTTTCGCTTTTACAGAATGAAACTTTTTCTTTACTTAGGGACGAGAATTTGTTCTAATTATTTTTAAATAAACCTAAACTGGGGTGAATTTCAAGCATTTAGTTTTCTTTAGTAAAAATGAACTTGATTATTTCAAGACACTAATTGAAAGTAGTAATATGAAGAATAAATCAGAATACAATATCAACATTATTAAACGTAAACGATCCTTTCTATAAAGCTGTGAACTGCTACCAATACGTCCATCTCTAAGCCGAACACACCTCACGAAAACTTTCGACGAGACTTCGCCACTGAAACTTCTTCGCGGCGAGTACGGCAGGGCTTACGCACCTTCCGTATTGTACTCGCGGCTGCTCCCCGGAACGTAAGTACCGTAATGTGCGTGAACATTCTAATCAGCGTGAGAACGCCTGGGACCGCCTGAATTTCCCCAGACGGCGTCGCGGTAGTTTCGCGCGCCCTTTTGCATTATTAAGTTTTTAGCCCGACTACATAATTTAACGGGGCCGCGAATTTAAGATGCAAATCCCGGGCATTGTTTGATGAAGCTAGAGTGTTTGTGATTTTTCTTAATGAGCGATTTGCATTATTCATTGCGGTTGCTGGATTTTTCTGCCGCGAATCGGAAGAATTGACAGGTTACGATTGAAGCTTTTGGCTGGCTTGATTAATTTTCAACAAAAATGGTTTAATTAACGCTTTCATTGCACCGACATAGACACTTGTTTTTCATTCAACAATTTTTCATTATTAATAGTCTAAATTCGCAAAAATAATCGTTGGGTTTTAATTATTTCCATCTAGCTGACCTGTGAACCAGTAATTATTCAAATAACGTTTATAATTCGGTAATGATCCAGCGCAGGGGTCTGTAAGTTAACAAATATTTTCCTAGTAATGCAGAAAAAACGCGCGAATTTTGCAGAATTTTCCGCAGGTGCAGATTTTCGTTTCTAAACGATTAATAAATCAATAACTTTACCGAAAGGCCGACCGCCGACTATATTATTCAAAAGTCAACACATCGAAACGGTCTGTAACCTCCCTCAGCGGAAGGATACACAAGGCAGCTCATACCTCGGGGCGGCTTGTTTACAAATCAAACGGATTACCGTTGCGCAGCAGAGAGACAATATTCCGGCGAAGAGCGAGAGCGTCTTGCCGTCCTCCGCTAATTAGACACGAATCGTCGCGGACGCCAGGCGCGCGGTTATACCCTCGCCGCTGTCCGGCGAACCGCCAAAAGCGTCCGCCAGGCTCCGGCCGGTTAATTAACTGGTCGCCGAGGAGACCGAGAGAGAGAGAGACTCCGGGATGTGTATATCGAAACTATTAAGGGAGAAGCGATTGGACGCCGTCCTCTCTGCAAATGCTATTTCGGGGTCGTTAAATTCCCGCGTGCTCCGCTCGCGATTCGAAAATCATTCGAGAGTTAAAGGCGGGCGATAAGACGTGTTTTACTTGTGGGACAATTACATTTATCTTGAAGAATATTGAGCTCGTTACCTAAGCGCGGGAAATAACGATTATACGGCGCGCTCTGAATTCACAAAGCGCTTCCTTCTCCTTTTGTACGAGTCAGCTGCGACGGGAGGTCTTCCCCGTTAACAGCGATTCTTTTTCGCCCTTCGGCCTGCACGGTGATTTGTAAATTTACGTGGAATACGCAGCAGCCTCGGGGCGACGGGTCCGCGCGTCCGTCGCTTTGAATTAAACTCGATTCGCAACGGATATGCCGAGGCTATTGGCGCGGTTCGCTTCGACTCGTTTGAAGTGCTCACGGAGTCGCTGCAAATATATAGAATGCAGGGTTTTTAAAATTTTCCTTTTTGCGGAATGTTTATTTGGAGAGAGGAATTGTTTGGTTTGTAAAAAAAAAATTTTTCGCTTTGAAATACTTTTGCAGCGTAAGTTAGATCCCGCGCAGTGATCCGATGCATAATTCATCCCAATTACAATTCGCTATATTCCGCAAGAACAATCTCACAAAGTAACTCGTCGCAGTCACCGTGAATTACCGGCCATTAATTCGGGCCGTTCCGTCTTCCGCGCTCTAAATCATACTTGAAAAGCTCTCTTTCTTCCCTTTTTCCCGGCGTGGAAATCGCGCGCAGTCGTTTATCCGCATCAACATCCGATGGACAAATATTCGCCAAGACCATAAATATTAACGAGGCGTCTCGCGATTTTCCGACCGACTGCGAAAGCACAATTTCGCGCGCAGTTCGTTAAAAGCTCCGCGACGAGAGGAAGCGCTTTCTCATAATTAGGAATCGCTCTCTCACTTTCTCTCTCGCAATTAGGAAAAATTTCGGATCCTCGCTATTATTGCGCTCTAAAAGCACACGCACACACACACGTATCGGCCGCCTCGTTAAAGGCCCACCGGCGCGGCAGAGAATAATGGGCTCCTCTGGAGTGTGTTTGCGCGCGTCGGGAGGAGGAATCGACGCATAATAGCCTGCACTCCATCGCCCCGGAGCCGCTTCACCGAGTGCAAAGTCAAAGTGCCGATACGCTGCGACTAAGAGCGTCTTAATAGTGTTAGCTTATTGAATGCCGGATGGCAGTCGATCAAAGCGGATGGGTTTTTGCCAGGTTTTTGCTTTTCCTAGATGGCTGACGCGAAAGGGTTTCTGGTTCATCGCGCTTAGAGTGCCGGAGTTCTTCGTTCTAATGAGGAGTCATTAAAGGTGTCCTTAGAAATCTGGAGTGATGATCTCTTGGAAAGTGTGGTTTTGTTTACACAATTGAATTTTCGATTATTAAATAAACTTTGCTGAGTGTTGAGTAATAAATTGTTTGTAAAAGTCACTATATATTTCCAAGATTAGATCTCTTAGCTAGTCTTCGACAATGGAAAAGAACAAAAGGACGTAATTCACAATTATTTTATCGTAAAGGTGCCCATTCAAGCGATTAATATTGAACATTACCGGTGAAATTAGGACCATAAAAGAACAATAAGTAACTAAATTATATAAAAGGGATCTCCTTTGATTTTCACCCAGTACGTCCAGAGAATTTTTCTTGAAGATATCTTTCGGTTTACTTGTTGCCGCCTTAAAAGGGCAAAAAAATCCGAGTTCAGGGCGGTTGAGTAATTTTCTTTTGTACGAACCCAGAGTAGCGTAAAGTAAAAAGATCATTACTGTCTGGCTCGAAGCTACATTCTTCCTTGGAAAATTACTTGCGCTTTTGTACCTTTCTCACCGCGGCTGCAGTATTGTTACTTAATGCGCGGAGCTTAAAAATGATTAACAAAGCTACTTTTAATCAATTAACTTTGATAATTACGAATTTGTAATTAAAATTTTTTTTTAATTAATTTTCAGGCGATTCGATCGAACTTTGTATAATGTTGCTTTTATTCTGGTTTCAAATTCAACTCTAATTAATTTGTAACCAAACATTCCTGTTAGTTTTTGTTTTACTAACTAGGGCGGAACCTTGACAGTTTCATTTTAAAATTAAATTTACTTTTCTGAAAAAGGGATTTATGATATTCGTAAATAATAATAAGGAACAAAAGTTTCACTAATTAACAATCCAACAACATTTGTTTGACTTTTCAATATTTTGTTATTATTTTTAAAGCTTCAAATAAAAAACAAAAAAACTGAAAGAACAACGAATATTTTTATCAAACAAAAGTTATTAGGTCATTCTAAAAAAACAGAGCTCGAAAACTTCCACTGCAAAAAGTTACTTTGCTCTATTCTAAAAACCTCGCTCGATTACTAAATTGCTCAATCCACCAGAAGCGACTTTGCGCCAATCCCAAAATTTCCCCATTAAATTTAAAAAACTGTATCAACATCTCCCGTCAAAAACTCGGCAGCGAAAATAAATGCACGAAACTCAGTGCGCCGCGCTAATAAACCGAATCGACAGGCGTCGGGGCTTTGGCATTCGAAGACGCTTTTGCGCGAAAACGGCAGCAGCAGCAGTAGCGACACGGGCCGAGCACAAAAGCGAGAAATATAGCACGCGCCTCAATTACGAACGGCCGGAAGCTATTTTCCCTTTGACCCTCTTTTCTCTCCTCTTTTTCCCCGGCGCCGCGCGACGTGTCTCCTGAAAGAACGTGACGTATACGCACGCGGGGGCTAAGCGACTTTGCGCGCGCGGGTTCTCTCGCCCGGGAGGTTCTCTGTCAAATGTGCTACCCGTTCGAATTTGCTAAGCGACGTTTTTCGCCTTTTATTTTGTTTGGGGTGATATTTTTAAAGTGCTGATTGTACAACGAGCCGTTGCTTTCATCTCCTTTATTTTTTTAAATTCGGGATTTGTTTGAAGTTCGGAGCGTGTAGTTTTTTCTAAAATATAAGTAGTTCGATCGAATGCAAAAACTTCAATTTTGCGCGCTGCAAAAAGCTTTTTTAAATTCATATTTAATAAAAGTTTCTTTTGCCTCCCTGAAAAAAACTAATCGCCCTGCAATTATTTCCTCGAAATTTACCGAAACACAATTTTATTTTCTCTCCCCTGCAGCGGCCCATTAAAAAAAAAAGAAAAAAAAAAGAGGCTCGAAAAAAACTGTTTGACGCGCAGCGTACACAAGTCGGGGGAAATTATCCCCTGCGATTTCGCTGTCGCGGCTCTCGGGCGAGAGATAGCGATGAGGCAATTACGCTTTATCCTCTGTGTGCTCGGCTCTCTCTCTCTCTTTTTCTCTCCGTTTCCGAGTCTTGTTACTCAGCTCTGTCCCGGCGCAGTTCTTGCTCCTTTTGGGGGGAGAGAGAGAGAGGGAGAGGAAAGTGGATGCAGATCTCCCGAGGCCGCGCCTCGCGATTGGCCGAGGGAGAGAGAAAAAGAGCTCCGAGCGCGCGGCCGATCGCTGAGCGATTGCCTCGGAAATTGGTCGAGCGGTGCGTCACCTGCGCGAGCTTTTGCGCTGATGCGCAGATCGGACTCTTATTAGCGCGAGGGTAACTCGAGCTCTTGACGGCTCGACTATCTTGTTTGCTTGAAAGAACGAGCCGGGGAACGGAGGAGTCGTTTCCTCGGCTATTCGGCGTCCGCAGCTGCGCGACGACGAAGGCAGGTCTACTTTTTTAGATTCCAAGCAGTTTTAGTGGATTGTTTTCTCCTCGAAGGTTACCCTGTAATAATAAAGGAATTAATATCTTTTCGAGTTTGATGTTAAAGCAGCGATAAAAATATCCAATTGATGTTCTCGAGACGTTAAAGTCACTTTTATCGGCGCTAAGCTTTATAAAGACAGAACGGGGAGTAAATTTACAGTCAATACTGCTAAAACGAAGGCGCTTGTACTTTATATTAAACTTTATTATTTTCGAGGAAAGCAAGATGACGCGGTGGTACATAATATTTCAGAGAAAAATTTTTCGCGTCAAATAAAGATAAACGAAGGAGCGATAAAACGAAAGCGTATATCCCCCTCTGAACGTTACGATTTCGCGGACGTTCCGCTATAAATAATAACCACCCATTTAGTCCAAGCCACAAATAATCCGACAGTAATTCGCTCTTGTCGCTTATCTCCTGGTCTAGCGACTCGAACACAGTTCCTTATCAATTATTCTCACGATTCGAAATAGATAAAAGGCGAGTGGCTGCCCGAGGAGAATGTAGAGTATCTCAACCCGGCGGAGACACGTGAAAAATTGCAGCCAGCGAAATTCGACTCGAGATTCGATCGATCAGCGTGCAGTGTGTGCGCGCGCGCGCGTGTCTTTGTACGTGTGTCGAGAGAAGCGCCTGCGAAAGTATCCGGAAGCATGGCAGATAGACACAAGTGCGCGAGAAGTACTGCCGGTAGCTGCTTGAATGTCTGCCAGCGAGTATTCTCCGTTTCTCTTTGGGTTACTCTCCGATTGTACGGGCGGCGGGAAAAGTTATAAGTGCTCGTGAAAAAAGTTTACTTGACTTTTTTTCGTTTATTGCCGGTATAATAATAATTTAGTGTAGCTTCCAAATGTATTTTAAGAAAGTAAAAAATGAGTAACATTCATTATTGACTAATTTAGTTTTTTTTAAAGAATTCATATTTCAAGGAGCTACTTAGGCACACGACGACTTCCGACGTACAATTCAATTGCGATCGAGCACAATCAGATTGTCAACTCTCCTCGCTCTAAATTCGCCAAGCTCACAAGTCCCCGGCACAAACTTTCTGATAAATTACCGGTTCGCGGCGCTGACTACACGCGCTCAAAGTAACCTTCTTCCCGCGCGCTTTTCTCGCGCAAGAAAAACCAAGAGAAAGAGAGAGAGGGAGTCAAAGAAAAAGGAGCGAGTACAGCGAAGCTCGACTGGCGCCTCACGGGGGACGGAGCGCTCTCCGAGTAGACGAATAGAGGCCCTCGAGTGAGTCTCGGTAATACGTTTCGCTCGGGCTCTCCAGTGTATGTATACACACGCGAGTACGCGCGTATATACACTCGCGAGAGAAGATCAAAGAGGGATCGCTTCCTCGGCGCGAGGCGAGGCACTCTTCGCCGAAGGCATCGTCGTCTAAACAAGATCTTTATTTTCCGCGCGCGGCGATCGGCGGCCAATTTCGTTCGCCGGGGGACTGAATTAATGCGGGGAGCAAAAAGGAGGCGCCGTCGGTGGTGTTTTTTGCGGCTGCGCCTCGCGCGCGAGTTCCTCGCTACGGTCTTTGCGGGGTTTGTTGCGCGGATGAAAACGCTTTTTTCTGCTAATTGAAGTTTAATGAGGCTCGTGTTCTTTTAGCTTAATGAGTGCAGTTTCTTCCACGAGATTGCTCGAGAACGTAGCTTCTGGGAAAGCTATTAATTCAGGTTTTATTGAAGAATTCTGACGTATAATCTATCCGTCAGGTTTATGATGAAAAGCAGCTGCAATTGTCTATTAGAATCATAGCTTTTATTTCATTTGAAAGTAATCTCATCGTTAAACGTTTATTTTCAAATAAATTTAATAAAGTTAATAAAGGAGACACTGGCAAAACGTCAACTCTTAGAAACGCAAAGAAAAATTTCGGGAATGCATACACAGCTTAAGCTCAGCCCGGGGAATACAAAGCAAACTCTTGAAAAGTATACGAGCGTTCATCCTTCCGTCATTTTTCAACGTCTTCATCCACGCGCGGCTGAAAAAGCAGGCTGCGCCCCCTCATAATTTAGCGCTGCACTTGGACGACGAAAAAAAAAAAAAGAAAAAGAAAAAAAGGAGTCCGCGACCGGCGGCAAAAGGGCCTGAAAAACAATCGAATCGCCCTTAGGCTGCGAAAAAAGCGCTCCTCTCGCAGGAGCGGATGAATTTATCGCCGGTGCCTCTTTGTATTGAAATTCTCGGCGAATTTATGAAGGCTCTGCCTGAATGGCAAATCGCGAGGAAAGAGAGACAGAGACAGAGAGAGAGAGGACTGCCCATTGTCTTCACGGTCCACCGCGATTATATGCGCGTGTAGTCGTATCGGAGGCGCATTACGCACTCGTCGATTTCCGGCCCGGGACGTCAGCCGAGCGGAATACTCTTGCTTTTTTTTCCGGCCGTTTCACGTCGTTACGCCGTTTCGTCTGCTTTCTGTCTGCGGAGCGGCCAACCCCCGGTTTCAGCCGTCCCTCGCCGAGAGTAGGGGGTCATTAACATGATTACCTCTGCGGAGGGTATTGTGTCGCTGCTTTTCATCGGGTTGTTAGGAAATTCAATTGCCTGACTGGTTCAATAAGGCGCTGAAATTAAGGATAGATATTCGAGTATTTTCTCCGATGCCAAATGGATAACTGACTAAATTCTTGATAATTAAAATTCGATACATTAATTCAGCTCGTGACGTTCCGCTTGCATTTTTTTTTCTTTTATTCAGCATCCGGCAAATGAACGTTAATAATACGAACTTTTTTAAGTTCCGGCATAATTCAGTCGAAATGACTTTATATCGATGCCCGAACAATTGCGAATGCGTTTCCTTGATGACATTTCGACGTTGACGGGGACGTGCAATTAATGTAAAATGAGTGCAAGAGATCACGTGACTTTAATTCGTGAACCTTTCTATGGCTTCGTTTCATTTTTTTTTTGTACATTTAAAAATAAAATATTTTAGAAATTTAATTTAAGAAAAATATTTGGCAAAGCTAAATTTAAATATTTTTAGTACAGTCCTTGAATTTTTGACTATGTAGTTAATCATTATTAATTATTGTACATCTTTCAAACTAATCTCCAAAGCAAACAACCAATGGATTACGTGAACTAGTAGCTTTCTAAAAAAAAAAAAAAAAAAAAAAGCGCGAACTTGCCCTATAAATAAAAATCTAATATTAACATAAGTCGTAAATAATGCGTAAATAAAATTTTTATACACTTTACCGCTTGTACGTGTCTCTATAAATAAAGTGCATGACCAGGCACTATAAAAATATAGGCGCAAACTTTTATCGTAAACTCCACGAAAGTGCGTGCGTATATTTTAAAATTTATGCACCGGTATTACGGCAGTTTTTTTTCGAAGACCATCAAACTTTGCTTTCAACGCACCGGAAGCACGCGACTAAACAATTATTATTAACAAGCGTAAAACCTGCTTATGTTAAAAAGCACTTAAAACCTCTTATTTTCTGCTGAAAGATTAAAAAAAAAAATTATAATTTTCCGTAAACTGTGTAGTATTTTGTTACCCTGCAGCGCTTAAATTTGCCTTAAAACTTTCTCAAAATAGAAATTCGAACTATTTACCGAAAATAAAAATTTTCGACCCAAAAATAAACGATAATCAAAAAATCTAGCAGGTAAACTAGCAAGCTTGATTTTCAGCAGCCGGTCTTCTTTTTCTTGCGTGTCCGCTTTCTTAGTGTTTGCGAGGGCGAGGCACGAGAGGCGAAGGATTATGATATGCATAACTGCGCAGGGCTCAGGTGTGCTTCTTAATTATTAAAAATAGCTCGTGTAAAACGGAGCATGCTTCGCGCACTAATTAAACTCGCGTGTCGTAAATCTCATTCACGGTTGGAGGTTAAGGACGTACCGCAAACCTACTTGGCTTTGTTAATATTTCGTCCTGAAAATTAAATGTAAATAATTGACAAATATGCTTTCGAGGAAGAGGCATAGGAATTTTTATCTTTACGGAACGAGCAAAGATATTTTCACCCGTGAAATTTACACTTATTATTCATACAATCATTATTATTAAAAATAAAGTCTAAAATTCCCAAAACTTCATTTACAAAAAGTCCACGCCACAAACAAACTCTCTCAATTAAACAAACTCTGCCCATGAATTTAAAAACACTCTCCAAAGATCCAGCTAGACGTCGAATCACCAATGTGAATTTCCTTAAGCGCCTGCAAGAGACGGAAGCTCAGTTGAGAAATTCGCGTCTCCGTCGCTCGCCGCGACCACGACGCACACCGAGCGGCAAGCGGCGTCGCTCGCGATACGAGAATGGCGCACGGCGTCGTCGTACGTTTACATATTTTACAGCTGGTATCTGCGCGCGCGCGCTTTTGCACCGGCGCGGTTTTATATGTTAAATTTCGCCGTGAAATATGCATCCGCGTCAAACTTTTTTACGCACGCCGCGCGGCTGTTCTTTAACTTTGCGCTTGATAGCTCCCGGCGCCGTTTGTTGCCCTGTCTTTCTGCGGATGTGGCGGATGCAAATTTTGTCCCGGGCACGATGATTTTGAAAAATATTCCGCGGATGTAATTCAGTTACCGCTCTTTGTATCCCGCTGAAATAAACGCCCGCTTGAGCTGGCAATAAAAGCAAAATGGGGCTCGCATTCAATTTTTTAAAGCGGATGTTTTTATTAGCACGCATTCGGAGTGTAGAGAAATGGAGAAAGGCAGGTAGAGAAATGTATGGTATTCCTCGAAATTTTGCAGTAGGGGCTTTTAAAATATGAAAAATAACAATTAAAAATTTTATGAATAATTTTAAGTGGAATTTTTGTGGATTATATTTTCTCAAAATTGGAAAACTTTTATAAACAATGAATGAATTTTTATTATTTAATAACACAGAGCATATTGTATTATTCAATAGTAATATTTTAAAATAAAACGATTCGACGCCGAAAACTGCTTGACGATTAAACGTAAAAGGAAAAAGCTGCACTAAACTCGTCCAAAGAAATCACAACACGCACAACATCACGCAAAGCAAACGTTTAGTCAAACGTTCGAAAACCCATTTTTTCCGTGTTTTCACGTTTTCTCAGCCGAGTCCATCGCCGCGCCTGCCATACACCTCTTTGTTTCCTCTATTCCCGTCTCGTTTTATTTTCGACGCGGCCGAATTTCCTCCCCGCTCTCTCCGCTCTCCGCTTTCTCTCTGTCAATGCCCGAACCTTGCACTTAACAGAAATAGCCGGTGAGAATAGACATTAGAAGCTCTTGAAAAGCCGCGCCGACGCGGCTAATGCTCGCGTTTACGATACAGTCGGCGCGGCGGGATTATGCTTGGCGCGCGGCGCGAGGAAAATTAGAAATTCTCGTGGAAAAGCGCGGTACAGTTTTAGAAATGTGCGAATTTACGGCCGGGGAAACAAGCGAGCCTATGTTTTAAATGCAGATTAACAACCTCGTGTAAACAGAAAAAACATGCCTGCCGCTAATGAAGTAGAAAAATTCTTTCTTTTATTAACGCTTAATGAATATTTATTGCAATCCCTTTCCAGCTTTATTACAATCTTTAATAAAATGCCAAATTAAAATTGTCAATGTAAAGCGTGCAGTGTTTGAAATAAACTTTATTATATTAGATTTAAACGAATAATAGCCCTGGTAGAGATTGAAAACATTAAATATCTATTTATAAGGTATTTTCAAAAATTTAACGTATAAAATAGGTATTTTTACTTCCTAGTTAACTAACTTTAATGTAACGATTTTTTTCATGGTCGGCGGACTTTT
>JAWWEO010000036.1:23941900-24023355 GCA_035582975.1 Ormyrus labotus
CAATGCACAAATCAATGACTTTCTGCATTGAAATCGGTGCGGGAAGTGCGTACTTTCGACCGAGGTATAAAGAAAAAGTATTTATTGCTTGTTACTTTTTCACGTAATATGAATTAAGTGAACAATAAATCTATTTTTTTTATATTCTATAATATTTAAATAAGGAAATGATAGCAATTTCAAATAAAATCCGATCTAGGAATTTTTTTAAAACCTTCCATTTCCATGTATTTTATTTATCAAAAACGAAGCTAATGATCAAGTTTTTGAGAAATGCCGTTTAGAATATCGTACTAAAATATATCCTTAAGCTTACTAATTGGACCAGTTTAGCGATAATAAAACCACCTATAACAAAGAAGCAGCATAAGAGTTATACCCAGATAAAGACAACTACTCCAAATACAAAAGCAAGAAACGAGTCGCTATTAATCAAGCATAAAAACGGCACCTCATCAGGGGCCGGCAGTAACAATCCTCAGAAAACTATGACGCTCCCTTAATACTTCATTTGCTCCTCCATCAACCGAAAGAACGAGCCGCGCATGCAAATCTCGCTCTCGCTCGAGCCCCTCGCTTAAGATCTACACTCTCGCCTCTCTCGAGAGAGAAAGAGAGAAAAAGATTGAGCGAAGCCCGAAAAAAATGAGCAAAGTCCGGGCCGCCGAACGAGCGCAATAAGACGCGGCATGTAAATTACGCTCGCGCCTAAAGCAGCGCCAGGCAGTATATACACCTCGTAAAAGAGCGAAAAGGGCCGCGCGCTCTGAAAAATGTTGACTGTAGGGTCCGCTCTCTCTCTCGCGTAATACCAAATGTAATTTGCTGGAACTAATATATTGGATATGCTAATGCGGCCTCTGGGACAATGCCAGGGTTAAGCTCTTTTTCACCCTGTCCTTTCTCGTTCCTTTTTTTTTTATTTTTCTATCTCCCTCCTCTCTGCGCCCTTTCTCCTCTTTTTTTTTTTTTTTTTGACTCTGCGAGCGCTCGGTTTTGCACTCTTCCCTCTGCAAATAAGGCTCTCCATGCAAATCACCTTCGAGAGATATCGCGCGTCGCTTTCTAAGTTATACTCTCCGAGTAATATGGTAATTTTTGAAAATACACTTTATCTCGCGCGATTGATGATATATCAAACGCCGAAATCTGCTCGGGCTTTCGGAAGAATTTGAGATTTTCCCTTTGCCCCTTTTTACGTCTCTTTTTCTTTAACGTCGCGCGACGTGGAATTTAGAGACAAACTTTTGCTGGCCAATCTCGTAAGAAGAATGGCCATTAATAAAAAAATTCCTAAAATACTACGAGCCTCGGTACTAATTAAAGTGTTTTGAATAAAAACTAAATTAACAAGAGAAACTCGTTGATATTTAAAGCGCTCGGACGGATAGGAAAGTGGATTATATTCTGCTTTTTGTCATCCCCTTCGATCGCCGCTTCTTGCAGCTGCTCTGACAAATTCCCGAGTCCGCTTTGCCGCTTCTTTCCTCTCGCAGCAGCTTTTTCCCGTCCGTGGAAACAACTTACAAGGCATTAATAAAGCTCGAGTCTTGCCGGGGCCGAAGTAAAACTCGAGGCATCTTGCACCCCCCCCCCCCCCCGCCGCTGCTCTTTCTCTTCGTTAATCTTCTTCTTTCGGAGGGAAAAGGCATTGTCTCGCGCTGCTTTTTTTTTATTCCGGCAGTCGAGCTTTTTTCTCTTCTGGAATTCGGTGGCTGCTTTTTAGCTTCATCAACAGTTTTTAATTTTCATCGCTTTATCTGTTTTACTCTCGGTGGAGCATCTACTCTGTCCTTTTAACCATTGTCGGAAACTTCTTTTTACGTCACCGTGAAAATGAGGTCATTTAGAGCTTCCGATTGAATTGACCATTATTATATCTGAATTTTATGGATACGGTTACACATCGTGAAAATATTGATAGTATTGATAAAGTTGATAGCGTAATTTCAAACGGACAGAAAATGTGAAAACACTGTAAACGGTATTTTTAGTAGCTTGTAAAGTAGGGTTCCAATATTAAATATCCGATACTTTTACTGCACTGCAAAATTTGCACCTTTGTGGACGCAAAATTTGTAAACATTCGAAGCTTTTTTTAGAAGTTTTCTAAAATTCCCCTCCTAATTAACTTTTACCATAATCATAAATAAGCATCTAAAGCAGCGCGCAAGCAAACAAGCCCGAAGCATCCAATACGCTCGCTTACATCCCGGGCTTGCGTAAGTACCGACGCGTCTTGGATGATCTTCATCACAGCCCCGGCATTTCCTCTTCTCCGCAAATGGCTCTCCTCTCTCTCTCTCTCTCTCTCTCTCTCTCTCTCTCTCCGTCCTCCATCAGGCGGCAATAAGCTCTCGCGGACAGGGCTTGCAAGCGCGATAAACTAATAAAGCGAACGAGCGAATGCCGAGTGGATCATAAATCGAGGGCATTGTACAGCGACGAGGCTTCTCTCTCTCTCTCTCTCACTGATGTGAAGCAAGCTGCGGAGGAATGTCGCGAGGGCGCCGCGCACGGCGCTTTACGCGACTTTGGCTTAACGAGCTAATTAATCGGCCGCCGAGATTGATGATCGCCGGGGTAATTTGTCAGGCGGAATTGCGCTGATTCCGAGGCGGCCTCGTGACGCTTCGCGAGTTGCGGCTGCGCTTTTGCTTGCACGAGTCTTTTATTCGCAGGATGCGCGAGTAATTCGAGATTTATCGAGCGAGCGATATTGCGGCTTTTTCGAAGTAGGCTGGATGATGTTGCTAAAGTTTTCTTGGTGACCGGAGACAATTGCTTTTTACGATCTTGTCTAATCGTTTTACACTGCCGACTGTTTAAAATGTGATGTGACAAAGGAAGTGATGCAGCACATTTGGCAGGAGCTTTATTTGATTCAAAATTAATTACTTTATTGGCTCAAATCTAATAATCAGAAGAGTCTAATGTTAGTAACTTATTGACACATCTTTTGATTATGCCCTTATTATTGATTACATTTAAGTAATTATGAGATTCTACATAAAAATTCAACGATTTCAGAGTTCAATAGAAACAGTTAAAAATCGCTTTTTAAAAATTCCAACGATCGAAGACAAAAAAATATTCTAAAAGGTACTTTTCATTACCATTAAACACCTTACAAATTTCCTTGGATAGAACTAACAAAAATTCGGGCCAACAAAGTGATTTTAATCAAAACACAGCGAATCAGACCAGAAGTCAGAATCCCCCAATTACCAAAGTGCATTGTTAGAGCCAGGGGGAGAAAAATTTTCCAATCAACCCGTACATATTTCGGCCGGCATCAATCAGTGATTTTTCCGGCCGGCGCCGCTCGCGAAAATTATTTCCAAGGGTGCATGCGCCGTCAGTTTTCTCGCCCTGATTGCGTTTTTGTTTATACATCCAAGTGCGTCGCGCATGAGCCGACGCACTTTATGGACCGGTTCAGGTGCGCGAGCGCGCACCTGCCCGACGTCAACGCCGAGCGCCCTCGCAGCTCTCGGTTTCGGGATAACGCGCGTTCAATCTCGTTAATCCTGAATTTATGGGTGTTTCATTGTTAATAAGTGGTGATAAAATTACTATACTATTTGTATAGTAAAGTAAAAATGATGTACTTTATAGGTAAATTTTACCGAGAATAGGAACTTTTAATGGAATTAAATTAAAATCTCTAAATATAGAAGGATCGATGAAAATTTCGCAACTCCACGAGCGATTCGAATCGGCGAACCCTCAAAGATCAAGCAATTAACCGAGTACAGAAACATCGCTCACCGCCGACGACGCGACAAGCAGCAGGTAAAATCTGCGTGAGAAAGGGGAGCCCTTTCGCTTTCCACTGATCGTCTTCGCTCTCTCTCTCTCTCTCGGCCCCCGCATCGATCACACGAGCGATTAAGCAAATATAGTCACCCGAGCAGCCCCGGGGGCTTATAAACACCGCGAAGGCTGTGCAAACAGGCGCGCGCTCCCTTTCGGGGAGCGGAGAGGCGCGTGCTGCTGCTCTCCTCCTCCTTCCCCCCTCGTGTCCGGGCTTAGCTTGATTTGTCTTCTGCATTTTTTATCGAGTTCGGCCGCTTTTGTGCCCCCGCCGCCCCCCTCCTGCGAGAGCCTCGGTGCCACTGCTATTTTTGCGCCCGGCGGAGATTTTCGCCGGACGCCGAGCAGGTTGACGCTCGGGTTTTATTCGAGCTTTGTGCGAGCGCGTATTCTTTTTCGTTTGTAGCTTAATTTGCTTTGATGGCTGGGGTAACTGTTTCGACGGAGGCGGCCGGGGAGGAGGGTTTTATATTGCGTACTGCGACTGCTTGATTAATTTTGCAGGCTGTTGCGATCGAATTTTTTTTCATTTTTCTTTTTGAGGTAAATGATTACTCTTTACGCGCGATTAATTATGTTGCATGCTTATTTCAGAATGGGACTTTACTTTTTTGTTAAGATTCTACCTCTCGTTTCTTTTTAAAAATAACTGGTCAAAAATATCAGGCCAATCTTTCTGGCCAATTATGTACTGCACCGATATTACAGTGAGCATGAACCTTATAATTGCAACTTGCAATATGTAACTGTGAGGTTTTTTTCGTGTAGAACCATAGCATTAGGGATTATTCTTCTTGTTGTGCAATCCTGAATTCCAACCGTATTTTTTGCAGTCGTAAATTTAATTCAAGTCTTGTAATCTAAAAACAGAATAAAAATGTATAAATTATTTAGTTTACGATTTTCAATGTTAAAACTTTTTTTAAACGCACAATGTAGTGCTTAATAGAATACTTTATTAAAGACCATATTAATTAAGACGTCTTTTTTATCACTCATGCCTACGAGATCTAAATAAAAGAAACAAAAGAAGTCAATCTCCACCTTCGGAACTTCGATCGATCATCTAAACACAGGCGGCAGAGCGAGTTGAATAACCCGATGAGGCAGAGAGAAAAACCGTGGGTCGCGGCTGCAACAATGCCATCAATTAAAAGCCGCACGTTGCAAAACGTCGAAAGGAACGAGCGCGCGACTGCAGCGGCAATAAAACGCAGCTCTCCGCGTAATTGATTCGGCCTACGCGCGCAACCTTATTAAAGCACTCGAGCGCGCGAGGAGCTTCTTCCCTCCCTTTCGCTCGCAATTTACGTCGCGGGAGACGCCTCGCGAAAGAGAGAGAGGTAAGGATTTGCGCGTGATTTTTTGAGGGTTCGGTGTGTGGTAGGACCAGGGATAGCTTCGATTTTTCGTGGGATGTTGTTGCGGAAGATTTTGTGGAGGAAGGGTTTGTGAAACGTATTTTGGAAATGATTTGAAAAATATTCTTCGATCGATGCACTCGAAATTGTCATTGTCGTATTTTTGGGTAAGTGCGGTACAAATGCGCGATTTACTGTGGAAGAAAAATGCAAGCATTTTCTTTACTTCCGTATTGTACTACGAATGCTTCCATTGGATATTTGAATGAAATGTCGAAACCTGCTGACTTTTATCGAAAAAGAAAGCTAACGTGATTTACGTCACAAAGTAACGTGAAAAACATAAAAATGTTTAATATAATACACAAAAATCCACTACTATTAAGTCGATTCTCATTTATTTATTTAATTTACAAATTTTCTAAATATTAAAAAATCCCACTGCTCATCACCATAAATGAAAATCGATTCTCAGAGGCAATAATTACCCTTCCGTAAGTCAAAAAAAAAAAAACCCGCCAAACCCAAAACCCAGAGCCACGCAATAAGCGGCCCGCGGCATCTGCGCGTATCCGAATCATAAACCCCGCGCCGCGTTCCGTAACGGCCGATGCGTGCAGTCGTATTATTTACTAGCGCTTCGCCCGAGGGGGAAAGTGCGCGCGTCTCGGCGCTCGCGGCGGCGGGTGCGAATCATTCACTTGCCGTAATTGCCTACGTGCTCCGACGCGCCGCCGCGCGTTTTCTCGCCCTTATCGCGCGCGATTTTATCCGCGCGGCGCGCCGAGTGACTCGTCCCCGTGATTCCGGATCCGTACGTGACCCGGAGCGAGTTCCGGCAGGACGTATGACGCTGGGGGGCGGTTGTAAAGGATGACGTTTTGCGGGACTGCCGCTGCTGTGCTGCCTTATCTCGGCCGTGAAATGTTTCTGGATATTTGAATATTGCGCGGAAATTTATTCGGTGAAACGGGGCTGGACAGTGATTTCGGAGGCTTGATATTTTTTTTTAGAATTTAATTAATTGAATTGGTTTGAAAAAGATACTAATTTAATACAGTGATTTTGTAGATTTTTTGTAGCAGCTTGTAATAAATGTGAGTTGAGTAGTATTTACGTCTGTCATTACTTGCAGTAATTTATTCACATCACTTCGAATAAAAGTTACGCAGGAAAAGTTGCTGAATGCAGAAATCATTAAGGCACGTACTAGGCATAATTAATCCAACTTTCATATCCACTGCAAGTGTTAGAAAAAAATATTCAATTGCTGGAAACAAATTTTTCTGCAGATTTATGAGAGAAAGTGGACAGAAGTACTTACTTTTATTTATGCTTTCAGTGCTATTTCTGAATTCGTACTTTTTCATTTTATTGCGAGGCTCGAATAAAAATGTAATTTAAATAGATTTTATTCAGCCGAACAAAACAACTTTTATTCGCATTCATTTCAACTCCGCATTCATACGTTCACACTTACGCCCGAGTTATTCCACAACAAGCAGAATTTCGAAAAACGCCGGCTCGTAAAACTCGCAGCGATGAAAACCATTATGAAATTCCTAGACACTAAAAAAGCACAGGCGCTCATGCATCTAAACCACATTTCTCTCGAATCATCGTCAAACTCGTCATTCGGATTGTGTTTATAACGAAAATTCCCTCGACAGGCGCTTCGCTCGAGCGAAGTAACGCAAGTCGTCGAATGGCGTTTATCTTTGCGAATCTTGAGCCGCCCCGAGAGCCGCGGCATGTAGTATTTCGGCTCTCCACAATGATAGATCTCAATTTAAAAGTTCGAAAAGCCCCGGAGCTCCGCATGAGTCTGCTATTCGTTCGCGAACTCTCGGGTGCATCTCTGTTTCGCCTGCCTGCTTTCTCCCTCTTCTCTTTCTTTTTCGAGCGAGAGGCGCTGCGAAGTCGCTCTGTATGTTATTACGGGCACTCCGCTGCAGGTGTATTTTTCTCCCTCGATGGGCGAGCCTCGGTAATAAGAGCTTTTTCAGGCGTGTACGCGTTCGTTTGCACTCCTCGAGAGTGCGCGTTTCTACTCAACTTTTTTTTTATGAATGCGCATTTAGTTCGTCGTGCCTGCTGCTTTGATGATGGAATTGAAAAATGATTTGCGAGGGCTGTTTTTACGTGAATTCTTTATGCACGCAAGTTTTATCGGGATGTATTAATCAATTTTGAGATGATTCATGTTAGCAATTGGTTAATCAAGCGTTACGTTCGGATAGAGCAAGTCTGCAGATTGAAACCGAGCCGCTTAATGAACCAAGACAGTATACTATTTAGTTTGTTGAAGTAAATGTAACACTTGACTGCTCAATTTCTCCTGTGAAGGTGTACATTATAGTATAGGTATGTCGTAACACGCGTTTCTAATCGCATTACTATGTTCACAATAAATGGTATTTATTACTCAAAGCGTTCAATACGTAACGAACGTAAGTAAATATATTTCAGTCTATTTAATGTAGAATTTATTCCGTATTTCTTTCTCGCTATATTTCATTTTATATTTCTACAAAATAATAATGCGAGAAATAAATAGTATTAAGAGTACGACCTCATTTTTCGTTATATTAAATGAATCGAATTACAAGAGTGCATTAATTTTCTTTTCCCGGTAACGAGACCGAGTCCAATAAATATCGCCTTTATCAATAATTTCATAAAACACTCGTTTCAGCGACGTCCAGAGCGCCATAAAATCAATTAACTTTCCGCACTCCTCCGGCGCAAGACAGTACTTTAGTGTCCGTTGCCGACGATAAGAAATTGGTGCGAGGACATGACTTGGAGCAGCTTGAATTCCGCGTTGTCAAAAAACAATCGCTCCACACACGTACACCTCCCGCGCAGGCGCCTCCTCAATTACGATCTCCATTCCGCAGCCGACCTTCATTTCCTCCAGTCGCAGCCTATTTATTTTCATTTCTCCGGTACTTTATCGCCGCTTGATTCCACTTTCGGCGATCGCCCTGGGAGGTCCGCAATTTCGTTCCTTCCTTTCTCCCTTTCCCGCTTCTCTCTCTCCTGTCAAGTGCGTTCGGCCGGCTTTGTGGGACTGACACTGTCGAAAGATCTCGCGGACTTTTACCTCTAAGTGCAAGCGGAGTGCGCGAATATTTTAACCGACGGAGGCGAAAAGTAATGCGGTTTTATTTTTGGCGCGCGGGGATCGACGGGCGCCGAGCTTTTCGCTGGAAATCGAGGCGTTCGATGTACGTCGGGGGTCGTTAAAAGCGGAGCTAAGCTCGGGCGCAAGTTTTTACGGGGCTAACGACGTCGTGCACTTAAGTGAAAAACTTGTACATCCGGGTTGCGTTGTTTTTAGCGATTGAGAAAATAAGGCGCGGCTTGTAGTTTTGATGGGATTAGTGTAAATATTTAGGGGTTATGCTCGCTGCTGAAAATCTTGTTGGAGTGAAATTAACGGGTTACGTAGCTTTTGAAAAGAGTAGAATTTATTGTCTTTTAAATTTTAAATCATTTTTGTATTTTATATCATAGATTTAAAATTCTTCAGTTGACTTATAAATATTTTAAGAAGATTATCTTCTCAGCATTTATATTAGGTAATTAAAGAATAGAATTTCCATAGAATTTCACATTTTTATTTAAAGTAAAAGAATAAGCAACATTTCAAAACAACGTTTCGAGCACAAGGAAATTAAAATCTATTCTACGTAAAAAGTAAATCATAGTCCTTCACCAGAACAGTTTCATTTAAGTTAAAAAACAGTTACGTTAAGCAAAATAAAAGCAAAGGTTTTCAAAATAAAAAAAAAGAGGGAGAGAGAAAGCATCAGCAACAACAGCAATGACTGTAATAAGGTCAAAAAAGTCGCATTCTGTTTGCTCTAAGAGTTATGTTCACGATCGTGCGCTGCAATGTTACTCTACTTTTGCGACTGGAATACAAAGGACTTTTATAAATGCGTATCTCATTCCGTTCTCGTTTCGCTTCTTTACGCTTATCTATAATGCGTAAAATTCGCTTGAACGACTTTGTTTTCTCGCCTTGTTTCTCCCGGCTCTATTCCGCAAATATGAAGCATAAATATTTCATTACTGCAGTTCAAAAGTTACAGGCTGATATTCAGCCAGTACGTTAATTGTCTCGGTTCTAAAACCTTATACCTTCTGTCTCGTACGTATATGCAAGTACCTCCTTTTATATTTTTAAAAAAATTCAGTAGTTTCAACATTTGCATTCTTAAGCAATTAAACGCAGGCAACATCGCCAAGTACAACCCAACGCGAATTCTCGAAAGCAACATTAAAGCTATACGAGCAGATCGGGGCAAAGCCGCGCGCAATACTTTTTCCCAAAGAGTAACGCTTTCGAGCGGATCGCCGTCGCGGGCCATAAATCTAATCCTCTTTTCGTTCCTCGGCGCGAGCAAACCCGCGCGGCGGCAACGACATAACGAGGAGAGCGAGCCCCTCTCGGACTTTCGGTAATGCGGCTTTATTGCCGGGGGGGACTAATGACCTCCTCGCGAATAAAGTTGATCCCTCGCGGACCTAAGCCTCGCGCTCGCTCGCGCGTTTCAATCTTCCAGGGAATTGACCGGTCCGAGTGCAATCTTCCGTCCGGAGCTTTTACGAGCGCCTTTACGTCCGGCCGGACTGATAATGTTATTGTGATGCCTGCTTGCCGCCTCGGCGCGAAGATGTGTGCTGCGGCTAAGCTTTAACGGCCGCGACCCGGGATCGGAATCTGTTATCGTTCGTTTTTGCCGGACGACGATGTAATTCCCGACGCGTATAAAGTCACGGTTGAGTGCAGGTCTCGTGTGCCTTGATCGTTTATTTGAGCTGTGGATCTGCCTTTATAAGGGGTGTTGCGTGGGCAATTTTGCACGAGAACAGTAAGGTTGAGCGTAATTTGTAAATTTTATGAGTTTAATGGGAATTTAAGATGTTAATGTGATTTTAAAGAGTCAGTCAGCTTTGATTAAATGTAATTTCAAGATCTTATTACGATATTAAATGTTTTACGTACGCAATTTAGTAATGTAAAATCAGTGGTCTGCGTTTGGCTTACCTGAAACAAAAGAAAAACAGTTCGTTAAGTAAAGGTTTAAAGCGGTAAGTTAAATTTATAAAACTAATCTTTAGTTTAATAACATAATTTAGTTCATTGCATAAATTAACTAAAAAATTACGATACTAAAAATACATTGGCGTTCCTCGAATACATAAATTAAGTACCTTATTTTTTACTTGCATAGTAAAATCCAACGCGCTTCGCGCGTAATATTTTCTATTTTTGAGGTTACTATTCTTCCGCCCATCAGATCACGAATAAACTGATCAGTCAATCACATTACGAATAAACTGGCTTCACTTTTCAGATCATCAACTTTTTAAGGAAGGATAAATAAGATTAAGTAGATTTTGCTTTGTTATTATTACAGATGCAATCAGCAGCACCGCGTAAATCGTAAAACTAATTTTCGAAAATCGAACCGGCTGAATAACGATAAGGAACCTGCAGAAAACAATAAAGCCCGCTAAAGACTCAGTCGTAATTTCCAAATGGCCTGCGAACACAGAACTAGAATAACGATAAAGATCGGATTTTTAATTAAAAGCTCGCGCGGCCGTCGAACGAGGAAAAATCGGCGCCGAAAGGGCCGTTTCCTCCCGATAAAAACGCCCCTCCCCCCCCTCACCCAATAACACGCGCTCGTACATCGTCGCGCGCCCTTAATTAACTCATAGCTCCCCCGAAAAAAAGCGGCTGAAAAGAGCTCGGGGCGCGCTTTTCAGTTAATCGAGTCGGCCCGCCATTCATCCCGCTGATAATTTACGGGGCATCTTCGCGAAGAGAATCGCGCAAACTCCGAGGACAAAGATACCGCGGACGCGGCACAATGGGAGAGAGGCCCCGACTTCGTTAAGTCCGCGGCCGTCGCCGCGTCCGGAGAGCTGATACGGAAAAGAAAGTGCGGAGTGCGTGCATAATGCGCGCTGGGAGTTCCGGAGCGGCTCGCGGAAAAGCTGTGTGTCGTCGAAACTTGCTTTTCCCCCGGATTTCTTTGAATTTTAAATGCGCTCTCTCTCTCTCTTTCTCAAAGATGCATGACTTCTCGAAAGGTTCGTTTGGTTTCTTTTTCTACTTTTCCATTACGGGAAATGCTTTGCGAAGTCGTTTAGGAATTTTAATTTAAATTGTATTTTCTGCCTGTAACAGGTAGAGTCCGTTTAGAACAATTTGAGCATAATTATTTCATGATTACAAAAAAATTAAATAATTAGTGCGCACTCGCTCGTTCCCAATCAGCACTAATTCAAAACTAATTTATGCACAACGAGCACACTCGCCAGCGAACCGGGCCAAAGCGCCTCGCAACGAGCTTTTCTCGAAAATAATAAAACTGAAGTGGCAAAATTGAACCTTTGATCAGTGGAGTCGACTCCGGCGTTCCCAGCACGAAGACACGGGCAAAAACCCGACATGCTCCACCGTTTATAGCGTCGGACTACGACAGCGAAGCCCGTGAGTGTCTTTTTACCGGCGGCGGTGCACTGCCGGCGTATCTCGCCTTTTCGGAATTGCGCGTGCGTTCATAAGCTATTCGCTTTTAACTAAGACCGCCGCTCGTTCTAGATTAGAATTCCCGAGGAATAAAGGTAATTGCGCTCCCGTAAATCCGGGCGACGCTTCGCCCGTCTCGCTCTCTCTCTCTCTTTCTCTCCTCTCCCGCGCGAGATATCATCGTAAATGGTTTATGTAATATTGTACTCTCCGGATCGGGGATTGTTCGCTTTCGCGGAGTGCCGGAGTAAAACGCCGCGCGGCAGAGGGCCCGGACGCGCACAATGGGATTTATTGGATTTTATGCGCGTTTTAGTTGCCCGCGCCAGAGCCAGCTTGCTCTGCCGCCTTTCTTCTGGCTCGCTTGTTTTTCCACTTGTTTATCGCGCGTTAAATTTTGGTTAGGTGCGCGGCGAAACGGCGCGTATAATTTTATCCCAAGTGCCGATTAAATCAATGGGCGAGGCGTTTTGAATGCGCGAGCTCACCTGTTGCTGGCTACGTTCATTGAAAGTAACGAAACTTTGTAATTCTTTCGTTAAGAGGAAGATTGGGGATAAAAAGTTTCTGCTTCCTTTGTTCGGGCGACAAAATTATGCCCGATATTATACGAGAAAAGCCAATACGAGAGACAGCCGGGGAAAACAATAAGGAATAACAGAGAGCCTCGAGGAATACGCAGTCAAAGAGTATCCATCAGAAATCACGATAACAATCGCGCGGAGCGTAAAAACGTCCCTCTCTGCCCTGTATTTGTCTTCGGGATGCTCCCATAAAAATACATTCTCATCCATATTATGGGTCGTTTCGCAAATAAGTTTTCTTGCCTCGCCGCGCCGCGTACCGCGTTATTATTGTTGCCTCTCCACTTGCCACATTTTCTCCTTTGCTTCCATTTCGGCTGCTATTCGTTACGAAGGATTTTTGCTGACATTCGTTCTTATAAAAGTAATGTGCTCTCGCGAGATATATATTTGTCAAATTAGAAACTTTAGAGAAGAGAATTCGTAGGAATTTGATTCGAAAAAATGTTGTCTTTCGTCAAATAAGATTAATTGATCGAAATTCACTGCTACAAAGTTGAATATAAGAAAAATCACCGATCCCCTCACGAAACAAACCGTCCTGATTGAAAAAGAAAGGAGAAAGCACAGCAAAACAGGCAATTTCCCCGATTACCCAATCATAATTTTCTTACGCGTCTCATCGCCAGTCTCGCTGACAAATACGTCCGCCCCCTCGGCCGCTCGTTGACCGTCGACGAGGGGGTTCCGAGAGAATCCCTCGCGCCATGAATACGAAAGAGTCGCGCGGCAGCAACCCCGTCGCGCGCGTTCTGCGGAAGGGCAAAAAGCGAGTATATGTATATACAGCCGTTTACAAATGCGCTTCGTGACCCGCGCAAAAAGTTGATCAAACTTCGCGTCCGGCCGGGGTCTCTCTCTCTCTCTCTCTCTCTCTCTCTCTTTTTTTCCACTCCCCGAAATCGACGCACGTGCGAGAGCGACCCGCTCGCTCTGAAAAAGCGCGTATATATACGTATACGTATCCGCTTTTCCCCAGCTGACGGCGGCTTTACGAGCGGCGGCGGCGGGCGGCTCTCGCCGCTTTAAGCGATTGTTTTACTCCTCTTTTTTTATTACCGGCCCTCTCGAGCCGCCGCCGCCGCCGCGCGATTTAATTTACTTTTGTTCGCGGACGGTTCGATTGGGAAATTAAAGAGGACTCGGGGATTAATTGATATTCGAGAATGAACGTTGAGCGCTGAGAAGCCGATTTGTCATGCGCCTTTTGTGCTTTTCGAGTTATCGAAGTATCGATGCAGTTTGTTAAGTCGCAGCTTTATTGCCGCAGCGATTGTTGGTAATTTCATTGAGGATTCTATTATTCTACAATTTACTGCTTAATTGTTCGTTCGCGCTCGCGAGTTTATAGTCGGTTATTAACGAGTGAAAAAGGTTAAATATTAATAAATAAATTTAGCGAACAATCAAGTAATGCCTCTGATTTATTTGAATAGAAAACTTAATACTTCGAGAGACCCTGACAAAGAAATGCAGCGTTTCCTTTGGCTTTTCGAAATAATTAAGATGCAAAAGCGCACAAGTGTTTTGAGAAACTCGTAATTAGCATCAAAGCTTGTGAAACGAATATCCGCCGTGAAAGCTGACTAATTACATTTTCTTGAAAAAACCATCGCATAAACTTGAAAGTTCTAATCTCGGGGAACAAAAGAATCATTTAACCCAGAAGTAGGAGAGCGCGCTGAAAGGCGACTTTAAAAGAAGGGCAGTCACGTACAGCAAATTATTTTCCTTGAAAGCCGAGAGCGCGACTTATCAGGAAATATTTCCGATAAGGATCGAAAGCAATAAAATACGCAAAGTGTAAAGCACTCCATTGAAATCCGCCCAACTGTTCGAAAGTCTGCACCTTTCCGAAAACTACACAAAACCTTAATCTCTCGTTTCATCGTACAAACGTACGAAATCTCGACCATTTTTCAAGTTCATCGAGAGCCTCTCCCGTCCACCCGATTATTTACAACTTCACAAAACGTACGACCGCGAGCCACGCAATCCCGCATTACCGCCGTCCCTGTCCAGGCTCTAAAGTAACCGCACAGCAGGCCGAAGCGTCAAAACAGCAGCGGCGGCGACTCGTTTTCGGGCGGCGAAATTCCGGCCCGGAATTAATGCTCCGCGTCGCGGCCGAACGGCAAACGCCTCGTGCGCTTCATAATCCGAGAAATGAATTCCGGCCGCCGCGACGAGATAATAAAGAGAGGAGAGGAAGAGAGCCGCGGCGGGCGGTCCCCCCCTCCCGTTGGTGCGTAATACGCGTCCTCCTCCTCTTTTTATTTTCGCCTCGGAACTTTTCCACGCGAACGTGCTCCTTTTTCCTCGACGTTTTCGGATGTGCCGCTGGAAAGCGTGAGAGAAACTGGGATGGGGATCGATTCGCTGGCGTCGCTCGATGTGTATTTCGCGGAAATGTGGAAACTTTCCTGGGGCTACTTTGTGTGTGTGTGTGTGTTGGATTTACCTTTTTTTAGATAGCATTGTTTTCGGTTGAAATTTAATTTTGGATCGATAAAGTGTAATTAATATTCTTGGAAACAAGCGATCATTCTTCTGCCGTACCATTATAATTATAAAACTATTTTTTGGAAATTTAAAGTTTATAATAGTGCTAATTAGTTCTTATCAATCCGACAATGTATAAGATTAAATCTATGCTAACTTAACGTCTTACTTGACAAGCCGTAAAACTCCGTCTCTCCCGCGCAATTTCAATTGCGCTCGGCTGAAAAACAGTCCCGAATCTCCGAGCTGCGCGACTTTTTACAAAGCACCAAATATTTCTCGCCGACGTGCAGCAGCGGCAGCTCCCTTTTTCAAGCCCGCGGAGTCCCCCCGCCGCCCCCGCGATGGGCGGCTAATCCCGAGCGGCCCCTTGTCGAGACCGCCGCGGCGTCGCGGGGAGTAACGGAATTACTTCAAGGGCGCGATATTGCATTTTTCCGCGAGATTTATGCGCGACGACTGATCCGCCGGCGCGCAACGGGTTTCTCTCTCTCTCTCTCTCTCTCTTTCTCTCTCCATGCATTTCAATGCCCGTTACATATTTCTCGCCGGCGGCGCCGGTCGACGACTCGTTTGCATAGGCTAATGTGAAAATTCCGGCTCTCTCTCTCTATGTCTTCCTTGGCCGAGTTTTCGCGCTCGGACGAGAGACCGGAAGAAATGGTAATTAAAAGTTGGCCTGACGCGTCTGGTTCTTTTCGAGGTCTTTGGCTGCGTTTTTTTCTTTTTTTCGTTTACAGGGTATTAATTATAACTTTTGTTTGGGCTCTTTGCACGAGGAAGAATCCTCTCTCGTAATTTCTGCGGCGATAAAATGTAACTTCAAAGTAATGTGTTTCGAGTAATTTTTGTTCGAGTATGGTGTGCTAACGGATAGTTAAATAATGTTAAAAGAAGTTTTAATTAGCTCCTTGTCGAAGTAGTACGCCCGAGCCTTTTTCATTAAAAATTTGGCTCGCGCAGAATGAATACGCAGTTTGAGTTGGGGATGAGTTTAAATAAATTTTTTATGGAAAGTTTTTATCAAAGTGCGATATCTGACTGCAACTTTAATCCAAAAATTATTCTCGGCTTGTAAAATGTTAAAATAAAAATTTTAATTGGTAGAAAATTGTTGTCCAATTATTTTTTCACTTTTCCATTATACATTACTGTTTTATTTTTTTAATTTATGATTTAGCATAAAATCTTCAGTCAGCTCCAGCTATAAAGTGAAGAGCAAAAAGTTTTTTTTACAACAAGAGATCGATTTTAACTGTATATAACGCACCGCTGACGTCATTCTACGCTTTTTGCTCAACACAAACATTCTGAATTAACTGAAGTTTTATAAAAGCATTTACCACTGACGTCACTGATCCGGGACGAGCATCCGAAACGCTGTTTCACGATCAATCGAAAACAATTTTTAAAAAGCTCAAAACCAAATCCAAAAATATCCAATCGTTCGTGCAACCTATCCCCCGTACACTATATGTACCCTTACAGTAACAGAGAAAATAAATAAACCCTCATTCGCCGCCCAAACCAGCCGAGCACGAGAACACGACACGACAATAAATATCCGCGGAAAAGACGCGACGGCGGCGGCAGCACGAGCTAACGAACGCAGACAAAGTTAGAGAAGCTCCATGCATCCATCTCCAGTCGCAGAGCAGCAGCAGCAGCAGTAGCAGCAGCGGCGCGAGAAATACGGAAGACGTGCATTCGCTACGTAGCATAAAGCGACTCCGATACACCTCGTTCGCTTTCCGATCACGTAATTCCGACGACAGCCTGCGGGGGCCGAGAGGAGGGAGTCAGACTCTCTCTCCCGCGTGTGTGACTCCCGACTCCCGATCTTTCCCTTTTTCCTCCCCCCTTATCTCTCTCTCCTCCCCCCCCCCGCGCTCATCCGGCCCTCCGACGCTGATTTATTTTATTCCACATTCAGCCGCGGTAATACCTGCAATCGGCTCTCTCGGCTGCCTCGCTTTTTAGCGAGGGAAGGCCCCTTTGCGGGGCGGTAATGCCGCGCCGAGGGTGGAATTGAAAGAGAGGCGACTGCCGCTTTGCGTGTCGTTGAAGCGCCAATGATGGGTATAAGTACGGTTATTTCGCGCCTTTGAAGGTTGGCGCGTTGTGGATTCTGTTGCGGACGGAAAGAAGTTTCGAGGAAATTCTCTGAGTTTTTTGGGGCCGATTTTGCAATTTAGCTCGGAGTTTGAGCGAGTTTAGGTGGCTTCCGAGAAATTAATGCAAATTTCTCTTTTCAAGATCCTTAACGAGTCGAGGCTAAAGTTTTAATTTAATTAGCCAAATGGCCCCTGCGTATATAAACTATTTTACGATGCAGCTCGCCGCGGAGAAGTTAATTCATTTTTTACGAGCACTAAAGCGCACTTATTATATACGTACTCCATTAAATATCTGTCTAAGCTATCGCATTGTAATTTTGGTCTTGTTGCCGTGAATTGTCACGCGAACGTGCACACGAGCCTGTATAACGCGACGTTATTACATTTTGAGAGAAAATTACTGAATTTTATCCTTTGACGTTGTAAAACTTTAAAATGATCAAATAAAGATGATTGCGACTTTTAGTAAAGTATATATATATTACTTTCCTTGTTGCTAATTTTATTACTATCTTCATATAAACTAACCCAGTTCGTTATCCTTTTACTCCGTACAAAATAAGAAACCTTGAAATTTCCATAAACGCCTCCAATTCCTCATTTCTATTCTCGAAAAAGGCCGAAATTTCGTTAGCAAAACTAACCCGATTGTTTAGCTCGCCTCTCGGCGACCAAACTTTCTTTCGGCTCCGAGAACGAAACGAAGACAGCGGCAGAGGCAACGGCGGCACAATAGCCGCGCTTGCAGTTCGCCCGTCGCCGCCTTTAACTCTTACTTTGCTTCGCGTCTTTCCAATTTTCTTTCGCCGAGCCTTTATTGACGCCCCCTCTTTGCGCGGCTCTTTATCTCCGTCTTTATTCCGGGTTAACTCGCTCTCCTTTCCTCCTCCTCAGCACCTCCCGCGTTCGCCGGGCCTTTGTATCCGGCCCAGTCTTTGAAACCACCTGGTCATCGTCTCTCTTTCTTTTTCTCACCCCCTTCCTCCCCCTTCCTCCTTTTATTTTCTGTTATTTCGAATCTTTTTGTCCTTGCTTTCGCTTGCTCTCTTAGTGTCATTATCGGCTGTCTTAATTTCGCGAAATTTCAGTCTTTCAGACTTGGGCTAATAAGAAAGATTAATTACTTTCAAAACAATCGTTCACGAAAATACAAATGTACTTGACGCACAAATCTTACCCTAAAGCAGTCTTTAAGAGACTTTCATGAGATTAGTAAATAAAAACGAGCCAAAATAAGCACACTCATACCCCTATAGAAACAGAATTACTAAATCCTTACCCGGAAAATTGGAACCACCCAAAACGCCAGGCAAAAGAAGCAAAGCGCGGAGGGACGGCGCAGATGCGATCCTCGCAGCACGAGATGCGCCCCGCGCGGCGCGTGTCGATGAATGGGGAAACGCGGATCTTTCCCGGGAAAGCCCGCGGGAGTCCGTCGCGCGCTTTTCACCTGCATTCCACGAGCTTTCGTGCTGCCTCCGACTCTCTCTCTCTTTCTCTCTCTCTCCCTGGCGTGTTGCCCTGCAATCCGTGGGTGATTTACAGGAAAGAGACGTCGGGAACAGAACGATACTCTCTCTCTCTCTCCCTTTGTGAGCGAAGCTCCTTCTGCGGCGTTCTTATGGTAAATTGCCTGCGTGATAACTTCATTTCGCCGCGTGCTTTTTTGGAGAAAATGTGCGGTCGCAGCCTCTTTTGTGCCCCCGCTGCTCGCCATTGTCAGCTGGACCTTTTTACGTCTGTAGTTTTGTCGAGATTATTTTGGAGTTGTTTATCGATGGTTGGCAAACACGCTTTCTACTCGTTTAAATCCTCGAATAAACTAAGGAAAAAGGTTTTTTTATTTTTCATAAGGCTCAAAGTCCGTAAGCCATTAATCTCGAACGGCGCACGAATTCATTTGAAAAAATTATTCATCAGATATCGGTCCTAAACATACCATCGAGGATGATCCAATTATCCAGCTGCGATAATAAATCAAGATAGCGGCGAGCGCGAATCGTTTAAAAAGCGATTTCGGAGTCGGCCGCCGCGCCGCTTCGTGACGATGACTCGCGAAAGACTTTGTCGCGAGAGCTGCACGCCGGGAATCAAAAGACGCCGCAGAAGTCGCACTAATCCGCTCCGCGCCGAGTCAAAGAAATATCTCGACTCGACCGGGGGAACCCTCTTCTTGCATCCGTGGCCGCAAACAAGCTGACATCATGCTGCCGCGCGGCCTAAGAGGTGTCGACTGTAATCGTTAATCCTTAAATTGCTTGTGCTTCTTGCGAGTTTTTGTAAGCGTTCTTTTGTGAGGAGGCTACGGGGCTACTTCGGGAAATATAAACGAACGAAGTGGTTTTAATGAGATTAGGAAACGCCATTTTTTGTTAATTAGAAAAGTATTTTATTGACGATGATTTAAGGCGGAGTCATAAAGTTTTTACTGCGCGTAAGTTAGTGGGCTGTAAATTTTCTTTTATTAATTACTTACTTAATAAATAAATCTCTCGTGACAAATGAGAAAAATCGGCGAATGCTTCGGGCGAAAGTTTTATAGAGTTTCTACAATTGTAATGAGATGCGAATTGGATATAGAAATGATTGGCTATTATCGTAAATAGCATTATAACATTTGATTTACAGTGCAAATATAATTATAGTATCTATTTATTAGAAAATTTTCTTTGTAATTTATCTCGTAAAAAATTAATAATACATAAATTAATAGTATATATTTTTCAGAAAGTTCCTTGGTATAAAGCAAGCAATTTTAAAGATAATTTTAACGATCGAATCGAAACTGAAATTTTATGGCGCCGAAAGCGCCTTAGTGGCTTCCTACATAATTTTCCGGGAATTCAAATTCTCCTCGAGAAAACAAGCTCTACCATTGTATGTCAATGAAGTGATGATGTTATACAGCGCCTGGTTACGTTCGCAGTATGGTTTTCTTGCGTCTGCTTGAAATAACACGCAGTCTGTTGAATATTAATATTACGTAAACGCGAAATTTTGCATGAAGCCCTGTGGCTTTACTATATGCAACCGGACCAACAAGTAGAATATAATGCATCCTTCCCCGGGTTTGTTAAATAATATTCCGGTGTTGTTATTGAAAATGAATATTAACACTGTGTACGAGTCGATTGTTTTTCTTGGCTCGTAGCACATTTTCCGCGATATTTATTTGTACAAATTCAGTTCATTAAATTATACTTAATTTATATGTTTATTTATTATTTACATATAACATTTATATTTAAAATTAAGCGAATTCAAATTGTTTACATTAAACGCGTTAACATAATTTTAAAACAAACCAATTTCCACTAAAAAAAACAATGAAAAAATCTCAACGACTCCAATAAACCTGCAGTTACGATGTACCCTCCTTGATAAATACCCTCAGAGACGGCATCTCAGCGATAAGTGTGTACCGTAATAAGACGGCCGCGCGGCGATGATTTTTTTCTTTCTTCCTCGTCGCCTCCTCGCAGACGGGCCATTCATCATTTTGTCCATTACGAGGCAGAGAGAGCATCGAGAGAGAGAGAGAGACGAACAGATCCTACACCGGAGAATCCTCCGAGCAGACAAAGTGCGCTGCGCGGCAGAATCGCGGCGGGTGCATGCACGCGTTGTACAAGGCGGTTTACGCGTCGGGTGATCTTGACGAGATAGGAGAAACGGCGAAGATTCAAAGATTCTTAGATCGATAATCGGACTGTGTAATAGTCGGGTATGGAATCCGTTTCGTTTCGGCTTCCTTTGGAATTGAAAATGTGAGCGTCGTATTAGACGTAGGTGAGAGTATTGACTTTGTAAATAAAGTATAGTAAATGAATTGGTTGAATTAAAAGGGGGAGAAAAACTGGCTCGTTAAGCAGTTAAACGGAAGATCTCTCTTCCCGGGGGATAAACCAGTTTTTCAGTCGACAGAATCCTGCGAACTCGAGTGCTCGAATCCGCGAAGTTTTGAAAATTTTTATTCCCCAATCGGATTAACCGCTGACGAAAGCCGCCTCCCTCCTCCCTCTCTCTCGGGGGAAATTCGTGGGCATGCACACGCAACGTGTCACAATCCACTTAGTCCGCGTGCGACAAGTTGCGCAACGACGACGAGCAGCGCCGTGATTCTTTACGGCGCGAGCGCAGTAAAAGCCGAGGACGGAGACGGAGAAACAGCTGCGGAATTTAAATAATACGCGAGGCCGCAAGCAGCTCCGCAATAATGACGCTCGTAAACGCGCCTCTGCCGGTTTTCTTTTCTTTTTTTTTTTTCAAATCTCGCCCTTCAGCCTGTTAACGAGTGGAGAGAAAGGGGCATCGCGCCGTTGTAAAAACGAGGCGGAATTGTAAATTGTAAAAATGTCCCCGAGCCCTTTGTGTTCGGATTCGCGCGACTCTGCGTCTGCGCGTTCCAGGTACGCCGCTCCCCGGACGGCAATAAAGATTTTCACGATACCGTAAAAGGAAGGGGCCGATACGGCGATTCGATGCCGACGCGCGGAAACTGAAAAGAGCCCGAATGGACTAATTAAGGGAGTCGGAAATTTTTACGGGATGCGCGCTATTTTTAGGAGTCGCCCGATATTCAGTCGTGGGGGTGCTATGAAAAATTGGATCGCGCGGGAATTTGGAAACTCGGGAAAGTTATGTATAGGTTAAACGATTGTATATTACGAAGTACTGGCAGTCAAATAGTTGTTAATCAATATTATACTAAAGTGAGTAATTTGGATAAAATTTATTTACTCAGTAATTAATCTATAATTGACTGAACTGAAATAGTTATTTATCAATTAAATACTATAATGATAAATAAACTATAATCGCTCATATTAAAAAGAAATTAAATTATTTTTGCACCAATTCATACTAATTAATTATCGAAAAAAACCCAAAAAACTCAGTATTTTTCAAGCCAAACTGCCGCAAACAACATAAATTCTTCCACAAATTCGAACGCGCGAAAAAACGAGCAATTATTCGATTTCCTCCTCCGGCACACACATACACACACAAGACACTCCGCTCGGAAATCGAGCGAGCGAGAGAGAGAGAGAGAGAGAGCGAGCGGCTGCATCGCACCTGACCGCAGCGGCGTTTCATCAGCGGGCAAGTTTCGACAAAGGACCGTCTCCGCGCGACGCAGCCGCGGGCGTCGGCAGCTCTCCGTAGTGGAAGGTGCGAAAAGAGCCATTCCCGCGCAGCGTCACCGCGTATTCGCGCCAAGCTGCTAAAGTCAATAGGACACCGGCGGGGAGGGACGCGCGCTATGCAAATTCCCACCTGCTGACACTGTCGCCCGTCGTTCGCCGGAAGTGTGCACATCGTAAAACGAGCGCCGCTGCGCCGGATGACTGTCTCGCGGAGCGCTTCTTTTCGAGTGCTCTGCTCGCGGCGCTTGGCTCGACTCCCGAGCAGGCTTTGTTTTGCGGCCTGGAGTCTGCTTAGATTAGAGTTATTCCTCGGGCTGATTCTCGCTTTTTCTCGGGGCTAAATTGTTTGCAGTTGTACGGCGGGGGGAATTGAGAGGCCGTTAAAAATACGGGACTCGACGGTATACCGTTGCTTTCTCGATAAAACTTTCTTGGGGATCCGAAGGAATTCAAAACAAATGTATATGCAGATAAAAAGCTCTTGAAAGTTAGTTAATATTATCTTTTGTTTAGTTTTAAAGTCGCTTTCAAAAAACTGTTACTTGTTTCCTGCTGCATCGTACGCGGAAAACTTTGGCAGTAAAAATTCTGATTTTACTATATTTTTATCGCAAACCATAAAAATTTAAAAAATTATTATAACTTTTTTAAAAGTAAGAATACCTTAAATTATTGAAGACTAGGAACAAGTAATGTTGTCAATGACGTGTTATTATTCTTTTTAGCTCTCTTTCAAATTTTTGCAATTTTACGCAAAATATATTACTTGCAAATGTAACCGCTTTTTGTTTCGAAATAAAACTTTTATACGGGCGCGAAAATTCCCAAAACAATTTCGAAACATTTCACCTAATTATTTCGAAAAACATTTCAACGGCAGCAAAGCGTTTTCCGCTTTTCCGGCGCGTATATATTCGAAAAATAAAAAGCTCGCGGGGTAATATCTTTGAAAACGGCGCGAACGTCGCCTCTAGGAAAAAGAGAGATCGTAAACGATAAAACCCGCACGCCCCTATTAAGGTGTAGGTGCAAAAAAAGCCGCCGCAAAAAAGTTGAAATATGTAACGCGTGCAGGGCAATTTATCAAGGGCATCAAATAATTTGAGTACCAGCGGCCATCAATCATCCGCTGCGCCGCGCGCACCAGAAACTCGCTCTCTCTCTCTCGCGAGAGAGAGATCTCCGGCAGCTTTTCCGCCGGGCGACAATAGAGGAGCACCCGGAAGCCTCGCTTCCTTCCTTCCTTCCTTTTTCCCCTCTGTTTTTTTCATATGGAAAAAAACACTCGAGTTACTTTTGATTGATTCAATTAGGTCAGCGTTCTTTGGGTTTGAAACGCCACGCTTCGAAAGTAACGACTCCATTTGTCGCGTTGAATTTAGAGCTTGACGCGCGACTGTCGACCGGCGCGTGACGTAATTCTTTCGAAAGGCGTCGTTTCCAACGAGCCTACATTATGCGCGTATGCATGGAAATCGGAAAAAAAAAGAAGTGTCCGCGAAGCGCAAATCTAATGCGGGACTTGCGTCACGTGCAAAAAGCATTCTTGTCTAAAAGCTATTGAGGAGCTCGTCGGCATTGTCCGCTGGAAAGTCGCGGCGCATAAAAAGGGAAGTGCTTTCGCAAGCTCTCGCCGAGCTTTCGGGAATCGATAAAGAATTTCATGCCGTACTGAAACATTTCAAATTACACAAATATATTCGCTCGAGAGCTTTGAAAGGAATGTTAGCTGCTGCTTTATTTTATGAAATCGACCTACTTCCGCAGCCTTAAGAACTTTTGAGAGAACCATAATCTCATCATCTTTCGAGAGAGCAATTACACTTAAATTCATAATGCAATTCTCTTTCATGCGAATAAAAATGTCTTGCTTTAATGATCTTAATGCAGGATTTATTAAAATATATTATTTTTTTTTAAATTCAACTCAAAGCTCTCCTTCGGAAGTAGGTTAAAAAGTCAAGGTGAAAAACTCGTATAAATAAAGACTTCCTTGTCCAAGCTTGTTGGTTCAAAGAAACACCATTTATTCATAAAATCATCACAGTACAATCAATAAAGATCAACAATATTTGCCAAAAACTTTATCCAAACTACTCTACGTTACCAAACCGACTTCCTTTCATTTTCACGATCGTCGATCCATTTAAATCGCGGTGCATCGGGCGCCTTTCAAAATCGAACCCTTCCGCGCATAAATTCCCCACTCCGCCGTCGTCAAACTAAGCCATTAGCGAAAAATTCCCAGCGCCGCGGCAAAAGAAAAGAGCCGGGGAAAGAAGTCGCAGGAGCGTATGTGTCTGCGACGAAAAAAAAAAAAAGAAAGTCAATTCGATCCTTGTCGGGCGGCGAGCAGTGCGTCCTCGGGAGGGGAAAGCGCTTTAAAAGCTTTCGAGGCGAGTTCCTTGCCGCGCAAAAAAGGGAACGTTGCCCGATGCGATTTCGCGAAAGAGAGAGAGACGCTGCTACGGCTATTATCGCGCGAGTGGCTCCTCGGGTAACTTCCGGGCGCGCTTCTTTCTTTCCCAAACGAACTGATGCCGGCGATAAAACCGTCGAGTGAGATGTCTTTTAAAAATGTCGTGACTCGACGGGAAGAGTCGCGCAGCCGTGATGACGTCCTCTTCTGATAACTGTTTAACCGCTGCTCGAGTTCGTTTGATAAATGTTAATTAATATTGTCGATTGATTTTCAGATGTTCTCTCTGTTAACAGTTGAAATAATCATTTTTTTTTTCGTTCGACGTTCACAATTCATTCCGAACTGAAATTTCCACTTGAATGCATTACCCATCCGTGTACCTTTATCATCGATAAAAATGGCAGCCATAAAAGTGCAATTCATCATGCTCAGAGAGCCCAGAGGCATTCAGGCAAACTGACAGTCGCCGGACAATACACGACAAAAAGCAACCCACGTCCGTCTATCTCCGGGCGCTAAAACTCGTTACCTCAAACGCGAAGAAGCTCGCCGTCGAACGCAGCCAATATAAAGCATCCTCCGCGCGACAGCTGGAAGAAAGAAGCGGAGAGGAGAGAGAGCGAAATCGCTCGTCCTAACACCTCCTTTATCCCGGCGCGCCGTGGAAAATAAGTTTTTCCGATCCGGAGACGTGTAAAAAGCCCGGCGAGCCCCCCGACGGGGCAGATTATTATCGCGGCCGCGCGGAAAGATAAAAGTCCTGCCGGAGGGGGAGGATAGGAGCGACACTCGAGGCGCGAGTTATACGCCGCTCGTTATCGCCCCTATAAAAATGTCGGCAAGCCGGGCGACGAACGTCTCTCGGACTTATCGATCGTAAATTCGCTCGGACGGACGAGCTGGAGGTGGCGGAGCCAGAGAGAGAGAGAAAGAGAGACCCGCGGAGGACTTGTTCGACTCTCTGTACTGTGGGAGTCTGTAGTTTTTGCGCGAGGTTGATATTTGATGGTTGATAGGGCGGATTTTTCGAAGCGCAATGTCGAGGCTGAATTATTGAGCGGATTTAATTGCGAACTTTGGATCGCGTGTTCGAATTGTTGTTAAATTGATTTATCCGGGGAATAGACAGTTGAACGAGAGCAAAAACGTTGATTTCAGTTATTCTTTCTACATGCAGACATTCTCGTTACCGTTAAATAATTACGCGACGCATCGATTTATAATTTTATTACGCTGGCAGCCAATCGAGCAATCAACAATTAACGATCGGCGAATTAAACCTACTTTCTTCCAAAAATCAAAGGCCAGGAAAAAAAAACATTTACACTCCCCGCTTCCACGACCCGTTTTTTCATTAGTCTTTAATCCTCGCAGCCGTACAGCAAACCCCAACTCTTTCCGATGCGTCACAGCGTCCACGCAACGAAAGAGAGAGAGAGAGAGAGAGAGCGCACGCAGGCGGCGGTGGTCACTCGATTGTGCGTGCGTCCTTTCAGTACTTCTCCCCCCCTGTTTCTCCTTCCTTGTAATGTTAGGGTTGCTGCAGAGCGGCAGCTAAGGTCTCGACTTACAATCGCTCGAAATCCGATAGCCGGTTTTTTGCCCCGCCCATCTGCTGCCAAGCGCGCTTATTAGCCGCGCTCGGTTGCGCTTTTTTCTTCGCTCTCTCTCTTTCTCCGTCACCGAGATGATATGGCAGCGGGAGAGCCTGAATTCGACTCGCCTCTCCGAGGTCCGCGCCGATTGAAACGCCAAAGGAACGATCGGCACTCTCTCTCCCTCTCTCGTTGGGCAATTTTACGCTCGGGAGTAATTTAGCGAGCCGCGGACCGTTGCAACGCTTTCATTTTCCGAGTGCTCATAGATATCTGGGGAGGGTAATTTCAGTGATTTACGCAATGTTTTATAGTTGGCGCGATAATTATTTGCCTGTTAAGAACGTTTTCGCGAGGTAAGGAGGTAATTCGATCGAGCCCCGCGGCGATTGCGGACTCATTTTTGCCGAGTCTCCGACGTATGCAACTTTATTACTTTATTTCACACGCAGTTTTCCACTTTTATTAATATCGCACTTGATAAAATAGATTTTTTTTAATACTTTTTAGCCAAGTTTAGAGATAAATAACAGATTTAGATTTAGATTGCACATCTATGCAGCGGTAAATTTGTAATTAGAAACCGTGGCGAGCGAATGTTCGGAAATCGTGCGTGTCATACGTAATATTGATTTCCAGTCGTAAAAGGTATTTCGAACGCTTTAGCTAATCGCCAAATTCAATGCACGTACGTATTTCACGCGTGCTAATGACATTTCGGTCTGCGCATAAAACAAATCCAATTTTCGATGGCCGCCGTCGGAAATATTCATCGGGAAAGAAGGCCGCGGATCGAAAATCAAATCTGCATTTTTAAACAAAAGGGGGCAGCAACCCTTTCAGAGGGGCTCCGAACAATTCGTCAGCGACGAGATGCAATATTACGCGAACAATAAACTAATTTAGCAATAATAATCCTGAGAGTGGAATTCAATGGAGCTGCCGCAGATTTTCATTAGCAGTCTCGCAAAGCTTTACAAAGGCCTTTTACAAGAGTCCTGTATTAAATTTTCAATTTACAATACCAACTGCTCCCGACTCCAACAAATTTCGTAAAAAAAGCGCATCGCGCTAAATTACCCAAAAACATTGTCACATCCGAGCGCAGCCCTGAAAAAAAAGCTTGGCGCTCGAAGAGTCGTCGAGCAACGACGATTTGCATAACAAACCCCGCAGCCTCCTTAAACATCCCACGCGCTCTCCCGAAAACAATGCTCGGCTGGAAACATTTCATTGTCCGGCCTAGCGAGCGAGGAGAGAGAGAGAGAGAAAAAAAGCGATCGGCCAAAGGCAGAGCATCGAGTCAGACTGCCGAGCGGCGGATATTAATATGAGCCGGGAGGGAGAGTCACGTCCTGCGGGAGCGTCGCGCGTCGCGGTGAATGATCCAATTAGGTGCACTCTATTTCGGCGTGTGCGGCATACTCGCCTCGCTCTCTCTCTCTCTCTCTCTGCCTCTCCTCGTCATCCGTTATACGCGGCGATACTCCCCCTCGAGTGCGTGAGCCGCGTGTATTAGTGGGCCTTGTACCGGCCGTGTCGTCCGTTTGCAAGCCGGCCTGTGTTATTTCCTTACTCGCATGCGCTCCCGTCCGTGCGGCTGAGTCGGTCTGTTTTCGCGCGGTTCCGAGCGCCCTGTCTTGTTGGGGATGTACCTGTTTCTCTTTTGGATCGGGGAGAGCAGCTTGGCTGGGGATTTTCTTCTAGGATCAGGTAGTTTTTAATGGGGGAAAAATAGTGTATTTGTTGATATTTAAATCATATTCAGCGTTAGAAATTTATCGTAGCTGCTCGTTAAAGCATGCATTTATTAAGTGCATTTCCCCCAGATCATAAGTAATTCCAGTGACATTATTTTAGCCACTAACAGTTATATTTCATACTGCTTCATACAAAAGCGCGTTCATTGCATCTTCTACTCGATTGACATTCAAGCGTTATTAACAGATAATTATGCAGCTACAAAGAGTGGCTAATTCAGGAGCAATTATTGATCTCGCTGATCCAGCAGGCGTAAGTATCAAAACGCAGAATTTATCCACCCACTGCATTCGCATGCAGGTAGATAATAGTTACAATTCAACCGATGCGCAAAAGAATCTGCTTAAAAAACCGCAGCAGCTCCCAGAAAACCTCCAGCTACCATCTCGTTAGCAGCCCCCGCAAACACGCGCTTCTTGCTAAACCCGTAAATTAGAAAGGCCGGCTGGCACATTTTTCGCTCGCGTTTCCGCAAACAGCGAAACACGTATATACCCTCTCCCTCCCTCCCCCGGGCTTGCGACTTGCGCGCGAGCAAGATAAAGAGGCGGACGCGCGTGTCGCGCTGTATACACTCGCGGCAGAAGCACCGTCCGAGCGGCTACATGAGTGATACGAGGTGCGAACTTACACGCCGAGGCTATTTACGCGCGAGCGCACCGAGGATTGTTTATTAACTCGCCTCGCTTGGCCTTAGCTTTTTCAAGCTGCTCTCCGCGTGCAGAGGGGAATTTATTCTTAAGCGGATTGTAGAGATTCTTTGAGTCGCGCAATTTCTTTTTTTTTTTTTTTTTGTTTTAGCTTTCGGGGGTGAAGCTTGGATCGATGCGTTTGCTTGACCGGGTGAGTAATTATCGAGGGAATGAGTTTTTTGTAACGATTGGTCGTTAATGATTGAGGCGATTGGATTGGTAGTGCTTTTGTTGATTCGGCTTTAATGTTTTAAAAGTGTATTTAAACATTACGAGCACTTCGATGTGCACGTTTGAACGCTCTCTTTTTATCGAACCAAATTCCGTTTTTATCAACCATCTGTTGCTTAATCGCCGCGCGTTCATATTCATGTGTTATTAATATTTATGAATTAATGGCCTGCATACTGTTGCATACTTTTTTTTTGTCATACTCCGGCTCATTCTATGTTAATTGATCCTATCTTTTTTGCCAAGAACACGACGTTTCGCGCTATTGTTAAATTTCTAGGTGTGGAAGTTGAGCTGCGAGACGTTGAGAGGCTGAAACTATGCCAGTTGGCGAGGTTAAATTATGATTCGTTTAATCTAATGGCATCAAGAGGACCTTCAGAATTGAATTCAATAAGCTGGATTGTCGTCCTATTGACACAAGAACGCGAACGTAATTAGCAGTTATTCGATGCTTTCAAACAAGGCTGACGAAGCAATAATTGTTATTACGGTGTTATTCTTGATCCGACGATCAGCGGCACTAATGGACACCTATTAGAACGTTTCCTTTAATTAACGAAATGGTTATTATTTTCAATCTTTTACACGGATCGTTTTTTTGAATTTCAAATATATCGCTTATATTTATTTCCAATAAAAATGTGAATTTACTTTTATTTTTAATTGAAATTGGGGAATAAAAACTGTAAATATTCATAAGATATAAAAGCAAACTGTCCGCCCAAATTCGGCAGTAAAATTTTAGTACGCAACAGTGGGCTGTAACTTTAAAAAAATATAAAATTTAATCAAAAATGATAGAGAAACATACCAAAACAGTCGGTTAAACATTGAAAATAATTTTTATTGAAAAATAAATAACGTTCCTTCAAAATTTTTTGTATAAAAAATAATCTGACAAAAGCCCAAATTTCAAAAGCACCGACAATTTCTCTCTGCGCACAGAAGCGAAAGCCCCTCAAACGAAGACATTTAATCTGACCCAGCATTTTAGTGAAGGCACAGCTTCCCAAAAGCTTTCGTTACCTCGAAGGTTTATTCCGGCGAAGCCGCCTTTCCTCGCAATCGATTCGCAACGAAACCCGTATTTCTCGAGACGAGCGACGTACGCGCGAGTCGCGCACACGTGCAAACAAGAGTTTTGGCGCACGTCGGTGTGAACGAAGTAGGGGCCGATTTTTCGCGCTGCGTGGGCATAGAATTATGCGCGCTGCGTGATGCGAATGAGCGTGGAATTAGCGAGATGTTTGCAGGAATTGAATTTGCTTTTGAAGGAGTTTCGAGCTTTGATTTGGAGAAGTTTTGTCAACATTTTCTTGCGTTCTACTGGTGTTGAATGTGCTCTTTTGTGTGCTCCAAAATATTTTTTTGTCTTCCGAATTCATATAAATTCAATTAATAGTCGATAACGAAGGTACACAAAAAATAATATCAATGAAAGTTCGGAATATAAAAAATTTTACTGAACAATTAAGGATTTTCAAAATTAAACAACTTTTAATTAAATTCTAGTGTGACGGATGTCATTTTTTTAAATAAAAATTTTTTAAATAAAAGGTAAAATCTGTCACGGAATTTAAACCCTTCAACTATTTTAGTTTTATTCAATTTTTTTGAACTGTAAAACCTTAATTGAAGAAATGATATACATTATTTAATAATAAATTTTAAATATCAGACTTATAATAATAATGGGTGACTGACATTCCATCGAGATCCAGAAATTGTTTATTATTTCTTTATATTATAAATAACTTTTATCATCTAACTTTCTTTAGGTGCAACTTAAGAAACTTTTCTCGCATCTAAATGATAAATGGCTGAAATATTGCGCTATTTACCAGCATTGCAAATGCAATAAATCTTAGTAGATCTTGCGAGATACCTTAGCCGACGATGAGACCCAACTGCGAAGTTATTACGGCCGATGACGCTTCAAGATCTTGCAGAGCGCAGCGCGAGATTAAGGAAGTCGCGGAAACAGATCAAGTCGAAAACGAAGTAAGCACGAACAAGGGAAAAAGGGAGTCACGCCGCGCGGGGAGAGAGAGAGAGACAGAAAAAAGCCAGCCTCGCAGGCAGCGAGACGTGAAGATAGAAAAGGACAAGCAGCCCGCCGCGCGCCGCCGTAAAAAGGGGCGACAGTTGAAGGGTGGAATGATGGATGCGCGCCGCAGCCAATTTAATGCCCTCGCGCGCGCTCAGCGAGATTTGCGGTATTTGTTCCTGCCAAAAATACTCGCCCCGCGCGCCGAGAGCCAAAAATTTCCCTCCTTCCGCGACGAGCCCTTTCATTCGAACAGACGGCTGAGGCGGACTTTCCTGTTTATTCGCAGTCGTCTTAATCTCTCCCTCCTGCGACGAGTTTGCTTTATGCCTCCTTAAAATTTTGTCGTTTCTAACTTTGGTTTTGCTGCGATCGTCTTAAATGTAATAAACTCACCGGAATGGGCCGACATTATTCATCACATATGACTTTGGAATTTTCGACTCACCTGGAATGAAAAATAATGATTATTCAGAAAATGTCTGTCGTAAAATGTTCCTCTCTTAAAAAAGTGATGAAGTTGAATCGAAAAATGTGATTGGTTCATAGTGGCGCTGCAGCTAATCTCTAAAAACTGCCTATCATTGGCTGTTGAATCGTAAACGAGGAAGGAATGTAACGGAACGAAAGGAAACCGAAACATTGATTGATTTTCATTGGTCTGTAACATTCGCTAAGTTTTAAGCTAAATATTCGAATAATATGTCATTTTCCATTTCAGACAAACTCCTCGACTTTTGTTGGAGAATGGGAGAATTTTAAAGACTTTTAAACAATGACAAAGACTCATATTACCTATTTCTAGTATTCATAAATTTTCTATGAAAATTAGCCTATCAGGAATTCGCATACTTTCTGTAAATTTTTAAGAAGCTTTATATAATGTTCATTTGAAAAGTTTTAAAAATCCTTTTATGCCAAGATAAATCCTCTAGATAATAATTTTTATTTTATTAAAAACTAGGCAATGTCGCAACGACTGATATAATACATTTTTGCTCAAAGTCCAAAGTGCAACACGATATTCGATGTTTAGCTTTTTATTTTACTTTTACGACGTTCGCGACATAAAATAGTCAACAAAGGACCATAACGCCAATAATCTTCAATCGCATAACGTATTCAGGTCAAACTATTCTCATTTACACTCTAATGCGTTAAAGGGCGCAACTCGAATAAAGTCTCTTCCTAGAGATTCCAATTTTCACAGAGATGATGCATCTGCTCTCTTTTTTTTGCGAAAATCGACAAAAAAAGAAACGGAGCGAGCGGCAAGTTTGTCTCGAAGTCGGGGGAATGAAATTTTTTACGGCTTCATCGGAAGTGTCAAAAGTCGAATAAAAATAGCGCGGAATCCGGTCGCGCACTTGGCATAATGCAGCGCGCCACCCGGCTATATTTATGGATTTCGCGTGACTCATGCATGTATATTGAAATTGAATTTTTGCGAATCTCGCGGGCTTCGCGCAACTTGTTTAAGCTCGACATAAAAGAGAACTCGAGCTCTCTCTCTCTCTCGCAACGCCAGTCGAGCGTCGCTGACGTGCGCGGCTTTCGCGAGTCTTTGCCGCGAACATTTTTCATGAGGTGTACTGTGCCGCGAGGCGTATGGAGCGAACTGCCGCTTTTTGTTTCTGATGGCTGCGGCTGCGATTGTGATGCTCCGCTCCTCCCAGAACAATTTTAGGTGCGGAACGGAGGTGTTTGAATTTTAATTTTAATTAAGTGAGAAATTCTGGTCTCCGGAATATTGTATTGTACGAGTATCCACGTCGGGCTGACGATTGTGCGAGCTGAATTTTTTTTTTTTTTTTTTGCGAGAGCAATAGATTTCGAGGAAGCAATCGTTCCCTCGTTGGAGTTGCAAAATAGTTTCAAAGCCCGCTTTTGTTTTTAACCAGATTACAAAGTTGAAAATTTTTTACATCGTCGAGCATTCATAAAGTAACTTTAAGCAGTCGTATCCGATTATTCAACATGAACGCGGCAGTGCTGAAAACTAGCAAAAGCGACTTTTGAGTTGTTAAATTTTTTTTTTTCCTGTAATTTAAAGTTACCTTAATACGTTATTCAAAAGTTTAATAAACCAGGGAGAGGTCAACAAAATTACGCGAAAAGCCGTTTCACAAAGAAATATTCAGCTCACGAATTGGAAAAGTTAAAGATGGCCGAGCGTGATGCTGGCCACATTGCCCCCTTACGTACCATAAACTCGGGAACGGAATTATTGCGCTAAGTAACTACACCGCATTAATTCTCCCGAGAAGAGTTAATAGGATTAGTTTTTAATTATGGCCCGGCTTAAATCATAGGGATATCATCTTTTTTTTAAAAGACTTTTTATTCATTTGATTAAAAAATTAGTTTAGCAAACGTGATAAAACTACTTGTTGTATTATTAGTACATTATATTATAGTAATTTAAGAAACTCTCATTAAAAAGTACCTTTGTACTTATAGCTTAAGAAAGAAACTTCTTCAAAACTGAGAAAGAAACTTTTCAAAACTATCATTATTTCCCCCCTTTCAGCCAATTACAAAGTAAGAAGCTGACCAATCAAATAAAATAATCCAGTCAGCCGTAAAAGTCCTGCTTTAGTAAAAAATCAAACGAATTCCGAGCGGCACTCGAGTCTCAAGCAGGCGCCTCCGATCCGATTGTCGATCAGTATACAAAGATCGGAAATAAAGACGCTTAGCAGTAGCCGTCTTGCCAATTACTCAGGCTCTCCGTCTCCTCGCGCTTCCGTCTCAGAATTTATATCCGCTCTTTCGCGGCGCCCGAGAGCCTCGGCTGGGGGGACAGATTAAATCCGGTCGGTCGAGAATTCCGCCTCTCTGTCTCTCTCGGCTTCTTTAATATCGGGGGAGGATTTTGCCTGGCCCCGATAAGAACGCGGACCTCTTTCTCTCTCTCTCTCTCCCTTTATTTCACTCGGCTAATTTCTCCGAATCCTCTCTTTTTCTCGCGTCCTTCTCTCCGGGGGGAAGTAATCGCCGCCGCTGGATAACGTCAGGTGGAATCGAATTACACACTCCGGCGAGCGTCTTCTTTATTCGAATTGTTACGGACGCGCGGATTTACGGCGCGGGGGTGCGGCTGCGCCCCGTTGGATATATAACGGGAACGGAATTACTCTTATAATGGCCTTATAAGGCGCCGCTGTTACGTAGACGTATAATCACCTTTCTTCTATTCCGGCCTTCCCCCGCGTATTCTTTCTCCTGCTACTTACTATCTATTTTTATTGCCGGTACGGCATCGTTTATCGGCGTTTAACGCGATTTCGGAGGTTATGGGTCTTCTTTCGAGTTTTAACGCGTTTCGAAAACTTTCCGGGGAACGCGGTTGTTTTTTTTTTTTTTATATTAATCTCGCACTTTCCCTTTACCGTGGCCTTGCTATCTTGGCTTGGTAATTACAACGTGGAGGTGAAATTCGCTTCGGCTTCGACTATTATTCCAATCGAAGTAATTTGAAACAGTTTGAACGGCGTTTGTTATCGTTGAAAAGTAAATGAATAATACGTTACGGCAGTAGATTATTTAATTTTGTTTTCGAAGACAAGTTTTTCAAGCGCAGATTTTAAACATGTTATTTCTTTGTATCACAATCTGGACGATATTATTAATGATATAATTCCCTGAAAATATAGTGTATTAAGAGGTTTATTTTCGAACCTACCACATAGCCCGGAGACTTATTTTTTTAATCTTTTAAGTGCAATATACATTTTTACACGACTGCAGGCGAATCTGAAATTTAAATCACATTAAGCCCTTCTTTATTAATCCTTGCAGGAACTTTTAACAACCCAACTCGCGTGCTTATTATTTTCGAGAGTATTATGTGCTCATAACACCGTTAACAATCAAATTGCGCGAACAATTTACAGTCCCATTTCGCTTATTAAATCTACAACATTATTGCATTAGAATCTACATAAATATTCGGGAAAGACGAATGTCTCGCATAAATTACGATGTCCGCCGTGGCATTAAAACCACTCTCAGTTTTGCGCGGAATAATGGCCAAAAGACACGAAGAAATTTGTTGTTTGAGAAACAGGCAATACATTAAAGAACACTGAATGGACTACAAAGCGAAAACGCGGCGACGCAAAAAAGAGCCAGAACAAAATTCGCAAGGACGTGGGAGTTCTTTTAATAAATCGAGTTATCAGGATTATGGGCAATTGTTCGGAAGAGAAGTGCCTCGCATTATGAAGACAGAATCGTAGGAGTGGGAGCGCTGAAAGCGTGAAGAAGTGCCTGCCGTGTATAACATTAATTAATGGCGACACGCGTTAGTCGGGAGAGCGAGAGAGAGAGAGAGAGAGAAGCGCGACAATGATAACGTTTGCGTGAATCACGCGAAATCGGGTGTGTGTGTGCCTGCACGCCGGTTATTAATACCTGCTGGTGTTCTGCAGTTTCTTTTTTTGTCTGGATTATTACTGTACTTCGATTGTGTACAGATTTCGAGCAGAAAATTGGTCTTGGGTGAGTGATGATGGAAGCGATTTAAGCCTATCGGGGTATATTATGTAGCGTTTAAAGTAAATACTATTATTTGTATAATTTTCAGGGAAGGTAATTCTTCTCATGGGAGGCTATGAAAATGAATGCAAGTGAAAATGAAACTGTTATTAAAGTAATTGAATTTGTCAACAGACATTTAAGTGTAAATCAAGGTTACATACAAAATTTAAGAATTTAAGATCATTTAAAAACATTGTAAAACTGGATCATATAGAACAAAACTGAATGGTTAAGAATTTTATATAGATTAACAAATTGAATGGGAAAAGCAGTAAAAAGCTGCTCGTTGATCTCAATGAGCTAACAAATTTTAGTGGTTTTTTTTACTGTCTGAACAGCAATTAATTAATTAAACTTTACGTTCCTCTCCAGAATAATTAAACCAATGATTCATATGCTTCATAAAATATTTGTTTAAAAGCAAAAATTTCATATCGACAGTTTGAATTGTCGGTCCGGTTGTCCGTAATGGATACCTAAAATTGGAATGCTTTATCAATTGACACGAATGTAGTTACTATTCAATGCAATTTCCCAGCGAGAAATTCACCGACTCTAGGAATAGTCTTAAATTAAATTTGTTGGTAATTACTAACCTTTTACATTTCAAATTTTCTAGTAGGCTCTAAAAAATTTCTTTTTATTTTCATCCTGCGCATTTTTATTTCTCCAAGACATTTGCGAGTTTACGAGATACTTTCAAATTTAATATTTTAGGGCCAACTAACTTCCGAATCCCCGCCTTTCTTTAAAAGAAAAAAAAATAAACAAAAGAAAAAGAAGTAATTCTTCACAGATTATTATTCAAAAAACCATTCCACCCATAATAAAACCTCGAAATCCCCTCCGTCATCCGGCACATTACAGCAGCGGCCTCCTCCCATCAAGAAACCAAAAGAGAAGATTAGACACCCGATCCTCTTCCCTTTCATACCCGTTCTTCCAGCAAGTTACGCCCGACATGCGGTCAGACCCTTCGCACCTCCGTCGAATCGCCGCGGGAAATCGAAAGCCCTTCGCAGCTCCGAACGACATCTCCTCGAGAGAGAGAGAGAGAGAGAGAGAGAGAGCGCGACGTTTAACGCCGGTGGCGGCGTACAGTCCCTCCTCCCCCGTTAATTCCGTCAAGGTCGTAACTCAAAGAGCAGCGCGCCGACTTAAATTTTCTGATTTATCGCGAGGGGCTAATGAATTTTAATAGGGGCTTCCGCGCGTAAAACGCGCTATAATTAACGGCTGCGATCGCGCGAAAATAAGAAATCGATGCGGCGGCGGCGGCGGCGGCCGGGTTAAGTGCGTTATTTATGGTCCGCCGCTTGAATTTGTCGCCGCGTGGCCGAGGAAAGTCGACCGCTCGTCGGAGATAGGCGGCAATACGCCGGGGCTCGGGATAGTTGCGTAAGTCGTTGGACATGGGAATCGATAAGCTTGATGCTGCGTCGGACAATGAACGAGCATCCGAGGGAATAATAATGCTTCGATGGGCGTAATGCCGATTTATGCAGTTCTCTTTCCCATTGCGCAACGCGCGGCCGACAGGCTTAATTAATATCCGCGATCGCTCGCCAGTTTATGTCCGCGATGAAAGTGGATAGTTTGAAAGATGTTTCGTGCGAAGATTTTTAAATATTTATGGAATGTATATTCGCGCGTTTCATTAAGTTTGATATGAATGGGCTGAATTTACATTTATTTTTGGAGACTAGTCGCGGAGTTATGAATATATCCCGGTAGCGGAGGCATTCTTCGAGTAAACAACGCGCGCGATTTAGTGCAAATTTATGAAGATGAAGGCAGTTTTGCAGGATTTATAAATAAACGGACGTTGGATAAAATGCAAATATATGTATAGACTCGCAAAAAATCCTTTTGGGAAGTAAACTAAAAAGTGTGCTTAACTAAAAAGCAAAAATTGTCTACGATCGCATGTATATATAGCGAGTTAAATCTCGCGCTACCCAATTAGAAAGCTCCATTTCGCGCCTAAATCATCCGGCAGGGTAATAAAACCGAAATTATGCAAATACTTCTCAAGCGTCGTGTAAAAGTCGCTCCTAATATCCGCAGCAGTCGCGCGGGGCGAGAAAAAAATCGGACAGAAAATCGCGAGCGCGATTAGTCGCGGTGCGGAGCGATAAATTTAACCCCGCGCGCGTCGTTAAGAGTCTCGCTCGGACACGTAACTGTGACGGGACGGAGGAGCAGCAGCCCGGAGCCAGAAGAAGACGACGACGACGTTCTTGAACTTGCAGAAGCCCCGAGCTTCGAGGGTGTATAGATAGTAACAAAACGAGCGAGCGAAAAGGAGTCGCCGCCGAGCCGTGAAACAAAAACGCGCGGCGATGCCTCGGCGCGAGGTGAAGAAAGAAGAGACGCCGAGGAGGAACGGACGGAGAAGGAAAAGGAAGAGAAAGTTCAAGGGTTCGCTGGTGTTGTATCATTCTTACAAAATGATGGTTTATCATATGCTGTTATTTGAAAGTGATCAGATTGTTAAAAAATGTTTGGTCTTTACTTTTGTACTAAATAATTTTTTTACAAAAACTAAAGAAATATCACTAATTTTATGATATAAACATACGGAATTATTTAAATATAACTGCTTTTAGGGCAGACCGTAAACAGATACGCGGCACGTTCAGCATCAGGAAAAGATAACGGAACAATATCCGGCAGCAAACTGATGCTCGTAGTACCCTCGGCTATAAATCGGTACCCGATCTTTGCAAATTATGGAAGGTCCGGAGGTTGGACATTGCCTTAACCTGCGTCCCTCCCCGTGCTTAGGAAGGTAAGATATACGGGACAGTTCTAATCTGTCTCGGATCCGTTCAAAGGTTATTCCCTGGGACGGGTTTATCTTTTACGCTCGAGCTATGACTTATGAATTCCGCTAATGGCCAGCTGCGATAACAATAGATCTGAGAAAATTTTCCTATTCGAGAGAGATTCGAATGAAATTTCTTTTAAAAATTTGAAAATCAACCCGAAAAAGAGGAGAAAACTATAAGTACGCAATTCCAAGCGCTTCGACAAAAGCCTCCCTATATATAGAAAAGCCTGGCGATTAATTCGATCTCGCGACACTCTCGCAAACGCCGCGAATTCCACGCCCGAGCCGAGCGATTAGAGATTTTCTCGACTGGTTATTCTTGGGCGATGGCCACGGCGAGAGAGACACACTCCCTTATTATCGTTAGTCGCTACGTTTTCGCGGCCGCGTCACGGCTCATTTCAAGGCGAGGGGAGACCGAACAACCCCGCCGAAAAACGTGCCGCGTGGCGCCCGGCCAAAATGTGTTTTGTTGCGAATCCGCCGATCCGTGCAAGCAGCTCTCTCTCTCGGCGCGTTTCTCGCACGTCTTTCGAGCACTCGGCGCTCCTTCTCGTTTTTAACGTATCGCGTTAGTTGAATTAATTGCCCGAGATAAATAAGGAAGCGTTCCGTTTTTTTGCGACTGACGTTTGTTTATTTTTAGGGAATGTTTCTTAAACTGTGTGAGCAAGAGACAATTTTTTAGCCCCGGTGAATGGAGTGAAAGTATTTGAAAATTTAAATGATTCAGCTTTGAGAAATCCATGAGATAAAGACGGGTGTCATCAATTTTTACGATTGAAGAACCGTAGGAATCGATGGACTGCTATCTACGTCCAGTACATCGTAAGGTAATTAATTATCGAAATCAGCTTCCGGTAAATTTATCGCTCTTGTACCTCGGCTGTATACCGCTGTTATCCCGACCGCACTTTTTCAGCCCAAAATCCGTACTTAAAACTTGCAGCTAATTCAATATTCCACAATTATTATCTCGGATCCGGGCAATTACGAAAGCAGGCGAAACCGCAGACAGGAATAGCGCGAATAATCCGCGAGTGTGTTTATTCCAGTGCCAGTAGACGTTTGACAAACGATATTATATGCACACCATTCCGCGCTCAGCTCATCCAGATTAATTCAGGCTCGGTGTACATTATTGATAAAACAAAGTGACTAAGCGCGAAGGGGGGGATCGAGTGCGACTAATGATTGACAATCTTCAATGGCGCAATCAGACTAAAATAATCGCCGGCGGCGTCGCAAACAATTGAAAGGCTAAATTACACGGGGCTTTCGCGGTATAATGCGCTTAACGACCGCGTCGATATCGCGTCGCCGCCGCGGTGTTTAACGCTTCGCCCGGCCGCACGGCATTCCTACGGGCGAGAGCGCGCTAATTTCGGTATTAGTGCTTCCAATTTGTAATGCTACTTGCAAAGGAGATAATTGCGTTTGAAGCCAGAGCGGATGCATGGGCGGCGGCGCGGAGGCAAAACTGCCCCGGCGACACGGCAAACAGCCCGAGAAAGAGAGAGTCTGCATAAACACTCTCTGCTTTTCTGCCCCTCCCCCCGCTCTCTCTCTCTCTTCCGCGCGCTCCACGTGGGCAAAGAGGCCTGCTACTTTGTCAATAAGCGGAGGAGTGCCGCGCTTTCTTGACCTTTTTTATGCGGTAACTTGATGCGCTGGTCGTTCAACCCTTTCTAAGTGCAGTTCAATTCGACGGGTTTGAATAAGCGTCCATTTTATGAGTTTTTCTTTTAATGAGAACTTGCTCTGATAATGATGCAATCGTTAGTTTTTTATGTCAAATTATTTCATACTGCAAGTAATCATAATTTTAAAGTGATACCTGTAAAAAGAAACTTTTTTAATAGTCGGTTTCTTCTATTTATGTATGCGTAAAATTTGTTTTATCGACGAAAAGAATTGGGGAATATTTTGATAATAAAAACTTGTTAGATGCCATTTATTAAACACGTATTAAATAATTTATGTAAAAATAGTATTGAAATTTTTCTCATAAATATTAATTAGACGTGCCAAGTTTTCAAGTGATTAGATTCAGCAATAAATTGGCCAAATGACCAATCTCAATTTAATTCTTTAAATCGTAATAGCCGTTAACAATTTTAATCGACGGCATACTTCAATTTAATCTATGTTCCATTAAATTTTCTCAGTAACCCAGATAAAAACGAAACTACCATTTGATTCCGTTACCGAACAACCTAATTCCGCCATAAACTCACATTATCCGCGAAACTTCCGACAACTAAAGTGGCAACATGATAAATTAAGCTTTCCGCCACTCGAAACCCGCAACCGTACAATGGCAGAACAAAAAAAGGAAAAAAAAAAAAAAAAAAAAGAAGTAAGAAAACTAAAACACAATCCAGCCGTACAAAGTATCCAGCCGGCAACGTAGCCCGTAGCCATCGAAATAGAAAAGGAAAATGATGGATCGAGCAAAGTTTCCCGAGCGCACAATCAGCTGAGAGACGAAAAATGCGCGAAGAATCGAGCCAGAACGAGCGGCTCCCGCCGCTAACGCGAGACAAAGACGTATACGGACGGGGCGCACGAATGGGGCAGACGGCGGCGGCGGCGGCGTCACGTCGTATTCCCTTATGCGCGCGCGGGCTCCGACAATGGCTCGCGCCGGATAGCCGGACAAGCGCGGCCTGATGCAGCCGAGCCGATACACGTATGCAAGAGAGCAAGGAGGAAGCGCAGCCCCCCGCATGATCTATGACCGCGTAATGAATTCCGTTCCGGCGGACTTTAATTCCTGATTAGGCGCGAGTGAGCTCGAGAGCCCGCAGGTGGACGGAGTGCGGATTCGTCGTTGGGTGAGGGGAATGGATTTCGCGATGCTTTTTTCAGAGGCGGACCGACCGACGGGGCTGCTTTGTTTCGTGGTTTTGGAAAATTGAATTTTCATTTGTTCGGCGATTACGGAGTGTGGGTTTTTTCTTCGCTGGTTTTAGTACTTCTTATTTTGGCTGGTGACGTTTAGTTTTTGGAATTGTGGTGTGTTATTGACTTTTAAATGAAAAGGGATTTATTTAAAAATTTTTTAGTGCCTTTTGTCTTTAGATTTTATATCTTGTGTTCGTTTTTCGAAACTATTTATTTTAATAATTTTATTGATTCGTAAAATTTTCATGAATAAAGTTTCGCATTCAAACATGAAATCTAGTCTCTTACTAAAGATATTTTATTAAAGTGTCAAATATTACCATCATTATAAAAATATACGTCGTAATAAGTCTTAAATTCAATTTTAAAATAAAAAAATTTTATCTAATTTATTATTATGTAACTCTAAAGAGTAAAAGTACGTGTTCTGGATTCAAGGTAATAAAATTTATAAAAATGTCTGGTAATTCCACCGTTACAATCTATATAATTTATGTACGCGAAATTACAACTCTTCTGCACGAGGAATCATTTAACATACGAAATTTTCCTCCGCGCGTTAAACTCCACTACCGACAAAGCAAGTACATACAGCAAAGCAGCGTCTCCTTCCAGGCGAACGGGCATTTTTACCCTCTCGGAGCCCCGGAAAACTTTCTCCGAACAGAATGTAACACTAATCGGCATTACTCAAAGCTCGGGCTCGAGCTCCCGAAGCGGAATAATTGCTTCTGAAATTTCGCTTGACGGATTCTGCGCAGAAGCGCGTGGGGCCGGTCGGCGTGTTTAGCGGCGCGCCTAAACTCTCCTGTTTATATGGACTCTGGGCGCACACCCGCACACGCGCAAGTGCATACACGCGAGCCCCTGGGAAGCGGCTAATGCACTAATTACGCAGTGGTTACATTATAAGTTCGCATTAGAACTCTGCGCTTTTGTGCGCGATCGATATACGGATATACGCGAGAGAGAGAGAGAGAGAGCTTTGCCTCGATGAATCGACGCCGCAGATTCGGAATCGTTCCCGAAATCGCGGGTTTTAATGCCTCCTTTGAGCGGTGGCCGTTTAGTTTGGGAGTTTTGAATTTCGGACGGGAATTTCGCCGGGCTGCGGTATTTTATTTGCTTCGGCGGAGTCGAGCTTCTGCTACTAATTGATGCTATTTGCTCGATTCATTTACGAGTGTATCAAATTTTCGAGAGTGGAGCGGTGATCAAAAGCTGGCTAATTAAATATCCCCTTTTTCATTGAGGATCTTTTGTTTTTGGGTACGTTTCTAAAAGAGACTTAACGTGTTATAAACTTGACGAAATTAATACTTAATTATGAATGATTGTTCGGACTGATATTTTATGGCTGTCAACTGACATTTCTGCATTTTCGTAAAACCAGGTTAATACTAATTGGATGTAAATTATGACGAATGCCCATGTCAACGCGGTTGTCGCGGTTTTCGCGGTAAATAATTTAATTTGATGTTATTTTCGAAATGATGAAACTTTAAAGACAAAGCGTTTTAAATATGCAAGCTATTTAAAACGAGGGCAAAAATTTGTCGACTACCAACCGTAGCGTGTAACTTTCAGTAAATTTGTTTCGCTTAAAATAGAATCCTTAGTCAGCGCCACTCACCCCAGGAAAAACATGAGAAAAGTTGGAGCATTCGATCTTACATACCTGAAACAGAAAAAAGAAAAAAAATTAAAACGGTTAAGCGACTGCGGTGAAACTCGATTCTAAAGTTCAACATTTGCTTTTGCGCTCTTACAGAAAAGTTTAGTGATCAGAAAAAAATAAACTCCAACACACAGTTGAAAAATCAATATTTGTTAGTCCATTCCGTGGACAGACGGAGAAAGAATTTCCCTTTAACTGAAAAGGCCGAAAAAAAAAAATCGGGATCCTCGTGCAAACTTGCAAAAAACTGTTGATATAATGAAACATTTTAAATCTAGATGTCAGTTAAATTTTAAAATATGTTCTTTCTAAAATATTGAATTTCTACGTTAATTTAATTAAAAGTTTGTTTAATACTATGTTTTATAATATGATATGAAAATAACTTTTAATGCCTTTTTTAGCCTGCATACTGATAAATTGCACTTTATGAATATTTCCAAGAAATCGACGAGCTAATTTACAAAATTTTGTGCACATAATATTGTAATTACTCACATAATCGCAATACTGCCGCGTGTATAGTACATTAAAACTAATTAACTTAGTATTTCGTGCCAGTCGGGTAGCTTATTTTTTAATTAATAAAAAACTACCTTTTCTATCAAACCTTGAATATCCAAAGCAATATTACAATAAAACTGCTTCCTCGCAGAGTGAACAAAAAAAAAATTCCACGAATTCGCACAAAGCTCCAAAGAAAGCCGACTTCCCGGAGCGCCAAACAACCAGGAAAAATCGAAAAATACAACCCGCGGAATGAAGCGCCGCGTTCGCAGAGGCACGCGAAAATTCGGCGTATATAATTAACGGGCGAATTGGCAGACGGTTCGAACGGGACGCGGCGGGGAAATTAATTGCGCGAGCGAACGCGCGAGAAATGGACTTTCGCAAAAATCAATTATGAAAGTTCATCAGGCGTGCCGGAGAGGTAAACGCGCAGTCCTCGATCGCGGCCATTAATCGTATTAAAGCCGCGTTGGCTAGCCTTTTTTTGGCCTCCCGCGGCGGCGAGACGTGTCTTTTTCGGCGGTTTTCGTTTTTATGTGTATACTCGCGCTTCCGCGGTTTTTTGGTCTCTGATCGCGTTCACTCGGCTGGATTAGTAACTTTTCCGGTCGGGGATTTTTATATGGGCTTTTGACACTTGCCAGTGGAGTGATTTCAGGGGGGATGAGGTAAGTTTGAATTTAATTTAAGCTCAGTGTAGTTGAGTTTAATTATAATACGTTAATGTTAAATATTACATAATAAATTAATTCTCTTAATGACTCTAATGATGGAAACTTTCATTTCATTTCATTTCTGAATAAAAATGTGCGGAATTGGAATATTTAAACGTGAGTAATTTTATTAAACCAAATATTCGTTTTCTGATAGACCCGTAATTACTTTTTACCATCGGGGATGATGAATTTCGGGAATAAATTTATTTACCGAGCATTTAGTTACAGTTTTAATCAAAAAACTTACTGCAGGACAATGCATACAGCCGCCCAAAAGTCAAATTTTAATCAAAATCAAAATTGAAAAAAAAACGAGATTTTAACTACGCCCTGCTTTTTAAGGGCCTATTATTCTTTCCCGCTTAGAAAAAAAGTGCCATTACAGGCGTCGGGTTCTCACGCCGAGAGCGACACCGAGAATCGATCCGCGCGCGTTTTCTCGTAATCAAGCAAGCCCATGAAATCGAAATTACCGGCAAAACAGGCTCTCCTCTCGCAGCAGTCGCCGCTCCACTCGAGAAATTCGGGGGTCCGCAGAGGAACAAATCGCCGTCTGGAGTGGCGCTTTCATGCGTCTCTCGCAGCTGCTTGCCGTCTCGTACGTGCTCGTTCTCCTTTTTTTTTTTCCTCGGCGGTTATGGATGGCCCGTACCTGGGCCGCCGGCTCTTTGTACGTAGGAAGGCGCGAACTCTCGAGTGGCTCGCGGGGAAAATCTCTCCCCGCTCCAGAGGGGGGCTGCTTTCTTTCTTTCTTCCCTCGATTCTTTATCCGGCGTGTTTGCCTTTACGCGCCTCTAGGATTCTCCGCCTTTCTTTCGGTGGCATCGGTTCTCTCTTTCCGCGCGCTTGTCTGCAGGGTAAACAGGGCTTTTTTGTGCTCCGGAGGGGACACCGGCGTGCTTAGTTGTGTTTGCGCTGCAATTATCGGGCGCCGGCAGCGGCGCTGATCACGAGCGTTTAATGAAGGGGCGAGGGGTGTTGCTTTAAATATTTGAGCTGATGCCCTTTTTTTACTGGGAAAGGCTTATTAAATATTTTGTACGTGACTAATTTCGGTCTTTCTAAATAAAACAATAATTTTGTGCTTCGTTTAAACATTGGTTTAAACGTGAAGGCTAAATTTACAGTCTCAAAAATAAAAATTGTTATTGTTTAATTAATCAAAACTAAGCGTTTAGCCTTCTTGTAGCAATAAATATGAACAAATAAGAGTCGGGAATATAGAGATTACGAGTCCCTTCATTCGCAGCACGCCGTGATACGTTTATGTCGCAATTCCACCCACGCATAACAGCCGTAAGTTTCTAATGATTTACGTATACGTGCGTCTACCTGAAACGCAGACGTTTCGTACCTTCATTAGTCGTAACGTAAATCGAAGGAAATTTTCCCGGGTTATATTCGCAAACGCATGAATGCCCCGCATGAATTTTTGTATTACGCTTTTAATTTCATATTCGACCTTTACATTCTCGACAGCCATTTCAATGGTATTTGCTAAAATTCAAAATTGATTTAATTCCGTATAAAAACGGGAAGAATTAGACGACGAACTGAAGGGAACGCGATAAATTTTGAAAATCTCGGCAGTAAATCGTCGAATTTCGGGCAAATTTGCCCGCCGCCACTGCTCTTTAAACGTCCCCTCGCTGCTGCAGGAATCAGCAAACCACAATCGGCCGATAAATCCGAGCCGGCCAAAGACACGCTGCTGCGGCTGGCTTTTTAAGCGAGAGCGAGAGAGTGCAGTGTCGCCCGACAAAAGGACGAAGAAAGCCAATAAAAGAAGGAGGGGGGGGGGGGGATCATACCAGTCGGAAATCGGTCCACTGGATCCGGGGGTCTGGATCTCTCGCTCGCTCCGTGTCTTCGTGCCTCGGCGCGCCGGCGCGTCTCTCTATACTTGTGGCAAATGCCGCAGGCCGATCTTCACACGCGGATGAATTTCAATATCCTTTGTTCGGCGCGTGTATCCCGCGGAGAGGAGAGAGTGAGAGAGAGAGAGCGAGAAACGCAGGCGCATAGGGGTACTGGTAATGAGAATTAGAGTGCACTCCGATGCATGTGGGTTAGTGGTGAGAGGGGCAAACAATGCTGTCGTTTGTATGTAAGGAGCAAAGGCGGAGGAAGCGACGGAGGAAAAATTATCGAGGCGCTGGCTTGCGAAGGTAATTAGCCGGTCGGGTGATTGCGAAGGGTTGTCGTTATTTGAAGTAGGGGAGGTCAATAGTTTGTTTGATTTATGTGATTGATTGCTGCGTATTGAATTTATTGTTGAGTGAGGAATTACGTTTTTTTAATTCAAGATTATGCACTTATTACTTTTATTTAATATACGTAATATTCATTAAATTAATGGGTGGAAGCACTTTAATTCATTAAATCGTATAAAAAGACAGGGATTAAGTATTGAATTACATGGTTAAGACCAGAAAAGCCTAAAGAACATTAAAAAGGGAACTTTATTCTTTATCTTTCCACACCATAAAAAGTCTTTTTAGCTACAGTAAACGAAATCAATGTTATTGGATAATAAAAGTTAAAGCGAGTTTCGCTTAAAATACCAGTGTAGAGGGGCCACAAAACCGAAACTTAGTATCGAATTTTTTTTATACGCATAGAACAAAAAGCATGAAGTTTATGTCGCGAACGGGAAAGATGCAGGAGAACATATCAATAGCTTACGGACCTCGTAAAATTCATAATAAAGTCACAAACCCAGTCAATAAATAAATTGCGGTACTCAAAACTTGCAAGAGATAAGAATAAAGCTCGTTTAATTAAATTCACTGTTCCTTGAAAAATCTGTCGATTGTATAATTTTTCTCCGAAATTAATTGAATTATCGAAATGCAATAAAAAAAATGACACCGCCCCGATATTACGACGTCTGCTTAAAACTCAATAAAAACATGAAATTATTGGCACTTTATCGACAATAGCACTCCGGCCCCGACAATAAAAGCCCGCAGTTTATTCATATTCGACGAGCAAACAAAGAGTATACTCCAGCGAATAATCCACTTTCCGATCGGAAACATTACAGCTTCGGCGGCCGTTACGCCGAGAAGTCGAGCGGCGTAAAAGCGGCGACGGCGCCGTAATAACCGGCGAAAGGCCCCGCGAAGATAAAAGCGCGGAAAAGAGGGAAACGCGCGCGCGCGCGCGCGAACGTAATCAGCAGCCGCCGCGGGCAATTGGCAGCGCGAGAGGCCTAATCGCTCCTGCCTGCCGCCTCTTATCGGGAATATCAATCTCGCGAAGGGCCGTTAAGCGCTCCCGCCGGCCAACGAAATGCCGTTAAGTTTAAAGAGCTTTTGCCGCCGCGTTTCGCGCTGTTGAGCTCGTTTGAGATGACTGAGAAATGCCGCGGATTCTTGCCGAGTGTATGTGGTGTAAATTTTGCCGTTTTGCAATTTCCTTTTTGCGCGACGGACAGGTGTTTTATTGCTTTGGGCGCGGTTTGCTGAGTGTTCAAGATGGAATGAGGACATTCGTTAATTCGCAAGATGCAGTTGTTTGAGAATAAAAATTAAATTCGATTACGAGAAGAAAGTTCTCAATATTCCGAGAATTCATTTACCACCCTGTAAATGAAAGCGCCTTAAAATCAATGAATGGCTTCCCTTCATAAGCTAGCGTTCTCACGTCGCCAGGAGCCGCGACACACTTCTCCCGAACATACAGACATAAACATAAACGTCAGCCGGTCCGCCCCATGTTTACAAACCAGCGTGTCATCGTCAAAAACCCGGGCGTCATAATTAATACTCCGAGCGCGAAGACTCGTGTATATCGGCGCGAGACCCTCTCAAGGCTCTCGGGGTCGGAATTCCCAAATGAGGCCTTGATCGGCAGGCGTTTCGGAGCCGAGCTCGTAAAAATCCTCGGAAACAAAGCGCCGAGTGTGGGTGCAGATACGCGCGCGTGTAGGTGTGTGCGCGCGCGCGCGCGGGCTCGTACCTTAGCCGTAAAACACACCGCGCTCGGGGATAAACGACTTCGCGCGCCGGCGGAGGAGTGCTCGATTGACGCGCGGGGCTGCGCTCGATTCCGATCGGGTCGCGTCGCGGCGGCGGCGGCGGCCTTCGACGAAATGAAAAGGCCGACAGGCTGTTTTGCGAGCGGCCGAAACGAATTGGGTTGCGCTTGTTTAAAGGTTGCTGCGGGGACTTGATTAAAACGCATGCTTTACGTGCTGATTATGTCGGACGGTGGTCTTTTTGTTGCCGATGTTCGAGCTGGATTGAGCTGCGGCGGTAATGAAAGTCTAATCTGTCGATGCTGTTTTGACCGGAAAATTAAAAGGGAGCTTGTTAATGAAAGGAAAATTCATTTGGGGCAAAAAAATATTTATTATATGAGCAAAAGGTTCGGTTCAATTGACTACATAAAAGCTAAAATTTGGCCAAAAAATATACTATCATAATATAGAGATGAATTAATTTCCAGAGTTTGGCAGAAATAAATTTATTAACGTTATCACAAAATTCAATTCAATTAATTTAAAAAAAAAAACTAAAATTGTATTAAAAATATATATTCAATTAGGGAAAAATAACATATTTTAAAAAATCTAGGTAAATGCAATTAAATTTAATTACATTAAGCTAATAAAACATTTTGTAAAATTTATTTCGTCATAATTAATTCAACAGCGTTAGTCTACAATTTGCTAATATATCTTAATGTCGAATAAAACTATTGATAAATAAGTAATGTTTTGTTTAATTAGTAATTAGTTAATTTAATAACAGTTTAATTTAGTAATTGATAAATAAATAAATAAATAAATAAGCACAATTTCGAAATACTCCGTTAAAATTATTTGCCACCAGTCCAGCAGAAAAATCGATACCTCGCGTTCGACAAAAAGCCTTTATCGGCCTGCGAAGAATTGCCCGATTATTTCGAAGTAACCGACTTGATTTCCCACGAAGCCCGGCCATTAAATGTCCGCGGCAGAAAGTCGTGCTCGCAAAATGGGACACGCCGCGCTGCAGCCCCGCGAAAAAAGCCGAAGTAAGGCGGCGAGGAAATAAAATTGGAATGCAATCCGCGAGCGCGCAGCAGTATGCATTACAAAGGACGCCTCGACTCGGGGGGCCAAACTTTACACTCCGCGCGGCGCTATCGCGCGTTCAATGCTCGTACCGCGCTCGGATTCATTACCGCCACGGCGGCGACGGCGGCTGGTTTTGGATTACCTTCTCAAAGCGTCGTCGTCGTCGTCGTCGTGAGGAAAGGTCGCAAGCCAAAAGAGAGAGAGAGAGAGAGAGAGAGCAACGAGCCGCGAGAAGTGATGTTTCGCTCAAGCTCACGTACCGCCGAGCCTTTCTTTTCCTTATTTTTGAGACTTGAATCATTTTGCGAGGAAACCTCGTGCTAACGTTTCGCGAGTATTGAATAGTGCGGGTATTGTTGGATTTTTACTCTTTTTTTCGGGAAAATTTTTAGTTTATCAATAGAAATCTGATACCTCGATATAAACTACTGGGTTAGTAGTATGTTGAATCTGTTGCTTTGTCAATCGTTTCGGATCAAAGTTGAAAATAAACGTTTTTATAGTGAAATTTCGCATTGGCTTATCATCAATTGACTAATATTTTATGTTTAATATAATGTAACAGGAGAATTAAATTATCTGTTTTAGTTCTGCAGATTCTTAAACTTATATTTTAAATTTTACTCTGTTGTTTTCGATTTAATTGATATTAGAGGTGCCTAGGTAAAATTCAGTAAAACTAAAAGGGCTCGAAACTTCCATTTTTGACTCAGCGACCTCAAAATTCAATTTCCAATAACTTTTAGATTTTTTTATCTACACCGTATAGAAATAAACGGTAACCGACAATGTTCGCTCGTGTATTAATAAATCAAGCATTTTGTATTCCGATAGAAATGCAGGTGTTTTTTTCATAAATTTCAATATGCGTTATTTATAAGTCGAGCGTGTTCGCTGACAGATTTTCACGCGCAATAAATCAAAAGGTTGTGCAAACGGATATGACTTATACTCTATCGAGCGTATTTTTATCGCGTCGGGCAGTTATCAAGAAAATTTAGCCTTCGAGTGCAGCTTAACAGAGGATATTCATAATTGCACAATGGAAATACTTTAAATTATAATTATTAGTATTTTGCAATAGTATTTTGTCGAAAGCTTTTAGCCTGAGACGATCGATTGTGCTTCACATTTGCTTTATTTTTGGATGTATTATAATATAATAAATCAATAGCATTTGTTATTTATTGCCTTTGTTCATTATTCAGGTTTCATGTTTACAAAGGTCTATTTATTATAAACAACCCATTGACGATATTGTTAACCGCCCGGTTGCTTTAATTTACTTTGTATTGTTAAAATATAATGCTAAGTATTTTCCCATGCAATCACAATGAATTCAATAAACATTGAGTAGAAAACTGTACCTAATTAGAATTTTAACTAAAGGTTTCAATTCATTGATTAGTTACAAGAAATCGCAGAATTTTTTAAATCATTTTTTGAAAAACAGACTTACACTGGCGTACGAAGTAGTTTTATATTTTTAACTTTCAAACCATGTTTATTAAATACCAACAAAGATACTACAGTTCTTATACGAGCTTCCGACGCTCAAACACTAAATTTCCATATGCACACATAGAAAAACGTATTTGAAAAAAGTAAACCATTCTGATCGAACGGTACACAATTCTTTGTTGTCCGAGGTTGATCAAACTCATAGTCGCTTTTTCCCCGTCCCTGCCAGCCGAGTCTGACGTCAATTAAACAAAACGAGCGCAAAAAAAGGAAAAAAAGCTCCGGGTGGCTCGCTTCTAAATTCGATTGGTCCGCGTCCGCGGAAGCCCCTAACGAACTGTTTACATCCTAAATATTAATGGCCCGCCGATTGTAATCCCGCGACACACAATCGCCCCCGACGGCGTAACGATAATTCGCATCGATCCTTGCCCGGATGCTTTTCTCCGCTCTCCCGGTGTCGTTTTTGTTTCGAGCTCTCTCTCTCTCTCTCAAAAATTTAACGTCCGGATTATTCAGCCTGCGCCTCTCTCCCGCATGAATGCGCGGCCTGCTAATTGGGGATTAACCGACAAGGTAATTACTAATTATTTGCTTTTGTCGCGAGGGATTTTCTCTGAACCGGCGATTGCTATTTTTGCTGCTTTTTCTTATTCGGAATAAAATTGTCTTTTATAATTGTATATATACGTATGGCAATTGCTATTTTTGCAGGTTTTTTCCTTCAAAATCTAACTTTTAATTCGATTTATTTCTTATCGTAATAACGTTTGTGATAAAAATTAAGGTTTCTACTCGTATTTAAAAAGGTTTAAATTTCATTGCCGAATAAGGTTGCGTGCCAATGTAAATCATTGCATATCGTAATTGTCTGCAATATGGGATATTCCACAAATCAACTTTTTAAATTAGAGATAATAACGCAAACATTAATTACAATTTTAAAAAATTTAAAACCCAATCAAAATCCCTCTAACTCATTTCAAACTAAACTGGTACCCGCCTAGGAGTTGCAATTAAAGAGACGTTAGAGGTAGAAAATCATCGAGCGTCCAGAAAAAGGAGTAATTACAAACGTTGAAAAATGCATTACAACACAAGACAAAGCATGAAATCAATTTCAAGCCTCTCAGTCGAGCTTCTCTTACTTATCGAGCACGTGCAAATAGCGCCAAGTTGTGGGCTCATAAACTTTTCTATCGAATCGTGGCTTGTGATAATTTCAGTATTGCAGCCGCGCGGTAAAATTAATTTTAAATAATCAATTTTGAATAAAGCTTCTCGTTTTTCGCCAAGTGTCCTTCTTTTTAACTTCCTTTGATGTGAAATTGCAACTCGAGTTAAATAATTAAAGTGTGCACAATAATTAAATTAATTTAAATTAAAGACTAAAGTATTAATGTAACGAAGATAGCTGTTAATTTAACTTCTGAAGTTAAAGTTTCGAGTCAAAGTTTCGAGATTCCGCTTTTAGCAATGAAAATGTTTCATTTATATTAAAAATATTTTTGTTTTTAAATTAAAATCAAGTGCATGTAATAAAGATTTTATTAATAAAGAATTTCTGCAAGAGATGTTATTAGAATAATTTATTTAATTGAAACAAACTAAAATATATTCTTTTGAACTCTGTGAAATCCGAGATTTTATAATCCATTTCAGAATCAAGGAAATATTTATTTTTATTCGAAAACAAAGTCATTTAAGAATAACTCAATAATTTTGACATGTAGGAGCCATGAATTTACCTCGAAAACATTCGCATTACTCGATCAACAAAATTCGATTAACGCTCTCACACTCGATTTCACGATATCACTTAGGAAATTTAGCTCGATACACGGCAGCTTTCTCCCATCGCGGATCTCAGCCCCGATAAATCCTCTCTCTTCCAGCCGCGCTCGAAATTTGCATTTCTCATTCCCTCTTTATCGACTTCGTTCGCGTCGGCGGGAGTTGGGAAGAAGAGGCGGCTTTCCTCCCGCGCGCCGGGAGTCGTGGGAATCTAATCCCCTTTCTCCCAATCCTCCTCGGGCATGTGTGTGCGTGCGTGCCGTTTAAGAGCTGCTCGAGTGCCGTCGGACCGATGATAATTATCCGATTAAAGGACTTGGACGCGCCGCGCCGTAAATGGGATTTCGAACTTGGCAAAGCGCGCTTTAATGGCTTGGATGTGCAGCCGCAGATGTCTTTTGCCGCACGTCGACGTCGGGATGCTCTCCGCGTCTTTGCTGCTTGAGTCTTCTCTCGGGCTGCTGGCTGCACTAATGAAAATTCTCTGTCTCGCTGAGACGGCGGAGGCTTATACGGGCCACCGCAGTGTTTCCTTTAGAGCTGCGGCTGCTGCTGTGTCTTGCTTTCTGGCTTTCGATGTTAAATCTCGTTCAACTCGAGTGCCAAGATTACGGAAGCTAACCCTCTTTGAAGCTTCGCCCATTCGTCATTTTTCGAATTAAAAAATGCTTCAAATTAATTAAGCGTGTGCGTAGGACAAGTTTTTGATAAGTAATGTTAAATAATAGGTTGTTCTTAAGCTGGAATTTAAAAAATATTTTATTAGTATAGAATGATGAAGGAACGTTTAATAACATTTTAATGAATTGTTTTATTAATTATTCAGAAAAACTGTGCGATAAAATGCAGCGCAACGATATCAAATCATTATCTTTTACGAGTAATTTACGATTGAACTGGAAATGCAATTAATTCGCGCTATAAATGTTTTGCAATCATTAAGTCGAAAATCATTTAACACGTTACGTCCGAGTATTGAATAAATTTACATAATTAATTAAGAAGACGTCGAAGTAATTTATTTAATAGTAGCTTTTATGGTGTTATCGTTCACGGCAATTTAAGATTTTTAAATTATCATTCCATGAATAATATCTAGATGTCTAAGTACGGTTCTTATCGTGTCCAGTGAAAGTGTTTTAATAAATTAATAAATTCACGTATCCTAAACGTACGATAACTCAAAGCGCGTAAAAATTCTTCTGTTCTTTCGAAATAATAGAGTTTCCTTTTAATTTACCGACTGTTTGTCAAGCGAATTTATGCCCCTTTCTCTAAATTCCAAAAGACCAATAACAATCCTCTTTAAATCAAAATCCGCAACGACGCAACGCTCTCCTCTCGCAGTCGCCACTCGAGCCCGGCCTCCGAATCCTCCTTTTGCCGCCCTCTCCGAGTGTCGTACATCGTGGCTTCGGGCTTTACACGCCGCTTCATACCACAGGGCGGATAAATTTATTGCACCTTACCTGCGCGCTTACCGGTAGCTTTTATAGCCTCGTTGAATTTATACGAAATTTCGTTAGGTGGTCCATGGCTTATACATTTTCGCTTTAGTACTCACATATTACAAGACACAATGCAGCCTCCTCCTCCTCGGAGGCAGGGAAAAAAAGAAGCGAGGCGCGCGAGCAGCTATCAGAGCTCGACTCGGGAGGGGAAATCAAGCGACATCTGCGAGGCGCGCCGTCAACTGGTTCCAGTAATTAGTCGGGCTTTTTGCGAGCAGGCAAAAAGCGAGAGCACTGCGGCAGCAGCAGCCGGAACCTCGTGTTCCGCTGGCTGGACCGCTCTCTGCTTACACGCCCGTTTACGAAGGCATTAACATAATAGAGTAGTCGCCTTTAATAGGACAGAGACGCGGAGCGAATGACAATTGGCAAAGCGGCTGCTACGGGAGCCCTTTGAAGCGGGGGAAAACACCACCGCCAGCCGGAGGCACAGAGAATGCCGAGCTCTTGAACCTCGGGGTTTACTGAATGGTATTAGGCTACATTTCGGTTTTTAGACGTTGCGTTGTTTAAGGTTAATTGAATTCCGGGGGTTGGGTTGATTTTTTTACGTTTTTTCGGGATTCTGAATTTTTTAAATTGTATTTATATATAGATAGTTATTAAAATAAACAAGAAGGAAAGATTTTAAAAACATTGATTAGCTTTTAATATTTGGGTAAAAGACGATGGATTCCTCGCAAAGGATTCACTCAATTTGCAAAGTGATGTTGAATAATTTAGTTGAAATTTAAACACCAAAGGAATACTTCGTCTACAATACTTCCTGGTACGACGTTTTCAGTAAGTTGAAAACTAGGAAACAATTTTGTTATGTAAAGATGAAAGTGTATTATAACTTTGAAATTAAACCCGCTAAGAGCTGCATTGCGCAGATAGTAGGTAGTATTTAAAATTAACTTATTGCCCTTTCTGAATATTTTACTTACAATTAACTTGAAAATACGGCCTGAAAAATAATTTAAGCGTAATAATTTCTAATTTGCATACAGCAGTTAATATGTCACACTACATAATAGTTTTCTGACAAGCTTAAACGAACAATTTATTTTCGTAATACAATATAAAACAAACTTCTGGCAGCTAAACAAACTTTAAATTGTTAACGTTCAACGGCGCCCTGAAAAATTTAGCTAAATATACCCCAAAGGAATGTCAACAGAAAAGCTTTCCAAGAATCCAAAAAAGAGGCCCAGGACGAACAAGGCCGTACTCCTCGATTTAATGGGCTCGCTACTAATTGCACTTGCGCAGCATTAAACGCGCGAACTCCTTCGCCGTCGTCTCGTCGCGGAATTCGTCCTGCTACCGCCTCACCGGGGGGCGTCCCTCTCCTTGTTTATCGTCCCTTTCTATCCGTCCGATGCGGCTACTTCGGCCCTTTTTTCCCGCTGCAACTCGCGGGTTTACATGTCGCTTCATTGAGGAGGCTAATTTATTGCATATTACTCGCTCGACTCGCTAGCTTTTACAGCGCAGGTGGATTTATTTATGTGAAAATTTCGCCGGGCGGTGGCGCGCGCGCAGGAGCGTATTTTAATTCGGAGCGACAATAAATAGGCGCGCGCGGAGTTCTGGAATTTCTAGCTTCGCGGCGTTTACCTTCGGGGGGCTCGGGAATTGAGCGGCGATGAGGAATGGATTTTAATCGGAAGATTTATGGAGGCGATAATTCATCAGTTTTTTTTTTTTTTTTTTGAGGTTCGATGAGTTATGCGATTTTTATGCAATTTGTTTGTATAGAATATCGTAATATTGTGACTGCCGGCATGCATTATCAAACAGTTTCGTCTTTTTATTTCGAAAAGTAATAAAAATAAAGTTAATGAAAGGGAAACTGTAAACAAAGAGAAGCCTTGACACAAACGGATAAAAGCTACCCTGCTGCAGGCAGAAAAAGCCTTGGCAATCGTTTAAACAACAATGTGCAGTATGAGGTTTTACTGTATCACAATATTGACCAATAAAATGCAGCAATAAATGGCTGTAATCAACATGAAGTATGTACTTCGTGTCTTCGTGCTCCATTTTTTACTCTAGCTGTTACCATTTGAATCAATATTATTCTATTTCGAGCAAAGCAATTAAATTTGTAATATTGGAAAAATACAAATAAAAGGTTTATTTAATGAAGACTCGCAGTCAATTTTTGCATCAAGATATCAATTGAACGGAAAAAATTCGGAGGCAAAAATGAAAAATAAATCCGAGAAATATAATTTACTTCCCACTATTCTGTGTAATAATTTTCTCAATAAAATAACTGCAATCGTAGAAAAATGAACGAGTGATTTCAAATTAAATCCACGTAAATCACGATGAATATGACACCCAATATTGAAAAGATAGACACGATTAAGGAATAAATTAGCAAGTGCTTAATTTAATTTAAAATTATAATTTCAATGAATTTCTTAGAAACGTCAATTGATTTCGCAAGTTGATTATTAAAACCAGTAAAAACTTCCGTAAAATGATTAAAATTCTTTTCAACGCACCTTCACCTCTCACCTCGACCATGCATATAACCCTTCGCCGCAGTTTCAACGCGGTATCGTTCACCCTTCCATAGTCCCAACCTCAAGCCCGAGCTTTTTACCTCTCAGCTACTTATGCGCCATTCCGGAGCTTTTTTCTCCGCTCCTTTGTTTTCGTTAGACGGTCGCATCGCTCTTCCCTTTTCCACTCCCCGCTTTTTCGCGCTAAAATAATATCCATCGGCTTATTTTCGAAGAATGAGGGAGAGAGAGCGAGAGAGAGAGCTTTTTTCCCAAAGTCTCCTCCTTAACTGATATTGCGGCCGGCGCTCATCAGCCGGAACTTAACGAGGTCGATGCGGTCGCGCCTGAGGTGGAGGCGCAGGACAGCGGGGATTAGCTTTTATCAAAGTTTTTAAGTGCGGCTCCGCGCGACGGCGTGTGTGCTTAACGATGATAAAATTGGAGTTTTTGTTACCGGAGACGCCGGATTTTATGCTGGGATTTTAACAAGCTTCAGCTTCCGCAATTTTCATAAATCGCCGTGATTGTCGGTTTATATATTGGATTCTCCTGCACTTTAGCATAATAATGTGGAATTCATGGTTACTTGAATGAATTATTTCAAAGGTTATTATAATTATTTGTTTAATACAGTCAAGTTCTATTATAAATCATCGAATACGTAAATCTTTGTACATGAACAATAGTGTCAAGATTAGTAACAGTTATTTTACGCGTAAATGCAAAAGGTAAATTTTCTACGAAGGTGACGTAAATTGCTGTAGTATATCGCCAAGAAATTATACTTTTGGAAGAGAATGCTTACAGAATTTAATCAAAACGCGCCAGGCCACTCACAACGTTCTTTTTTACTCGCACACTCGAAACCTCGCCGAACTTTCCCTCATCGAGAAACAAACAATTCCCCATTACATCCCAGAATGAAATTCCAAACTGCTCCAACTATTTCGAGCGATCTACACCGGCGAACGCACTCGAGCAATCGTTTCAGCAGCACTTCAATCCCCCTCTCCCGCACAAAGGGCTGCAACGAAGCCGCGGCGTGCCTTTCCGCTCCGCGAAGAAAAGCGTCGGAAAAGGCAGGTTTACCGACGCACTTTAACGCAGGCAGTTTCGACGTATAATGCTTTGTGAGTTCGGCGCGCGGAAAAGCCCGATTTTTAAATGCACGCGTCGATGCTCTCGGGCGGCAATCGAATTTTCGCCGAGGGCTACTTCTTCCCCGCTGCTTTGTGTCACTGCCAGAGCCGCGTTTCGCGCGAAAGACGCGAGTAATGATTTTAGCGCGGCCCCGGGAGTCTTTGTCGGAGTTTTTAATTCGGTTAGGTGCAGAGCGCCTAAGAGCTCATGTGGGAGTCGAGGGCTTTTAGCGCTTTCTTTGTCGGCGCGGGCGCGCATTTCACTTTTATCTACGCTTTCTGTGTACGAAAATTTCATGCTGATAGGGACAAAGGGTTTTAATAGGGGTTAATGCCCTGATAATGCCTATTCGTCTATTTTAGAGAGTAGAGGAAATTTTCAATTAAGTAGCTTCTATTATTAGGTTTTATCGCATAATATTTTAATTTTCAAAGAAAAATTTTTCAAAGCACCCTGCGGTATTTTAAAAATTTGTCTTTTGCTGTACTAAAAATGAATTAATGATTTAAACTGATAATTTATATTTGAAATATTTATACTAATAATTCTTCTTATAGATAAAACTATTTATTTCAATAGCAGTTAATTCTTTTTAAACAAAATTACGTCGATTCCGATGAGTGTATCTCGTTAATCATCCAACTAATCTTGGTAATACTCGATGCACCTTTCAAGCAAAAACCATGTTCAAGAATTTCTCTCAAGTTAATTGCCCCATTCAGAGTACAAAAATCGAAAAAGGAATTCCCGCATAGAGCAACAAATCAGTTTATTAGTGCGCTCTAAAAAACCCTCTACATTCTTCAATAGCCCGGCGACACTTTATTAATTCCAGTCGCCTGACCAGCGGACCGCGCAAAACCAAGCAGAATAAGCGTACACGCGATCGCGCAAAGGCTCGTTACGGAGGGAGAGGGCCCTTTTTTTTTAATCCGCTCGGCCTTTCAATCGAAAATGCAAATAAAGCAAAAGCGAGTGCGCAGGTCCCGATTGCCTCGATCGCTCTCGCTTCCCGGCGCGAATTTCAAAGAGCGCCAAATGAAAAGGTTGCCGAGCGGACTGCAGCCCATTTGTTCGCCGACCGCAAGAGAGCAGAAGAAGGGAGGAGGAGGAGGAGGAGGAGGAGGACGAGGGTGCAGAAAGCGAAAGTAAACGCGCGGGGAGGAATTCGAGAAACTGAAGGATCTGCTGCAGGGCGGGAATGTGCTAAGTGAGCTTAGTCAGCCCTCGAAAATTAACGGGTACTTTTGAAATAAAAGCATTTTATTAGGTTGATCACTCAAAATATCAGGTTGGAAATTTTTCCTGCGTTACTTCCAGAATGATAATGATGATTATTAAAATATAGTAATAATTGGCGACGTTTATGATTTTAATCAAAATTTGACATAATTATTATCATGTATTTTGCAGTAGCACAGATATCCAATCCAGATATTATCTTGAATTCGGTCAATTAACGTATAGGTCACGTTGGAAAACTCAATGAATTCTTGTGGTTAGTATATAAATAATTAAAACTATACGTATAAATGCATTTTTATTAATTGAACGTGTCATCGTTTTGTTGTATTACACAAAATTTATGTTTTAATTACGTAAAATTAAATAAAATATGCAAGAGTTTCAATAAATTCTGATTAAATTTTGTCCAAATTGATGACCCAATAATATAATTTAAAAATATGGACAGTAACTGACTACTTTACCATATATTGAAGTGATTCCTAATGGAATACTCAATCTTAATTTGCGTGTTACAGTTTAGTGTAATAAATATTCTTTAATAAATCATTTGATGAAATACCATCCATAAATGAATTGCTCCCTTTATTAATTATTATACTAATTCCCTAAATTAGGTAAATGGTCTTGTTCATAATTTAAAGCAAACTAAATATTAAGGAACAAAGTTATTTTAATTTCAAATTTAGTACAGATATTTGCCTAATAGGATTGAGATTAAGCTCGAGAATACATTAACAAGTTCTCACTCGTTACATTTACTTTCGAATTTTAGCGAATTTAATTTTCGTTAAAAGCAAGCTCTCATTTTATTTTCCTGAAATTAAAGAAAATGAAGTTAACGCTACTATTATAGCGATTTTCCCCTCGGCTCCAAGTGGCAATTCACCCAGTTCTCTGTTTTCCTCAAAGCTGTAAGCGCACGGACAAAGATCCGCATCTTACGCAAGGAGCAGATGCTCGAACACGGCCGCTCGTAAAAGGCCGCTGCAGCAGATGCTCGTCCGGATGATTCAATCCGTTATTTGCATGTAAACGAGGATTGTCGTGATTGATTTGCATGGCGGACGCTCGCGAGTTCTCTCATAATCCACCCTCTTTTTTTCTCCGAGTCTGAATCGAGACGTTCGCCATAGTGCCAAGAGTCGCAGTCGACCGAGAAATTGCGTATGCAAGGCTGCGCTTTCACTCGGCTGATGAATTTTGCACTTTGGCCAATTTATGAGAGGTTATTTCGAAAAACGCCCGGCAAGTTTTTCGCATTCTATTTTCAACGCGAAACGCAGCTTGTTAATTAATCAGCGTGTAGCGGAAAATTTGATGGTATCGTGAATGGTTATAAGCATGAATTCTGCTCTAATTTATATTTATTCAGGTGATATCGTATATGGAAGCACGCCAATACTTTTTGTGACAGTTATTCGACTGATTGTATTTATTTATTTATCTCGTTTGTAGCTTTTTACTCATTGTATATTTTTATCTGGCTCTTTTTTAAATCACAAAAATAACTTTATATTTTATTTCGTGAGTATTGCATTTTATTTTTTAAAAGTTAATATTGTGATAAAAATGTTGTGTGGTGAGTTGAAAAGCTTAAAAAAAAATTGTTGTTTAATTCAATTGTGCTCTGTGTTCATCGAAATAAAAATTTTTTTATATTAATAACCACATCCGCAATTCCTTAAAATGGCATTTTATATCGTTATTTTATTTTTTTTTTTTTTCAAAAATTCAATATTTTTATCTCTTACCTACGACAATAGGAATTGCATCACAAATGTTCGTACGTACCTAAAACACAAAAAATGAAAAATTAAAATAATTGCAAAGAAGTTTAAATAAATTTGACATTTAAAAAAATTAAAAATATTAATACAGTTTTAAAAAAGATGAAAAAAGTATAAAAAGTTTTATGCACAATATGCATAAACCTGGGATTTTGCACTATACGTATACATCCCGGTTACTCCTTTCTTCCTGAATCTTTTTCTCTTACATAAGTTCTCTCGGTCTTGCTTTCGTATAGATGCTTTTATACTCAAATAATGTCAAAATTTTCTATAAAAATTGATGTATTACAATTTCACGAATAAATAATTCTTTTTTGACATCTCTGAATATAAATACAGGAATACTAGAGAATAAATTACTCTCTGCATTGAACATTGGTAAAGATTTATTTATTTTTTGACAAAGGTTTGTGAAATCACACGAAAAATATCCACTTGCTTAAGAACAATTTTCAAAGATAACTTTAAATTAATAAATTACTCGTGACAAATTGAAGCAGAACTCAATAAACAACGGGCGTATATCAGTGATATATAAAATGCTGAAAAAAGCAGACAAGTACGGTGGGTGTAGAGATAAAGGAAATTCGAGAATCATAAAGAAGAACAAATAATGAAAAGGAATAAGCAGCCATCTCGCCGAATATAAAGAGGGGCCATAAGAACCGGTGACAAAAAATGCATCCCGGGCATAAAGTACGAGCGAAAGAGACCCGAGGAAATTTAAAAAGTTTACGACTGTAGCCGGGTATCGACTATCACTTTCCTCTCGCGCCAAAAGAAGGCGTTCCGTAAGCCAATAAAAGGTCCCGAGTTTCGCGCCTGCCAGTCAGGCGGCCGTCTTTTTTTTAAAGGGACGCCTCGCCCTTCCTCCAAACGAGCGGATTTGTTTGACGCGGCCAATAAAAGATGCTAATGCCTCATCGCTTTTTTCGGCCGGCCGCGCGAGGACTTATATGGAAGCATTAGGTTTCGGGGCGATAAAGTAGCTTAGGGATTTTAGCACGTGCCTATTATTGCGATTTCGGCTGTTTATTACTGACCACTTCGCAGTCCTTTCGAACGGTAATTTGAGTTATGGCTTTGGGAGTGAGATTTGCGGCTCGTGGTTGAGACTTATTTGTCACTGGCAAGCTGTAATTTTATGAATATTTTATTTTTGTTTAAGAATCGTGCAATTTATATTTTTTTACTCAGGTCGAAATCTAAAAACATAATTACTTATAATGTTCAAGTAATTCTTATATAAATATATATTTCTTCTGATAACATTTAATGAAGCGTTTATTGTAATTTAAAATGCCAAAGTTTTATGTCATTTTTTTGACCAACCTTGAATTAATTACTATTCAAAAGTTCATAAGCTAAATATGAAGCAAAAGTTTCTCCCAAAATCTCAGCGTAAGAAAGCGATCTTTATTAAATAATTAAAAACCCTCATCTTAAAACCGCAGCTCGTTGCTCTAAATCACCCGTCCATGGCGCAGCATAAATTTCCAAAAATAAAGTCCGCATCCAAAGGACTTTCTCTTATCAAGGGGCCGGGCGAAAAATCTCGCAAAAAAGCAATAAGCGGGTAAAGAGCCCGAACTAATTCCCGCGAGTATAAAGCCTTAAAGCAAGTGGCTCTGTAAATCAGAAGAAGATTAACGCCTCGGCTGAAAATCTCGGGGCGCGTCGAGATGAGGAATGAAGATACGTCGTAGGCTTGAAGTGGAGCGCGCAAGAGTGACTTACGCAAGCGAGCGAGTCTAGATGAAAAAGACCGCCTGCGAGCGCTAAATTACGACTGACTTTTTTGCGAACGGCCTTTTTTTCGAGGCGACTGTGTCACTCTCTTTACGAGGCAGCCTCGCGTTTTGGGAGGGACGGCGTAAATTTTCGCTCGAGAGCGCAAATTGATTTTGCGAGGAAGGGTTCGGTTTATTGTTTTTTTTTAAAGGAGATTTTTTTCTCAAATTCGATTACCCAGAGTTCGAGGTATAGTTGCGGATTGAAAACCTTGTTTATCCAGCTCGCAAATATTACTGTTTACAGATGCTTGTTGGAAGTAAAAATTCTGTGTATAAAACATTACTTTGATGTCAATGTGGTTGTAAAAGAACTTTAATAAACGTGCTTCTCTCGAGCAGACTTTCAAATAGATTGCAAATATTTTGAAAAACCTTCATTAAATTTTTTGCCAAGACGCTGAAAGGAAGTATGAAAAACGCTTTGATTATGTAAGATTTTTTGCTCATAGCACAAATAAACCTTCAAAGTTTCCTGGAACGTATTATATATAATAGTTCTATGAAAGTTTGTTTTAATCTGCTTATTTACAAGACTTTGCAACTTTATTTAGAAAAAAAAGAGAAGTTTACTTTGATATACATGACCCTATTGGGACTCAAGGGATTGAACTTCATATAATTTATAATTTACGAACTTACGTAACTTTTCCTACAATGAAATATCTTTTACATCATTACCCGTTGAATACGATATTTCTTGTAAACTAGCAAAATTTCGTGATCTACTCTGATTTTAACATAACTTCCGTAATGCAAATGTCGATATCTTACTCCCACGTTTTGCATAAAGTTTGTTTGATTGCGCACCACTCGCACGCACAGAATTCGCAACAAAGCCACATCCAATAACAAAGCAAATCCGCCGAGTAACATCAAGAACCGATCTTCAATCTTTTACCTCAACAAAGTTTACTACTAAACACTTTCATCTTAAAATTCCGCTAGCGACCGCAACGAAACTTTCGTCACCGCGCTTTCATTCCTTCTCCATTAGCCTCTCTCGTTCCCCGCCGTCACCAAAGGTCGGTCGAATCGCGCTTCTTGCCTCCCCGTCAAACAAAATCCTCGCGCCCAACTCGTTAAATTAGCATCGCGCGCAAGCTGCCGCTCGGCGCGCGCGCTTTTTGCCGCGGGGGTATAATACACTGCTTTTTCGGCGGTAATTCCTCGGGGCATTAGTAGGCATTGTCGGCCGTCCCAAGGGCTCGTAAAGTTTCGAGTTTACGCGCGCAACGTGGTTACTTCGCGGCGCACGCGCTGCTCGGGAGGCGAAGGATAATGCAACGGCTCCCGTGCAAATTCGCAGCGAGCGCCGAGGGCTTACACCTGTGACGTGAGCCGCCTTTCGCAGTTTGACCGAGCTTTTCGCGAGCTTCTGGCGGAGGAAGAAGGCTTTTTTCTTGCGAGGGATTCAGGTTAGGCGGTTGGGAAGGTTTTTTTGGGATAAATTTTTCATCGACGATGATAAAATTATTTTTAAGAATGTACGCGAAATAAATGTTTTTGGGAAAAATTGTGAACTTGATGCTGCATTTGATTTTTAGATGAAAGATGGAATAAGTAAGTGGGAAGTTTTAATTGTCAGAACAATAGTACCTCAATTGTTCTAATTGTGCTTTTCTTCCGGCTATAAAACCTGAGAGAAACTTAAAGAGTCACAAAAATCCACTTCATCATTTAAGTTTCTCACTTAGATCCACAATCCACTCTAAGAAGTTGAATAAAACAAAGATTTGATTAAAGAGTTTCGTTTCTGAGGGTCGTACGCTTGCACCGCGGGGGAAATTGGCCTTGAACTATCGCTCAAAGCGAGAGAAACATCGAAGCGGAGGTGAAGGTAAAGAAAAAAAAATACAAGAGTCGAATGAATCGATAGGATAACAATAAAGGTGGAAAAAGAAAATAGAAAGGAGGACAGAAAGCAGACAAGTACTTTTATGTATGTAAGACGCGAGAAACCAATGTATTAAGATAAAGCAAAAAGCAGTTATTAATACGATAAAAAGAAATAATAATTGGCAAATTAATAATCAATTTGATTTTAAGTTAATTAAAATCATAAACCTGAAAGTTAAGTGAAATAATAACATAAAATCTGCGTGGTCGCAGTAATATAAAAGCAAAAGGGTGGAAAGGCTCAGGAATACGCAGATAAAAGGAAAAGGAGAAGGAAAGGTAGGCCCGAGTAAGATAAAGATATTTCGCATGACCATTGCGAGGATTATCCCGATTTTCAGCATTGATTATGCATTTACAAAGCGACTCAATCGTCCAAAGGCTCTAAAGTTTATACAAGTCTCTTCCCCGAGAGTAACTCAACTTCTCCTTCTTTAGAAGCTAAACCCAGAGAGAGAGAGAGAGAGAGAAGATGAGAAAGCCGAAGCGGCATAATAAATTCCCTCGATAAGCTCGTGCGAGAAACGGGCCAACTCTGTACTCTCATTTTTCTCCTCGGCGCGGAATAAAAGTATACTCGTTGTTTAGTGCAGCTCTCGGGGCTTTTAATCAAAATTCAGAAAGCGGAGCGACGATTTTTCGTTGCGCTCCTTTATGAAAACTTTCCTGGCCGGCTTCTTCTTCCTTTCTTTTTCCTCGGCGGCGCGAAACTTTCCTTGTTATGGAGCATATTTTAAATAGTCGCGGTGTTTACTGGCTAAACTTTTTTGATTAAAACATTAATTGACTCGGGCGAATTGCCTTTGTAATTGACACGAAATTGTAAAATGTTCGTTAAGCTTGAAACGGATAAAAAAGTGTACGCGTCGCTCGTAAAAAGATGTGCTACTCGGCGCGCTATTGATTGGCTTCGTTACGTGAACAAGTGGATTTTCCGAATTTCAAATTCTCACTTGCTCCCACTCTCTCTCTCTCTCTCTCTCTCTCTATCTCTCAACATTGTCATGGTAAAATTGAAACGGAATTGTGTCAGTTGTACTCCTGCTTTTCGAAAATTTATTTCAATCGATTGCTCGGATTTTCGAATAATGAAGCTAATTATGAAAATCCATACAGTCCTGCAAAATGTGTTTCGGGATTTTTGAGATAGTTAGTATGAAAACATAACGAGGCATTCGAAATTTAAACGAAAATGTTTCATCTTCGGAGCTCGGCGGCGATTTTAATTAATTGAAAAATTTGATTTCAGGCGATATTTCTGTAGGAATTTCAATTCAAATTTTACAGTCCAAGAGCTCCGCCCTTCCAATATTACATTTTTTTCAATTCCCTCCTCTGCTAATACCGGCGCTCGCTAATAAAACTGCTCTTCTTTCATGAAGAAATCATTCATTAGTTCTGCTAAATTATTCCGCGGCCATAAAGCAACGATTTAAATCGCTCAAGATTTCATTAACCGAGCGACTGCCGCACGGAAAAAGAAGGACAATGCGAGAGGGGCGAAGGATGTAAATACAGCTAGCTACTATCGGCCGCGTATTAAACGAGCATTTCATTGCTCGGTAATTAAAAAATTATACGGAACATAACCGAACGGATCCGAGACTCTGGTCCCCGTGAAATTTATGCGACTCTCGGACGATGGCGACGTGCTTAATTACACATTCGCTTATTATCATGGGCCTATCGAACGAAGCGCATCACTGGGAATGTATGCATGCATTATGTTATATTCTAGGTTGATTTGCATGTAGGCGCTAAAAGGTGTATGGCGTTGTTAGGGAACTATTCATTTTTTCTATACAACTGTGTATTTATTCTATAGTATTCTCGTCTTTTTGGTTTTCGTATGTTTATAAGTGTAATTGGATAAAAAGATAATAGCTTGAATTGAAAGTTTTTTATAATTATGATCTTAAACTCAAAAAATAGGCTGATGTTAATTGGTTATCAAAATGATCAAACTTTTTATTACTTTGGAATTTTGTCCAGTTAGTTATTTTAGTTTATTTTTACATCAGCTTAAAAAAAACATCTATTTCCATTGATGGTAATAAGAAACAAATTAAGTTTTAAATTGATTGGTATAAAAATCGTAAAAAAAATATTTGAAAAATAAAAGCAATAAATCAAAACTATGCTCCATCATTCATAAGACATCAAAAGTCATAAATTCGATTTCATACAAATAAATATTCTAGAACCGGAGCAGATTCATTCGAACGAGAATCCCCAATAATCTATAAAAGGTCCTTGACTAAACAATGCGAAGGACCGGAACAAAAAGAGAGCTCCGCGATGCAAGAGACGAAATTAAATCGGTATAACAACACCGAGACGGAATGTATTTACCATCTACCCAGCGGGGCCTATTCACCGAGCACTTTCGCGATGAACCATTCTATTTGCGACTCAATTTTTCATTGTTCGATTTCGCGCAGCAAGAACAGAGGCTTGTTGTAAGCGGCGTAAACAAAGGCCGCGAGCGATAATGGATCATCTGATTGCCGCGGAAGCCGAAGCTATCAAGTTCCGACTGATGCCTTTCTCTCTCTCTCTCTTGCTTCCTGACCGAGCTTATTTCGGAATATATAGCTGTGACTATTACTACCACCGGAGCGGCCGCTCCGCCGGAGTTCGAATTTAAACCGAACAATGAGTCACTTGCAAGTATAGGGTAACTGAGGTATTGCTATAGTCGGTGCGTACTTTAGCTAAGTTCGCCGAAGGAAAAAGGCTTTCGAGAGCAGTGACGTAGCTAAATCCTATTGCGTATTTATTGAAATTCGCTTTCGATCTAAGTTCATAAGTTCATTTCAATTCTTTATTTTGATCAGTATTATCCGAGTTATAGATAATGAAAAAGGTTTATAAAGGCAAATTTAGCTAAAGAATTGATAAGATAAAGATTTGAGATTAAATATTTGCTTTATGGTTGTACGATACTGAACACAGGATTTATGTTTTGAATGCAAACTGTATACGGGTTAATTTCAAGTGAAAATGTCTATTCATGTAATGGTGACTAAGAGAAAACAAGTCCACATAAATTTATATGACTTATTAATATTCATAATATTCGTATTTAATAATTACCCATTGCTCGGTTTATGGAAACGCTTAAATCAAAAATAATTGTATCAAAAACAAATGAATAAAATTTATGCGAACATAACTACCGTTGGCATATTGAAAGAGATGGTAAAAGACAAATTTATGAAAATGTTGAAAAATAAAAACTTTTATTTTCTAAGAAAATTTCTCAGTGAATATTTATCGTACTTTTTAGAATCAATTTTGAACGAATTTTATGGTTAATCGGTAACATTATTCATTTATTCAATCATATTTTAATATCTTGCAATAAAATACAAATTTATTCTTGATCGTAAAACGTAGACAAATTTTTTAACAAAACAAATACATGCATCTCCCAACAAGGGACCCCTTCCATTTAGACCAAAAAAATTTTATTTAAATGCAAGATTGAAGATAAACCTTCATTAGCCCCTTAAAATTAAAGCTCGCCAACAGTCTTTTAAATAACCCCGACTTCATTAACCGAGCAGTTCTGAATACCATCAGAACTTCGGCGCAGCCTTCTAAAAAAGCATTACTCCTCGCTCTCTCATTATTTCCCGTAAGCACGGGCAAATAGAAAGCGCGAAATTCGGAATATCGATTTCCCCGCATCTCCGTACGAGATAACCCACTCGAACAAGTCCGTCTCTCGTTACGGGGCCCGGCGAAAAATGCTAAATTAAAAGCTCGCACTGCAGTCCCTTCCCTCCCACCCTCCGCGCTCTCCCAAGGTGATTAGCAAGCCAAATATCTGCAGGCTCGTTACGGTGTCGAGCTCACAGAGTCCATAATCAACGATGCATAAGTAGCGTCCGCACGAGCTGCGCGCGTTTTATGCAGCCGGAGTGAAGGACTCGTGAGCCTCGGCGCTGTGGGACAAATTGATGAATTTTGCAGGCTGCTGTTCTTATATGCTGTCTTAACGGAGAGTGCACTTGCAACTTTGTTTTTCCCCCGTTGCCGTGCGAAATATAATTTTAATTTACATTCCGCCGGGGGGTTTTATATATTTTAGTAACTGGATTTCGCAAACAAATTAATGAGGAATTATGTCGGGGAGGAGAATTTATTTTTTTTTTTTGGTCGGCAAGTTTCTGCGTAAGTAATAATTTATGTGAGCCTTTAAAACTTTACGCGCTTTATAACACAACTAAATATTTAAGCAGCAGAGAGCGTCTTAGTCGAGAGCTTTTAGCTGATTAACTTCAAACTTGTATGTTTTCGCATGGAAACTTTTCACTTTCACAGGTTTCTTTAATTAGAACAAAATCCCAACAATTAGTCCGGAATCAATTCAAATAAATTGTTTAAAATTGCCTTTCTGCCCGCGCAAGTACAAACAAACCCATCCCGCGAAGAATATTAAGAAAATTATATCGACAGCTAAGGCCGGCAGTAAACAAGCGCTCGAAGCAATCGGCGCATAAAATCAGAGCGGCGGCAACTCCCCCCTCAGGCACGGATATATCAATCACCAGGCACGGCAATAATTAATCGGGCGTGCAGCTTGATTCGGCTGTCTTCCAGCTCTCTCGCATCCTGGACCGGCCGACTCCTCCTCGATACGCGAATTACCATGCTAATGCCTGCGCAGACTGCGGGCCCGCGCGTATGAATAAAACATGCCATAAGTCATCGGGCGACGGGCATTGTGTCCGGCCGGGCTCGAGTTTCGAGGTTTTCGGAAACGGCGGCGAGCGAGACACTTTTTGAATACTCGATCGAGCAGCAGCGTCGACCTTTTTTGCGCCCGAGTGTCAAAAGTTAACGCGCCGCGGCTCTCTCTCTCTGTGGGTGGGTGTGTTGGTGTATTCGCGAGACTGCCGCCTGCATGCCAAGCGCGTACTGACAGTCTCCTTTTCGTGTTTTCGAAAAGGAGAGTCGGGAATGCAAATTGCGCGCCGCCCGGAGCGAGGATGCGACGTAAGTAGGTGTCGGGATGCAGTCGTGATCTACGCGTCTGCACCTTGTATTTGAGAGAAACTTTTTATTTGAGAGATGCTTTTTGGAATGCAGCGAGGTTCGAGAAAGGCGGTATTTCTATTGCGACAGGTGGCTTTTTTTAATGGAATTAAGTCGCCCGGTGTTTGAGCTTGTAATTACTATACAGTTTAATTTATGTGCATAATTTTGATTTTCCAGTTTTTCGTAATTGTGTTAAATGACTTGCTTCTATTTCTATTCAAATTTAGTCGTTTAATAAATTTTTTGTTTTTAAATTGCGGAACACGCATGTAAATTACTTTATTCAGTATATTCAGATGCAAAATTTTGTAACGAAATTTTCGTCGGCGCAAAGTGCTTTTTACACTTATTCTGGATTTTTAACGAAAAATGAAAATATTTAAGGGGTAAAAGAGGTAAAAATGCTTTTTTGTATATTTTCAATGCTTTTACATTACACATGCACAATAATAATCTCATTAAATTTCACCGAGTTAAAATATTCGATTTTCATTCACTTCAGGAAGATCAAATAAATTATGATAAAATATCCACCTACAAAATAATGTACAAATTACAATAATTTATTACGAAAATATCAGGACTCGAGGAATAAAAATAAACTTCCATATAAATCCAACAATGCACTTACACAAAGCATAAACCAAAAAAAAATAAAAAAAAAAAGTTTGGAGTTTAAATCGTATTCCCACATGTCAACTTATCAAATTTACCAACGTTGTTAACAGGAGAGTCATTAAGAGACAGCCCGGCAAAGGAAAATCTTTTTGGTCTTTTCGCGCGCCGAAACGCCGGGCTCGTAAAATCAAATTAAAATCAGTCGGTAACTCGATATCACTTAACTCAGTTTCGTTCACTCGACGTATACAAAAATATCGAATTTCCGCGGCGTATTCGCAGGCAGAAAACGGCGCAGCGCTCGCTTTTGACGAGATACCATCAATTTTCGTTAACGCAAATTGTTACAGTTTTTTTAATTAGGCCGTTCACGCCGCTTGCCGAACAGCCGCTCTCTCTCTCTCTCTTTCTCTCTCGGCGCGCCTGCGCATAAACCTCTTTAATTCCTCGTTATTTTCAGCGCGCGTGTAGCCCATTCAGCAAAATGCATGCACCTCGTCGAGAGAACGCGTTTCTCGTTCGAGAAGCAGGCCCCGATGTCCTCAAGGGAGGATTAAAAATGCTAATGTCGAGGATTCGTAACGAGCGCGAGCTGCGAATGAGGCACGTCGCGGAACGAAACGATGTGAATTATGGAGGAATCTGCAGGATATTTGTTGCTTTCGTTTTGCGCGCTTACATTGTTTCTCGGTTAACGAAGATAAACTGTTTACTTGAGATTGCATTAACTTGACTGATTGTTTAACTTGAAAATTTTTGTTTGTAGTGTCAGTGAGCGTTGGACGTTGCAATTGAAATTTGCATTTTACAATTTTGTCGAGTAGTCACTTTTATTTGTTACATAATATCAAATAAAATTCACACGAGCCCTTTGATTAATCTTTTTGAAGCTGATGAATATTTTGAAAATTAAATTTCTTCATTTTACAAATTGCATTACGGATGAAGTAATCTGCACAATGCAAATCAGATGCAATCGACCTGTTTTTTGAAAAAGAATGCCATATTTACAATCTTTATTCAGTGTTCGTTATCACAATGCTTCACAGAGATGTTTTTAAAAATACCACTTCTACCCGGTAAGAAATAAGGCAACAAGCGTTTCTGCGTGTAAAGATAACCGAAAACTAATAAAGCGAAATCAATATAAAAAATTCTCGAAAAGAACGATACGGGCTTACAAGAAAAATCCCGGCAATCTGTAAAGCCAGCAGCGAGAGCGACTCTCGAGAAATAAACAGCGTGCGGTCGGGGAACAAGCAAAAATAAACGTATAGATAAGCCGTGTATACGTAAGAAAGACCAAGCGGGGAGGAGAACTCGCGCCGCGCGCAAAAAGCAAAAGCAAAAGACAGACGCGGAAAGGGCTGATGTCATTATTCGGAGCCGAGAGAATAAAGTGAATTCTTTATCGCGTCGAATCCGCGCGTGTAACGTGTCGCGCCTTTACGATCTTCTCCTCGCGCGAGCTGCGAGATTCCCGCCTCCGATAAAGCGATTTCGCCGGGCTGCCAGCCTCGAGAAACTCGAAATGCGTGTCCGGTATTATTGCGCCGCGGCCGCGGAGTGGGGGGAGAAAAATAAAGGAGCGGGACCTGTAAATTCACGCTGTTATACTGCGCCGGGGAGACGTTAACGCGCGAGCTTGCATACGCGGAGAAAAAATTATTCGCTCGGAATTAACTCGGAACGAGAGCTCGTTGCACTTAGATTTAGCTCCTGGTTTTTCAACGGGAAGTCGCCGTCGTTTACGGCGGCATTGAGGCTCGATTTGATTTACTGAGTTCGAAGTAAGGAGTTTGCAAATTATTTCGTTCTAAGAGAGAGGATGAGGAGGCGGTTGTGGACGCTAATTAGATGCTGATGGTTTATGCCGATGTTTTTGTAAAAGAAAGAGCGCTTCCTTATGTCTCTGAAAGCAGCTGAGCACTTGTAAAGATTGTTAAGGCTGCTTGTCAAGATTAAAATGTTGAAAGTACAGCTTTAAAAAGGTGCTTAATAATTTAAAGCTTTTAGTTACTTGACTTGAAAGGACAATGGCAACGAGGATTGTAACTTTTTATTTAAGCACAATCGGCTAGATAATAAGTAACAGAAATTCAAATTTTCATAAATAAATTTTTTATTTTTAAAAAGATTTAAAAACTTTTGGAACTCATTAAATCATTTCAAAATTCAAGAATTTCGTTTAAAAACTTATGAATCATTATGCGAACTTTTATTTTAAATGACCATTTAAATATTTCCTGCTACCATCATCATTGTGCTCAAAAAAAAAAATTTACTTTGCAGAGAGGATATTGCAGTTATTTAACGCCTGTTCTATACTTGATTAGCATACTGTGAACATAATATTACTCATTGAGCAATTCAATAAGACAGCGTATTCTTTTGCTAAATTTTTAATTTTCGGAAGATTTATTCGTATTTGTCTACACATAACTGCCTTAAAATTAAATTAATTAGTAGCACAACCAGAATATAAATTATTCATGCTTATGCCTATAACATTTATTTTCATAATTTATTTTTCATTTTTTTCTCAATTTGCTCAACGCATAACGTCTAACAATATTTCCTTGATTAAGTGAAAGTTACTGTACGGTCCCACAAATATTGCATGGATTCTTAAAATATAATGCAAAGTAAAACTTTCAAAACCCTAATCTGGGAAGGCATGAAAAAAATCCTAGTAATCTAAACCGTCCTCAAATAACCCTTTCTCAAGAAAAATTAGTTTTTAATCTTTTCCGACCGAAAGCAACTGAAATTCGAACTCGGGAATTTCGGTCTCTCTCGGCGGCACATATAAAGGCGATGATCCTAGTTTGTCTCTACTTACGTGCGCCGGAATCCTGCGATTACACGGGAAACTCATCTCGGCTCCGTCACGATCGAGTCGATCTTTAAAGGAGACCTTGAGCCGCGGCGCCGTTATCTCCTCTCTATCCGCATTACCATAACCTCAAATCCGGCCGGGTTTAGGGGGACTTTCGTGTCTGCCTTGCTCCGCTTTATCGTACGGCCTTCGTCGGCTCCTTCTTATTCTCCGGTTTCTTAGGTGTTCCCGGTCTTCTCGAGTCTTTCGCCAGGGTCAATGTACATATTTTACTGCCACGGACACAATCGCACTCCCGTACTGGAGGCTGATAAAAAAGGAGGCCTTTTCGGGCTGGTCACCTGGGGTTTGGAAGAATGCATTGGGTAGGTATAACTATCTTGTGTCTTTTGAGGTTTGATGTATTATGTCGATTATTATTAATTTGAAGAGTCCGTGTTATTAATTTGAGGAGAAACAACCTGAAGATATTTTTTTAAAGTTATTTATTTCAAGTGGATTTTTTAATATTTTTTATATACATGTATTATAAGGGAAATGTTAAAAATTATTTTTAAAAAATTAAATAGAGTGGAGCAGTATTACTGAAATTAAATGTTTTAATAAGTATTTATAGTGTAAAAGACATTCTAAGAATAGTAAACACTCTACATTCTATTCCTTTTTATAGGAAATAAACGTAATGAAGTGCATTTACTCATGTAGTTAACTCAAAGTCTCCTTTCACGATGGCTTTAGAGACGGTTTAAGTAGTTCAGCCTACGTATATATAGACTCTTATGGACGACGTGCTCCACTATATATCTATGCACGTCTATGCCTTTACTGCAATTACCCGTTGTCATAGTAAACAAGTAGTTAACGTCAGCGAGTTGAAACAATTCTTTTAAATCCTGCGCTCAATGCATTAGTCATTGCTTAATTTTAGTAATAAATCCACTCTAACCAAATGGTGAAATTTACTGAAAAAATGAAACCATTCCAGACACCGAAATGTACATGGAACTACTTTAAAGCGATAATTTCAGATAAGATACCGATCCGCCCCAATAAAGCTACATTACGTAAGAACATCTTCGAACAAACCACTAAAGAAGCGCATTCTCCGCTCGAGCATCCTCCCGAAGCAATTAAAGCGGTTGTACTCGGCGATACCGCAGAATCTCTAACATTAGGCTTAAAGCATTGAAGGGAGGCAGCGAAAAGGTCGAAACAGAAGAGCCCGGGGGAGCGGGAGCAAAAAGGAGCAAGCCAGCGAAAGACGCAATAGAATTAGAAAGCCCGAATGAAAGCCCCGAAGAAAGAGGAGCCGCGCGCGGTACCGCTTCTCCGTCGAAGCGGAGGAGGAGGAGGAGGGAACATCGCGAAAAAAGGAAGACGCCGCGCTGGAGAACGTCTAGACGCTTGGCGGTGGTCTGCGGTAGCTCGGGTAGTTAGGCGGCGGCCCGCGCTTTTCAACCGTGTAGGTGAGCCGTGTTTACCCAACTGACGCTCCCCCCCGCCTCCGAACAAGTGCCTCTCCTCCACCCCCTTTTCTCGCTGCTGCCGCTGATCTTAGTTTTGCGTTGGCGTGTTTGAAAAAGGATCGGCTGTTTGACTGTGATCAATAACTTTTGATGCGGAGGCATCGATGTGTCCAAGTAATTTGTAGGTGTATACTCTTTTACGGAGGCATGAACTAGATTCATGGCCCGGTTTGTTGCGCGCGATTTATTAACTAAATTCAGAGCCGGTGATTAATAACCGTAATCAATAATATGCAGTTACTGCTGATGTATATCCTGCGAGGCTTAGGCGTCTGGAAAAATGGCTTACTAAATCAATTATTGATAGCTGCATTTTTGCAAATAGGTTGATTAATATTAATTTCAAGCTGCGCTGACAAACGGATAAAACTTTATGATAAATCTCGTACGAAATCTTACGTAAAGACCTTTATTTAAAGCTTAACTGAAAATTTCGTTATCAAAAGTCAATAAACTCAATATCAGGGCTGCCGACTTGAATCGTCCACATCATTACATAAAATCAAAGAATGGTCTTCAATCCATAATGCAGCATTCAATTGGCTTCGCCAGACTGCTTTTTCCCTTATTTTCCTTGGGGCTTTCTCTAACTGAAAGTTTTTGCTCTTGGGCTCGTCTCTTTTTATCCTTCCCACACGAGTAAGAGAGAGAGAGAGAGAGAGAGAGAGAGGGAGAGAGCTGTCTTGCGCAGATCTCGCGGCGGCTCTCAGGAATTCCCTGTACACACGGAGGGGTTTACACAACGTTTTCCGCCCTCGCGACAACGTCCGAGGTGGATGACGGGCTCGCGTTCGCTTGTATTTCATTATCGGATGTCGATCTGAGTAATTGGACAGTTCCCCCCCGAGAGAGAGAGAGAGAGAGAGAGACCGCGAAGGATGAGTACACGCCGGTTATTTGCTTTGTCCCCGTGGCGTGCGCTACTGGCTCCTCTCCGCTTCCTTCATTCTTCTTCCGAGCCGGCGAACCTTTCCTTTTTTTGTCACCTGTCAATTTTCGAAAATGCGACTGCGCTATTTTCTGCACTGTCGCCGGGAGGATTGATCGGATTGCGTAATAAACTTTAATTATATCGAGTGTCGACAGATATTATAGATACAAACGGCTGTTTTCAGTTTGGAGATTTGCAATCTAGTACCGATTCAATGTCATTATCACTTGTGGTAAACTTGCGTGTCATTTCGCGTAATTAGAAAACTTCTTAGTAAAACCCACAGAGATGATTACTGCCTTTCTTGTCGCAAGCCACAAAACCACAAGAAAGCTGTTTTAGGAAATCCACACGCCGCGCTGTTACAAAATAATTTCTCCAAAACTATTCCGACAACCCACGCTTAGTCACCAACATCTAAAGGAGACTGACAAAACGACTCATTTATCCATCTAATTTGTCTGTTACGGGAAGGAAACGAGCACAGAGGTCGGCGTCTGAAGAAAATTTATCGCCCAAATCACAGCGCGCAGGACGATATTTCTTAGCCGAAGTCTCCAAGCGGCGCACAACAATAAAAATTCCGTGCGCCGTTCTACGAAGCGCCAAGAACAGGATCCGATGCCGAAAAAGTAGCTCCGCCAGCTATATCGCGCTAAATTCGAGAGAGAGGGAGAAAGAGAGAGAGAACGACCACCTAATCTCTCCACCTCCGCCGACGCGAGATAGAAAGAGAGAGATGATAAATCGAGCTGATTTATCGCGAGCCGCTCGACTAATGCGGGAGAGACGCGCAGCCTGGCTTACGCGCGTCGCCGATTAATCGTCGAGTCTTCGGCTTTTTTTCTTGAGCTTTGGATTTGTATTAGGAACTTTTCGGTGATGTAATGCGGATACTTCGAAGATTGTGGGCTCGATATTTTGGTGGTGGGTTATTTCGGGGGAGGCGATTGCTTATTTTTCGGGATTTCTTTTTAAGCGGGCATGAGCGATTTATGCGGTGTTTGTAAAATGTGCCGTTGTTTTCTTAGCATGACACACTTTTTTATTGTGAGATTTGAGGTGGTAAAAATGTAATCTAATAAATAAAAAAATCGGTTTTTATGCCAAGTATTTGCAGCGAAAACAAATTTTATGATGAATAACTAGTAATATCGACGTGTAATCTTGAAATAAATGGGGACATTTGCAGCTTCAAGACTGTATCGTATATTGATTTTTTATGTGGAAACTTTTCTCGTTATTTTTCCGAAGTTTCACTTAAGTTTTCGGGTATAAACGGTAGTTTTTATTACTTTATCAAATTATTGAAAATGTGAAAATTCAGATTTCAATCATAATATAAGACGAAACTATAATAAAATTCAGTTTTTTACTCCCCAAACTTTTCCTACATTTCCAACGTCGCTGCTCTTTAAAAGCGAATCAAACTGAAACCAACAACTTCTGAACGTATCCGCGAAACAACAATAATCGATTCAATCCGTCCGGCGCAAAAACAGGAATCCAAAGCAAAACTCAAAGTCGCGCAAAGCTCCGCGGTATAAAACTCGCGGCTTCGGAAACTCCTCTTTGCACCGTCTCTCGCGCTCTGCACGTACGTGTGTCCGTGCGGGCTTCTAAGGACGAGGAACTCGCGTGTGATACGCTTAATTATTTATGAGCTATAGCTGCAGCTCTCGGGGAATAAGCTCCTTAGGCGCGCGGCTTCGAATCTCGCGGCTGATTTCGTATTCCGATTTATGCGCGAAGAGAAAGACGCTCCTCGAATGTATATATGCGTGGCTATGTGTGCTCGCCTTTTTCCGTTTGATTTGCAAATTAGATGGGGAGGAAAGAAGTGTGTCTGGCTCGCGCTGTAGATCTTTCTCGGTCTCTCTCGCTCTCTCTCTCTCTCTCTCTCGGCGAGAGCCTAAGAAATGATCTAGGTATTGGCTCTTGCCAGCCAGACGGCTTTTATATTAAATTGAATTGTGCCGTGGCTGCCCATTTATCATTCGGATTCTTTTGACTTTCCATTCATCATGTTGGATATAAGGTACATGGGATAGAAATTGAATACATTAGAAATTAATTTAGTGTTTTAATGATTGAATGCATGCTAAATTGATTGCAAAGCTGCGCTCTTGTCAATTATAAATAAAGATCTGCAAGTATTCGAAAATTTTTTATTATTTTTTAAAATATCATTTATATTTATTTGTTGAACAATTTTTTTAATATTTGTAAATAAAATGAGTGGAAATAGTAAATGATATTTTATAAAAAATTAATTTTATCCAATGTTTGTTTTTCTTAAAAATTTCGAAATTGAGAACCATCAGATTTACGGTAAAAAAATTTCTTCTCCGAATACATTTATCATTTACAGATTCAGCGGAAATATTGAAGGAACTTTTTAAAAAAATTAAAACTATTTAATTAAACGAGTCAAAGGATATTCTTTGAAAAAGTTCGTATGCAAAACCAGGAAGATGAAAAAATTGAAGCAGCAATGTAATCAATGAAACTGCAGGCAGCCGCAGCGCAGAACAATTAATCAACAATGCCCGTAGCAATTAACATTCCTCTAAACTCCGGAGGACGGCGCTAAAAATAAATCCCCTTTTACCTCCCTTGCGCGCACACCGAAAACCGAGTTATGCTTGTATACCTACACCGGTACTCCAGCTTTCAATCCAATTTAAACATTTATATATTTGCACACCGTCGCCGACTCTGTCTGCATGCGAATTTTTTAATTCCGTGATTTCTCTGCAAACGAGAGAGGCGCGCCGACGAATCGCCAAACATCAATGGCGAAATACGTTAAATAAAGCCGCACGCGGATATACACGAGAGTTTTTCCGCCCTCTCCCCGATTCCCCGCCATCTCGTATATATATATATACATTCCCAAGCCAAACAAAGTCGGTGCAATTGATTTTATTTGCAAAACGTAATTTGTGTGCTCGGATCGCGCCATTCATGCGTGCGACGCCGAGAAAACCAAAGGAAAACATCTTGGATCGGGGGAATTCCTGTTGCTTTTTCCCTCCTTCGATTACGCGGCAGCCTATCGTTTCGCCTCGTCGTGTATCATTGCGCGTGTTTGCCGTTTTTTCCCTCCTGCACTCCCCGTGTCGTTCGCTACTTGGCGCGCAATTTCGCTCGGTTTAATTTACAAAATTCGCTACGTACGTACGTGCAAACACGCGAGCCGAGAGCGCCGTAGAGACGCTTTAATGCGGCGATATTTACTCGATCGCTTCGGCCGATTCTCCGCGAGCAAACAGTTTCTTCGAATGCCTGGCCTGGGGAAAGATTATTATTATTGGAGCGGCTTGGCGGTACTGCCGATTAAAGGAAGTATATGCTTGTAATTTTCTGCGCGAGCTTTCGTGCAATAAAGATTGAAACAAACTGTGGCGTTTAAAGCAATTGCCTTTTTTAAGTTGTTCGAGGAGCGACTTGAGAGGTAATTAGAAATTTCAAGGCTAGAGATTTTAGATTGCTTTTAAGCTCCTGTGATAATCAAAGGTAATTTATGGTTTCGGAAGTAGAAAAGATTATCGAATTCTTTTTAAAACGTTCTGCGCAAGTTTCCACTAAAACTATGGAATCAGAAGCAGAAATACTAACTTTAATATGAATATAATCATTCAAAAAATCCTTTTCGTAGTGCAAGACTAAACAGATTTAAAAAATCTGTATTGAGATTTCTTGTACAGCTGCCTTGGATAGAATTTCAAAGACTGTTTATGCTGGAAAGAATATCAAGCAATACAAAAATAGAATTTTTAGAAACAATTATTACTCATCTACGTTGAATCATAAAGATGTACAATATCTATAGAGTTCTGATCATTTCGACGCTTTGTAATTATTATTCTAAGAAGTAGATACCATGTTCAAAGTACATTTGCTTACTAAAGTGAATATAATCAATTTATTTTTCAAAGAAACCATTTTCATACTCATTACCTTAAGAGTTTCGATTAGATTCGGTTACAATAATAACTATGGTTACAAACTTCTTCGCAATAAAAGTGTCTACAAAAACGCTAATAAAATACTTTATTTTCCTCAAAATTTGATCGCTTCCCACCGCCATCAAACTTCAAGCTCCCTCCTCATTCTCTACGTTTCTCAAAGCAAGCGCAAGCCGGTGTACTCCCACTTGACGCTCTCATCGACAGTTCATTGGAATCGATCAGCAGCAGCGGCGGCAGCCGGCCGGTCATATTTATGCGGCAATGCGGCTGGTCATGAATAATCACGCGCGGCGTAACCTCATCTCGAAAGAGCCGAGGACGCCTGGCTCTCGGCCAGCCAGCTACGCAAAGGAACGAGGTACTGCACCCTGCTTTCCTCCCTTTTTCTTATGCTCTTTCGCGTGCCGAGTTTTACTGCCGCTCGCAGTCGCGTACCTGATCGCGATGCAGTTCCTCTACGTGCAGAGGAGCATCGACGGCCAGATGGATTCTCGGAGATTTACAAACGCTCGGATTCTGTGTTAGATAGATGGGTGTTCGTTTACGGAGTCTACGAGGGAAGTGCGGATAGATGTTGTTCATAGTATACTCTTAAAAAAGTCAGTAAAGGGCTACTAAAGTTCATTGTGCATTCACTGATTTGAATAATTACAAGTCACTTCTGACTAATTTTGTTAGAGGATAAAATAGCAGCTTAGAAGTAACCAATACTACAATAATAAGTCATGGTGAAAATTTCATCTTTGATTTATCTGACAAATATTTATCTTAAGGAACTAATAAAACGTTTTAAAAAATTAAAATTATAGTTTATAACTAAGCTGCATTTCACAAATTAAAAATTATTATTTTCCTAAAGGACTTTTACCTCACCGCAGTTTTACAAAGTTCCAACGTACTCAAAACTTACTCAAATATATTGTTGAAATTACACCCAACAGAGCTACTTTTTAATATTCTTCGTAAACGACGCAAACAAGGGCTTAAAACCCCCAGCTTTCCGACAAAACATCACCGTCGGACACGGAATGCCGTCAGCGCGCCTACGTAGCTCCGATAATATGATCTTGTTGTGTCTGAGTGCGCTTCGACATCGGCGTAGACTATACGTGGGATGCGCCCGCGGCTGCGTACGTCGGCGGTTTTTGCTTCGCCTCTCCTCCCTCCTTATTACGGGGCCTTTTTAGCCTCGTTATCTGCTCGACCTATGCACCGTCAATGCGGATGCAGTCGTAAGTTCGTTAAGGGAAATAATTATGATTGTTAGATAGAGGAGTTAATTGCTTCGATTGTTTCAAAGCTGCAGGTCGTTAAAGCCTTCTTTAAAGTCGCCTGGTTTGTAAGTCGTCTTGTGGGAGTTTATTGACCATTATAACTTCTTGAAATTCTTTTTGCAGTTTGTCGTTATCGGTTATTGCTTTTGTAACTGTGCACTTTGCACCGCAATCTTACCTGCTAGATTGCTCACACTGATCAATGACCTGCACGATTATTGCTGGACTCATCAATGACCTGCAGGATTATTGCTGGACTCCTACTCTGCTAAAGGGAGCTCCTCATCGACACCAGAACCTAGGAAGGAGCAAATATCATTAGAAGATAATTAATAAGAATGAGTGTCAAAGCGTTGCTTGGTCACTCTCATGGCTGTTAGTATGAGCATCATGCACTCAACTTTGACATGCATGTTAGAATGTAAAGCATGCAAAAGAACAATACAAACAAGTACAGAAAAGCAAGCTTACAGTTGCATACTTACTTGTTATGAAAGCAGCTTTGTACCAGAAGAAACAGGAAGCAGGAAATATCTGCAGGACTGTCATCTCGTCGTTGCTCCAATTCCATGTGCCACCCTAGGATGGAACCAAAGAAATTAATAAGAATCTACAGTAAGTGAGAGTGTCAAGAGTTTAGCTCTTTGACAGATGCTCTCACTGAAGTGTTAGTAGATGAAACATGCAGGTTAGTAAAACATAAACAAAGAGTAAAAGAAGTCTCACGAATGAGCACTTACCTCAATCGAATCGAAGGACGACTGCTGTATTGCTGCTGTCCAGTTACCAACGAGCTGCTGGAGGCTTGCACTTTGGGCAGACAGCAGAGGTCGAAGACGGCGGTGAGGTACATAACCTCTCGTTGCCCGGTTTAGCTAGAATGTGCAAACACTGCACAGCAGCTCTCCAGTGCATCACTGCCTCAACATATTGGTGTATACCAAAACTCCCGCTAGTGCGGGAGCAGAAGGGGTTTTGTGGCCGATGGAGGTCCACGACTCCACCCAAGTGTTTTTTATGTATTTTTT
>JAWWEO010000036.1:24023961-24036077 GCA_035582975.1 Ormyrus labotus
TTTGGCCATTATTCAGTCAATATTCGCACAGTATTCGATCATTCGGCCAATAATCAATCAGTGTTCAGCCAATATTCGACCAGTGTACTGCGAATATTCGATTATTTGTCGAATATTCGGACAGTGTTCGCCCAATATTCGGCCAATAGTCGACCAGTGTTTGGCCATTATTCAGTCAATATTCGCACAGTATTCGATCATTCGGCCAATAATCAATCAGTGTTCAGCCAATATTCAACCATTATTCAGCCAATATTCGATTATTCGGCCACTTATATACTTGATTATTTATTAATTGATTTCAGTACTTTCTTCTTTTAATTTGTTTAAAAATTTTATACCTTTCTAAGAAGGCATTTAATTACCGCTATCAAATAAATAATATTTTTGATACTTGTATTAACAAAAATGAAATTATAAAAACAAACCATATTTGCCATATTTTATACTTTCGTAGAAAGTAATTTTAAAGAAATTTCATAATTTCATTAATAATAAAGTTAATAAAATTTTTTAATTATCAATAACTATCCATATATATAGTTTTATATGCACTTATAATTATGTAATATTTTACCATCCTTTGATAAAGTAGGAATTGAAAACTATCGCGACATGTTTTCTAAGTTACCAGTTGACGTTAAAAATTTTAAAACAATTAATGTAGTACGAAACTTTATTTTACTTTGTAGTGAGCACTTGCATTTTGACATTTTTGTAATTCACGTAAATATGGACAAGAGCAAATAAATATAAAAAAAAGTAGTTTAATTCTAAGGTACAAAAGCTTTTCAGGTGTAACTTAAAAGGGAAAGTATTTTCTGGAAATGACAATTGCTTCTTTCCGTTACTAAACAAGCATAAGCTTTTAAGGAACCGTTAGCTACTGCATATAAAGGTGGGAAAGCTTGCTTTCCAAAGTCAGTTGCAAAAAATCTCTAAACGAAAATGGTTTGTGTTTTAAAATGCGCAATATTCGTAAGTGCTGTTAAAGTAGATTCATTTAACGTATTTCATCGGCTAATAAACATTGTTATCTAAAATTTGATTTGCAGCTATCTTTCGTTTCTTCAATAAGTGGAATTGTAATAAAAGAAAAATCGACTGTACCATTGAAAAGTACAATCTTACCAAGCTATCTAGAAAGCTCAAAGAAGAATTTCAATATCGCCGACAACAATAATGTAAAGATTTTGTCATTATTTTATAATGGATCCAAAAAAGATGAGAATAAGGATGTTTTAAAATTGACGGACAGAATCAGTACCGAATCATTAGCATTGTGAGTATAAAAACAACAGAAAATGAGTTGTTGCTTAAACTATAAAAAAAATCTAGTTTTATGCTTAACGCATAGTCAAAGAATATAGCTTTGGGTAATTGTTTTATAGATTATTTTTTTAAGATTTCAATGTATTTTAATTCAAAAAATAAAAATTTTTAAACACTAACATTTTTTTTACTTCAAAAACAATAAGAGATTTTTGAATATTTTGATTCAACCGTATTTTCGATCTTCCATTTGTTTTTCAATTTTAGAATTCTTCAAATAAAAAATTACGTTTTTGTATCAAACACGATATTTATACAGTTCAAATTTTGATTAATTTCAGGATACATCATGCTTTACCATTTAATCGTATTACCTACAACGTCTCCAAAGCTGTTCTGTATCCTGCCTCGAAAAGCACAGGATATGCTTTAGACTTTTTAGATGATAAAAAACCTATTTACGAATTGGACAATGAATCATCGCGAAATAATTACTATTCTACTGGTTACGTCTATAATTCACCCAGTTTTGGTCTACATCATGAACCGAAAGAAATAAAAATTTCAAATAATCCTAACGATATCGCAACGGCCTTTAAAGTATTAGACAATTTTTTAAATTCACATCTCAATGGAGAAGGTTACAATAGTGAATTACATCGTCCCACAAATCCTATATTATCACTTATTCTCTCTCGATACGGAAGGTATACGCCTGACCATAACTCTCACTTGTATTCATACATGACTGTTAATAATATTCATAATAATAAACCTTTTGGTCAATATAAATATGAACGTGATCAAAATTGATTACATTATTACTTTTTAATAAGCATCAAATCGTTTATTAAAAAGTAGAATATAAAAATGTTCTTTTTCTGTAACCAAACCAAATGAAAAGATTTTGTTGAAGCCAGATTTTCTAATATGAATTGTCTCTGGCTCGATATTTTATTAAAAATACGGATTATAAGTTGTAATTCTAATGCGGTGAGGTTTGCAAAGGATTTGGTTTCACTGCCAAGCTCAACGTTCCAGGACACCTGAAAGGTGAAATCTGATCATGGATCCGGTCGACACGAATGCCAGGCTTAGAAGCAAGGCAGTAAAACAGAGCCATGAAGCGCGTGGGCCACGCAAACTCCAAAAAAAAGAAAAGGGGAAAATTTTGTTAGAAGGGAGCCGAAATCGTGAAAATTCAACGTTTTCTCTCTCTCGGTTCTCGAAAGAAAGCGCAAAAAATAAAAGAGCGAAAAAAAGGCGCGAGCCGGGAGAACCTTTAAATAGAGGCTATTGACATTTAAAGTTATCAGTGTACGAATAACCTTCAAAGGGAAAATAAATAAATAAAAATAGATACAGTTTTTCTTTAATTTATTCTCCTTACACTGTGCGAAACACACGCAAGAGGAAAAATGAATTGTAAAAAATTACTATTTTGTAGTCTAAAATTTAATATACTTACTGTCAAAATTAATATTTTATTACAGTAGATAATATGTGTACAATAATTTAATATTATCTGGATTATCTGGAGAAATTAATAGGTTTAAATGTTACGTTTATTACAGTGATATGTTGAACTCTCGTCAATACCAAAAGGCGATTGTAAGTTGTTTAATAGCTCTCAAGCGATAATGAACACAAACAAGTTTTTTCAAACAATTGTGTCAAGCATAAAAGTTTATTGCAAACATTTTATGGTTTTAAAACTCTCAAATGCAGCATAATTAACTATACTTTATTTCTTAATATCCGCATTTGTATCAAGTGTACTGCATTGGATTGAAAACTTTCCGAACAAAGGGGAGATGTAGCGGGAGAATCGTTCCCGCAACGTAAAAGTGAATAAATAAGGAAACAAAACTGTAATAAGAGGAATTATTTTAATTGAAAAGTTTTATTGTTTACGTATTTTTTTTTGTACAAAAAGCTTATTAATTACTGTTAAAGTATGTGTTTAGTGTAAAAGATTTTGCAGCTATGCGATTAAGAACATTGAACATTTAAAATTCAATTCAGCACTTCGATAGAAAATGATTTATTTTATTCACAGCCGTCCGGAAGTTTAGTTATGCTTGTATATTAAAATTCACTCACATTTTAATCAGAGATACATATTTCATGATCACAGTAACTATAAATAACACGCGCCTTGATTTTGTAAACACCATTCAGGCTCCAAACTGTCGGCGAGGATTCCTCGCTGGACAAGCCTCTCGCGGTGTCGCAACATGCGGTGTTCCGCATAAATCCACGAGGAGCTTGGATCCGACCATAAACGTTCGGCCATTGCAGCGGATCGGGGCCACAATCGAGAGTCCACTGAGGTACTGTCTACCTGCTCTGACCACAAAGCAGCTTCGCCGCCTAGAAATGGTGGTCATTAATATCGTTGCAAATATTTTATTTAAATGCAATAACTTTAATTAAAATATGTAGTACCGAGAACTAAATGTTTGTAAGCGTTGGAAAATCCTTGGCCTTTTAACATTTTCATGGGAGAATTTTCGTAGACTGTTTGCCAACCCTTGTACGGGGCACACCAATTATTGCCTGTTCCTACCCAAGCGCCAAATCTGAAATAATTTTTTTTTTAATTTTAATTTACTACGTTCTCAGAACGGCGTTTCGCAGAAAAATGAGCTCTTACCCGCAATCTAAGTACAAAGCGTCGTAATTAGAGAAAATAACTCGGAACTTATTCCTGATTAGTCTTCCTATCGTGGCATCTGCACCAGTCGTCCAGATTTGAATAATATATTTTTCCGGGTCGAGATACTTAAGATTTTCTTCGTTGGTGAGACCGCTAGTCCACAAAACGACATCAAGCTCCTTTCCGTTATTGGCTTTGGTAAGCTTTTGGTAAGCTTTCGTCTGGAAGTGATTCCAAAGCAGATAAAAGTTCGACTCGGTCAAATTCCAGCCTCTTTTGACCATCCACTTTTTAATAATTTCGGACGAGTTCCAGCAGTTGATATTAACTTCATCGCCGCCCATGTGGAAGAAATCTGGCTCGAAATCTCTCAGCATATCGGCGTAAATACCTTCGAGAATTTCGTAAACTCTCTCGCTGGTCGGATTCAATTGACCGCACGGCGGCTCGACGCAATAACTCTGCCATGGCTCTGATTTGAAGCAAACAGTGGCATTATCGCCGACCTTCAACGATGAAAAAAGAAAATTAATTAGTACTTTATAAAATCTTTAGAGCCGCATTATATTTACCCATTGCCATCCTTCGCCGACGTGAGCCGGAGCATCGAATTCCGGCAAAACTCGGACGCCTCTTACGAGTCCGTAATGAACGATTTCTTTTATGTCCTCCTCTGTGTATACTTTGCCGGGTGTATAAGCACCGTACTTTGACAAATCCGGCCACGTTCTGCTTACATACGGAAAACTGTGAGAGTCAGTTATGTGCCAATGGAAAGTGTTCAATTTGGACATGGACATGGCTTCGATGGTTCGCAGAATCGATGCTTTGTCCATGAAATTTCTAGCGGTATCGAGCAAAATTCCACGATACGGAAATACCGGCCCATCTTGAATGTAAACGTCACGAGCAATCTTTAACTCGCCGAATAAATCATCGTAAACTATCAGCTGCGAAAGAGTTTCTAATCCGTGCCGCAGTCCGAAATAACTTTCACTCGTAATATTGACGTTGAGCTGAAAAATATTTCAAATTATTATTCATTTTATTTCGTTAGTTGCACAAACGTTTAATAATTTGCAAGACTAAAAGTTTTCTGAAATAAATTACCTCGCCATTGCTCTCCTGGTGAATTGCAAGCGTGTAAGATTCGGAAGTCCTCAAAGTTAACTTCGTAGTCGCATCGCTTAATTTATTGTTCACGGTAATAGTCAATCCATATCCATTTTTGATCCCTCTAGACCCGATTAAGCTTCTAGCATTGATCTTCAGCCGTTCAACATTTTCCTGAAGCAAATTTTGAACGCCACTCGGCAGGTCACTTTTTCCGAGGACGATCGCATCCGGGTTTAATGCAGCCACGAAGTTGCCGAGCGACAAGTGCCCGGTCGGCTTGGGCCATATTCCACCTGCTTCGCCGCAAAATAGCTGACAAACGCTAAGGGCTAAAGGGCTCTTCACGTCGTCGGTGATCTCCACCTTTTTGCAGTAGCCTCGATCGCAAGTGTAGTGCCATGGTGAACTGGTGGCCAAAGAGGAAAGTTTTAGTTTTCGGATTGATTGAATTGTTATACTAATTTAAGGGAATATTTATGTATGTATATATTTATAAATTGATATCAATTTCTTATTAATCTTTTTATATCTATAAATTTTTATGATAAAATATCCTGTAAATATTCCAAGAGTTTTACGAATTTTCGCTTTGGTGTAAGAAATTTATAAATTAAAACGAAAAGTTTGTTTAATCGTTAAAATAACTAATCTGTTTACATAATTAGTATTTATAGAGATGTGCATAATATTCCGGTAGAAATATTTGGCTAAATATAAATAAAACAGTTTGTTATTTCAAAGCAGATTTTACGATAATGACCAGAATAGAAAATTTTACTGTGCTCCACTTCAAAAGATCATCAACCTGTTCTCTGCTTTCACTTGCATTAGAAATAAGTATTCTCAGAAATTTTTAGCTACCCTATTGAACAAATGTTGCTAAACGCATTTGGTATACATATTTGCAGCATAATGTACAAGAGCTTATGAAAACAAGGTAATCATGAAGAGTATATATTAATCTTTTATCTTAAGAAAAGGTTTAAAAAATATAATTCAAAATTAACATTACATTTTCAATAAAATGTTTCGAAGTAGGATTCGTATGAATTACTAAAATAATGATTTTAAAAAGTTAATAGAGATTACTAATAATAAACGATATCTATACCGTTTTTTTAAAGATAAACATTGACAGTAATCTACTTGAAGGTTCTTTAAATTTGTTATTTTCACTCGTTTTCTATTTGATTATTTCTTTATAAAACACATTCAATCACTTTTAACCTCAACGAATAATAAATCTAAAGAAATGAAAAGTTATTGCATCCGATCCTTTGTTTGTACGAATATTTTCACTGCGTTTGTAAAGATTTTTGGAAAGATAACGTATATTTAAAGATAACGTATATTAAAAGATAACGTTTACATTAACGTCTAGTAAAACCATTGTACTTTTTAAATATCACTTGCTACGAATATAAGTCGAAAACGCAACTAATAAGAAATACAAGTATTTCACGTAACTCAAACTTATGAAAATAATATTCTGTAAAATAACGTTGACTAAAAATTTTGAACTCCTACCACTAATGCTCAAATGCCAAACTCTGAATTAAATTACACCAATTATTTAGTTTTAATCCAAACAAAGGGAACGTTTCAAATTTCACCCACAAAAAAAAAAAGAAAAAACTTACTCGAATGACTCAGCGGCGAAGAACCTGAAGAACAGAAACAAGAGGAGGACGATCATCGCTGTTGCGCCAACGACGAGTCTGCGCGATCTGCGAAACCGCCTGCCGATGCAAAATGATTTTATCAAGCGCACCTTCATCGCCGCGGCGCCTTATGGTGGGGATAACGGTAAAACAGGTCCGCTTTTGCTCTCCTCGCCGTCGTGTAGTGGTTTCTTGCTCTCTTGCGCCCCTCTCTCATTAGCATCGGAATCCCGAAATTTTTCTCCCGACGAGATTCTCGGCCCCCCGTTATTTTGGGCTCAAAAATTCTGCGAGAGTTCAAAGCCCTTCGGTATACTGCCGATTTCGATTGCGGTTCTTATATAGAACCTCCCTCCGGACGGGGGCCTGTTTTCCTTTTGTATTTAGAGAAATATTCTTAAGCTATTAAGGAGTTTACGGCTTTTCTTTGATTTCTTGCTTCGAATTGCCTGGAGGATGAACCTGAAAACTGTGGAATATTTTTTTGATTGGTAATAACACTGATCTGCAGAAGATCGTTGTTTTAAATTCTAACTTGCTTTTTTATTCAACGAATATGCCCAAGTTTTATATGGTATTGGGATGAGTAATAGAAATTTACTAATGCTTCGAATAAAAAGTTTATTTTTATCATGACAAAGATGGCCAATCAATTTGGGGGAAAAAAGTTATTTGAATATGTATTAGGTATTAAGATTATTCCAGTAAACGAAAGACTTCCACATAAAAAAAACTACTCCTATATAAAAATAATTCAATTTTTTATTTAAAAACTTGATTTTGTATTTACATATAACTCCGCATATTTCTCCGCGTGTTTCTAATTTAAAACGTGAATACTTAACATTAAATTTGCTATTAATGTATTATTTAGTACTTAATAATAAAGTAAAATTGGTATAGCAACTGATAATTATTAATAAAAATTTGAATATCATTAATACTAATTTAAAAACGTTTTTGATATCAGATTGATATACATAAAGGCAAACAATGTTTATTATCAATTAAGTGTATGAAAATCATTTTTATTTCACTGCGTTCGAACGTTGTTTTTTTACAAAAGTACATCATTTACAAACTTAAACCTAAAATTAAAATCATTAAATAAAACGATCAAAACAAATGTATTAAATAAAAAAAATCATAAAAACAGTATTTGAAATATTGACTAATGAATAATATTTAACTGGTGAGATCAGCAGTCTGTTGTTAATTTTTTGAATTCAGATGTATTACATAAAGAAGTTTTTTGATTAAACAATGTAGTTAATACTAAGGTCTCTTCTTTAAATTTAGTAAAGCACGCTAGATTGTAAAGGAGATATTAAATTTCTAAATTATCAACAACATACAAATTAGGTGGAGCCTCAGCCACCGACCATATTCGAGCTTCAAAATAGATATATAAAATCTTTTAGTCTTTTTCACCAAAGTCAAGACTTAACAATACATAAAAATAAAGAATCAAAAAGTGAAATGAAATGAAATGAAATCGTTAAAAAAAAATTAATTTAGAAAATTTATTTTGCAGCCGAAACATTGGCAATATCATTTTTGCCGCTATAAATTTGCATAATTATGCATTTTCATTTGACACAATTTTGAATTGTGATAATTTTAACGTCAAAAGATAAGGCATTGGCTCGTTCATGCACGTAAGAATTGTACAAATTTTAATTGTGCCCAGCTTAGCATAGACGGATATATCTGTATATAAATTTTACCAATTTTAAATTGAGCACAATATTTACGTGTACAATTCTTATTTGCATGAACAAAACGCCCAAAGTAAAAAACATTTATTCAGCTTTGAAGACTTACTTTCTGAGAAAAATGGGTCGTACTGTTCTTCAAAAATTGTTTTCAAAGTAATGACTTTCATAGACTGAGAGAAAAAAGATAGTACAAATTACTGTACTTTATCATTATTTCAGATATGAGAAGAAAAATATTAATCATTTATACTATATGTTTTCAAATGATTTGACATAACTATGATTTGCAATGTTAATGTTTACTATCTGAATAGTAAAAGTTACTTTTTTCTGTCGATCTGAATAGTAAAGATTATTATTTTTCTTCTCGTGTTTGAAATAACGATAAAAAATAGTAATTTTTACTATTTTTTTTCTGTCGGTGTAAGAAATATCTGATAATTATTAGACCCTCAGTTCCATAAGTTAGATATATGGAATATACTAACTTATGGAACCTTACTGTAAATTTTATTTGAACGTTAAGTTAACTTAAGATGCAAAAACATACTAGTAATAATAAAAAACCTATTAATTAACGAAAGGTTGGACATATACATCGTACTGCCTCGTAAATAAAATCATCCACTAACAAAAATTAAAAGTTTAAGTGAAGGACAGTTTCAATTTAAAATTATGAATAATACATTTAAATCAGTTGTAGCATGTTTATTACCAATTGTATAAGCAAAAATTACTGCACCTGAATGTAATCTTTCTTTTTAATTACTTGTGGTGTTCTGAATGGTATTTTTAATAATAAAAATAATTTTACTACAATTATAAATTACTTTTCATAAACTTCTCAAATAACAAATGTGGGAAATGTAAAACATTCTATATGTTTAAAGGGTTCCGAAAGTTTATGCCGAGAAATGTATCGTGGGATAGAGGGACCCCAAACAAAAAATTCTGATAACACTTTTTATTCTAGTTCAATAATTAATTCTGAAGATATCGACTAATAGAAATTGATGATTTTCAATGTTAAATGTATTATATTTATATTTTTAATAAATAAATTCTTAATAAAAATCTTGCAACTTTGACCAAATAAATTTTTCCGCTCTTTCAAAATCGGGATCAAAAATAAGAGTTCCTATTTCCAATAAAAATATTGCAATTCGTAAAATAGTATACCGTGTATAATTAAAATTGAAAATCGCCAATTTTCAACGATATTAGTTGCCCTTTCTCCGGTGAAATCTTTTTAATATACCTTAATTTTTAGAGGGCCGGAAAGCCTATATGTAGTCTCAAACCATGATAGGAAGTTTATATGGTAGGTCATACTTGTATTATGTTAAGATATAAGATACAAGTTTGGGAAATTCTAAGGGATGTCTTGACATCACAAATCCTGGCCCTCTAAAGTTTAATAACTCCTTTATTCAAAACAAATTTAAAGCGTTATACAATGATAGAATAAGCATATTGAAAACTGAAATAAATTTTATGAAAAATGAGATTAATACTGATGAATAAAATCGCTTTTTTAGCATTTTTTCAGACCTCGTTTTAATAGATAAAGAAAAGAGTGCAATATTTTTTTAAATACTGAAATAAGTCAGAAAATTTTTAAAAACAATGTCAATATTTGGTTTTATTGAACAGTCAAATGGAAATAATTTCTTTGCTAAATCTTGTTAAATTTTAAAAATGCTAAAAAATCTTGCCTGATGTTGCAAGATGTTTCACCTAATGGCAAAGTGCAACTGTTTTGGATGATCAGTTTTATTTTTTTGGCAAACTTTCGAAACATTTAGCAAGATTTAGCAAAAATACGAAAAAAAGTTGGTTAAAATTTAATAAAGTTAAGCAAAAGATTTTTTTCATTCAAGTTATTCGATAGAGGCAGAAACAATGTAAAGAAAATTAGTTTAAATCTACTTTAATTATTAAATATCTGTAATAATAATAATTAAATAAAAAGATTGTAATTAAAAAATTATTAATGTTTACAAAATATTACAATATTTTATCAATACTACCAATGTTTATTGGTTTTTAATTTATTCATTTTGCTTTAAAATTTAGTGAAAATAATCATTAGATACATAATTTCCTAAAATTAACTTAAATAAATATATATTTTCAGATTCTAATGTATTTAAATTTAAAATAAAATTCTGATAAAAGGAAAAAGAACTGGATGCAAATATACTAATAAAAAGGCTGATAAATATTTAAAAATGGTATTTAGTTCATTGCAAAACGTTTATAATAAACACTTAATAAAGTTGAAATACTGTTTACAAAAAGTACAAGTTTTTTTAGAAAGTTTTTAAAAAGTTAAAAGTAATAGAATTAAAACTAAATATTACACTATTCATCCCCTCGAATCGCTCGATACTTTGCTAATTCATTTGGAAACACTCGATTTAATTCAACAAGCATATTTGCTTTAAATTTCCTGTATGCATCTATTTTACCCTTGACTTGTTCATTCTTTGTTAATGCTTTGTCTATGCAATCTTTGGTATAGAGCTGAGGATTCCGTCCTTGATCAATATAGCTGAAAAAAAAAATACAAATAAATATGTTTCTAACAAAAAGACTTAACAAGTAAAATAGAATTGGAAAATTAAGATTTATTAATTAAATTATCATCTGACGAAAAATTTGAAAAAATAGATACTAATTTGAAATTAATATTTCATTTATTTAAAGAAATTCAGGAAAATAAGATTAAGGTTATGTATTATGTGTTTAGGGTTATTTACTATTTATCTATTAAATTTTCCATTTCTTAGTAAAAACGTAGTAGTGAAAATGTACTTACTCGAAAACTTCTAATGGTACATGAATTTCTTGCACTTGTGTTTTTAGTTTATCAATTTCTTGTAAGCCTGTCACAAGCCCATGTCTGTAAAGATTGAAACGTATATTAACGTAATTGAAGAACTATATTTAGCTCTTACTTTACGAAATAAAATATTAATCAAATGAATTATTTTACAAATTGATAAAGTAAAGTACAAAACACAATACTGTACTAATTAGTGAAAATGCAACAAGTACCTACATTTTTTGATTTAATACATTCTGACCCTGGGGTTGAAAATCACTCACTATAATACGCATTTGCCGAGCAGTTTCAATAAATAATTCAAGCTGTGCTTCTAGATTTTCTAACGCAGAAGAAGCCATCTTGTGCAATTAATTTTTACGTAATAATAATCACTGTTAGTATCAATGTTGATTTGAGCATTGACAACCTTTGAGAAACACTATAAGAATGCACCTTGTAGCTAAGTTCAAACCCCAGTGGGACGCCGGCTTCCAGTGGTGGCCTGGTGGGGCTGCTTCCCACAAGTTGGCTTGTTGGACAAAATACTTGGGTGCACTCTGCAGCTATATTCACAGTACACGAGACGAAATTGCAGCAAAAACAACTACATTTAACTTAAACGTGGTTGTTTCAATCGTCGATATACCAATTCATTATTTATTCAATTTTTTTTTACAAAAGATATGACAATAATATATCGATAACATATCGCGTGGAATCTTTTGAATTGGATCTCGAACTTCTTGAACCTATCGATATCGATTGAGATTCAAGTTTAAATTGGTGTCAGGCTGTGGGATATAATGACGGCGCTGAGCGCAGGAGTACCCACAGTCGGCAGTCTCAGACCTGCACGAGAA
>JAWWEO010000036.1:24036177-24076106 GCA_035582975.1 Ormyrus labotus
GTACTATATCGTATTGTATCAAATATAAAGATGAATGCAAACTAAAAGAAAGAATTCGTATTTGTATAATGGAATAAATATAAAGCGCGCGAAGCGCGCATAAATGCACCTAGTGTTTTAAAACTCACCTTACTTATAGAATGGGTTGTCGGATTAGTTCATCTGCGCCTTATAAAGAGTTGACTAAAAAAAATGGGTGTGATTTTTTAATCCGTCTTGACGGAGATGCTTGAGTAGAGATTAACTAGTATATAAATGTAAAAAGATTTTTCAAAAACAGATACAAGATGAACCAAATAAAAAGGATTTATTGCTAAGCCATCAATGTTTCGGAAAAATTTATTGATTTCCGTCTTATCCAATTTTGACGTTAAAGTTTATAGTATTAGACGTAGCTATAGTAGATGTGTTTCAGTCTTTAGAAAAAATATTAAATTTTACAAGCAACGTGAGTTTTAAAAGAACAGCTGATGAGTCATGCCGTAATTCAAGCAGAGTCTGCATGTTGTGTTTTATACATTTAAGATAGAACGGATCAAGATTTTTTATAATGATACTCAGTACAGTAGCAATTTAGAAGAAGCTATAAAACAGATTCTACAGGAAAATTCCAACTAAAAAGAAGCATGTATCTGAGCGAGCATCGAAGCATCTAAATTTATCTATGTTTTTAAATATGTCTAAGCTACGCAAATAATTTAGGATAAGAAAATCGTCCTCATATCGTCACGCTGAAGCTTGTAATTAGATGTCACAATGGAGTAATTGGTAGTGATTCATAGTAGTATTTCATAGTAGTATATATGTTCTTCATTCTATGCAGGTTTAATGCTTATACAATAATGAGCGTAGAAAAAGATTCGCTAAATTGAACTACAAAGTAGTTTTTCTAATTGTTGATCGTACAATAATGTAATAACGTCATAAGTTTTTGAAAGACTTTGATTTTATAAAAATGTAAAGAAAGAATTGTTGCAGCTCTACATCAAATAAACAAGAAAGATAATATAATTAAAGCCTCTATTTTTGTTAATTAAAACAGAATTTTGTAATCATTCCTTTCTTTCATTAGGTAATTATTTGTTAACATTTTGATTGGTGTTACCTTTTAAAATAAATAAAATAATCGCCGTAATAATTAAGTAGATTTAATACACTATGAATTATTATTAAGTATTAATTAAATCTTGTGCAACAACAATTTTATTCAAAAATGTCACTTTATGAGCTTAAATTAAAATTTTATTTGCTCTTGCATAACTAAGTGTCCAGCAATAAAAATTAAATTTTGCATTTTTAAAAATCGCCGAGGATGATCGTGAAAAAAAATCAAAAGTGGAAACATTATTATTATGACAATTGCTTAATTAGTCAATTCCAGTACGATATATTAGATATCATATGGCAGTTGCATCACCATGCTGGGAATCTTTTCAGATTTGTGCATCAAACACGGTTGCAGTTTCTTAGCTTACTTTAGTCTCTGAGAGATAAATAAAAATAAAAGCAAAATGAAGAATTTTTATTATATTTTTGGTGCATTAATATTTGTTGTAAGTAATCAAAATTCATGAACAAAGAAAAAAAAATAGTTTTAAAAATAGTTTATTGGTTTATAGGCTCACGTTTACTGTCAAAAATCTGATGAAATGAAAAAAGTGATTGAAGAATGTAAAACTGAATTGGGCTTGACGAGAGGTACACGTTTGGCTAAATAGATTTTAATTTTTCGTTACTGTACAACGAAATTGTTTTAGAATAAAATACTCTTTTTATACTCTCTAGTAATAAATTGTAATTTGTTAAATTGCTTATTAAGCGGTTTCGCAAAGTTTGTTGAGTTTGTAATAAATTTTAATATAAGATATAGTGATTTTTGTTCGCACATTTTCTCCCTGTGTTATAATAATAGTGATTTTTTATAGAAAATCTTCGAAATGCTAAATACGATGATTCCATTAGAAAATGCTTTGTTGCATGCAAATTCAAGAAATTGGAAAAGGTAAGAAAAAATAACAAGAATAAAAGAAGCTTAATATATTTAATCATCTTAAAAATAAAATTGTTGTATTGATATCTAACATAATTTAAACTTTAAAATAAATCATATTTTTTAATGTACCGATAATAATTGTAGCTGGTAGATGGTAAAATTGTTCCTGAAAAGATAATCGAATCCTATTCAAGTCGGTATCATCATGTATCTGACAAGACAAAAGACGAAATAAATGAGTGTGCTATTACAGGTAAAAATTTTATAGATGATTTGACGATATTCGATGTCATTTGATTATTAAAAAATCTTTTGGTTTTACCCCATTGATCTTTTTTATTTGATAAAAATTATTTTCTTGCAGCCAATAAGGAAACTGATGAATGTGAAGTAACATTCGGATTCGTAAAATGCATGTCTGACAAAGTTGGGTCGCATCATCGTAATAAACCACAAGCAACAGTCGAGAATAACCAATAAAATATTTGTAATACAAGTTTTTTAAATGGATGCTAATTTATTACTTATTCAGTTTAATAAAACAAGTAGAAATTAAAAGTATTTAAGAAAAAGTATAATTTTAGTTTATTTTACTTTCAAGATAGTTAATTGTAATGTAATTCTACATGTGTAATATACTATTTTTCAATCTTGTATATAAATAAAATAAAATATAAATAATAAATGACACGAATATAACTTATATTTATTGAATAAATACATTTTTTTGGTAACCGAGAGAATTTTCGAGTAAAAATTATCCCCTAAATTAGGCTAATCGCAGAACAATGCGATTTTCTGAATAATATTTAGCCCCTTTTAGAATAATATTTATTCTAATTGAGTAATTTTTACTCTACTTTCGAGTAAATTTTATCTAGAAAATTGTATTGTCCTGCGATTAGCCTACTTTAGGGGGCAATTTTGACTCGAAAATTTTCTCAGTGTAGTATCCTATTATAATTGATTATAAAAAGTAAAAATTTATTGGTGAATTTCAAAAATATTGAAAATAATTAATGTAAAATTATTTTTTATTAAACGTGTATACACATTTAAATTAGTTACTAAATAACAAGAAGTAAAAATGACTCAAACAAATTTTCTTTGCACGGAAGATACTTACCTTTGAAATTTCGAACAATGTCTGTCTCCTAAATGTTTTTGAATGTAAGACTAACTTTCTATATGAAAATACCGTAGATAAATATAGTTAACTAATACCTCCAGATTTTTTCCGGACGTTAAATGGGCTTACAAAGAGGTGTTATTTTTTATTTGAACAATACTTTTATATATTTTTTAAAGATTGCAAAAAGCAGTAAAGAACAATTTTTAACTCGGCGAGGAAGGACAAAACGATTTTTTTTAAATTAAATAATTTATGAAGTTCTAAAAGTCTTCAGTAGAATGTGTAAATTTATTATTATTTCATAAAATTTGATAAACACGCATTTTTTTCAATAATTATGAAGTATTTTTAATCAATATTTTTTAATTAATATTACATTTTCCGAGAATAAAATTCAAAAATAGTTCTATATCTGCTGATTCGTTAAACATTTAACTTTCATTAAAATTGGACTAGATGGTGGCATTTAAATTGCATGTGCTAAATTTCTTGAAAAACATGCAACATTAAATCAGAGTAGGGAAATACTTTGTTCAAATTAAAAATAATGACGATCCGGTTCCGGACACTACAAGCTGGCATTAAAAAAGTCCTTACACATAATAATTTCAAATGTAAAAATACATATTTTTGTAAGTTACAAAGCATACTATAAAAGTTGACAATTATTCCCACTTATATAACCAATTATTCGCGCCTTATTCTACAAATGATAGTTATTACCGCAACAATGCTTGCAATTTATCACGTAATCAAAAGCCATCGTATAAATACTCAACGAGCACGAAAATTCATTTAGTTCTGAAAACATTCTCCTGCAGTTCAGACTACCGAAAATCAATCAGTGCAATGAAGGCCTATATTTGTATTTTGAGTGTGTTGGTTGCTGTGGTAAGCACAAACTTCTTTTTTTGAGTCTTCTTCAAGTTCTGTGTTATTTTCATGTAATGAGCAAGCAGAAAAAGTATTTCAAAAAGTTATAAAAAATCGGTATTTGTATACAATATATAATTCTACAAAATTAATTGTAATTATTCGGTAAAATTTAATGCTCCTTTCACATAAATTTATCAATTGAAACGCTACAAATTAAGTCCAGTATGTAAAAAAAGTTTATATTCAATCCAAAATGTGTACGTAACACTGGATTGTCAACTAGCTTGTCTTAAAAAAGTGATGACTGGAAATTATATTTGAACTTATTTATATTTTGGCATATAATAAGACATTTCAGAGTTTGAGATAAAAATAGATTAAATATGCTCTAATTTTTATTTTCTATAATTTTACAAATTAGTTTTACGAATTAATTTCTCTATCTAATCTCTATCTGTTAATTTTCGCGTCAATGAATCGTTTTAGATTGTCAAAATTATAATTAAAATTATAACAAAAATGGAATTGTAATAAATAGAAATGTATTGCAATAAACTTATAATACCTTCTTTTCAACTTCATTAGTTTAATTTTATTTTCGTTCAACATAAAAAATAAAATTATTAATTTTTAAGGTGTGCATTAACGCTTTACCAGATCACGGCCATATGCATCAGCTATTCGATGAATGTGCATCCGAAGTTGGTTTAGGTAAATTACTGCACTGAGCAAAACAATCCATAAAGATTATTATAAATAAAATACATAATTAACTGTTTATTACAGAAAAACCCGCTGAAAAACCTTCTGGACCCCCTAACTTTGACGATCCCAAAGTTAAGTGTCTCTTTGCGTGTATGATGAAAAAGGGTGGAAAAGTGAGTAGTGGATTTCTGCTTTAATTTTGGTTTACCAGTTATACATTTACGCAACTATTATGCATTACATTTTTACAGATGGAAAATGGCAAGATAGTGCTCGAAAAGGAAATCGAAGGGTTCAGCAAACATGGGCCTGGATTAACCGACAGTGATAAAGAGAAACTTACTGAATGTGTGAATACTGGTAAATTTACAGTTCATTTTATAGTATAAAACGTTAAAACGTATATGAAATTACTTCGGGCAAAATGTAATTTGATTTGTAATTCAAATGCGCATAGTAACTTAAATTGTTTCATAACTCGTAAGAGATTAGGTGCAAAGTTTATAATTTTGAGGGAAATTTCAGTCGTGTTCATAAAAATTAATTATTTTCTTAAAATCATTATGAAAAATATTGAAATTCTATTTTGTGTTCTAGCGAATGAGCAAACGGAGGAATGTGAAGTAGCAGCAGCAATGCATAAATGCGTTCACGAGAAGATGCACCCTCCAAAGTGAGATGAAAATTAAGTCTATATTCTGAAGTATTATTTCAAATTGCACCAACACCATTATCTTGAATTTCCCTACAAGTTGATATAATATATTTATATTAAACTAAGATTTTGCAATCTTATTATTCTTAATCCTCCTTCTCCTCCTCTCTTAAAAAACCATAGCCAGATGTTGTGTAGCATTTAAAGATTGATTTTGATTTGTTTGTAACTCGGTTTGTAAGCATTGAGCGAGAGGAATCGTTGCTTGCGCTACATTGGAATTTTTTAAATTGAATGTTTATATTTAACTATTTAAAACTAAATAATTAAACTAAAATAGAATAAAAAAAATTCGTTTCTTTATTTGATAAAAATTATCTAATAATTTTATCATTTCAAATGATTAAAACTAAATCCGTCCTTAAAAAATGAATGCTCTGAAAAGTGAAGTCAGTTTATTCGAAATGTGATTGGCTGATCAGTTTATTTGTGATCTGATTGTCGGAAAAAGAGTAACCCCAAAAAAAGAAAATAGTACGCGCGAAGCGCGTTGGTTTTTACTATCGTTATAAACGAACGGATTTTACTATCGTTATAAGACTTGCATAGTTGTAGTTTTGGGGATACTCTATTTGATTCATATTTTCAAATTCGTTCACAATCTTCCTTATTGTTATCATCTTCGTCCAAGTCCTGGAATCGTGCGTTAGCAGCTGAACAATGGAGAACTGCTGAGAAGTTAAGTTGCTCAACAGTTTCAACTTCTCCAAACATTTCAAACAATAGTCGTGCCACTGATTACGATTCTGCATACTGTTCTCCAATTGCTCGTTAACAAACTCATTCTTATACGTTAGAATCGCTATGTGCGCCAGCATTATTTTGGCGACATCGCAGTAGCCGCGGAATTTCACGTAATCGAAGGTGGTAAACATGGAGCTGTCCACTTGCTTGACGTCCGCTCCCATCTCTAAAAGGTACTCTAAAAGGGAAATGAAATTTAAGTCTATATTCTGAAATATTATTTGAAATTGCACCAACACTATTATATTGAATTTTCCTACAGTTGATATAATATATTTATATTAAACTAAGATTTTGCAATCGTATTATTCTTAATCCTCCTCCTGCTCCCCTCTTAAAAAAACCATTGCTAGATGTTGTGAAGCATTTAAAGATTGATTTTGATTTGTCTATAAGCATTGAACGCGAGGATTCGCTGCTTGCGCTACGTTGGAATTTTTGAAATTAAATGTTTATCTTTAACTATTTAAAACTAAATAATTAAACTAAAATAGAATAAAAAAATTTCGTTTCTTTATTTTATAAAAATTATCTATAATAATGTTATCATTTAAAATAATTAAAACTAAATTATAAAGAAAACTTGCATTCATTAGAAAAAAAAGAAAACAAATAGTACATGCAAAGTGCGTTGGATAGTTTATAAAGGTAATCTAAAAAATGTGAGATTTCAAAACTCGGGACTTCACACGTACGAATATTAAAAAAAAAAATAAAGATAAAGCAGATTTCTTTCCCGTAAGTTGGTTGGGTTGATCAGAGATGGCGCCACGAAAATCAAATGTCAGGCTTTTTTTAATTACACTATTATTTGATGAAATAATATTTATAATAATTCATATTTTAAATAATTTGTTTAAACAAAGGTAAAGTAAGCAATAAAAAATCAGTTTCCAAAGGTGTGAGATATCTTTACAGTTCGACAGTTTCCCAGATTTTTTAGATTGTTTTTCAAAGATTATAAAATAATCGAAAAATTTCAAAAACTGCAATGACCGTAACAGAATGTGTAAATCATGTACAATTTCACATGTCTCTAATGAAATTGTATTTCATAAAAATTGAAGGTAATTCCATCTAATCATGTGTTATTTATAACAAGTGTAAAGCTTTCGAATATAATACTTAAGTAGTATTTGTAGATTGTCGAGATAAGCACTGGAGACTGTACATAAAATTATTCAAATGTCAGAAAAACTGGATCAGGTATATAGAGGATGATAAAATGGGTAAATCAAGTACGACGATGCGGTTCAGAATGTTTTTTTTTTGTTTGCGACGCATTTCATATTTATTTCGCATAACTACCTAATCACATTTATTACACCACAATACACGACGTGACACTTAGGATAATAATTTAAAACAATAGCTAGTCGTAGTCGTATATCGATAATATGCGGTAGCGATCGATTAATTTTTTTTTGTATAATATTGTTTATACTGTAATTATATCGTTTATATCCTATCGTAACTAGCATAAAGTCCGTAGGTATAAATATAGCACATTCATCGAGTTGTCGCTCGCGTATACGCTCTACAAGTTTAATTCAAGGATGCTCGGCAAGTTCGTCCAATCTTCATCTTTGCCTTTTTGCCTTCATTTTCGCTTTGTCTCGTTTTATCATTTCAATGGTTTAGAAGAATAAAGTCACCTCCTGGTAGGTTCCATCTGATTTGCTCGTAAATAAATTGCTTTGAAAGCGATGGGCTTTTATACGAACGGCGTAAAGTAAGTTATAATTGCAAAAATTATTAGCTTTTCTGTCAACTAAACAGATCCGGTGAAACTGTCAGTTTGTTACGTTTTATTAATCAAGCGAATAAAATGAATTTGTAATTGATAATTTATATACTGATTTGATCATCGATAAGAGGATTTGACACCTAGAATTGAAGTCGAAACCGCCTGTTATCCAGCTGACATTTTCAATCGGGCGTTTACTCAAGATCGAAGCATTCTTATTAGTAACGCTACATATACATAAATATTTGTATAAATCATCGTAAACATTTGAAAATAATAAGCATTTAATACAGTGTTATAACTTAAAAATAATTTATTACTTAAAATGAAAAGCATAATATATTAAAGGTGATTTTATTTTTCTAAAAATACACACTCTGTACATATAAGACTTTTATTATTCTCTTAATATACTCAACGTTCTCTTGGCCTACGAAGTCGCTTCATTTCCACCAAAACGCGAAGCGGTTAGAGTTATTCTAAAGGGGGATCCACTTGAAGCGATCTATATGATAAGTATAATGAAAAAAAAAGACGTTATTGCCATTTAGGTAATGAAAGTGTCTTTTTTTCCTTAGGGTTAAAAATTTGATTAACTTCTCCTATAAGTACATGAAATTGTTTATGGCCTTTCGTGGAAATTGGCACTTCGAGCCTCTTTGCTCCTTCGATCTAGATAATAGACATTATAATGTTATATTCTTCATTATTATTGTAGAAATGAAACAGGCTTCGCTCTGAAAAAAGTCCTCTCGCTCACGTATCTTTTAAAAAATCTTCTACCGCGAGGTGCAGCGTCGAAAAATTCCAAGTCTTTTTCAGCGGTGTATTTTTTAGCATTTTTATACATAAAAACCTGTAATACCTCAATCGCTCTTTTGTATAATATTCGTCATTGCTCGTTATTCGTTTAAAAAAGTCGATATGTGTTTCGTGCGATTCCGTGGAGAACTCTTTTTCCAGGCGAACAGCTGCCGTTGTCGTTCGTGCATTATCCTCTTTCTTTCTTAATAATTATCGACAATTAATTATGTACTTATATAAAAAATGTACAAGAAAATCTACATTAACGGACGCATATAGTCGAATATCTTGTTTATATGTATAAAATGCTGCGCGCGACCGACGATTAAAAACGTCGACGTTATATCGTTAATAAATAAATATAGCCATTGCGAGGAGATTATTTGAAAAGAGTTTCGTCAAGATGTATATGTTGCATGGTAATGCTTTTTTCTGTCGAGAGAAAGGAAAAAGAAAGATTATAAGAGAGACGCGACGGAAAACGGTTGAATCTTTCAGAAGCTTGTTATGTATATATAAAAATCGTAGAAAAAGCGCTCGAGACTCGGATATTCGCGGTGCATTAAAATTGGAATACTTCATTTTTCTTTTCTCTTTAAATAATAAATTATACTTTAACGCATAATAATACAATGATTATTAAATTACTGAAATACTTGGCTAATAATCTTTCTTTCTATATTTAATTCAGTTTCTGGCTTAATGTCTCTTATTATTTTGCGTTAGATAATATATAAAGAAAAGAAGGACGAGTCGGATGTGCTCGTCGGGCGCGATTATTGTGCTTGCGTGTGTCCTACGTTGCGAGTCCTTTTTTACTTTTTTTTTTTTTTACGAGGGAAAGAAAAAAATCTTTTTTCTTTTTCGCTTTGTCCTTTTTTGAAAAAAATATAGGAATTCCGACTAAACAAACGGTTATTTTTTTTTGTTTTTTTTTCTGTTTTTTTCGAGTTTTATACCGTTTTTCTTCTTTTTTTCTCTTACAGTTGTTTAAAAAAAAAAAAAAAATAAAAAAAAACGAAAAAAAAAACAAGAAACAAGAGACGAATCGTTTAGATTATTAATTAATACGTTGCGTGGGTTGGCGGTTGGCGATGGTTTTTAATTCCTCGCGCGGTTGAGGCGAGAGAGATACGTTCAGTGGCAAGATCTCGCCCTTCGCTCGAAGCGACGCATCCTGTGGCTCCACTCGTCGCGCCACTCGATCACGATCGACCTCTTCGTGATTGTCAGGCCGTCTCTGCCCGCGCTGTCGCTCTCCATGCCGAGGATCAAGTACGACCTGAAACACAATCGACCGATTAATATTGGAATATATCCGCTTTTGGGACTTTACGATAAAAAGAAAAGAGCGGGCTGCCTGGAACTTACTGATTGGGCTTGATCTTGGGACACCTGCAGGCGAAGTCGGTCGAGTGGACGTACAAGGTTCCGGGGCCCCGCGGGATCCTCGAGTCCCAGTTTCGCTTGTAAATCATGACGATGTTGACGGAGAATTTGATCCAGGAGTTCGCGGAGGCGCCCACGGCTCCCGATGGCCCGTCGTTCACCTTCTTGTATCTGTCGGTCACTCTGGCGAGCAGGGCTGCAATTTGCAAAGAGATTGTCATTCGCGTTCTTCCACGTTATTCCAGCTCGAACGCGATTCGCGCTGAAAATGAAGAGCGAAAAGAAAAAAAAAGAAGAGCGCGCGACCGCGGCGGAAGTTGTAAATCCGGAGTACCTGTCCGTCTAAATAAACAAATAAGGTTAGAGAGAAAGGCTTGGTACAGCCGAGAGCTCGCAACTACAAAGGAAATAAGACGCCAAGGGAACAGGGAGAAAAAGAAACAGGAGAGAAGAGAGCGAATAAAGGAAGAGCACAGGAGACACGGTACTTTGTAAATCTATTCCAAGTCGAGCGTTCGAGATTTATACGCGGTGAATCAAACGAGCGGACAGTCATCCAGAAGACAGAGAGAGAGAGAGGCTCCTCGCCGGCTGGCGAAGCTTTGCTCAAAAGCATGCCTTTCTATTATTGAAGAGCCGAAAGCCTGGCGGCTTTCATTTTCTCTCTTTTTTTTCGCCTCCGCTATGCGCCATCCCGGTGGTGTATACGCGCGTGCACACCTTCCTTATCTCTCTCTCTCTCTCTCTCTCTCTCGGTCCTCCCGTCTCTTTCTACTTCTTTCATTCTTTAATGGCGGGGTTCTCCGTGCACGTCCGTGTGTGCGCATCGTTCACCAATCGCCGGATCATCGAGGCAGACTCTTTCAATGGCTTCGATTCTTGGCCGACTGTTTTTAAAGGCTCCGCGCCGAGCACCTATGGTTTTCAACGCCCCGCTTCATGTCGATAAGAGACGCGTCGAGCGTCGCTCGATTCGTGCCGCGACGAATGCCGAAGTGCGCGCGGAATATAGATAGTGGCCTTAATTTTTTGGAGATTCAGATTTTATTAGTCGCTTTTTAATGCCAGTGAATTAGAAGAACAAATTCCATTTTTTTCTACGTCGATCGAGTATTAAGTAAAGCTTCAAGTAGAAAAACCGTTCGATATCACGCACTTGGCGCATTCGGCGTAACTTATTCCCTCCATTGTTTGCTCTTCCCGTTCCTCCTGCTTCTCCCTCTCTTTTCCGATGCGCGTTAGCCGTCTATCTATATCCCTTACGAAAGTAAAATAAAAACTTACCGTAATCTCGCTTGCAGTATTTGTTCAGCTTCAGCCTTCGAGTGCTTGCTCGACACTTGCCGCATTGCTCTGTAACATACAAAGGCACACATCGAGCGCGTAAGAAATCGTCTTTAGAAAGTTGTTCTTTATTCTATACTGTTATTTAGCCCTTGAATCTTAGGCTGCGAAGAAATGCATTGTGGGTCATATTTTCCAAGGTGTAATTTTCTTGCGAGAGAATATTTTCTTTGAGAGGGCGGGAATCAAGTATAACAGGTTTTATTAATAATCTCATTAATATATTCACGGTAAATGTAATCAATCTCTTATTTAATTTTAAGCCAATAAAACGCAATCTTACATTTTAAACCTCGAAGATCCTTGGGAATTTTGTGAAAAGAATTGCAAAAATGATTAAAATCGTCGCTTAAACGAAAGGAACGATATCCTTTAAAAGGAAATCGGTAAAATATAAAATTTGCTTTTAACAAATTGTTAATGTGATTTGTATTCCAAACCCCAATGCATCAAAACCCACTCGATCGGACCGTTAATTCGTCAAACAATAATAAAAACGAAAAAGAAAAAGATAAATATTCCGGTCGCTCGAATTCCAGATAAAAATCAGCGGTGGAATACATCCAGCGACGGGGCTTCGCCGGCGTGCCAACGCTTGTCTTTAAAAAGAGAAATATCGGACGAACGTGCCGAATAAAATATTCGAACTCCTCCTTTACCGTTCATTAGTCCCGAAAAAAAAGAGAAAAAAATCGAAAAGCTCGATAACACTTTAATTCGATTAAACCGATCGACTCTCGCGTCAATCGCGTTCGCCCCCAAAGTGAAGAGCATCTGTCGCGCGGCAATGAATCGGCAAAGTAGCCCCCCGCCTCTCCGTCCCGATTCCGGTTTTCAATATTTCGGTCTTCGGGCGAGCGAAACGGCTGCATGCGCCCGCGTTCGCCCGCCGGGACGTCAGGACGAATTGCATCTGCCAAGCGATACGGTCCGTTTAAGCGGCAACGGGCTAATACGCCCTGGAGGGAGAGAGAGAGAGAGAGAGAGATGGACGCCGTGCCGAGTGGCGTAACCTATAACTGTAGGTGCATATCGGGAGCGGGAGAATTAATTGAGCGGAGAGTCGGTGGAGCGCGCGCTGACCAGCCGCTCTCTCTCTCTCTCTCGAGCAGATAATGGACCGATCGCCGAAACTGCGCGCGTCTATCAATCCGTTATGGTTTATCGCGAGGCCGGTGCACATCCTGTCGATGCGCCAGCGGCCGGTACACTTTTTTTTTCTGCGTTCCGAGCCCCGGAGAGAGAGAGAGGTTTTTTTCACGGCCTTTTTCTCGTTTGCTTCGCCGATGCTTTTGCCAATTGCTGAGCGGCTATTTGTTGACAGTGTGTTCCGGCGGCAGTATTGCCTTTTTTTTCAAGCGATATATCCTGATAATTTTCTGGCTGCTCGAATCGTTGGTAAATTTTCAATTTCTCGTACACCGCCGCGTATACCGGGTAATCGTAACGCGTCGACTGCGCATAAAGCAAGTATTTATAAATGCGGAGATGATTGAGTGCTCGCACCTTCTCAGTGCCAACTTGGATAATAAATATTAAATGCTCGCGCGCGGCCGAGCGGTTATTAGTCTTCCGAGCGGCTCTGGCCACTTATAGGCGTGGATAGCAGGTAAAAGAGGAGCCGGATAAATAAATCGTTACTGCAGAAGGATTTTCGAAAGTACGCGAAGAAAAATGTTCTGTGTAAAAATTACAATGGTACATTTTAATTTGATCGCAGACTGTAAAAATCTAAAAAATTGCCATAGTTTTCGGTAAATTTTACGAGGTCAATGATAAATTTTAGACTTTTAAAATTTACTGCATGATAATTTTTTCGATTTTTACAGTCTGCGATCAAATTAAAATGCACTATTGCAATTTTTACTACAAAATTGTTCTCCGTGTACTGTATTTATTATAGGAACTTCATTAAAAAAACGCCCAAAAACAAATCAATTAAAGTCAAGAACAGAACGTCTCGATAAAAAGTACATTAGAATTAAGCACGGCACCTCTTCGCATCGACAGCCCGTGTTCCACCCCGGACCGACGCCAGGGATATTAGGAGCGATGTAAGCCCGAGCAAATTGCAGCTCCCAGCTACACGGATCGCCCGTCGAATTTAATTTGCCCGGCATTTTTCTCACTCGTGTATATATACCCTCCTCGGCTCCCTGCACTTGTCCTTCCACTTTCGCGCGTCGCGCCTGCACGAGAGAGAGGAGTAAATTATTTGTGTCGGCTGCCGGCGCAAAATCACTTCTCTCTCTCTCTCTCTCGTTCGCGAAATGATCGAGGACGCGGAGAGGCTTGTTTCTCGGCGCAAGCGCGCGCGCACCTTAACTCGATTTGTTCGCCGAGGGAATTTTAATGGCGTCCGAGAGAGCGGTATCGAATTAATCACGGGAATTCGCCGGACGTTTTACCCGCGGCGGCGGGAAGGGAAGGGGGAAGAAGAGATGAGCACCCGACGCGGACGCTAATTTTAACTTTTCACCGTTTATTTTCCCATATTGTTGTCTTCTTTTTTTTTGCTACCAAAAACGAAACAGCCCGGAAAAAATCTATATCGCCGCGAGGCTGAATCGAAACGAGGAGCAGAGGGCCAAAGTTCACCTCTCCCCGAAACAATTCCCATAGTTTCACGGCACGCGCTCCCAGTACAAACTCGGCCCCCCCCCCGGGGCGAAGAGCTCTAATTGACAGGTTGCGCGGTTCGGGCGAAAATCGAGGGAGAGAGAGAGAGAGACAGAGTCTCGGCACGCGCGAGAAGTCGATCGCGCAGAAGCATATTTCGCGGCCGATTCATAATATTATCGCGGCGCGCGCACCGCGGCGGACGTCCGCGAAAACTGGTTCCGGCGCCCGGCGCGGTCGCTTAATGGCCGGCGGTTAAAGCGGTTAGGCGGAACAGCAGCCTTTCCTGCCCGAGTCTGGTGTACATCTGCACCGCAAGCTCGCGGGGCGCCTCTTGTTGCGAGTTGAACGTCTTTGTATTTGCGCCGCGGAGGGGCTTAATTGTTGTTTGATCGAGTTTTCGAGTTGGGTTTTTTGTGTGGTTTTGTTGTACGGTACTTTTAGGTGTCGAGTGGATCGAGATCCTTACGGGGGATTGGGCTCGCTAATGAATTCGTAGTGAATTTACAAGTAAACGGTTTTTTTAAAACTTATCAAGGTTATATTAGACACGAAAATGTGTGAAGAAGGATAACGGAATTAGATGCTAAAACGTATTCTATGAATTTTCATTATTATGACGAGAAACAGCATTGATACAAGATTGGAAAAAAAAACTTTAATTCGCGCTATAAGATAAAAAAATATTAATTTATTTCAAAGCTAATTGAAAATCAAAACCAAACATGAAAACGTTAGCGAAATTAAATCCCACCTATCAATAAAGTGTCGCGGCTCAAAAAAATCATTCAATTATTGTTCAGCTCGAGGGAAAAAAGCCTGGGTATCGAAAATGATCGCTCCGACAAAAAAAAAAAAAAAAAAAACCGAGCGTTAATTATATTTCACCGCCGAAAGAAAACGATCGTGATCCCGCCTCTTTTTTTTTGCCGCGCCGCGCAACGACGCTCACCGCGGCCCTCGACGCGCGTCAATCGCATGAAAAACGAGCCGTCGATTCCGTATAATGATTGGCGCTGCTAATAACGATTCAATCAATCCCGAGCGTCATGTGCGCGCATCCGCGCTCGTATACGCGTTCGTACATTTCCGAAACGGTCGACGACGGCGAGGCGTCAAACTGCTTTTTAATTCGTCGCCTATAGTCGTGCAGGGACCGCGATTTCTTGCTCGCGCTGCCTCGGAGCGGGAAAATTCCAAATTGCTTTGGACGTATTTTGTTATTTATCGTTGAAAGTGATAGTAATAATACATTGCTTTTTAATGTATATGAAGGTCTAGCTGTTGCTTCGACTAACAAGTGAATCGATAAATCGATATTTTACATGAAGATGATGACTGCTTAATTTTGAGAACAATTATTATACAGTAAATTGCAAAGAAAATTCCGTAATTTTTCAATGCCGGCTCAAGAAAACAATTCTCGCTCAAGCACAGAGTTGAGAGAAATCATTCTCTTCGAACATCTCCCGCCGATCAGAAATCATCAGGCAGAGGATAAAAAGCTGCCGAGAGGAGCCAAAAAGCGCAGTCGGACCGAGCAGCCGCCCGTCAAAGTTCGCCCGTCCGTTGACACGAGGAGACACACGAAACTACACAGCAATCTGTAGTTAATTCCCTCCTCCCCCTTCCCCGCCGCCGCTCGTCGCCAAATACGAGGCTTGATTGAGGCTTTGCGAGACGAGCGCATAACGCGGCGTTAACCCGTTACGAGTGCGCGTTACCTGTTCCCCGACGGGGGGAGGGGAGGGACAAAGACAGAGACGGAGTTGCGGAAACAGATGTACGAGGCTCCGAGAACGCGCGTTCAAAGGATCGACGGAGGGAGGTGACGTCGCCGGGATAGAATTATTCGCTCCTCGACTGATTGCCGGAGCAGGCAATAACGTACATCAGCTTTTAACTCGCACTGCTTATCAGTCGGTCGTAACGACCTTTCTCCTTTAAAAAACACGTCGTTCAGTCGCTCGCACGCCCGTCGAGGAGGTCGAAAAGAGGCTCTCGCGTTTCGATCGTTCGCCCGGGAAGCCACTTCCCAACTCGGCTGATATACCAAGAAGCAGAAAGGTAAAACGAAAGCTTATCCGCGATCCTCCTAATCTCCGGCGATTCGGAGTCCGTTCGCTCGGTCGAGCGTCAACAGCGGCGGCTCTCGCGCGTCGGATGTACACGCGGGAGCCGCCGCCGCCGCACCGAAGTGGGTTCAGTAGGTAGGAATTCACGGCCGAGTGGCTTCGACGGAGAGCGGCCGGACCAGTTGACGCGCGGCCGACTCTCGCGTCCCGGGGGTTAATCGGCGCACAAAGGACTAACCTGCTCGTTAGCTGCGAATTAAACGGATTAGGGGCCGGTTGCGACGCCCGGCGCTGCGGTCCGGCCTTTTTTTTTGGTCGGACGTACGAGCGGCCGATCGTCGAGTTGGGCCCGCTTGATTGCCGGGGGATCGCGCGGGGCTGAAAAATCTCGGGGATTCGGGTAAACTTGCACGGGGCGGCGGAGCGAAGGGTCGTCTGTTTGTTTTGTTCTGTCTTTGTTGAGTCGTAAAATTGTTTTGTCTTGTGCTGTATGCGTGGCAGGAATGTATTGTTTTAAAATAATGTATAAAAATTACTATTTTTTATCGTTATTTCAGACATAAGAAGAAAAATAATGATACTTACTATATGTTTTCAATTAATTACAATTTTCGATTTTAATATTTACCATTCATGTAGCAAATCTTACTATTCAAATAGTAAATATATTAAAATTAAAAATTCAAATAGTATAAATATTAACCCTCCGGCGTACTTAAACACGCACATTTCATGAGGATTTAACTTGTCAATGGACGCAAGTGGGTTAAAATTGAAAATTGTAGTTAATTAAAGATATATAATAAATATCATTCTTTTTCTTCTTATATCTGAAGTAATGATAAAAAGTAGTAATTTTTACTACTTTTTTTCTCTCAGTGTGGGTAGTAACGGGTAATAATAATTATGGGCTAGTTTTATTTGATTGCGTTTTATTCTCTAAAATTTATTAACGTTGCTAATATTCAATTGCAGTGCTCTTTATTGAGAATAATTCAAACTATTTATCAAGCACTCTCAAACGCTTTACGCTTAATACCGTGCAGAACTGAATCTTACTTTGTTTGTATGTTAATCCGAGTATGATTGCGGTTATCCGTCTGTAATTGCCGAATAGCATTGCAGCTGCTTCGCTGCGGAAGCGCTCTTGTTTTCAGTGATTCAATTTGTCAATTAACTGCGCTCGACTGCTCGAAATCTCGTCTATATTAACTTATCTCTTTGGAAATGCAGTTTCGCTCCGGTCAAAGTGCACGAAAATGGCAAAAACCAATATAAGCGCGAGCACAAAACGCGCCGGGATTTTTTTTTTTTTTTCACGTTCCGCGTCGATTCCCGATTTTTCCTTTGCGCACACCGTTTCGTTCGACAGCGAAATATTTGCCAAATTTATCAATTCCCGGAGATGAACGCGCGCACGTCAGTATTAGCTCAATTAAAGCGTTCATATGTCGGGCTTCGCAAACGAATTCTCATCGTTAATTAATATCGTTCCATTATTCCCGAATCCGCGGTGAAATGCAAATGTACAGCGGGAGAGGAGCGCAAATGAATGTGTAACCGTAGATTATTAAAATATCGCGTGTTTGCCCTCGAGTTTCGCGTTTCGCGTAGCCGTGAATACGAACACGAAGATAAGTGAACTATAAGGAGGTGCGCGAGGTGGCGAGGGATAGAATTGCACAATTGCAACGATAAACAAAACTTCTTGTTTACGCGTATCTGATATAACAGGTAGGAAGTGAAATGTTAATTTGAAATTTTAACATTCATGACCGCTTAATCAGTTCCCTAGTGGAAACTGAAAACATTTTTGAAGTAATTAATGGCCAGTTTTTAATGGCCATAAAAGGGGAATAAAATGTGTCCATTTTTCGTATAATAATGTAAACGTTTTTCCCAATGTTTTTAAAGCATTAAAAATCGAATGAATTCTACAATTGCTATTTTTTCAGTATTTCCAAGCTAGTTTTATTGGCCCAGTTTAGATACCTAGAAAAGGTCTAAGAACTGGAGCGACAAAATGGCGACGAGGCAAAATTAATATTTTTCTTAATTTCTCACGGAAGGACTATTACAAACCTTCAATTAGTTTAAGCTACTTCTTTACATTTACATAAGCTATCCATAGCATTTAGATGCTTTTTACTACATTGCTGAATAACTGAGAATGGAGACTGAAGTGTAATAAAAATATGTGAGGTTATGTTCAAACTTGAAAATGCCCGAAAATCATTTGAAAAATCGTTTACATTAATATACGAAAAATGGCCATTTTTCATGGCCATTTTATAGATTGAAAATTCTACCAGGCTTATATTTCCTGCAATAGCAAAATATTATGTTTAGCGATAAAAAAAAATTCTTCAATTAACCTGAAACACCACCTAAGTAAATTCCAGAACCGACGTACCCGCAGGCTCAAATCGGGCGTCGGAAATCCGCGGATTTTCGGTATTTCGTTATTTTTGTACGCAGCGACCGGCGACGGAGCGCGCGGCGCTTCGGCCGGATGTTCTCCCGTGCCGATCGCCCCTCGCGAGGACGCGGCTTCGATTGAATTTCGAATTACGCATAACTCGTTTATGCACTTTTGCTCGCACCGAGAGAGAGAGAGAGAGAGAGAGATAGAGAGAGATGTATTCGTACGTGCATGGCGGGGGGGCCGAAAACGCGTTATGGGAATTCTATTATCGGCGCGTATTCGTTAAAATTCCCCGTTCCCCTCGCGATGAATACAAGCCGGAAGAAGAGCGGAGGAGGAATCGGAGATGAAGTCGAGTTTTTTCGTACGTCCGGCTTTTGCGTCGCGTTTGATCGCGGGGAGCTTTTTCGGGGTAAACCCCGATTATGAAGGATTCTCGATTTACTTATTTGGGGGTTTTATTAAAATTTAGTTTAATTTTAAAGAGATTTCCTCTCAAGTTAAGCTTTAATTTTTAAATATATATTCTTGGATTTTTATAAAATTCTTTCAAGGAAAGTTTATTGTTATTGGTTTATTGCTTATTTAAATTTATTCTAACAGGGAGAAGCATTTGGGTAATGGATTTTCCTGTAACTTCGGGATATGTTTTCTAATGTTAAAATATGGAGAAAGCCGCGTCCGTTCGGCCTAACGCTCGATATTTCCAAAATTCTGAGCTCTTTTAGTGAAAGTGTAAGAAAAATCGATTTTTGTTTAATCAGTCAAACAGCTCCAAAAATGACTATCACAAAGCTTCCTTTAGGAGGAAGCAATATTTATACGTTTAACAAAAATTTATAAAATTTTCTTTAATATCAACATAACAAATTTTTCTTTAAAATTTTTCGAAAAGAATATTAAATTTTTCATTGTCGCTTACAAAATAAGCGATAGCATTAAAATTAGCGTTTAATGTCATCACGATTAATATAAATTTCTAATATCTACAGTCATTTTTAGTTTAGAACACGAATATCAATATAAATATAACCGAATTTAAATAAGTCCGATAAAAATAATTTTGTTCAATAATTTTTACAAAAGAAAAGCCTAAGCAATCTATTTTGTTTTCAAAATTATTAAACGTAATTACTTTGACACAATAAAAGTGACATAATTTCACATTCTATTTGTAGAGTAAAATGGTAATACTTTTAGGTTGGATTTTATTTTTGCTATCAACTGTAGGATGTGGTATGAATTTAATTAATTAATAGTGTTTGATTTTTAAAAATTAATTAAACGAAGATGTTTACGGTTAAGGTGCAGGAGGAAAAAAAGGCAGAACACCTCGAATATCAGGTGGATCCTCAGTAGTTCCTGGAGAAATACCATTCCAAGTATGTTACAAGTGTTTTACTGTCATTGTATTGATAATTCATTCAACATTTTTTACAGGTAGCTCTTACAATTCCTAATGAAGATTATGCTTTCTGCGGTGGCGTTATAATTAGTAAAAATTATGTTCTAACCGCGGCTCATTGCTTGATTGAGTAAGATAGTTTTCAAAATAAGTTTAAAAAAAATGTAGAAACATCGTAATTTTATGACAGTTTCTCTTTCAATTTCAAACTACATTATGAAGTCTTTACCCGTTAGTTACTCTCTTACTTTACTTTTTACGCAATTTTCAGAGATTTTATTAATAACAGAGAAAAGCGAAGCAAATATATTAAAGTGGGTACTGGAAATAACGTTGTTTTTCCATCAACTGTGCATTGGGTAAAACAAATGCACATTCACGAAGATTACGTAATCTTCGATTCAGCCAAAAATGATATCGCTCTAATTAAGGTAATTAAAATAAATAAACAATGATAACGTCATTAAAAAAAAACAATAATTGTTTCTAGGTAGATCCTCCGTTTACTTTCAATGAACAGGTTTCTCCCGTAAATTTACCCACATCAGATTTAGTTTTAGCAGAAAATGAAACAGCTGTAGTATCCGGTTACGGTGCCTCAAAATTTGCATACGTAATAGTATATTTTATCTAACAAAAAACTAATAACATTGCACGAAATAATTGGTATTAAATAATACACTTTGCAGCCATCTGATGAAGCTGATCTATCGCGTTGGCTTAAAAGCGTAACAGTGCGACTGATTAGCAACAAATTGTGCAACGAAATTTATGACACTCGACGAATTTACGAAGAACAGTTGTGTACTTATCAAGCTAATTCGACAAAAGATGCTTGTGTTGTGAGTATTAAACTCAGCTTTTAAGAACAGTAACACTTGTTTAAACTATTATTTCTCTTTTTAAACAGGGCGATTCTGGTGGTCCGCTATTTATTAGTGGAAATATCCTTATTGGAATAATTTCTTGGTCTTTGAAATATCCTAAAGGCTGCGGTTCCACGCCTCATGTTTATACAAGAATAACTAAGTATTTAGATTGGATAAATGAACACACTTCAGATGCTTCTTAAAAAATACGTATGTAAATATAGTAGTATATCTCAAATCTTTGTATTGTAAATGTATTAAAAAACATTTTTCCCCATTTCGCTTACTGTAGATATGTGCGTGGATCGATTAAAATGAACTACTCTGTACTTGACTATTTATAAATAAATTTTACTACTTCGTTTTTTTTATTTGGACAAACATTTTATACCATTCTGAAGCCATTTAATTATCGCTGTCAAATAAATAATAATTTGATATGTTTGTATTACCAAAAATGAAATTGTAAAAACGAACCTTACTGATTTTATACTTTCGACATAAAGTATCAATTTTACATTCCCGTTTAATAAAATATATCTTTCTAAACGCTCAAGCATTTTAGCCTCCACAAATCTCCCTACAAAATCCCTTCCTCTCCATAACCCCGATATTCCAGCATTCAAGTGCACGTAAAAAGTCGATAGTCGCATTTCCGAAATTAAAACGGTTGACCGGCTCTCTCCCCGCGGCTCGAGAACCAAAACCAACAAATCCGCCTTCCCTTTGGCATAAAAAAAAAAAAAAAAATAATCGCTATTACTTCGCCCCCTCTTCCCCTCCCCATCGGAGAGTCCCCTCGCAAAACGCGTGCGGCCGCGCCGCAAGAAGAAAAAAATCCCCGTTGGCAAAATCAATTGGCAAAAATTGGCCTCTCGCAGCGAGAAGTGCGCGCGTAAAGTAAATAGCGCGCGGCGCGCATCTCTCGTGACTGTACCTCGTAGCGGATAAAAAAAAAAGGAAGGAGAGCAGCGGAGAGACAGAAAGGATCGAAGCACTCCACGCTGCTATTATTACTTCTCGTCTGGTAAACTTCGAGATTCACTCCGAGAGCCCCTTTCTCTCCCTTCTCTCTTTCTCTCTCTCTCTCTCGATCCGAGCGCTGCCTGGCTCTCTTTATCTAGCGTATATCCTGCGAGACGTCCCGAGGGATTAGCCCCCGAGGAGAGATTTAAACGTTCCGTGAGTCTTCGCTCTCATTATTTTATTTCGTTCCCTCGTTTCCCGTCCCTCTCTCTCTCTCTCGGCTACTGGCGCTCTTATCGCGCTCTCTTTCTTCTCGAGCGATGATTGCGCTCTTGTCTTTCTCACCTTCCTTGTTTTAAAGATTTCGAGTAGATTCGCTCTCGAGTTTGCTCTCTCCCACAGCGCGGTCTCCGCTTCATTTCGAAGTACTCCGCGGCTTTTCTTTGTCCATTGCGCGCGGCTTTTTCTCGACGTGTCGATCGTTCCTGTTTTTAACTAATTCAGCGTCGAAGATAAACACATCATCGTATGGAAATGCGACGTTGTATAATAACCTTTGCATAAGTTATGAAAGGTTTCAGCAAACTCATACCATTGAATTCAAGGTGGGATGATAAATTTGTCTAAGTAAGAACAATATTACGCTGATATTTGCAATAAGCGCTTGAACTAAGTACCTGGATTAATAAATTTCATAAACACGCCTCCCGCTAGCGTGATAAACGGCGATATTATGCGTGAAAGTTAACATTGCTTAAAGCTTACCTAATCGTAAAGTGTTATAATAAAATAATTAATTCCTCGCGAGCAGATCGTTAAATCTAAAGAAGACATGTTAGAATTTGAAGAACAGAGTGTCTTTAAAACATTTAAATATTTATTGATTCTTTACGTAAATTTCAAAATTATACTTTAGAATTTCAGATTAACAAATATCGCGGGCTTATCTCATTTTTCGATATTACAAGAAAAGAACGCTTTTCGCCTCGAAACACATAAATCTTCTTATCTAGGAAATGCTCGAAAATCACTTAAAAGCGATACGCGGCGCTTCTCGGAAGCGGCCGGCGATTTTACTCGAAACTATTTTCCAGCAGCTTCTGTTTTTCTCCCTTTTGCGAGGAGTCGCGAAGACAAATAACGCGAAGTAAGGATCGAAATGCAAATCGCAGCCGCCTCTCGCACGCAGTCCCATTCTCCCTCCCCCCTCTTCCGCGATTTATCGCGACTCGGCGCTCTCTCTTCTATCTTTCTCCCCGAACGACGATGGCGGCGGCAATGCGACGTGATCCGCTCTCGGCGGCCGGATTCCCTCGTCTGGTCCCTTAATGTCTCTTATATTTCTGACCCCATCTTAAAGGCGCGTCTCGCCTCCTTTATTTTGCAGAGAGAGCGGCCACGAGACACCTTCTTTCGAGATTTTAAGATCACCGGCACCCGGAATCTGTCCCTGCCTCCTTGTATCCTTCCTTATGGTATCGTCCTTCCTTTCTGCTCCTTTTTTCCGCCTCTTTTTTCAGACTTATCTTCATATCTCTCGTTCCTCGTTCTTTTTTTTTTCGTTTTGCCTCGTCTTGTTTCTTGTGCTCTTTTTCGCGGTCTCTTTTTTTGTGACTTTTGCCTTTGTGCTTGTCATTTTACGTATTTTATAAGGTAAAGATTTTACTAAGAGCCTCGTGAATAGGCTTTAATTACGTGCCTTTGTGGAGGCGATGCAATTTATTAAAAATTATTAGAAAAGAAAAGACAGCTTTTAGCCGAAATTTTTGTCGAACCAAGTATTACATTACATCTAATTTTTAAATTTTATTCCGCAATATTTTACGTGTTATCTCTTCACTGTTACAAAGTTTTTATTTCCGAAACTCCCATCAAGAGGAGAGCTTAATTTTCAGAATTCCGAGGAAATATATACGTTAATTCGCTTTAATGACAAAACTTGAAAGAGCCAAAAGTCGGTCAAAGAACGGGGGAGAATTTTCTTCATAAGTAGATTAAACCCGTAAGAACCTTTTTGGCAAGGTAGCCCTGCCAAGACGGAGAGAAAATTCCAGCCATTACAGTATCGTACAAGCGCCGCGACATCACAATAAAACTGTAATTCCAGCCGAGAGCAATATAACTCCGCCGCCGAGAATCTCTTGTCTTCCCTCCTCCTCCATTCGCTCCTCGTATTCCCTCTCTATCGGCCGCTGCTCCGTTCTCCCGAAAAAGGAGTCGAGAGAGAGAAATAATCCGTAGGAGCAGCAGCGACGTGTGTCCGTACGAGAGTGTATAAGGGACTCCCCGGCTCGTTTTCGTTTCGCGCGGCTCGGGGGAAAGCGAGAAAGGGTCCTGCGGCGGCGGCCGTTTCGTCCCGCTGGAATTTATGATCGATGCTGCGGGCCGCCGCGCGCCGTGAAAAACGAGGGCTTCTTGATTCGATTCTCGCGGTCCACCTCGGTATTTTATTGGCGCTTTCTCGAGCGGGGATTCTCTCTCGGCGCTGCTTTCGTTTTTATTCGCCCCGGCGCGTCGAGATTAGCTACTATACGAGATGTTATTTTTTACGCGCGCGGGAGCCGAGGGAGACACCCTGCGAGGCGAGGCTTTTACTTGTTCGGTTTCGGGTAAAATATTCTAATAAGAAAATTGGTATCGTAGGATTTTTATTAAATTTTATGACGGAGTATAAGAAATGGGTTTTTGTACATTAAATTAATACTTTAAAAGTCTATTGATTATTGAAGAGAATTATTCGAAAAGTTTGGAAAAAATAAAGATTTTCGATTAAGAGGGTGTGACACTCTGAAGAGGTTGCTTTGAATTAAAAAATGTTTTCTTCAAATCTTGAAGCTTTCTTTGATTTCAAGACATTTTTTTCTCAGTGTAATCATCGTTTGAACAAAAATCATCTATTATTTATAATTTTATTAATCTTACTTTATTTTTGCAAGTGACTTTCACTGATCATTTTTAGGTAACGTCTGATCACTTTAATTGATCTCCACAATATCAAATATCTTGTAATACATTGTGTCCATAAGAAAATATCTAAACTTCCTAACTTGCTATTAGAACATAAATAAATTAACAAATCCCCCGGGTGAATTGACCACAACCCATATATTTGTATCGGCGAATAGTCTGAATACCGAGAAAGAACGGGGAGGACCATAGCGTCGTTTTATTGACTCCGAAATTTACTGTCTTTCCGAAGAAATAAATAAGACAAAAGAGTGGCTCTCGGTCCTCTCCGCGCCGTAACTGCCGCGCCGCCGAAGTTCGTAACTTCGGCAGAAAGGGCTGTTAATCTACCGGCAGCAGTTACCGAACCCCACCTAAATTAATACGATTCTTAGCGGAACTTTAGCGACAGAAGTTTTTATTAACTCTTTAAGTTCTCTCCCCTCCGTCGGATTTACACGTTGACTCGAACGTTAGGGAAGAGCAGCTAAACTGTTTATGCATTTCTACTAATAAACGTAAACGTTTCTTTACTTTGTTTTCTTCGCCATTTTTTTTTCTGTTCAAGACGCGCGCGCGGCAATTTTACGGCCGCCGGTATAAAAGTTTATAAACATTTTTCATTAATGACGAAATTTTTAAGCGTCGCGGCACGTGTCGCGTTTTTTTTTTTTTTTATCGCCCTCGCAATTTAAAAACGCATCAAAAGAACGTAGACAAGCGTCCCGGAGCGTGTATAAAAAAACTGCAGCGCGCTGCGGATTTTTTCGTATTTTCAGCTAAAAGTTTTTACGGTACGTTAAAGTTCCTTTACAGCTGTTGTGCACCCATAAACTTTGCCGCTCAATCAAACCGGCGTAAGATTTTAATAAAAAGCCTCTCGATCGCTTAAAAAAAAAAAAATTCAGAAATTAGAACGTCAAAGTTAATCCCGAAACGAGGAGACTCTAATTCGTTCCTGCCCCGCGTAACCGGCGAATCTAATTTTGCAAGCGGCGCAGAACAAAGCTACATAACGACACAAAGAGAAATATAGAGAGAAACGAATCGCGACGCGATATTAACGTGAAACGCGCGGGTAATTATAAATTCTGTATGTGCCGCGTTGCAGTGCAGCGGCGCGTCTCTCTCTCTCCCCGTGAGCGTCATCGTAAACGTTAATGTTCCCCGCGGCTGGCGTTGCTACCGTTTTCAATCTAGCGAATTATATATAACTCGATACTCACCCTTGAATAAAATAGTGGGCAATAATTACCGCTAATCATCGATACGAAATTAACGTTCCGGGCCAATAAATGTAATTCGTTTGCCGGCCCCCGTGTGTGTCCGCGCCGGCCGCGCGGATAATAACCGGCGCCGCGGCGGCTCTTTCGCGAAGCTTCGCGTTGCGTACAATAGAGGGAAATTTACTGGAATTCCGATACAAGTTTAATATGGGATTCGAGGACTGAGGGAATTGTTGATTGGTTTTTTTTTTCAAATTTACAGTGATAAAACGTGTATTAAAAGAGGATCGCGTTAGAAATATTTTTACATATTTTTCTAACAACTAAATTAATTTAGCTTCTATACTGTTATTAATTTAAACAATAAGAAAACAAAAATGGCCGTCCGACATTACGACGGAACACTCAAAGACACTACATCGACCACTACACCAAACTAGAATCTCAGCCCATTCATCGCCGCAACAGCATCTCGATGAAAATTCGGTTACGCGCGCGCCAATCATTAACCACCGCTCGCTCATCACGAATATGCAAAATTCGCCGGCCGTCCGGCGCAGAAAAACGGCCCGGGAACTCGGCATTAGCATACGGCTAAGTGGTGCGTGCGCTCGCGCAAAAAGCCCCACGCGGGGGCACATACATATATAAATCACGCGATCCGGCGCGAATCCGTCGCGGCGCGCGGCTCGTTATCGTAATTGCCAGGTGCGCGCGGCTTCTTTTTGGCGAAATCGCATGAGCAACGAATTGAGGAATATAATATGTGCCCGGGCCGGCGCACTTTAGCTTCTCTTATCTGGGAGGGTGAGTGCGCACGTGAGCGACGGCGTATACTTTCGTGGTAATGTCTTAATCGGAAGAGAGAGGGAGGGCGGTTGGGGTGGTAGAGGTTGTAGTTAATGAATTATGGCTCGAAGCAATTTTTTAAAATCAATTCTGCCTGGGGAGACGGAGAATGTGGAATACCGCGACTAAAGATTGTAGCAAATTTAATATCTAAATAATAGTTACGATGAATACACGTGTAAATAACGTTAAATTTTTAGATCGAAAAATTGGGGTGTAAATAAAAACAAAACAAAACAAAAAATTCAGACACCTGTCGATAATTCAATAATGATTTGCAACGAGCCGGAAGGCAAGCTTTTACAAAAATTACATAGCATCTGTTCCGAGCGTTAAGGCGAACGAGATTAAATTGCGAATCGTAAACGCCGTCCAGAAAAAAAACACCTCCAGCAGCCCCATCAAACTCCACCGAAGATGCGGGGGTGTGTCCCCTCTCTTCCGTATAAGTTACGGGCTTAAATTTTCGTGTACGCTCCGATAGTCCCGGCATTACGCCGGTCAACGCAGCGATTTATGAGTATTAATCAGGGGCCAATCGCTTATTCAGCCGTTGTACCGGGGGCCCGAAGCTCACGATTCAGAGTGTTATTTACGTTATAATGCAATAGAAAACAAGTACGTTAAAAAACAATGCTCGACTCGAAAATTTTAGACGGTAGCGCAATAATCGCTTATTAGCTCGTCCGAAAAAAATCCATCTAAAACACACTGTATTACAAGAGCTTCCAAGCCGTCTTCGTCCGCCGCGTCCATAAAATTTTACAACCGATGCCCCCCGCCTGTCAAGTCCAAAATCCCTCAATCTAAAACTCCTTTACTGCTCCCCGAGAAATCGTAAAGCTCGGCGTAATTAGAAACCGGCGCGCGCGGTGGGAAAAAACGAAGGCGACGTAAACCCCCCTCCCCCCCGTTTTTAAGGAACTATAAATCCATAACGTAACGAGAGGAACGAGAGGCTTTCCTCCTCCTCCCCCGGCCGTGTTTGCCCTTTCCTCCGTCGTTCCGTTTAATTTCTTAAACGGCGATAGGCCGTCCGTTAAGTACCGTGCAGTCTAATAGGCACGCGTGTGGGTGCAGCGGTGGACGCTCTTTTTAAAAGGCTCTCTCGCCGACGAGCCGGGGAGAGGAGAATTTTGAAAACACTGGAAGGAAAATAGAAATCGCTCGGCCGCGGAGTCCCGCGGGGGCGATATACTGTTTTTGGACGGCTCGAGGGGCTTTTGAACGGTGTGTTGCCTTCCACCTGTTTCGCGTGTATTTTCGGCCGGCGGAACTTTATTTTCATTATTTGAAATATTCCGGGTTATTGACGAGCTATTCGTTATCGGGACGTATGGAATAATTGAGCACGTACATTTAGATAATGTAGGATTATATTAAATTGTAATTGTAGATTTGTGATTATTAATAGAAATAATTGCTCGGTTGTACTATAACAGTCGGATAAATTCAACGAGAACAAAAAAATAATTCCCGCAAAGTGCTTTCACGAACCAAAACTCGTTCCACATCGATAATCCCGCGACGGAGCTCAAGCGTCACAGTTTGAAAAAGCTCGCAAAACCCTATTAAGAGGCAATAGAATTACAAGGAAATTAGAACGATGTTAATAAGAGATTTCTCGATTAAACGAAGCCTCCGTCCGTCGAGGCTTCGGCGCGCTTTACGAGATTATACATATATAAAAGACTCTCCGAGACGCCTACAAGGGGGGGAGGGGGGGACGCGGACAAAAGTGCACTCTTGCGCCTCTTGTAAGAATGTCGTACACACGGGGCATCGTCGTACAAGGGGGCAAGTGTACGCGCCGTGAACATCGTCGCGGGCTCCTCTCGAAGTCGAGAGAGAGAGGCAAGACGCGGGGCTCGAACTTCCCGCGAGCAATTTAATGCGTCGTACGTTTCGGTTACGTCGCGCTACATTGAATTACGCCCCCCGACTCCCGCGAATATTCGCTGTTGGCGCGCAAACTACTAGTAATTCTGGCCTGTAAATTATTGCGGAATAGCGCAAAATTCGCTTTCGCAAAACTTTTGCGCGCGCAGAAAATCGAAAACTTTTGTCGTACAAATCCGAAAGCGAGCCCGAAACAATCACAAAAAAAGAAAAAAAAGACACAGGCACAGAGAGCAACGATCGCCTCGCGGTAGCTCATCCGCGGATCTCGGGCGGGCCTTAACACCGAGAGTTTTATCCGCCGAGGCAATCCCGACGCGGGGCGAGAATCGCGATCCACCGCGAGATAAAGGAGGAGAGAGAGAGAGATTGCGCGAGTTAAAAGGGGGTTGGTACGAGCGAACGTACACCGAGAGGAGAGCGATATCGATCGATCTTAATCGAGGCCTCTCGCCCCGTCGCCGGAGATATATACCGTCCCACCCCCGTCTCGCTCTCACTATAATATAACTTTGACGAAACTTTCGTAATCCAGGCAGGCCGCGAGGACTCTGCTCTCTCTGTCTCTCTCTCTCTCTCGGTGCAGAAAACGGAGAGAGACGGGGGAGAAATTTAAGGAAAGACGCGAAGCGAGACTCGCCCGGCTAAGAGGGCTTAGGCTGGGAGTAGATGCCGAAGGAGAGATATACAGAGGAGGCACGAAAGGGATACGAGGAGAGCGAGAGCCAAAGATTGAAGAGGTTACCGAGGCGGAGGAGGAGGAGGAGACGGGAGAGGCCGCACCGCCGAACGGGTAAACGGGGATCAATTAGTCTTGATTTAAATTAGCCGCGGCGGCGGCGGCGCGTAATTAACTTTGCCCCGAGACGTATTATAAGTCGCTGGCCAAGTGAGCAAGACGTCGCGATATTACGAACGCGGAGAGCGATTAAGCCCGGCTCTTTTTCCCCGCTGATATATCCCGGCGGCGAGCAAATTTTTTCCCGATTTCCAGCGCGCCGAGCCGCGAAGAATGGAAAAAACGGCCGCTGATAAATTTCGCCTCGAGTCGCGCTCGTTCGCTCGACTCGTCCGCGGCTGGGGGGTTTAATGAAGTGGGAGTATATTCTTTAAACAGCTTCTAATTACCGGCTCGGGCGGCCCGCGGTAAATGATTTCGGCCGCGGCGAGCGTGTATACCGGGTGTACACTCGCACCGCGAAATTAGATCCGTTTATCACGACTATTTCCGCGGGAGCTCGTTTGCCATTACAAAGTTCATTAATTCACCGAGTCCGAAAGTCCAATCTCCCGCGGACTCGCATTCGTACGGCGCGTCGTAAAGCAGAGCTCTCCCGGCGAAGGCTTTTGTACGCCGGGAAAAATTCAGAGGTTCCCGCGCGGCGCGCAGCTCGAGCGAAATAAAAACTGCCGCCTCGAGTCTCCGTCTCTCACTGGGCTTAATGCACACGTCGCGCGGCGGAGAAAAAGCCGGGGCGTTTCTTCGTCATTACGCAACATAATTGGAGAATGTTGCGCGCCGGCATATTTCACGCGCGAAATCCGCCGCGTCGCTCTCTCTCTCTCTCTCTCTCTCGGGATGGCGGCGGCGCACTTCCGGAATAGTTCGCTGGCTCGCGGCCAAGGAAGCGGGGAAGTTAAAGTGTGTATCGCGCCGTAAGAGAGGGAGAGAGAGAGAGAGACGGAGTGCGCGGCGCATTCCTCCGAGCTCTCTGCCGGAGTTCTCAAGAATTTTCGGCCGCGACGTATAAACGCCAGGAGCAAAGAGAAAAAGCGAGGAAGTTAAGATGCCCGGCGTTCGGGGAAGACGGCGGAAAAGTAACGCCGGGGGGGAGGGGGAGAAAGAGGAAAATGGATGAAGCGCTGATGAAGCTGCTGCCGCCGCCGCCGCTGCTGCGGTGCGACTCCATTACGGAGAACGTCGGACGGACGGAGAAGTCTTTATTGCTCGGTGTGGGATTTTTCGGCTGGTGGGAAATTTTCAATTTCGGAGCTTGAGTTTGGTGGCGCTCTCGGCTTTATTTTTAACTGGATGGCCATTACTTTGCCGCCCGGGGAAAAGCTTTATGTTATTAAAATGCAAATGTATTGTGATGAATTTACGGAATTATCTCGGGCGACGTGCACGTCCTTATTTTTCCCCGGCGCGCATAAAGTACACCGCGACGCGGAGCTTTACCGTTTATTTATCGCGTGGTTAAATACGAAACATTATTTTATTGTACTAAACTGAACTGAACTAAATTAATAACGTATCCTACATTATACCTGTATATATATTAGGTATAACATACCTAAGAAATCGGACGATTAATGAATTTCGCAGGCGTCGTAAAATAATTAGCGGCGAAAACAGGGGCAAAGAGAGTAAAGCCGCACCGAGATAAATTCGCCGTCGCGAAGATTCATCCCCAAAATGAAGGAAGCCGCGCGCGCGTAAAAAAAACGAAGTAAACAGGAAAGGAAGGGCATAAAGTTTGCAGCGTTAGAGTCCGCGAGACTCAGGAACCCGGAGAGCCGAGAGCTCTCGAAAAAGGAAGCGAACGAGAGAGCGACAAAGAGCGACGAGCCTTCCCTCCTGCTCGGCGGCTTCTTGGCAACGTCTCCGCGGCGGCGGCACACTTCGCTCGATTTCCCGAAAGTAGAATCGGAAGTCGGACATAACGAATAGGCCGCTCGCCGGGGGTAATGTCGGGTAATGTAAAGCGCGAGCGGCGTCGTCCGCAATCTGCCCTCTGATTCGCCAAAAGGAGGAGGATGAGTTTCTTGGACAGCTGCTTAAAGAGTCGTGCCGGGGGCCCCGCCGGCCTGTCTATCGGACGGCCGCGAAGCTGCTTCATTTGAAAGTGAAATTCAGACGGCGGGGTAATAGAGAAACTTTGACAAGACCGGCGGCTGTGCGGCTACTGGCCGACTCGCCGCGCGATCATTTTCGCTTTAATTTTACTCGATGTAAAGCTGGATGGGTATAGCGTTTGCTTCGAATGAGGTAAATAAAAAGTTGTCTACTTTTTTTTAACGAATCGTTTATATTCTATTTTCTAATAATGCCTACTAATAAGAAAAATGCACAAAGTTCTTTTGAACAAAATAGTTGACGCGACAATTAACAGCCTTTTCCACGAGACCAAACGTCAAAAATTCACCGACTCCAACTCATTTATTTCCCAAAACGAGCTTCACCGCAACTCCATCCGCTCTTAATGAAATCATCAGCAATAAATCGCTGACCCGATAAGCAAACCTCAATCGCGGGTTATAACACAGTACTCTTCCCGCGGCCACCTCGTAATCAGCCGTTTATCTCCGAGCGCCGGGCGAAAAATAATAAAGGCTCCCAGCGGTCATCATCCGCCGACGAGAGAGAGAGCATCCTCGTAAAAAGGTCCCATAAAAAATATTCGGGGGGCGCCCGCTCCTCCTGCTCCCACGCGCGCGCGATCTCTCGCCGGGCGCAATCTGCTCTCAGTCAGCTGCCTCCCCCCTTCCCTCTGTACTATCAAAGCAGGCGCCTCTCTCTCGGCTTATCCCGCGATTATAATAACAGCTGCGATTCGCCGATAAGTGCGATAATAACGAGAGAGCGCGCGCAAGTGTGCGAGAGAAGGGGGTGGGGGGAGGCACACTCGGGGTGGAGATACCTCGATAAACAGAGCGGAGCGTATAAAAATATACGGCGTATATCGACGATCGGGAAACATTGTTTTCGTTTTATCGCGCGCCGATCGCTACCCCCTCTCACTACTGGACTGGCTGGCAGTAAAACAAGTGTGGGAGCTTTTTTCGAACGAAATTTCTGCGCCGCATATTTGGACGTTCGTTTTGTTAATTATTATAACATTAGACTCGTCTCCGTTTAGCGGGGATGCAAAGTCGCGGATTACGGAAGTGTTTGAACGCGCGCGGAAAATTGGCGCGTTGCCGCCGCGAGATACGATAGTCGGGCGGGGCGAGGGATCCGGTAAAAACCCGGAAGATTCGAGTCCCGCGAGTATATTTAGGCGCCCTTTTAGATTTTTAGCGTTTGAAGAGGGTACTTTTGACGCCGACGGAAAAGGATTTCGAGGTATTTGTTATCAACGACGTTTTTTGTGTATCAAGAGCAAATATTCCTTCTTTTGTTGGCTTTGTGACAAAAATGTTATTCGTAAAAAAAAGTGTCGTTTGAGCTCGGAAAATGATAAACTTAACTTTATGACTATTTAATCGACAAACTTATTGGCAATCTGTCGAGTTTGAATTATGAACAAACTTTCGTAATCGCAAAAATTCGTATTATACACAATTTTCCCGAAATTCTCAATTCATAAGTCTCGGGAGAGTTAGAAAATCGTCGAGATCCGCTTGTCTTATTAAAAGCTGCTGAATTATTCAGATACTTTATCCCCCGAAATCTATTAGTCTCAAGATACGAGGCTCCCCCCCCCCCTTCAGCCTACTTGGCAATCGTTATCTCCAGTCATCTGGCTTTAATAAAATGTATAGGACGTTTCACGGGGCTGCCGTTGAAGCCGAGCCGGATGTCAGCGTGTCTCCATTAGTCTCGTTAATTATTCAGCTTCCATGTTTAGCTGCTGTATCATTTTTGTGGTTTTTAACTCTGTTGTACGTATTCTAGTGTAAAAATATGAAGGAAGCTACAATCATTTCGGGCTGTAACATTCATGTTGAAATGTTTAGGTAAAATTTAAAAATAATTTCATAACTTTGCAAATTTCAAAGAGGAGATCGAATTTCGGAATGATTTTAAAAGTTATTTAAAAATCATTACTTAATTCATAATTCATAACCAGAGATGTTGCAATAAAAGTACATTCGAAGATAAAAGAAAAAATGTCCACTCTGCAATTTTGAATTAATCCCCAAAGAAAGATGAGGAATTTTCCGGTAACCAGCCAGACCCGATTAAACGGTAGCCGACGGTATTATTAAAACAAATAGCGAATCACTTAAAAGTTAAGTACCCGAAGTTTAATTTGTCTCGAAGGCGGCCGCGTCCGCGACGAAAAAAGGAGAAAAAAAAAGGAAGCTAGCGCGGCTCTAAGAGCGGAACGTTATATAGAAGCTCCGCGCTCGAGAGAGAGAGGGAGAGAGAGAGAGCTTTTAGTCGGGGCGGGCGTAAATTACAAGGCATCGCACAGCGCGCGGGGTTGTGCGTCGTCGTTTTCCCTCTCGGCGGGCTAAAACGGAAGACAGAAAAGCGACCGAGAGAGCGAGAGGGAGAGCTTGCGGTTCTCGGGTTATAGTTCGATGCTTTCCCGCTTGAATTATAGATTTCACGCTTGAGTTATAAGACAAAGCGCGCGCGCTCTCCGGGTACTAATAAGCGGACGAGTCGTCGGAGAGGAGGAACGAGCGGCGAGGGGGGGGGGGGGGGTCGACTCTCGCCCGGCGATTTAGCGACGTTAATTGCTTAAATCGCCGTTTAATTTGCGAGCATTGTCCGCGGGGCCCGAGCAATATTGGCCTACCGCGAGAGAGAGGAGCGACGCCGGACCGGACAACGTACAAAGGGAGAGAGAGAGAGAGAGGATCGGCCCGAGGAGCCGACGAGACGACGACCCGTCCGCCGATGGAGCGGTAATGTAATCTCGCGGACTTGCGGTTTTATCTCTCGCTCCCTCGACTGAAATCGGCAAAGAACCTGAGGCTAATGAATGACCCCCCCCCCTCCCTGTCCCTTCCTCCTACCCCGCTTTTCGAATGCGTCAAAGGCGCTAATTGCTGCTTCCTGCGGGATATTTCGTTTGTTCGCTTCCTTGGGAAGAGAGGGGCAGACGTTGGGAAGTCGGAATCGGAAGATGGAATTTCTCGTTATCAGTTGGCGGTTGATTATTATCCATTTACGCGTTTGTAAAATTAGATCTTTACTGCATAATTATACTAAATGTCATTTCCCGCAATCCCTACACACAAAAGCCCATACCGACATAAACACCGTGCAGCGAAACCTCCGCGAAAGGCGAAACGGCGCCTATCGCACGCGAAATACAAGCATTACGCAAAAATCACAGAGTCCCCCCGACGTGAAACGGCAGAGGGGCGAGAGAGCTCCATCGGCCCTCTCGCGAGCCAGCCGGGGGAGGTCAGGAGCGCGGAAAAAGTAGGTATATATACACGCGCGGCGGCGCCTCTGCGGGCCGCTGTGCCGCGTGCAAGGGCGGAACGGAAGAAAGTAAGTGAATAATGGGATTTTAACGGACCACTAGGCGGAACCACGCCGCGGCGGCGGCGGCTCCCTTGCAAGCTCGCCCTGTATGATCGTTCACGTTGAAATGTGCTTCCTCAACCTGTTTGCCTTAATGCCGACGGATTCCTGTGCCGCTGCCCCTTTCACACTTTTCGACCTGCACTCGCGGGTATGCGGTTTTTTCAGTCGTTTGTTTGGGCTGGTAAGTTGGTAGTGAACGCTGACGTTTTTTTAGACGAGTGAAATTTGGTGTTATGGCGCATTAGAGGGGGTTTGATGTACTCGAGGATAAATTCGAAATTATCAAGAAGTTGTTCCATTTCCAATAGTATTTAATAATTATGTTTTAAATGTGAAAAAAATTGCTAAATTTCGGAGCACTTTTATAATTAGTAGTAAACAAAGAACGTTGCCAATGTCATTCAAAAAAAAGGAATTCGCTAAATAAGCCGCTCCAAATTATCCCCGGAGAATGAAAATTTATGGAACGACGCTCCTTAAATCCATTCAATTTTCGGGGATTTAGCATCCGCCGCGGCCCCCCGGCTTTCAATCCCCCTCATTTGTATCCCGCGTCGAAGTTCCGCCGCGTACAAAGGCTCTGTATACACCCCAACTAGAACAAAGAGCATCAACGAGTTTGAAAAATGGCCTCTCTGGCGCGCGCGATCGGCGAAAACCGACGGCGGGGGTCGGGAATAATTTTACGGTCCAAAACATCGGCGAATCCATTTTCATCAGGTAAATAAATTTCCGCCCCCGCCGCTTATACATTCGGAGCTTCCTCGCGAAGGCGCCGCGAACGAAAAATCTCGACGTTTTCGCAGAGGCGAACCGCGAAATGCGAGGGTTAACCTTGAGTGCGAGGGATATTCCGAATAGTTGATCGAAATTCCGAGTGTCTAATGCTGGCCGCCTCGAATTTCCCCCGCTGTAACTTTGCGCGCTATTTTCGAGAAATTCGGAGCGAGCGGCACTGATTAAACTCGCGTCGAAGCCCACGGAGGATGTTGCAAGCTTACATTTCAACTTTTTTACGACCTCACGACTTGCACATCCGTTCGAGCTCCCCGCGTCGATCCAGAACCAGTTGGCGTTTCAATCGAAAATATTCAGCTCTCGCGGCGCGCGCAAATTACGTATAGAGCTCGGGGGCAAATGACCTATACCGGGCGCTCCTCCTCGCGGATACAATGAAGCCGTCTCCGCCGGGTCCGCATAAATCGCAGAAGTACCTAATCAAAAATGCAATCTAACGCGAGACTGCCGCGCGGCATCGGCAGGCGCAGAGTCGGTTCGGCACAAAGCCCCGTCCGCCGTACATACACATATATATACCCACGCTCGACGCTCCAAAAGTATATATCCTCGGAAAACAAATCGATTCCCGGCGAGTCACGTCGATGGCAGCGGCGGCGGCGGCGGCGTCACGTATGTCGGTGGTGTATATACGGACCGGACTGCAAGTACGTACATACGTATATACACTCCCGGGGGCGGGAGAGGAGAGTAACTCTCTCTCCTCTCCGTGATTGTGCACAGAGCGCTGGCAAACTTCAAAGGAAATATCGCCGGAGATCCTTATACGTCGCGGCGAGAGTGCCGCGGCATCTCGCGCGGCTACTCGAACGGGGGGGGAAATCGCCGCCGGGGAATATAAGTAAGAGAGATATTAGGGATGCATCGCGCGCCGAGCGACACGTTCCGCGGAATTGAAGCGCGCGGCCGGCGCTTTTTCTTAAAGCGCCGCGCGCCGCTGAATTGGAGTAACGGCTGTTCGTAACTCGCGGGGGATTATATTGCGCGACGGAGAGAGGCGCGGTATTTCATTCGACGGATTTTCCGCGGATGAGTCTTATTCGATATCGGCGGTGCTTTTTTCGCGAAATGAAGGACTGAAGCTTGCGAGTTTGGAAAAGTAACTGTTAGGAGAGAGAATACCTTTGCGGGCGAATTTTAAATCTGCAGAAATAACCTGTCCGAAAATAATAACGTCGTAAAGATAAGGAAAGTTTTCTTTGGGTATATAGGGTTTTTTCCCGAACCCTTAATGCGAGAGACGCCAGGATTGCAGAATTTAAATACAGTTATACGATTCGCGGCGTTGCTCCCTAAGCAGGAACTTTCGGAGATTGGGTAGATAAAAATATTTCATGCTTAAAGTCCCCTGATTCTCCTTTTAGTGATAAATCTTGAAAAATAGCTCGAATCGAATCTCCACCCTTTATTATTCCATCACCGACTCGGCCGTAAAAAGCCGATCCTCGCTCGCGAGTAAAAAAGATTTGCCTCGCCAGCTTGCTTACAAAAAGAAAACTGTTTATCCAAAAATTTGATAAATTACGTCTATTTAACCTTAAACCTCACCCTTGAAAAAAAGAACAGCTACCCGCGGACACAGTCGTCGATAAAAAACGCTAAAACGCGCGCGAGCCTCGAAAGGACGACTCGGCGAGGCATAAAAGAGGAGAAGTACAATATATGAGCGATGTGAGAATGAGGTGCACGGAGAGACGAACCGGAGAGAGAGAGAGAGGACGAAAGCCCGGCTCTCGTGTGTGCGTACCGCCCCGAGCGAGTCTCCTCCACTTTGCCGGATATTGCCGATAAAGTGAAAAAGCCTTTCCCTTCTGTCTTGTTTGTTCCTTCGGCGAAGGACGGCCCGGCGATTTCGCCCGAGCGGACTTCTTTTCTCTCCCTCCCTCTTCTCTCTTTCTCTCGCTCTTCGTCCCTCTCGGACTTTTCGCAGACTACACAATGTTAACGATAATACGTTTGGACTTTAACTTTGCCTCCTCCTCGACGCTTATGGCTTTTTACCGAGTTTACGCGGCCGGAAATCGCCCGATAAAGTGTGCGGGTATCTTTGTCGGTATATATACTCGCGAGCTGTGCACTTGCAGATTTGGTGCTTACTGCTTCCTTTTTTTTTTGCCGACGACTCATCGAAGACTCGATCGTCGCGATGTTACCGCGGGGTTTTACGCAAATGCAAGAGGACGACGAAAGAAAATGGCTCTTGTCAAACGGAGGTTTGATAAATTCAATAACAGGAATAAATAACGCGAAACAAAGCAGGGCTTAATGGGATATTCAGACGCGTAAATAAACTAAGTGGCAAGGTGGCAGCAGACGCGGACTAGATGTTCCCAGACTATTTTGGATATATTATTCAATGCCGCGCGGCGTTACGTATTTTCGCCGAGAGCTCGAATTGATGATGTTTGTTGCAGTTCTACATATAATACGAGTCTGAAACTCGGAATTTTTAATTATAATAAACAAAGCCAGCCGAGTTTCGCAATTTTTTTTACGCAACTTTTGTACAAAAATAACCCCGAAATTAAATTCTTAACATTAAATTAATGAGATAAAAAATGCCGGGGAATAAAGTCCTCTCTCCCGCCGAAACGAAATTGAATTAAAAATGACACACTGGCAAAAAATTTAATTTAAATTCCGACGAAAGTGGCTTTTCGTATCGTACCGTTACGTAATTACTCGTACATATTAATCAAAGGGAACACGGCAGCCGGAACCGTTTTTGCCCCTCTAAAAATTTCGAAAGAAAGCTCGTAAAAACCATCTCGCTCTTCGACTTGCGATTTCGCCGCTGCCCACTGAAAAAAACCTACGCGGAGCTGTTAAATCAATACGGCGACTAACGGGGAAACGTATATCCCGCGTTTCGCGTAAACCGCATCAGAGCAGCGCGCGCCGCGCAAGAATCATTATCGCGTGAGATTCCGCGGAAAGGGGAGCGCAAAAAACGGTGCGCGACCGCTTCCCGAAACGGTCGGCGAGAGAGAATAATATCCCTTTCGCGGACGAGAGCGAAAGAGAGCCGAGGAGGCGGAATCGAACGTTGTATTTGTTTGCGTAACTCTCGCCGCGCGGCCGGGAGAGCGAGACGCGACTCGTTTAGCACTTTTCGGTCGGACGAGTGGAGACTTTAATCGAGCTTAATTGCGCCTGATGCGCGACGCGGAGAGAGAGAGAGAGAGAGAGATACAGATGTCGTTTCGCGCGCGGAATGCTTCAGCAAATTGAGAAACATTTCACTTTCGTGTTGGTATACATACTTTTACGGGCCGCTCTTCGGCGGGCGGTGATTTTCGCTTTAAAGACGTAATCATTTAATAATATTATGATACTATTATACATTTTTAGCCCCGCATAATATTCGCTCCGGAACACAGGTTTAATCTCATTATTTCTGTCCCCCGCTATTTTTTTTCTCTGTTTCCCTTTCGCCCTCCTTATCCTCTCTCTCCTCTGTCCCTTTTGAAGTTCACATTCACTCGGTATAACAATTATTCGAGGGCGCGTTTAAAGCTCGAGGGTCGCCTTACGGTTTTACCTCTCGGCTTGCCCCGTTATTTAACTCGGCGCGGGGCGCGTCGGCCCAGACTTCCATGAGACCCGTCAAAGATGGAATTACGGGAAACATTAACGTATTCATGAATATCAAATGCTTTCTTTAATGGCAATTGACGAAATTCAATTCTCGCTTTTTTAATTTTCGACTCGGATTGCCGCGGGAATGAATATTGCCACTCGTTTCGATTCGGTCAGCAAAATGAAACTTCTAATTATGACACAGCTGCGATAACTAAAATTCCGTTTACTGATTTATATGCACACTTGCAAAATAATGCACATGATAAAACGCAAGAGACTGTGAGAGAAATTTTCCTCACGAAAGGCAATAGTACATTACTTTACAAGGGACGAACGGCAATCATTCTGCCCGGCGGAGTGATTGGGTCCCGAGGCGAAGCCGAGGGGCCTAATCCGCCGGGTATGATGATCGACGTTCGTCCCGTGTAAAGTATACTATTTTTCTTATTATCCGGCTGAAAATTTGTGGTTAATTAGCAATATACAACCCAAAATGTGCACACGAGCGGTATCAGTCTGCTTCGAGATCGACGGCCATGTTTAACATGCAACGCCATCTCTCTACAAAACTACTATACAGATAAAATTTTCCTCCCTCCCATAATTCGTG
>JAWWEO010000036.1:24104659-24138841 GCA_035582975.1 Ormyrus labotus
AATATTTATTTATTAAATAGAGCTCATTGAATCAATGAAATTGGTATTGAGTCAAAGAAATTTTTTTCTCAGTGTACCTTCGCAAAACGACTCGAACCGCCATCCCGCTCTTCCTCCCCCTCATTTCCAGCCTGTCGACTCGTTATTTTTCCGCAATCTCCGTCCGACGAGCGGATCGGGGGAGGGGGGGACGGGGATTCGTAGGTTTCTCGGGAGCAGCAGCGGCTCGCTCGTCTAAATCTATAGGTCGGGTCAGCGGCGGCACGTCGGGGGCTGCTCTTGGCGCACGGCGGCGCGGCTGCCCCGATTGCATTCGTTGCATTATTCACGGTTTTCGCGCGCCCCATCATCCGCAAAGGGATATCTCGCCTGCTCCTCGTTCTTTCGCCTCTCTCTCTCTCTCCGGCTCTTTGCTTTTCGACAATGGCGCGGCGGCTGGGAGGCGCGATTGCGAGGAGGAGGCCCCCGAGAACTGCTCTTTGATGCTCTCGCGGCTTTTGCCCGTCTCTCTTGCCTCGGGGAAAATTGACGGGGCAGAAAGTGCGAGAGGCGTCGAAATGATCGTTACGGCGCTTGCTTCTTTTATCGCTGATTTTTATACGTTTTTCGCGGGAATTCGTTCTGGTGATGTGGCGTTGTACGGTTTTAATTTACGTTTCGATTCCGAGATCTCGGTGCGCGAAGCGCGTTCGAAGCCGTACGACGGTCCCTTGTGTTACGACGTAAACCCTTGCAAATTCGCAGGAATTCTTATCTTACAGAATTTGCTTAGCTTAACATTATACACTTTTCAATAAATTCTATTCAATTGCTAAGTATTTTCAGCATTAAAACTGTCGCGTAAACGAAAAATAATGTACCGACGTAAGTATATTACGCCGAGCAAAAAGCGGAAAGTAAACGTTCGAAGCGCCGAAAATCCGATTGCAACAAAGTAACGCGCATCGAAAGAGGAAAAAAAGAAGAGCGAGGCAGGCGTATATATCTGTTTTTCTCTTTGTTCTCTCTCGCGCTTTTCCGCGGTTGCGATTTTAAGCTCCTTAGTAGCTTCTAATTGGCTCTGCAGCTTTCGCCCGCTCGCGCGTTCGTGCGAGTTCTCCGCGCAAAGAGAACGGGGAAGAGAGAGAGAGAGAGCCGAAACAGCGCGGCGCGTATACTTTTGTGCCAGTCGACCTCCTCCCGTAGTAATTGGCGTAATCCGATTAATGGGATCCTGGCAATGCAAACTCGACCGCGCGCTCTCTCGGCCTGTCTATCTTTCACTCGGCTCGATCGGAACAACACCATAAATACACCGAGAGAGCCACCCTTCGCTTCTTGCGACTCTCTCTCTCTCTTTTTTATACGCGATTTGCATAGCTCGGAATTTATGCGCAAATAAAACTTTCTGCGAGCGCCGGAGTCGTTCGAGCGGCCCGCTGTAATTCAATAAAATGCCCGCTGGTTAAATCGAGTTGGTATAATTAATTTATTATCTCGGGGTGACTTCGATATTTATATAAATGAATCGCGCGTTAAAAATAATTGACTTCGGATTTCCGCCGTTCGTCGGTTCGAATGCGTTGCGCGTACATTGAAATAAAGCTGACAAGTTAAGCTCAAGTTAACGATGGCCCTTTCGTTCCGAAATTATTTTTAAAAAATTGTCGAAAAATTGCTTTATTATTAAAACATGTCTATTGTAAAATAAAGTTGGAAGCTTTCAACATTATTTTATCAGTTTTTGACCAATTTTTTTTAAATTGGCCTAATTTTTTATCGAAAACTCTGTTAAAAACGACACCGTTTTCATCGAAAAATTGGTTGAAAATTGACCAAAGTGAAAATAATAGTATTTTCAGCAATTATTTTTAAAGAATTCTCTACTTAAACTGATTTTTAATTTAAATAATCTTTTATAAAATTGCATGAAATAAACGTATTGAATAACTATTACATTTATGTTTATATTTTTTAATTTTAACAAAAAATTTTAATTGTTAATTAAATTTTTTAATCCGCAAAGTCTTGAATTTAAATAATGAATTCAAAGATGCTTACATTTTAAATATAAAATTTTAGTTTACATTCTTATTAATTCACCATATTTTTTTCCTCAGTTTTTGACCAATAAATATTTGGCCAAAAAAAAAAAATGCTGAAATTTCCCACAGGGAATGGACTGCAAAAAATTGTTCTTCCTATAAAAGTTTCTCCCGAGCTTCTAAAGATCGAAACACGAAGTTCGTGTGCCGCGCGGCTGCAGCGAAAGCGAAAGGGTCAAAAAGTTATTAAAGGATATTTAAAAATTGCAAACCTCTTCCGTTAAAATCCGAATTCATTAGCCCGGCGGCGGAAGCCCTCAAACGAGCGCCGAAACCTCATTGAAACATCGAAAGCCCATTTCGGCGAGCGGCCGCCGCTCGTAAAATCGAGGAAACGAAAAAGTTGCCCGCAAAATTAGCCGCACAGCAGCAGCTCGAACGGAGAGCGGCGAAGGCGACAGCTTAGCGAATTATGCTCCTTCCCCCTCTATCTCCCTCGCGAATAAATTAAAAGGAGAGAGAGAGAGAGAGAGCCGCTCGGGTCGTAGTATCTCATCTCCGTATACACACGGGTCCGTAACTAGATATACCTCTGGGCTTTAACGCCCGAGACTTTTACGCCTCCTCCTCGGTTATCCGGGGCCTATTCTTCGTGCCCGGGCCGGCTTTGCTCTCTTTAGGTTCGCGCGGGGAAATGAGAAACGACTCGTACGCGATTGCGCCGCGCAATCAGATTTCGCTCTGCAGACCTTCCGCGCGCGCGCGCGATCATCGCGTATGTAGTGGGGCTGCACGCCCGTATAAATAGATGATCCGCGAGCACTGGATATCTCGTACGGTGTGCGGCTGAACGCGGGGCCGGGGCTATGCATACGTTAAACCGGAAGCTAAAGGCTTGCTTTATCAACGTCAATCAAATTTGCATTAATTTCTCGGACTTGCTCGTAAAAATGCTTAACGGCGGCCGGAGCGCTGTTGGGAATTACTGGGTTCGACCTCCGAGGAAGGAGAAGACGGACCGCTGTGCTTAATTTAATACTATATTTTTAATAGAGCCTTTTTCTCCAATTAAATAAATTTGACCTGCAACGCGGAGTAGCGCCGAAACTTACAAATTCGCAAACACTACCGGCGTCGGTAAAAACGCAGAGAGTGCGTTAAAAGCTGGGCTAAAAATAAGTGATACTCCTCGCGTTATCTCCCGATCGACGCGCTCCTCGCTCTCCTTTATCCGTCGTCTTCCTCCGGTGTCCGCTCTCACTTTTATTTACTTCCTTTATCGCACCGGCGGGCGGCGTCGTCGTCGGGCGCTGCAGCAGGAAATTGGAAAAACGAGTCCCCCGGATTATTAGGCTAAAGAGCAGCTCGTCCGCGGCTAATTGCTCCCCGAGTAAAAAGCCCCCCGCGCCCGTTTTTGCGCGTCGTCGGAAGCTGGAATTTTTACGGCGAGAGAGTCGAGAGCGTTAAAGAGTAAAGGCCCCGGGTAAGTGTGTGAAAGGGCGAACGGCGGATTGATATAGTCTCTCTCTCTCTCTCTCTCTCCTGGCATTTTCGACTTTTCGACTTTCAATTAGCTCCGCCGGCAAATTCAATTTTCAGATTGGCCGTTTCATTTAATTAGACGGCTTCGCTCGTTCTTTTTTTTTCTTCCTCGCGAACGTAATAACCATTGCTCGCTCGGATACTGAGAAATCAGCCTCTTTTTCGCACACATTGAGAAAACGAGGGCACGACACTCGCCCCGATCAAGCGCTCCAAAGTATATACAAAAAAGACGCTCGTCGGTGGGGGCGGTCGTCGAAAGAGGCAAAAGCGCACACTCGCCGGCGCCAAAGCTGGAGCTTGAAGCGTACGTCGGAAGCCTCGGCTAAGTGGAACGTAATGAATATGCCAAAGGTGCGCGCGCGGGAGAGCTTTGCGCCACGTAGCCCGCGCGCGGCTCCGCGGCAACGTCCTCTCTCTCCCGTGGAGATTATTATATATGCGCACACGAGCTACCGCGCGCGCGATATATGTATGTGCCTCGGAGCCGCGAGCGCGCCAATGAACTCGTGAATGGGCAATGAGCCGCGCGCGTGGGTGTGTGTGTGTGTGTGCGTACACGCGGCGTTCGACTTTTCCGCTGGGAATTTTCGAGGAAATGTAGGTTAATTAGCCCGTTTTCGGAGCTAATGATTTTCGCGATGGAGGAATTTTAAACTTTGATACTTTATGCCAGACTTGGGCGCGGATTAAATTTCTGCGCTGATGGAATGATTATATGTACGCGGCGGAAGGTATAACGCCGTTATTTTCGTTAGAATAATAATTTTCGTGCAAATGAATATACTGTAATAATATTATAGTCATAAACTAATTACTCGGTCACTCGTCAAAAACGAGAAATCATATTGATTTAGATCTCCGTCCACATTCGCCGTCGGGTCAACACGACCGTCGACGCGCCCGAAATAATTCTCCCCCCGTCGAATAATTGCGGTGTAAAACAAAGCATCCAATAAAGAGCAAAGCAGGCTGAAAATTTAATTACCCGCTCCTCGCGTTCGCGTATACATGAGCGCGCGGAAAACTCCCCGGACGCGTTCCCCCCCACCGCGAGCGCAATTAGCGTGCGTCTCGCCCAAACAGAAATCTAAACGGGGGCAGCTCGCCGTACATAATTAATTCGCCGAATATCTCCGCGCGCTTTGAAGACGGCGGGGGGCCGCGCCGCGCGCAACTTTTGATATAATCCCGAGGACGTATATATATATAATACGCGAGGAATCGCGGGCGCCTCCCCCTCTGTTTGCGCAGCGCCGCGTGCGCGAATCGAGATGCGCCCCGTGTCTGTGTCTATGTGTGTGCTCAGCCTTCGCGCGCCGCTTCACCCTTAAATAGCCTCCTCCGCGCCTCGTTTCGGAGTCTGCGTGCAACTGGTTTTTCGATTATTCAACCTCCGTGCTCGCAGGTATATCGGAGCGCCGATGAATCGAAACACCGCCGCGAATCGACGTTTACGCAAAGCGCCGATAACTGCGCGACAACGCGGCCAAGTATACACATCTCGATTATACGCGGGCCGCGCGTAAACAAAGGCCCGAAAACGCGAAAAACGCCGAGATCCATTATTCATTCGTCCCGGCGCGCTGGCCGATGCATAATCCCCGGCCGAGTTTTACTCTCCCCCACCGCGTCGGTCTCTCTTTCTCCCCGGCGCGTGTCGCGTCCTCCTCCCTTATTCAGCGTGTTTGCTTTAACCCCGCGGCAGGGAAGGGTCGCTCTCTCGCTCCCGAATCGGTCAGCCATATACACTCCGCGGGGTGAAGCTGCGCGCGCGCGTATATATGCATACACAGGCAGCTCGGCAGCGGCTTTCTGCAGGTTTCCGCCGCGGGCGGCGCGGCTCTGCTTTGAAATTCGAACCTATATATTATACTGCGAGCGGGCCGCTCTGCCGGAGTATGCGAATCGTCGAACTGCCGCGCGGCTTTCTCTCTCTCTCGCTCTCTGCCTCCTGCTCTCTGACGGTGTGTGCGTCGTGCGTGTACGTATATACACGCGTGCGGAGCTCGAGGTGAGTTGCGACCGCGAGACCGACAGTTGATACGCTCGACGAGAGAGTCGGCCCCGCGTGTGTATATAAAGGTTCGCGTAATTCGCCGCCGGTTTCGTATGACCTCCGCGACTTCGTTTTTTGTTACCGATAGCGTTTCTTTTTTTAGGTTCTCTCTCTTGTTCCTCGATGTATATTGGCGAGAGATTCGGGGCGGCGGTGATAATTCGCGCTGCAGACCGCGGACTTGATAAATATCTGACCTCGTAAATTCGAGGGAGATAAAAGTGCGCGGTCAAAATTATCCAGACGCCGGGCATTCTTGGGAGATCCGTTTACGCTGTAGAACAAATGTCTGACTAAACCTCGCAATATGCGTCTACTCGTCACGGCTATAAATAGACGAAATTTTCAGCGCGCTTTTCGTTTTTAATTCGGTCTCGACTAAATGTTTTTGTCTCTCGGATAAATATATTTTTTAAACAAACTTACTAAGCTTCATCTGTGAAAAAAATCTTTTCAAAGATTTAAATAATTGCATCTACAAAAGCACTTTTATAAAATCTGAAGGCAAAGCATATTTCATATCCATATAAAGCGCTCCGCGATTCGAGCAATAATTTTTTTATCAAAATCGCTACCGTAACAGTATACACGTGTTAATGGAAATTGCCTAATTTGGTAGCTCCAACGGTCAGTAATAAGAACAGCGCGGCGAATCTCGCTTAGTCGAATGTTCCTTTTAAGGACAAAATTCCAGCAATCGCGGAGACCGAACGAGTACCAACCAATATATAATTCGTCCCGCCAGGCGTGCCTTTCGCGCTAAATTCAAACGCCGCTCTTAACACCGACCAACACGCCTCGAAAACCCAATTACTTATAAGACACCCAAGTGCGCATCTCGCGCGAAAACAAAAAACAAGAAACAAACCCACCGTACAACAATGGCTCAGCCGCGCGAATTCCTAAAATACCGTCGGCGCGGAGAAGAAGAGAGCCGCGGAGTCGCTCTCCGCGGGCTCTCTCGCATTATCGTATAATTGTCGTCTGAACGAGGCTGCGGAGAGAGGCGTTAAAAATTTATGAGACGCGCGAGAGAGCAGAAGGCGCGGTCCCTCATTGTTTTACCGAGACGGAGAATTCTCCGTCGGCGCGATGCGAGCCGCCGATAAGAGCGAGCGGCCAGATGGAGGAACGCGCCGCGCGCTCCGAGAGCGAGAGAGAGATGCGCGCGCGATTATTACGGCCGATCGTCTCTCGCTTCTCGCTAAAAGATTCTCTCTCGCGAACACGCACTCGGATAGATCGATAACGACGGAGCAGCCAGCGCCTTTGTATTGCTTTACTTTTCGAGGAGAGAGAGAGCTGCATCGGTGTCTTTTTGCGGCGATTACGGGCGACTTGAGTAACGGCTTCGTTTCGTAATGACGGCCTCTCCCGGTTTTTTTTCTTTTTTTTTCGTTCCTTTTCCACGGACGGGGGGTAATCCGCTCTCGTTACGATTTAAAGCGCTGATGAGCGCCGAGCACGTGCAAATTACTCGCCGAACAAGTATATTTGTCGCGCTCGTCTTTTACGGCTTCGACGTGCTTCTCTGATTAATCGAGCGAATGCGTTTGTAAAGCGACGGCCGTTTTAGCTGGCGGTTTTTAAACTGAAATTATTACGTTCGAGAAGCCTGCGGAGGAAGCGGAATTTAAAGTAAAACGGTTCCGTCGTTGGGGGGTAACCGGAGTTAAACAGAGTTATGAAAAACTTGAGTCTTTGCCGAAGGACTGAGCCGCCGGTAAATAAATTCAGATAAAAGCCTCTTTAAAGTTTCTCACGGCGACGTTGAATTACGATTGTATTCCGAAAGGCGACGCGGTGTTGAATAAAATCTAGTTCAGCGGAGAGAGATAATATTGCGCGCGGGTTCGTCGGTTTGAACTTGAATTCAAGTGGACGGCTGTGCACAATAAATTACGGCAATTTAGCACTGTTGAATTACGCATCATGACTTTATTGCTACTAAAACTGAATCTAAAGTATATACGTTGCCGCACCGCGAGACTTGCAAAACTCTAAATCATTGTCCTCCGCCCGTGTTTTCGCTTTGCTCTCGCGATGTATTTATTCGCATTGAAATCTGAAATCTACGCAGGTTCACATTTAAAACAAGCGAACTAATAGTTGTCGCATTACCTTTGCATTTCTAAACGTAAACGAGAATTCTCCAAAATCCCAAAGCGCAACAAACCTCCTCCAGCGTAAAAATGTAATTAAACATTCATCCTCCTCCTCTCCCAGCGAGCAGCGGCGATGCAAATGACGCTAAAAACAGCGGGTCCTCGGCGGCGGTAGGCAAAGTACACTCTCCCGAGACAAGGCGCTATCCATTTCCGCGCGCAGAGAGCGAGTATATGAGAGCGCGTTGTAACGTATATACATCCGAGGCGGGCAAAAGAGAGGTGCGCCCGGTGCACAGGAAACTCGGCTCTCCGCGGCGTTTACAGCCCCGCTGCCGCTGCTGACGAGTCCTCTCGTCCCGAGATGAAAATTAAGACGTAAACCCGACGCCTACGAGGACGACTCTCCGTTTTAACGCGCGAGAGAGCGCAATTCGCCCCCGCGCGCGAGCCGCGCTCTCGTGTATCTTCGGGAGGCGGCTACGGTGCGCGCACGCGAAAATTACTATTAAACGCGTCTGTCGGCTCTCTTATCCGGGGAAGCTCTCGGGGATATGTGCGTTTTACTGGGGGAGATAGCGCCGGACGAGCGGGTGTTCGAGGGCTTATATCGCCGTCGTCTTTTCTATGGTGCGACGGCGCGATTCTGGATGGGATGATATAACGCAATTATTACCGAGTCGCTCTCGATTGAAATCCGCCTCGCCGAGCGGCCCGCCAACCTTCTCCACTCGATCGAGAAGAGTGTCAAAAAAGCTGTGTACATCCCGGCGCAAGATTTCCTCCTCGTTCCGTCACCCTAAATCTTGTCGAAGACGCTAGAAAAAACCGAAAAATACCAGCGCCGCGACGCGCGGTCTTACCCGCGCTGCACCCCGATATGCAGGGGGCGGGGGGGTTGAGCGCATTATGCGAGCGCGTTTGCGCCCGCGACGTCTAGACTCGCGGCGACATAAATTGAAGACACAGCGAGAGAGAGAGAGAGAGAGAGAGCACTTTGGCCTGGGCCTTCGGGGGGGTAGGGGACAGAGACGAATGTCGCGAGTTTCTTTCCGCGCGCCGTCCTTTTAATGCGCCTCTCTCGCAAGGCCGCGGCGGGAGGATAAGATCTGGCCGCGCGGCTGATTTATTAGATAAAAGTTGCGCGGCCGATGTATGATAAACTTTGCCTCTGAGCGGGGAGGGTCTCGAGATTCTTATGCTCGCGAGACTACGTTCCTTCGTTATTAAGGGGAGGGGGGGGGGGGGGAATGCCCGAAGCTCTCTCTGCTTTTTCGTTAGTCGGCTTGCTCTCTTTACCGGGGATCGCCGACGGTTTTTATACCGCCTTCTTATAACTTTCGAGTGCAGCGTGAATAATCGTCGGGCTGCACTCGATATTTAATGAATAAATTGTAACTCAAAAGGATATTGGTCTACTACAGCTGATATGCTACTTTAATTCAGTATAATGAAGAAACTGGATGCTCCAGGTTGAAAGGGACGTTGACTCGGCGCAGAAAAATTCTTGCGTAGGCGGACCCGACGACCAAAAGGTTGCTCGGGATCGCTTTTTTCTCCATCACCGATTAATAATCGACAAAAGAAGAAGGCACGAGGCAGGTAAGATCGCGGTATAACAAACGAGTAAAAAGGCTGATTAATTGTAAATAATAGTTGGAAATGTAAGAGGGAGCTAGCGACGCGAGCGAGAGTGGCGTTTCTTAATAAATGAAAAGAAGCCAAGCCTCGCGTCGTTAGCTACTCGTTTTTTAATAAAACAACTGTCAAAAAATTTGCTTGGAGACTTATTCATCTCTTGATCGGGCTCGTGAGTGCATCGACTCTATTTCTTAATATTATGAATGCTCACTTAATTAAATTCGCATTTTTTTTAATCTCCTCGTGTGCATTATTGTGATATACATCCTGGATACAAATTTTGATGGAACAGTTTAACGAGCTCAAAGTTTTTTTTCTTTATTCCGCGAAGCCCGTAACTCAAACCCGATCTAATCGCGCGATATTTAAAATCAATTTCCATGCGCGGCTGCCACGAGGCGTATGACGGAATTATATACACTCAATTTTATTTCAGTATATAACACATTCTTTCGGTACAAATGAAACAAGAGTGTATAATTGATAGCTATCGGATGGAGCTCAAAGGTAATTAATACCGACGCGACGAGCCAATCTAAAAGAGTCACCCGGGAATTTTAATCGACGCGTCGCGCCGATGGATCGCGCGAAGCCTTTCAATTATACCAATTCGCGCAGAGGCGCAATCGTAGCGACAAAACTAAACGGAGAACGCCAGCCGCCGCGTCGCGCCAAAATCATTTTGCCTCGACTAAATAAAGAAATTCAGCTCGCAGTAAACCTGGCAAAACGCGCTTCCAGAATCAGTATACACCACTGCAGCGTCCTCCCAGTTTTGAAGACGTTCTCCCTCGAGAGCCCGCCAGCAAACGCAGCCACCAAGTTCGTCCCACACCTCCGGCGGGCTTTAATAAAGCCCTATCCGGCTGGGCCGCCGGCTAGAGAAACACACAGAGAGTCGAGAGAGAGATATATACGGTATATACTCACGCTTGCAGGCCTTGCGGTGAGTCATCGGCTTGGAGGGATCCCGGTAGTAGCCCTCCTTGCAGTAGTGGCAGTGCCTGCCGGCGGTGAAGTGCCTGCACTGCACGCAAACGCCTCCGCTCACGCGGCCCGACAGCTTGTACAGCTCCATGTTGAACGTGCACTTCCTCGCGTGCTGGTTGCAATTGCACACTGAAACAATAACCGCGGCCGAGGGCCAATTTCGTCAGTCAGTCCAGAGTCGCCGAGAGGCGCGGGTGTGTCCCCCGCCTGCCTTCGGGCGGATTCCCCGCCACCTCCCTCTCTCCTCTCTCCGACAGGACATCAAGTCAGCAGAGACAGAGAGAGAAGCGGGGAGACGAGCTCCGCAAACACGAGTGTAACGATTGCGCTCTCGTCCTTATGTGTGCATACGCGGCCGCTTTGTGCTTTCGCCGCCTCTTGTTCTTTTACTCTGTCTCTCTCCCGCGAGAGGTGCGCGGGCCGAGCGGCCGGGGCTTTTATTTTCTCGCCACGGCTCTCGCGGCCGGCCGGGGGTAATGAATGTTTCTTCTCGTTCGAGACTCGCGTGGCTTTATTTAGGAGAGGGTGCCCTTTAAGAGCCTCGGACAATTGATTTTAAACAGTCGTTATATCGTCCGGCGCCGCGGACGTGTATGTGTACACTCGTGTTTTCTGCCCGGTGTGCGATTGAATTTAGGCGGTGGCAAAAACGGAGAGTTCCAAATGACCTAATAATGGACGAAACGAAATTCAATTTCAATCGACCGCGCTCGATTTATCCCTGCGTCGGGTAAAGTAATTTTTTTTTTCTTCCTTTTATATGCATAAGCGTGCACGTGACGTGCGCGCACAGCGGGGGACGTAAAAGCCGAAGGTTATCGATCGAGAATTTATTGAAACTTGCTCGTTCTCGCTTCCGATAAACAAAAAAAAAGTATACTATAATGCGAGATATTTTAGTCGATAATTCGTGTTTCAATAAGGTATTTTACATAAACTCGAAGGCGCGGAATAGTTGTGAATAAGAAGACTGAAGGATACAAGACACTTGTTGCTGCCGAGAAAAATTGACTATATAACACGCGCCATTTTTCAAATATTACATAGACATAAAATTCGAATAAAATAAAGAATACGATCAATGTTATAAAACGCTCCTTCGTTTTTCTCCTTAATCGCGGCATTCCTTAATAACGTCGTTACTCGGATCCTCCCAAGATTCATACCGAGGCAAAGCGGCGAGATAAACAAGCCCACCTCACCGCGGCCCTTTTCAATTATAATTAAAAGTATCTCTTTCGCCGAGAGCGCTCTCGGGTGAATTCTCGAGCTCATTACATCGGCCGTTGTGCGCGACGAATTTATGCTCCTTAAACCGTCGAGTTCCTCCTCTCGCGAAATGAACCGCAACGAGGAGGTCGTCGTCGTCGTCGTCGTCGTCGTCGCGCAATTTTCCCTTTTACGTCGAAGGGTACATATCCGTTTTCGCCCCCCGCGACAAGAAGAGGCGCGGAGACAGCGGGCGGAGGCGGAAAAAAAAGCTCCGCGGAAATGAAAGCCGAAGTGGAAGCCCTCTCGTATATAATTCCACGGGCGCAGAGAGAGAGAAGGAGAGCTGGCAGCTCTCTATCCTCTCGAGGCCGCCGAGTGGAGAGTGGAATCGTGCTGTAACTCCGTCGGTGGCTTTAACCCGGCCACCCTCGGAATAATTGAAAGAAAATGCAGGAAAAGGCAGAGAGACGAATACCTTTGTCTTCCTCTCGCGTCGTCGCTTTTTTTTTCTCTCCGCCGAGCTACTCTCTTTCTCTCTCTCGAGCTTTATACTATCGAGGTTAGGAGCGTGCAGCAGCGCGACGAGTTAACGCGCGCCACTCGTCGGGCGCAAACGAGCGACGAGTGGCTCGCTTCTCCTCTTCTCCGTCTTCCTCCGCCTCCTTCTTTCTCCGGGCTCCGCTTCCGCGAGCGCGTCTTCTGCTGTGTATGCGCGAACGATCAAGAAGCCGAGAGAGGAGAACGTGGAGGAGGCAAGAGCGCGAGAGTGCCTTTTCCTCTCTGTCCGCCGTACTTATATACGTTTTCTACGGGGCGCCGCGCCGTTCTTTTTTTTTTTCTTCTTCTTCCTCCTCCGCTGCTTCTACAACTTCTGGCGTTGGCTAAACGCTCGCGAATTAATGCCGCGCGCGAGAAATCGGAAGTCAGCGGAAATATAAATGTGAAGTGCCCCGCGTGGAGAACCATCGGGTCGTACTCGCGGGGAATGAAATTTTAGGAAGCCGACGATTAAGTTCGCGAGTACATATATATATTATGTACCCTTCGTGAAAATTGGCGCGCGGCACTCTCGTTTTTTTTTACAGCCACTCGTGAAAAAATACACGAGAAGCACCACTCGAGGCCGAAAACCGGTCAAGCCTTTTAGTTTCTAAAGTGGCCCAAAAACAACAGCCCTCCAACTAAACGCCGACGGACCACCGATTGAATTTCCATTTTCGAGCTCGGCCGCTTAAAAAACATCGGCGTTTACCTCGTTCGTTCCTTTGAGAAAACAGAGCGACGGCGAGAGAGAGAGAGAGCCTTTAAGAGGAGATAAGTGCGCGGCGAGTTTCGAGGGATGGTCCATAAACCATTAGAGTCGACTCGCCGACGCCCGCCGGAGGACTGTAATTGCGCCGGAGGGGGGCCACGAGACACTTGTCTCGAGAATTTTTATAGCTCGAGGAGAGAAGCGGCGCTTTTCGTCAAGAGTCGTGAAAGCTGCTCGCGAGACTTAGGTGAATGCATTTTTACCGGCTCGTTAAAAGGTATATTATCGCTTCGGCGGATTCGGGGCGGCATCGGCGTCGTTCGGCGGCGAGTTCGAAGATAATTTTAAGCTCGCTAATACGTGATTTTAAAGAGAGCTAAAAGCCGTCTCTTAATTATGCAAGTCGCTCGAGTTCGTTAACGGCGTCCATTCCCAATCCTTCGCTCGGTCACGCCTTTTCCTCGCGGCAAATTGTATATATCGCGCCGACGTAGCAAAACCGACGTAAACGAAAAGGTTCGCAAGCCTTAAAGAACATCCTCTCATAACTCGACGAGCTCTCCTCGGCTCGAGGAGCAAAAACAAAGTGCCGAGGAGCGAAAAACAAATAAAGAGCCCCTGAAACCGGTAGTTTTCGCAACGCACACACGCTTATGTACCCCCCTAAACCAGTAAAGAAATAAAAAAAAAGAGAACGATCCTCTCGCCATCTTCCAGCGCTCGATTATAAAGATCGACTCTCGTCGGATCGAGGCGTCCGCGATTAATCTCTAATTACGGTGATCGACGAAAATCGCCCCGGGCGCGGAGCGCCGCCGCCGCCGTCGTTTTTGTAAGGCCGCGAAATTGGCGGCGCGGAGAGGACGAGTCTCTCGCTCGGGGTTATTAATGGACCGGCTGCACATCGACGTGCAAATTTTTCGGTAATTAATTGATTCGCGCCTCGCGCGCCAACGAAATACGAAAGTTCTACAGACGTGTCTTTGCGCGAAGTGGAACGCTGGTTGACGGGTCCCACTTGAATGTTAAGCGTTGATTTGATTAATTGTCCGCGGCGGTTCGGAGAAGCTGCCAGGAGTCTTTAGCGCGGATGAATGGGTTTAATGGAATTTTTTTTCATCAACACCTTTCGCCGCCTGCTGAAAAGGGATACATCTCGCTTTTGGCAGAGGCCAGAAAAATGAATTTCTGCGGCGGATTTTCAATTTATATCCTGTTTGTACGCGTTAAGCTTCGGTTTTTTAATCAGAAAATTAATTCGGAGCGAGAATGCGGGGTAAGAATGCAGGTGAACTTTCATTTTTTTTATGAATAAAGGTGTCATTAAATGCATTAAGCAAACACAAAGGAGTGAGTCATTCACGTACAAGTTAATAAACGCTTCTCACACCGTTTTCTTTTGTATTTTATTTCATAATACGGTATCGGTAATATCTTCCTCGTTTCTCGCATTGATCTTTAATACATACATCGCGATAAAAGCCTGTCAATAGCAAAACCTATTTCACCCTCAACAAAGGACACGAGGAATTTAGAATCCTTCTCGAGCACAATGGCGATCATTAAAAATCCCAAAAAGCACTTCTCACAGAGGCAGCCCGGCCTCGGGCTTTATCGTTTCCTCGATCTGTTTCAGTTTCACGAGCAGCTCTCCGCGTGGACAACCATTCCCATTCCTCGGAGAAGAGAGAGAGAGATAGAGCTTCGATTCGAGCCCGCTGACAATCCCATTCGGATCTCCGAAATTATTCAGCGTATCCTTGGGAATCGGCCGTCACCGACCGGGCGACGAGCGCGTTTCGACCCGGAGAATTTTCTCCACCGCCGCGGCCGTCGCAACAGTCGGCGACAAAATTGAGGAGAGAGAGAGCGCCATTGTCGTCTCCATCGGGGATTAATATCCAGCCCGTCCGTCCGTTCCGCGCGTAATTGCCCGTCCCGTCGTCAAAGGGAAGGTTAGCAGGTCAAAGAGAGAGAGAGAGAGAGAGAGTCCGTAAAAGACGTCGGCTGCACTCTGCCGAGAGCCAAACGCAATTACCTCCTGCGTCTTGCGTCCGAAAAGTGTGCGCCGGGTAGACAATGGGCGCGCACTTTACTCGCGCGGAACAGTGGCCCTAACTCGATAAAACGAGCCGGGGCCTGCTCTCGAGAGCTCCGCGCCGCCGCGCCACGCGCGCCGGAGGACGATAATTGATCGAGTTAACGCTCGAGTGTGTGCGTGTGTGTGCGCGCGCGCGGAGAGCGTACAAGCTGCCCGCGCGACTCTCGCGCTCGCCGTGCGCCGTCGAGAGCGACGACGATGACGACGCTTTAATTTTAAAGGACGAGCCTGGAAATTTCGCCTCTGATGATTAAGGCGAGACTGTACTCGCCGCTGCGAGGTGCAGTAGGCTACCGAGATTGCTATTTAAATGGAGGACGAGGGGGAGAGGAAGCTTTTGAGTCTACTTTCGGCTACTTTCACAGCGCGTCAAAGTGCTACAATAGTCAGTATTTCTGTCTTGGCTAATGGGTTTGGTAATTTTGTAATTCACAGCTGCTCGGCAGCTTGAGAGTCGTATTGGTAGCATTTTTTTCGTACGACGCTTTCGAGGTAGTTTTGAGATTTAACGTTTTATTCGAATAAATTCATAAACTTTGTTTCCTCGCGTTATATTTCTCGCGGATCCAGGCGTCTTTCAAAATAGCAATAGCTTTGCAGTAAACCAAAAAACCATAAAAACGGAATACGCTCTTCAAAATGCTACTTCTTCGCTGCTTATTCGATCCGCCGTAAATGTATCAACAGTTACTTTCCAACGTTTTCAAACAACTTCCAAGAAAAAGACAGCCTTCCCTTCCGCGCGTTCCTCCTAATAAGAAGATTATCTTCAATCCCCCGATAAATTATTATTAGAGCCGGCCTCGAAGCTGGCGCTGCCGTCGCGCTCATATCAACGCTCGAGAGATCATCCTCCGCTCGAATCCCGATCAAAAGCCCGCGCACTGGAAAAAAAGCGGCCGCCGCCTTTTATATCGGCGATAACCGTCGACGGGCCCCCCGATTCGTCGAGGTGCAATAATAATCGACTCCGCGTCCCTCTCCGTACTCGCGCAATTAGCTCGCGACGCGCCGAGTCTAATCGGCCAGACGCACAAACAGCGAGGCACTCGATTATCCGAGCATCTCGTCCTCGCGCTTTTCCGCTATCGGCGCGACTGCGCGCGCCTTCCTCCGTATATACCCACAGCTGCCGGACAAAGCGTCCGGACGCGGGGCCCGGGCTTATCGCGCGAGAATTTATCGCCCGCGATATATATTTTGTTTTTACATAAATCGAGAGGGGATGGCCGTCGCGCGCGCCGCCTGATGGAGTGGCCGTTTTTTTTCTTTTTTTTTTGGGGAGCGACCATCGATTTTCGAGCGGTTCGAGTTTGAATTAGAGCTCGTGTAATCGAGGGGCAGAAAATATTACGATGCAGTTGAAGGAGATGATAGTTTTTAGATGAGACTTTAAGAATTTCAAGAGAAACTGGTTAATCTTAAATTTTACCGTAAGATAAACGATTTATAAAGAATAAATTTTCATATTTTTTCAAATTGCAATAATCAATCTGTTGAGAATCGAAAAAAAAAACAGATTTTTTATTTTGTTTATTTGCCCAAGTTCCGTTTCGTCGTTTTTAAGTGATGTATACGTTGCTCCGAAATTTATCATTTCACGAATTTATGACCATCACAAACAATTTTGACAATGTTTTCGGGGGAACTCGATTTTTACCCACTGATGCATCTGTCACGCCAATTCATTGTATTTTCTGTTACAATTTTCCCCTTTTATTTATGTAAAATGAGTTACTTCGCAATTTTAACCGTTTATTAAATCCTACCTTAATCGTCGGTACTTTTTAATTTTCTTAACCGACAATAAAAGCAATGAAAAAGATCACAATTACAAGCCGCAGTTTAACCGGGATCCTAAAAAAGAGAGCACAGTTTTTTACCGCATTACGTGCTTCTCGCCCAAGCACTCCTGCAAATAACGCAATCCGCAAGCTTATTTCCGACCCCGCAGAAAGCAAGAAGCCCTTTCCGCTGTATCTCCGACGTCATCTGAATTTTCGTCAAAAAAAAAAGCGCGGCGACACCTCGTTTACAGCGAAAATTACACGCACCACATTCCCGCTGACCGAGTTCTCTCCCCGCCGCGGATATAAAACAAGGCAGATAAAGTCGTCGAGCCGCGGCGCAACTGCTGTGTCCGCCGCCGACTTCCACTTCGCGTTTTCTTGCTCTCTCGGCGCGGCGACGCTTCTTTCTTTCTTCCCCCGGCAGGAAGAAAATTGCGAGCTCGTTTCCGGGAGCTCCCTTCTGGCTCTCTCTCTCCACCGGCCGGCCGACGACGCAATTTACCGCACGCCGCGGATAAACGAGGAGAGACGCGCCCCGTGTCTGCCTCGCTGATTTTTATTGTATTTCCTCTCTCTCCCTCTCGGGCTGCGGGGGCTGTTGATTTCTTTGCCCGTTGCCCAGCTTGCCGGACTCTAATCCCCTTTGGCCTTTTTTCGAGCGCAGTCAGAAGGAACTTTCGCCCACCTCCAAATGAAGATCCGAGGAATTAGGGTTAAGTGTTATTATTTGCTTTTTCAACTTTTAATAAACTCGGAAGTGGAGGAGTTTCCGCGCGGTTTTCTTTTCCGTTAGGAGGAGTTTTCTACGATTTTTATCGCTTTATGACTTTCGCGCTTAATTGAAGGACATTTAATTGTTATTTTCGAATTATTACGCGACAAGTATAATTAATAAAAATTGAAAAAAAATTCTAATAACTCTTAAATGGTAAACTTTGGTGTTTGATAAATAAATCAATTTTTAAAAAACTTAAAAAATGAGCGATTTGAAATTTTATTTACATTTGTTGGCTTCTCATATTCAATTTACTTGTCACAAACAAATGATTACCTTCATATTTTCTCTCTTCTTACAGCCTCTTGTTAAAAAAAAAAAGAAAAGGGATCGCAAACCGTAACAGGAAATGTATTTTATCAGAAATCGAAAAAGTAATCAATCTCCAGAAAAAAAAAAACGAAAAACGCTCAACCCGACAGCAGGAAAAAAAAGGAGGCGAACAAAACGAACTGTCAAACACGACTAGGTATAAGCAGAGCTTGTTTCGGCGTCAGAAAAGAAAGACAAAACGAAAGAGAAGGAAAGCGCCAAGAAGAGCAGTAGAAAAGCAGACGGAAGGAGGGGAGGGGAATCCTTATCGAGTAAACGACTCCCGAACGACATTACTTCTGTCTTTCGGCGCGTATAGCTCACACTCTCCCGCTCTCTCTCTCGTAGGCCTGCGCCGCGCGGTGCACAAGAGACGAGAGGAAGCGGGGAGAGAGTCGAATTTCAAAGGCGACTCGCCGCCGGACAGGTACTTAATTGACGGCCTCGCCGCCAACTGCGGGAATGACACGCCGAGGCTGTTTCCCCGATAAAATCGGAGCGGACCACCGCTTCTTCCTCTCTCTCTCTCTCTTTCCCTTCCCCCCCGATTCTCGTCTATCTTTCGTCGTTTTGTGTTCTCTTCTCTTGGCGGAGTTACGGGTCGCGCTGCCGTAGTGTCCTGCGGGTCCGCTGATTTACACGGCGTTTGCGTAAACAGCGGCGGTAAGCAGAGTTGTTAATGTCTGTATTTTTTTTTCGGGAAGACGGTTTGTTTTTGTTAAAAAAGTTTATGGTATTTTTAGTTACGAAGTAGGCATTTTAACGAGATTTTTTAAAAGGCCGCTTCAGTTTTCGCGGACAAATTTTTAAAACTGTAAATTATCAGCGGATCTTAAAGCGTTGTCGTTATAAACACGCTGTGCGAGAAAAAATAATAATTACACCGAAATGTATTCGTTCGCGTGAAAAAATTATCTCGAAATACTTGATTCCGGGGAGAGATTACGCCGAGCGGAACAACATTTTACGCATTAAAATAACGTTAATAAACTGTTTTGATAAATTAACGTCTTGCGAGCAAATGAATTATTTCGCTAAAAAGCCGATTACCGGCACTTAATTAACACTTTTCAGGACGATAATTAGTATATAACGCTCTTTTTCAGTTGTCAATTTCAAATTTCGAGCTGTACCATTCATCTCTTTTAACCGAAAGATTTAATCCCAGTAATCAGTCATTTTCACGGACGACAATAAGAACTAATTCCAAGTATCGATGATTCTCAGTCAGCCTCTCGCGAGAATCTCTTAGAAGGCGCAGAGGATACTTAATTGTAAGCAGCATTAATTTATATCGAGGCCGGCGATTCCTCGCTAATTTCTCCGAGATTCTGCGTAATTAGCGCGATACTTCCGCCTTCGGAACTCCTCCCCTTCTGCTTACTCGCGTTTCATTAAATATTCCGGCGCGGCCCTCGAAATTAAAATCGGTTCATTAGTCGTCTCTCCTCCCGGCGAAATTTTTTGTTAATTTCGCCGGGAGTACATATTAAAAAGACTTCTTCTCCCCCCGCCGGCGGCGAAAAACCAATGTAGACATATATTTTTTACGAAGCTCGTCGGCAATTGTGATTTAATTAATTCGCAGCTAACAAGCCCCGGGACCCGGGCAAAAGACGAGAGCGACACCTGTCTCCTCCTCCTCTCCCGGGAGAGCTAAGCGATATACCCTCTTTGCTCCTGTTTCACGCTCTTCAGCGGGCATTTAAAGGAGAATAAATTAAGGAACGAGACGCCTCGGAAACGCTTGTAATCTCCCGCGAGGAGATGAATATTCCCTCCTGTGTGCGCGTGTGTTTCTTGAGAGCGGCGTTTAAAGGCTCGACTGACAGTTTCTACATCCGAGGATTTTACGGGGTTTTTAAAAAAAAAAGGCAATGCTAATCGGACGCTGATTTCTCTAACGGATGATATCCCCGTTTTATGGCTTATTTGGCAAATTTGTGTGTGTCGAGTGATATTTTACGACGTGTCCGTATGTGGTATTTAACAAGTGTGTCAGCGCTTCTATCTCGAAGGAATCTGCGGACGACTGTCGGGATTGAGAAAATTGTTTTTTTTTCTTTTATATGTCGTAAGCTTGCTTATAAAGGATAGGAAAGTGATAAATAACGGTGAGATTTTTAATAAACGCGGAGTGTATTCTCAAATCGTTATTGCAATCGATTCGAAATTTATCTCCATCACGGCGATATATATTAAAACTTTTCGACTGCACTTTCATCGGAGATATTTAAAAAATGTTTTTACACCCAGGATATTATTACACTTTTTTCAATGCCGTCCATCGATCTTTTTCAAGCCTGACCGATGAATATTATCGCGCGAATTTCATGTTTTTTAATCAACTGATAAAATGCGCGATGCATCTTTTAACGGCGGTTAATTAGTTTTTTTCACCGGTCGCGCCTGGCGGCAATTTACGAAAAACGCAGAGATAATTCGGCCCGAAAAAATTAGCGCCACTGGTACCAACCTCGTAAACTGCCGCATCCGCTTTCAAATTCTTACAAAACCGCTCTCGTCCTGGTTTTGCAGTAAATCACCCGTTTTTTTTTTGTCGCAAAGATCGTTATCTTCATAAATATCATAGTACCAATCTAATTTATATGTTAAAATTCCGCATGCCAACGTATTGACCCCTTAGGCCGTCCTTCAACAAAAGCAATTTTATTTCGCTGTCAGGACAATAACGAGGATGAACGTATAAATTTTAGCCGTCATCGCTTCTCCTATTAACGTCGCGCGCACGCATTGTTTCAAAAATAATTGCGCGCCCCGCGCTGTAAAATACCCCGCGAATCTCCTCTCTTTATTCCTTATAATTTGCATCCTCGATATTCTCTCCGAATAATTAACGACTTAGCTCGGCCCGACGAAAAGAGATCGATACAGCTTGTACGTATACACGGCAAAACACTGCGTTTCCACTCTCAATTTTCAATATCGGCCCGAGAAAAATTAGCAGGCGCGCAGCAGCTTGCGTCGGTCGGGAATTTAATCAGTCACGCGGAGCTCCTCCCGCCCAATCTATCAAAATCCGCGACGTACTTTCACGTTGCCGCGCGCGCGCAAACACATACTATATATACATATACGAGCTCGTGCAGCGGGAGAAGCAGGCTGCGAGACTCTCGCGCCTCCGAGAGAGAGACACGGCGATGTATATATATACTATACGTAAGCGTCGTTTCGCAAAATCCGAAAGCGTGAAATCTCGTTATGAGCTTAAGAGATTGTCGGAATGAAAATCGCGTCGCCGACGGAGAGGCTACTACTGCGCGCGGCCGCGGCGCGAGAGACGGGAGAGAGAGAGAGCGAAGGTTTATACTTCGAAAAGGGACGATTATTTGTTGTGCGAAGAGCTCTGGCAGGCAGATGTGTATGAAGGAAGGAGGCGAATCTCGCATTTTCAGGGAGAGGAGCGCCGTTTCATTCTAATTTTTTTTGCTCTTTTTTAAGGTGAAAATGCATTTTCGCAAAGAACGAGTTCAATTTTAACGATTGGGACACCGCTACAGTTTCCTTTTAAATAAACTTTATAAAAAAGAAGACTTTCAACTGCACTTATGTATTCCTCGAAACTTAATTTATTTTTAACGTCGCGAAAAAGGAAGAAAACGCGCAATTTTCTCCCGCATTCGTACCCCAGGAGCTTTCAAAAGAAGCCAAAAGAACGTTATTTATTCATGAGAAAAGTTACCGATTAGCCGGCAAAAAAAGGGAAATAATAAATCGACTTTCGCATACATAATCGCAGCCATTACCGAGCGAGAAGAAAAGAGCGTGAAGAATCGGAAACTCGCCGCGGAGAGAGAGATAAAAAATAACAAGCTCCTTCCCGACGCGCATCGGACTCGCGCGGTAAATTTTCCAAAAGTCCGCCGCGCTGCGTTCCCCTGAAAAAGTCACGTCTTGTCACCGTAATGTACCCTCTCCCCCGATGGCTTAGAAGTGGAGGCGAGGCATTCTCCGGTAGCCGCGTTCGAGTCGGTTAAATGGCTCGGAATTCGAAATTGGCTCGGTCTTTTCTCCTTTTCCGAAGGGTCCCGGAGCGTAAATTCACCGCGGCACACGCGTAATTTCTTATACGGGAGGGAAAATGAGAGGCGCGGCGAGATAAAATGAAGCGACGGAGCGAATTAAAGAGGTATTTTTGAGACTCTCCCGACGGCGGTGAAAAATTCGTGTTCTCGCTCATATGCTAATGGATAGATAAAGTCGATTGTTTATTCATTTATAAAAGGTGAAATGAGCGTGAAATTATGATTTTTTTTTTTTTTATGATTATGATCGAAAATTTGCATACCCGCCTTAATTTTTTTCAGGCTCCGTTCCATAATACGCGGTTAATCTCGCACGGAAAGAGTGACGAAAATATTCCTCGCCTACATCGATCTTTGACAGTAATCAGTAAAAAATGGAAATGCGGAGTTTTACGGTTTGCAATAAAGTGTCAGCTTTAAATAATGTTATTTCAATTTTATAGCGTGTCCACTTAGTAAGGACTTAAATTCAAATTCGTTCTTTAATCTAAATTTTTATTTATATCGACAAATTCCAGAAGTTGATCGAGTCTCTTTTAATTAAAAAAAGGAGACAACCCAAATAAAATACTATCCAAATAATTTCGAACGAACGAAATATTAATTAAAAATCATCCAAAAAAACGTTTCCCTCCCCCTTCACATTTCTATTTCCAGCACCAAAAATCGTCACTCTCAGCCCCGCCGTTACACAACCGCATCGATAGTAGCGAGATCGCTTATAAAGTAGCGTTAATAACGCGGGTAAACTCGACATAAATCAACCGGCGCGTAGAAAAAAAGCGGCGGAAGAAAAAAAAAAAAAAAAAAGAGTGAGTCGCGAAGACTCGACGATGAGATATAAACGCCAGATTTTCCGGAGATAGGAGAGAAGCCTCGGCGCTGCGCGCGGCGTCGATCTCCCCGCGCCAATGATTTATGTTGCCGAGCGGCCCTGACCCTCTCGCGCCGTCCTTTAATCTCTCTCCCTCTTTAACGTTTCTCTCTCTCTGCTTCCCTTTTCACTTCTTTTTGCCGCGAAGGAAGACTCTCCGTCGGGGAGATTAATTCCGTGCACTTCCATCGTAAATAAGTAGGACGTTCCGAGAAAATCGGGCCGATTATGCGTGAATCTCCGGAGCCGCCGGCGTTATATTCCCGCTGTAAATTAACCTCACTTTCTGGACGAGATTCGATCTCTCTCTCGGGGCATAGTTTCGATTATTATGCGTAGATTTCGGATTGGGGTTTGATATTGATGAGCGCGAAGCGCAATGAATTTGCCGCGAGAATCGATCGATGCCGGAGATTTCTCTGGTAATAATGAAATTAATCCCTCGCATATTCTTTATTTTACGGCTCCGCGCCTCTGGTTCATTGCTCATTTGATTCGGCGATTTAACGAACGATGAGGCAGATTAATTGAAAAGATATTCTGTCGGGAATAGTCTAATTTATGGATATGCGTATCGTTTTACACTCTGTAAGCGAATTTGGATTTACACGTTGACAATGAACACTTTCATTGTTTTACGACCAGAAGCGAAGGTTGACTCGTGTATCTAAAGAAGATGTGCTTTTATAGTCCTTTGTAAATGATCGAATAATTCAAGTCAATCAATTGTTAAAAGCCTATTTGCACAGAAATATTTAAAAAGTCTTCTAGATTCAACAACAACAACAACAACAACAAAATATTAATCCCGCATGGCATTAAATAAATTTCGCAAAAACGTTCAATTACTCGAAAGCCCAGTGCCTCCGCGGCTCGGCTCGTAAAAGCCGTTCCATTTTTCGCCTTCGCGTTAACAGCGTATATAAAACGCATCAGGCCCCGAGATTTTTCGCATACCCGCAATAGCAAATAAGCCCGGTGGATCGAGCAATAAACGAGTCAACTAATGCAGGCCGTAAATAAACCGGAGGCTCTCCCCGCTCGAGCCCCCCCCCCCCTAAAAGTGCCCGTACCTGCCGCGCACACCGCTCGCTCGTACAAAGAGACCACTGTGCGCTTAGCAAGCCGCGCGATGATATTCGTTAACATTGAAATATCTCGCCACGGACGCAGAAAAAAAAGAAGAAGAGAAGATCGCGCAAAGCCCGGATGGCGGCGTTTTTAATGAGGAGGGGGCCAGCCAAAGTCGCCGTGTAAACTTCCTGTAAATCATTTCTCGAGATATTATCCCGAAGCGCGCGCGACTACTTGCCCCCCTTCTCCGCGACCCCGAACGGACGCTAATAGCGTAATGCGCTCCGGGGATTTACGATATTTGCCCTGGACTCTTTCGTCGTGCACCGCGAGAATCCCGGTGATTAATTAAGCGATCCGGGCAGCTCTCTCTCTCTCTCTCTCTGCTTTTGTTTACACGCCGCCGCGCGTCTTCGAGCTGCCGCGCGGCATCGGAATTTATACGGGCCGGCTATAATAACAGGGGGCTATCGGCCCGCTATAAATTCGCTCTTTTCAAAGATGAATCGGAGTCGAGCGAACACCTCTTTCTCTCGTCCAAGTACAACAGCTCGAAATAGGGACTCTCCGCGTCGGGTGATCGATTCTCGGGCCGGAATTTCGCGCCGGGGCACTTTGTCTCGGACGGCTTTTAATCCGCTTGTGATGTATTAATACGCGGCTTGGTCAAATATTTTAAGGAGGCTCTGAAATATTAAGTGCGCGCCCCGCTGCCGCTCGGAATATGTTTTCCGAGACTCGGGGTTTAAGGAGAGTAAAGCGCTTGTACTAACTGCGTTTAATCAATTAAGAAAATACCCTTTTTTAATTTTATAAAGTGGTTTTGCAAACTGGTTATTTGGAACTCATAATATTGCTCACCGCAGTCAAATCTGACACGCGTCTGAATAAATGGGGTGCTCGCTGAACATACCTGAAACAGAAAAAAAAGGTTACCATTAGTATTTTAACTCCACAAACGACAATCAGCTCTAATGTTATTAGACAGATATTAGAAGTTTATTCATGATGGGAATTTAAAATATTTTTATTCCACAGCCGACCGAAAAACCCACTTTTCGCCCCTGATAAGCGGGGCAAAAGTGGCAAAACTGGTTTGCGGGAAAAATGAGAAATTACAGGGAAAAATGAGAAATTTTTTCCAAAAATTTTCAAAAATTTCAAAATTTTTAGAATGCGAAATTGTGTCGACCCCAGTTTTCAGAACCAAAAAGTGGCCTTTCCGGTCGAGAGTGGAATAAAATACTATATGCAACACAAGGCAAAAGTAGATTTTTCCCTTGGGTGATTATACTGCACTTACGAGAATATTTTTAAAAAGTCATAATTCTAAGATTCATTCAAGTGCCTTCAACTCATTATTTTTTTCACCTAACCAAGAAGGTATAATCCCTACAAGTTACATTCTCTTACAAGCACGAAAATCTTTCCCCGAGCGACGCGTCTTACGTTCCCCCCAAAGGCTTAAGGTCGCGTCAAAAGGCTCGCCTTGAAATACCATTTCAGCGAAAAGCCGCCGCGCCGACTGCGGGAGTTCGTGTCGCGCTTGCCGGAGCCGCGCCGTTAATTGGCAAAGATGATCGATGCGCGACTCTCTCTCGCTTCCCGCCCGCAAACGCCCTTTTGCCTCATCCGCCGAGATCAAACGGAGCCCTTTTTGACGCCGGACGTGTATCAGACGCCGAGAGTTGATCTTGCGCCGTTCCCTTTGTGCAGCCCTTTTCCCGGGAGGTGACTCTCGAACGAGCTTATTGGCGTTTTGCTTTTTAACGTGAATTTAGATTTCGGGGAGGTACGATTTTATGGGGATCTCGTGCGGTAATTCACGACCGGCGGCGGGGATTTACTCGTTTTCTTTCGATTCGGCTCGCGACGTCGCCGAGGAATTTTAGTGGCAGCTCCGAGGAGCGTAACGAGATTCGCTCGAAAAATATCTTATTCAATTGATTGCTAATGTTGCGCGTATAAATATTTTACGGCCTTATAAACTCCCCGTAAATACGAAACTTTATTTCGTCGTAATATTTATCATCTCCGTAACTCGGAGAGAGCAAAAATTCTTTAAGCCTTTCAATTCATCAACGCGCGCGCGCCCATTCGAACGAAATGCCCCGACCGATCCTCGATAAAATATATATGTCCCATCGACTCGCGCTCGCGAGAGCGGTGAACGACCGAACTTGTAACAGACCCGGTATATCCATCGGATAATCATCGCATTCGTTCTTCTCGCTCCAGCGATTGCGCTCCTTCGAATCGGGCGCGAATCCTGACAAAAAGCATCGTTCGGAGAGGGGGGGGGGGAGGAGCGAAGAGGTCGCTAAATTATCGGCGCTCCGTCGCGCGATGAAGCGTAACTCGCGCCGGTAAGCGGGAAAATTCGACGGAGAGAAAGCGCTGCTCGTTGTCGTCGTCGTCGTCGCTTTGGGGAAACCGCGACAGGAAGAAACGGAGTGGAAGGCAGACACGCGGGGAGAATCTGTTTCTGCAGCGGCGACGGGAGGAGGAGAAGGTGAGATACTCCACGCGGCGATTGATCGGCTTCATTAAGCGAACAATGCCGAGCGATTTGTGAATCGGCGTTTTTCCGTTCGGGATATATTCTCGGGCGCGAATTGAGTCGCCGGGCGATCGTCGGCGTTTTGTTCGGCCGTTTAAATTTGTGTACGGGAATTAATAATGAAAGAGACGGATTGCGCAAACGGTAGCGTGAAAACTTTCGATGCTCCGTTGAGTAACTATATATTCTGCGATTGCGCGAACGTAGAAAATTACAGAGGCGTTAATCAATTAATCGTCGGGGATTGATGATGTAACACACCGGCGATGTTTTGAATAAAAGGAAATTGAGTTTTAACGGTTGATGATTGGGAAAAGTAATTGAAGGCTTAATATTGTAAAATGCTGGGGATATAATGGTTAATTAAACAAGTTGCGGCTTTCAAAACACGATTTAATAATTAAACGACCAATTATTATTTCAGTGATTAACAAATTATCATCGCAATGTCCATAATTTAAAATCAAAAGATATATACACTTGAGCAATTTAAATTCCCGCTCGATATGCAGATTCAAGCCGAGTCCCAGTAAAGGAAATAAAGAGAATCTTTACTGGATGTTAATTAAATTACTAAGCCTCGTTCAATAATAAATAAAAATTAACTGGAACGACCTAAATAACAAAAAAAAACCAGAAAATCTCGCCGTTCGCAAAAACAGTGCGTCGGCTAAAAACGTCCCCTCGCCTTCATTAAGGCTTCGCTATTAGCATCCGCAGAAAATCCCCCTCGACGCTCTTCCGAGAAGCCGAAATTCGCGGCTCAAAGTATTAAGCGAAAAAGCGCCCGTGTATCGCAGCTCCTCTCGGCGGTGCCAAAAGACGGCCAGAAAACGGTGCGTTCTCGGTATAAGGGGCTTTAACGCTCCGCGAAAGCCGCGATATTAAGCATATCGCTCGGCGCATCGCGCATCCGTTCGAATCTGGTTTGGATCCGCGCGTGTGTGGGCGGACCTGCGCGATGCAGGTGTGTGCGAGGGAGCTCTGCGCATATTATCCCGTCTCTCTCTCTCGCGCGAGATTCATAATAAACACTCGGCCGAGAGCGAATTTCCGCGGCGAGACTCGTTCGCGTTTCTCCGGAGTTTTTTCCGTCTCTCTCTCCGCGAGAGCCTGCTTCTTGCGGATATACGCCGGAGACTGCGAAATTAATTTGCCCGAGTCGAGAGAGCCAGACGATTCTATCGACGGCGATGTTTATTTCATGCCACTCTCTCCCTCTGCGCCGAGGGATCGCTGCATAAATTATCGGTTATTGGCCGCCGTTAGGATTATACTTATTGAAATCGCTCGATTTATATTTGTCCTCGGCGGGATTTCACTTGTAGCGGTGGTGCTCCTCCTCGGTATATACGACGCTGGACTCCGAAGCTAAAAATAAACTTTAACCGCGCTGCTGCCTCTCCGCGAGAGTCGTCGTTTATTTATTCAGCTGTTGAATCCGCGAGTAATCAAATTGAACTTCGCCGATAAATAAGCGAATTATACATTTTTGCCCCGTAAACCCCCGGCGCGAGAAGCGGAACTCTGTTGATAAACTTGTACCGCGCCGCGAGAATATAGCCCTTAAAAAAGCGCCGGCCGCGACTCAGGGACTCGGAAAGGATATATCCTCGAGGCACAACCAGTCGAGATATTGGCCCTCGCAAAGCGATCCCCCGGCAATAAAAGCTCCTCGCCTCGCGAAAGGCCTCTCGGAAAGAGTCGTCGTCGCGCGCCTCGAGGAGAGCGTCTCCTCCTCTTCCTCCTCGTCGTATAACCCTCTTGGAAATCGAGGAATTTTCGGCGCGAAGAGAGAGAGAGAGAGAGAGAGAGAGAGAAAGCAGCCCGGAGCGGATCGCGAGAGAAAGAAGATGCGTGCGGCCAGACCGGCAGTCGTCGAGAAAATTAGTGAAGGGGGTTACCAAACGGGAGTGTAACGACTCGACAAGAGAGAGGGAGGAGGGGGGGGGGGAGAAACGCCCCGTCGAGAGTGCGGATTTGTCCCGAGGGTGTACTTAAGCGCGTCGGGAAAATCCAGGAAATTTCGCCTTCGCTTTCTCGAACGCTGCCCCCTTCCTCTCTCTCTCTCTCTCTTTCTTTTCTGCCGGTCCTTTGGTTTTCCTCGAGAGCTGCCGCCGCTGGATGCAGATCGGAGTGAGAGAGAGAGAAAGGGGCGTCGCATCGCGTCGCGATAAAAAACTTGCCGGAGAGCGGAGGAGATTCCTTTCTCTACCTCCGGGAGGCCGCGAATGAATAAGTAGCTGCCGCGCTTCTTACTTCATTATTACGGCCGCGGCGCGCGGTGAACTCTCTCTCTCTCTTTTTTCCCTCCCGGCTTCTTTCGCCGCGTCGCGCGTCGCGCGCGGCTCTTTTCAGGAGAGTAGACAGAAATGCGTTTAGCGCGAGGTGCGCCGCCGCTTTTTCCGAATCAGACTTTTTGCGCCTTTTCTCTCCGGTTTGCCTATTCAAAGCGAGAGATTTCGCTTTGTGTAACTGAATTTTTGAGACCGCCGGAAGCGCCGGAGAAATCGGCAGTGCGCTAATAAAACACAGCAGATAATACAATAAAAGGGAAAATGGACAAAAAAAAAGAGAGATAAGAGAAAAAATCCACTTAAGAAGAGCACGCGCGAAGGAACGCGAGGTAAAATCCACGAAAATCCAGCGGGATACAAAAGCCCGGAGTTCTCGGCGGGGAGGGAGAGAGAAGCAAAAATGGAGAAGCCAAGCAGCCGAGATTCCAATTGACTGGCGATTGCGAGAGGTTACGTGACCGGCCTCCACCCCGAGTTTTCCACATACATATACCCTCCGAGTTCGCGTTAACTTTCCCCGGGCCCCGTTCCGCCGGTGGCTGTGTGTGTGTGTGTGAAATCGCGCGCGGCATGAATTCGGCAAATTGCACTCGATAGTGCAGTTTCGCGGCTACATGCGCCCTCCCCTTCTCTGACTATCCCCCGCAGTTATACGCTCCGCCGAGCTGCTGCTGCTCTCTCTTTTGGGTTTTATACTGCTCCGCGGAGAGGAGAGGATCCGCGGGGAGGATTTTTACGGGGGCGCGAACGCGAGCGTTTTGGGAACTAATGGAAAAGGCTAATGAGGTTTTTATTCGGCGTTGCTTTTCGATCGATTTTTATTTGCTCGTTCGATATATAAATTTCGCGGCGATCGATGTGCGTGCCTTTTGTGGCGTTGTTTACGTTTAATCAGGGCAATCGAAATTGCCTTAATAAATATTCGAAACCGCTTCGCAAACATTCGCTGGATGGGAAGCAATGAAAACGAAACGATTTATTAAAATAATGTTTATTTTATATGTATAAAACTTGCGTCGAACGTCAACAAATTTTTGTTATTCTCAAATGTACAGACGACTGCGAAAAGGTACCAATGTACCCTTTTACATTGTATTTATAAAGCGAGATTGACAATCGAGAAAAAACGTTTTGTCGAGTCACTAAACCTTTTTCTGAAAAAAAAAAAAAAACTCAAAACGTCCAGCACCACTCAGAACCTAATAAATCAGAGATCGAAAGCCCGGCCGAGAGATTAATTACACGCATTTTCCCGGTAAAACTCTCGCGCTCCAAAATCGTCCGACGAGACAGCTTGTTCGCACCTTCGTCGAGAGGAGGTCAAAAAAAAAACAGAAAGCGAAAGCGGCCCGCCGCCTCATTAGCGCGCATTAAGAACCCCGCGATTCTTAAGAGCCCCCTTTTACACCTGAATCGGCGTTCATTAGCATCCACGGCGATCGATCAACTCGGCCGCGCGTCCCGACCGACAGCCTAATTTTGCGGGCCCGCGATCGAGAGGAGCGCTTCGTCTTCGTTAGCGTCGAATAAATCAGGGAGACGACGACTCCCGACCCCTCCGGTGTCATTACGAATTATATCCGCGCTCGGCGTGCGCGCCGGCGAATCATTTTCGGCTCTGTATAAACTGTGTATCGGGCCGCAAGCTGCTGCTGCCAAGCGCGAACAAAAGCTATTGTTTCGCGGCCGAATAGCTCTCTCGCTCTCTCGCTCGGTTGGATGTGTCTTTCGGGCGGATTTTTTTATACGTCCTTTGTGTACACGTTGCTCCATTAGTGGATTAATTTGAGGGCTTGATTAACATAACAATTGGCGAACGCTTATGTATGCCCTGCTCGTTACATAGATCAAAATAATGAGATTTGCAATTAAGAGCGCCCTGATCGTTCATATTTCTTTGTGCTGCGACCGGGGCTTTGTGCTTACGCTTTTACGGTGAGGATCGGTTGCTTTTTCTTTTTCTTTGATGCAAAAATTTGGATCGAACGGAATTTTCACTTTTGAAGCGTGCGCGTGTCGCAATCGTGCATGTGTGGTAAATATATTCTTGAAAAAAAAATTATAATTCAATAATAATCGTAACGTAACCGTGTCTTATTTTACGTCAACCTTTGCAAAACGGATCAACTTGTTTTATCAAATACCGAGAAAATAAATAATCACGCTAAATGAAGCCAATACCGCTCGCAGCCGAAAAGAACTAAAACTGCTTTCAATCAAGACCCATCGCACTCTACGCACCAAAATGCAGCGATGCTCCCCCCATATCACGCGAGCAATTCGACCAACGAACACCCAAAAATTTCGGCAAATCCAAACGAGTTTCGAGCCGTACACGCGTGGGTGATACAACGCGCGTAAATTCTTTTCGCTGAAATTGCAGGCGCGCTCTCGCGGGTCGTTATACCGGCCGCGAGAGCCGTAAAGCTTATTTAGCGCAACGCGCACACCACCACCACCACCACGCCGGAGAGACTCGCGCGTCGACTCCTAAACGACGTGTTAATTATCCGCGTCTTTTATTGGCGAACACGTGTTTTACCGCGCGTGGGAAGACGCAGGGCCTCGGACGCGCGATGTCGGAGCCCCCTGTGTTTTTTTTTTTTTTTTTTAAAGCCCGAGTTTTTTTGCGCGAGGGCGCACCGATAATTGAATGGTCGGCGGGTTATTAGTCGAGACGGAGGTGCGACGCATGGAGTTTTCGTCCTTTGTCGTTGCCTTGCGGTTTGTTGAACGATCGTTACAGTTTTCTTATTTTCTGAGGAAAAATGATTTGTACGATTTTTATAACAATTTTAGGTAGTCTTGTATCAATTTTATAAAACCAATAGAAAACAGTGTGAAAATCTTATAATCTCGGCTTACATCCGATCTAATTCTGTCGATTTTGAAAAAATTCGCTGCTAATCGCGCATGTTTTTTTACATTTTTTTATTACATTAAGCGTTTCTTCATACAATAAACATACAATAAACAATATAATCTTCATACATAAAACAATGTGATTTCTGAAGTCTCACATATTTTATTAAAGTATACCATCAAATCACACATTGTAACAAATTCCCCAAACGGTTTACCAACGATTTTCCACCGACCAGACAAGACCTCCATTAAAATTCGTCAAAAACCGTCAGCTCTCCTCTCCTCTCCCCAAAAAAAAAATCGTGCGCGTAAAGTCAATTGCCCATTCAGCTTTCCCGAGTCCTTTATCGGCCCATTCGACTGGAGCTTTGTGCCGCGTCCGGCCGAGAGACCGCATAGGACTTTCCGAAACAATGGCCGCGCGAAAGCCAGCCGGAAGTGCACCCCGGACAAGGTCGCCTCTCCCGCGTTTACCTGCCGACAGAGAGAGAGAGAGAGAGAGAAATCGGGGAGTTTCCCGAAACGATCGGCCAGGAGATAGAGAAAAAAAGGGGCGAAGGTTTTCCCCCGACTCCGAGAGGGAATATATATATACCTGGGCCACCAGCAGAGGCAATTAGCGGTTTATAGCCGGGGTCTGGTTATTTGTGTATCGAGGAGATTCCCCGGGACGAGCAGCCCCGAGATATTGGGGAATTTAATAGACACGCTGGTGTTATTGTAGGGAGTTTAACGGCTGTTTAAGGTTGATATACAGTCCCGTTGTGCTTGTTTAATGGATGGTCGTTTGGGTTGCGCTCGGTGTTGGCGGCGAAATGATAGGTGAGGAGTGACGGATTAATGTAAAAAGTGTAATGATATTCGGGGGGATTTTTTCGGAAGGACGAAATGATAATGGCAAAATGATTTTACGACGAAAGATTTTTCGTTAAAACAATTTTATTGCAAAGTATTGGTTTCGTTTAAAATTCGCGGGCTTTCCGTATTTTAATTAAAAGTTTTACGGCCCGCGTTTGTTCGATAAATATATATCCGTCGCTTTATTTTTATCATTCACATTTTTATGGAATAATATTTATTGAATCGCTCGGCGATTACAGAACGACATTTTATATTCGATATAATAAAAATTCAATTTATCTCCGAAAAAAAATACCCGCATTTACACTCAAAAGAATCCCGGCATTTCCAGCGACGAATAACGTCTCCCGTGAAATATTACCTGCGAATCATCGCATTCCTTCCCCGCTGATCGACACAGAGTCATCATACATTGTACACGCTGTACAGAACGAAAAAAAAAAAGAAAAACATTTCCTCTCGAACCCCGCACAGAAGCGCAATAAAAGCCCCGGCCATGACTACATGACCCTCGACCTTTCAATTACACCGCCGCATTCCCCCGGAAATCGGAAACAGTTCGAGGGGGCGTGCGTCGAGTCAGGCACATCAGCGAAGACGTCAAGCGGGCCCGACGAATACAAATGCGAGATCGGTCGCGTAGTCCGACGAGCCGTACAATTAGCGCTTTATTAGGCCCATTATTTATAGCGGCGTTTATGAGCCGCATGTGCATCGGACGTGGGCTCTCTCTCTTTCTCTCTCTCTCTCTCTCTCCTCCGGCCGCCCCCTTTCCCGTGCGATTTTAACGATAAATGCCGCCCTCTCTCTAGGATTTATGGAGCTCCGGGGCCCGGGGACCCGTTTCGGGAAAGCGCGCGAGCACGTAGGTGTGTGCGTGTGTGAAAACGCGGCGTGCACACTCTGTTATTGCAGTCCCCCCGATGGGCGAGGCTGCATGTGTCGCCAGTCCAGATTTCTGCCTGTCATCGGTCATCTTTCTTCTCGTTTCTCGTGCATACGTCTGGGTTATGGCGTTTCTGGGGATTTCCCGGACTGATTGTAAAAAATACGCAGAGAGAGAGGCGGGCCTTGTTCCGATCTGTACGCCGAATGCCGATTGAAACGTGCTTTCTTTGGGGGATTTTGTTTTCTTTTGCTCGGAGCGGAAAATTTATGGCGGGGAAGGTTTTTGGGCTGTTCCTCGGAGAAATTGAAGACATATTTTGGATAATTATCGAGCAATAATATTACTGCTCGTATATCATACTTGCACGTTTTGTTTAATCTTCATAAAGGCCGTTCAATATTTGTGTATTCGTGAAAGTACGTAAAGTTGCAATTAGCACCAGCAGCGTCTTTGCATTTTATACACGAATTAAACTTTGAGAGAAAATTCCGATAGACTCTAGTCATTACGTCGATATTCTCGTTTAAAAATACGATCATATATTTTACAACAATTTTTCTACTTCTATTTAAAAGTATATATTTTTTTTAAATAATATACACCTACGTTGTTTATAAATAAAACTGCGTACCAGTAACAAAAGAGAAATTATTGCGTTTCAGGCAACAGCCTTTGAATTATTTATGCTTTCGTACAATACCAAAGACCGGCCTAACGAGTCAAGGCTCTCCTTTCCGAGAGATTTTTTTCCTCTCCGCCTGCATTTATTTGCATTTACTGCACTGAGAAAAAAATTTGATTGAATCAATGGAATTTTACTATTAACTATTCACAACTGAAATGTCACTTAAATTGGTAGGATGAACACAATTAATTCTACAGTACAGGTCTGTTGTTTTAACAGGCTAAGCTT
>JAWWEO010000036.1:24138941-24160913 GCA_035582975.1 Ormyrus labotus
ATTCTATTAAATCAATGGTAGTGTCATTGAAGTAATAGAATGTCGGTTAAGTCAACTAAATTTTTTTCTCAGTGTGCAAAAAGGAGAGAGGATATTTTTAAGTCGCGACTTTTACAACAAATAAACGCGAGACGCGCGCGAGCTTGAGCAACAACGACGACGCGCGCATCGACGCGCCGCGCCAATAGACCTCGCGCGCATAAAGATTTCACAAAGAAATCGATCAATCATTTTTCATTATTCCTCGCTTGACTCTTGATCCCCGCCGCGATCGTTCTCGTTTTATTTATCGCGCGCGAATGCCGACGCGACTTACGTTTCGGCCCTCCTCGCCGATAGAATATATTCTTCATCGTCACCGCGTGCAGTTTAAATAAATAAGCCTTCGGCAGGACGCTCGAAAAATCGACGTACCAAAAGTCTCTCTCTCTCTCTCTCTCGGCGCTTTCGTAACAGCCCGCCGCCGGGGTGACGCAATTGCGAAGCGTCGGTGCATTGGGAATAAAGTCACAACGGAGCGACGACGCTCTCCGGTTTCATTTCCGATGTCCGAGCATTTTTCACGATCCTTTCAGCCGTCGTCGTTAAGTCCGGCGTAATCAGGAAAATATCGAGTATCACAAAAAGCGTTATCCCGACGCATCGGCTCGGGCCGCTGTTTTTCCTCCGTTTTCTCCATTCCTGGACTCTCTCCCTCTCCTCTCGTGCGCCGCTATCGGTCTTTATCCATCTCCGGGCGGCGCGTCGTCGTCGTCCCCGTTGTTGTGTGCGTTTGCCGCGGTGATTTTCTATTGCGCACCGGTTGATCTCGGGATTTGATTGCGCGCGGCTTCGGAATATACTCTCCGCCGCCGTCACCCTTTTATCGATTGCCTTTTTCCGAGATCCCTCGGATTCCTGAATGCCTAATGAAGGACTTTTGTGCGCTGCGCCGTTATTGTGTGCGGGGAGGAAGGAAAAGCGAGGAGAGAGCGACTTCTTATACTTTTCTCTCTCCGGGCTTTATTTCTCTCCTACGAGCTTTCGCTTTTTCCGCATTGTTGGGAGGTCTGCACTGTGTTCCGTCGCTCGAAACGGATTTTAATATTGTGTTTAACCGGTGAATAAAATTTCCGTTCGGCCGATATTACGTGGAATGCGGGGTAAGAAGTGGAGTTTTTTTACACTAATTGGGAGAGAATTTGAAATATTCTCGTTCCAGCTTCGGAGCCGAGGAATCTTTTAATCATTTTGACTCTTAATTAACGAAGGAAATTATTAGGCAGTCCCTGGTGGAAAATTAACCAGTTGGGCTAGTTAACGTGTATTTTAAATTAAATTAAATAAATTAAATCAATTTTAAAATTGATGCAATTAAATAAAAACAATTGGAAAATCATTTTAAAAGATAAAACATCATTACACTAATACATTCATGAACAAACATATTTAATTATTTGATAATGCAATTACAAAACAAGCCAAGAATTGTCCAAAAATTGCTCAACGTTTCTACCACGGAGTGGATTGAGTTAAATTTCCGAAAATTAAATAATAATTAAATTGCCTATTTTAAAAACTACACTCCCCAACGACCGCAACGATTCAACCGGCAAACAGCCGTACATTTCGAAGTGCGCAAAACATTTCCTATTTACTTTCTCCGAAAAGCCGGACGTAGCCCCGAAGTGGCCCGCCGCCGGTGGCGCGCAGAAATTCGCGCGTTCGAAAATAAATCAAGCCGCGCCTGTAAATCCCCGCCGATCAAGTTCAGGCATCGCAAATAATCTCCCCGCTATTCCTGTATATACAGGCCCCGCGTGCGCGCAATTGCTTACAGGCCGGCCGCCGCGGTTCGTGCGTTCGCATCGAAAATAGACCCGCGCCGCGCGGCGCGTGACTTCTCGCGAAAGATCGCTTCCTCTGTCAGCGCCTAATCCGTTCGCCGCGCCTCCTCGCTCTCTCTCTCTCTCTCTCTCTCTTTTATTCGCGTAAACCGACGGGGCGAATTCCCCGAGAGGTTGAGCGAAAGAGAGAAGAGAGCAAGGCCACCAGATTCTCGCTGCGTGCAGCCCCGGCGATTTCTTTCGGAGGGACTACCGAGAGCTGTTTGTTTTAGCTCTCGCCGACTTGAGGAGGGAAGAGGTTGGACGGACTTTGCGAGGCTCTTTCCGAGCGCGGTGAGAGAGGGCACGAGGAAACTGCGCGCTCTAATTTTGAATCGTAAAGCGGGAGAGGATTTTTTGGTGGTTCTCTTTTTATCTTCTTTTGTTTCCGAGTTTGGGGTGATAAGGTGCAATTTAGTCATTGTTTAAACGGGCAAGATGAAATTTTACCGCATTCTCACATAGGTTACAATAAACTTTATTTCGTCGAGTTGATAAAAATTTATTTGCGTTTTTCACAATCTTGCGAAGAAGTGAAATTTATTTTTATTATTATTAAATTAGTCATATAACTTTTCACTGGACGAGAAATTGTGAAATTTAAATTCTTATACCGCTGGATTTAAAAAAAATATGGTCAGAGCAGTGATTTTAGGTTTTATAGCCTTTTTCTATTTTCGCAAGCAGCAGACTTGATGCTGTGATCCTGATCCCCCCAAAACAAAAAAACAATAAAAATCTAAAATCGAATGCGAAAAGCGACTGTTTGAAAAACAATTCCGAAAAGTCTTTCAACAGTTTTAAATCTTTAATACTCTTTGTTGACGGAGGGTAAATAAAAAAAACCTATAGAATAGGCGGCAATCGATAATATTTATAACTGGAAAAGAGAATAAAACTTATTTGCAATATTTCCTACCGTTGATTATAATGCACGTTGAATGGATTAAGCTTGTAAAATATTTGCTAACCTTTATTAAATCCAGGAAGAGGTTAATTTAAATTTATTTTAACGAGAATATATTTTCAATAACTTTTTAAACTTGTATAAAATAACATAACAGAATAAAAGCACATGAATTTTAAATCAATATCCATCGACGGAAAAAAAATCAATGCCGCCGAATAAAGGAGAAAAATTCGAACGACAGAGTTAAAAAAAAGAAGGAAGAAGAGCACCGTTCAAAATTCGTTCCCCCAATCGAATGGTCCGTCAGAAAAAAGGAGAATGAACGGGAAACGGAGAAAATTGACGCGAGGAGAATCCTTATAGGGATTTATTTAACGCGCGACGCGACGCGAGCAAGAGGAAGGAAGAGGGAGAGAGAGAGATGACGAGAGATGAACGCGATCGAGCGTGAATTTGCAAAGTAAACATATCGGTGAATCGGCCATTTCGAATGAACCCGTCCCTCTTTATCCGTCTCTTTGGCCAATATACTTGAGCTCCTCGGGAAATTCACGCTGCTGATGACAAGTAAGTGGGTAAATAGGTGTACGTTATATTCGCGTTCCCCGTATATCTCGTTAGTTTGATAAGTTGCGATGCCAAAATAAAGGATTCCCCTCCTCGTACGAGTGTCGTGCAATTAAAATTTTTGATTAATGGCCGTTCTCACTTTTTATGTAATATACGTACGTTTGTATAAAAATATCACTTATTTAAAACGAGAAATCTGCTTAGTTATATATGCTCTCTCGTTGATGTAAAAGGCATCGATAAATGATGCATTCAACTCTTTCCGTTGAACAAACTTTAAGAAAAAAACAAAAAATTGAAAGGAGACACTTTCCATTAAGCTTAAAATACAACTGTATAAAATTTAACGCCACCGCCCGTAAGGCGCGACAAGTTTTACATTACTCCCCGGACCCAAAGAGCGGGGAGTAAGTCCCGGGAAGAGCCGAAGCACGAAAAATATTGTTTTAAATTATTCTTTTGAGCGATTTTCAACGAATCCTTCGACAAAAAAAAAAGGCCTGCAGCCCCGGAGACACACAGAAGCGCGGGAGGAAAAGCCACTCGCGCCGTAAATCTCCGGGCGACGCGGCGCAGCTCGGCGCGCGTCTCGGGCATAATAAGATTTTAACGCCAAAGCTTCGAGGGACCCGGAGAGAGAAAAGCGCGCGCGAACCTCCTTTTATTCCGCTTCATTTATTCAACGAAAAGACACGTCCCGCACACACAGCGCGCGCGCGCATTAGCCGCTTTTACCGGTGCGCGCGCGAAATCTCCGGGAAAATCATTCGGGAAATTGCGCGCGGCCCGCGCGCCCCGTTAACGCGACGACCGGCGCTCGTTGCATTTTTTACGAGCTCGCCCCTCGGCTTTTTAAGCTCCTGTCTGTCTCCCTCCCCGACGAGTGCGGGTGATTTGTACGCGAGCGTTCATTATGCCAGTCATTTTTATTTGTTTGCTTCTTCGCGGCGCGCGGCGGCGGCCGCCTGTGTTTGAATAATTGAAATTTGTTTTACGAGTCGCTGAAAATATTGCGCTTTACGTTAAATTTTCTATGGAAATACACGCTTAGGACACGCAGTGCTTCGCCGGGGATTTACGGCTCGCGCGGGAACGGCTTTCTTTATGCATAGGAAAATCTGCCGGGAAAAATGTTAATGGAGTACTTTGGCCAATGAGCGAAGATTTATGTTTTTTTTGTTTCCTTGTTTATTAGAAATGTAGAAAACAGATTTCCACAGCGAAAGAAGGCTTGTCGGCTCGGTAATAATTAACGATTTTCCAATTTACCTTTGAATTATTATGCAGATCTTAACAAATAAGTTGCAAAGCGAAATGATATAGATTCGCGAATGACTCCCTAATAAAAGAAACCGACTACTCGATAAAACTCGATAAACGCCGCATAAACGTTCTCCCCTCGCAGCTAAAGTAACCCGTCGGCACCGTCGACGCGTCCCGCCCGTCCAGGACTCACTCAACAAACCGTAAAAAGGAGGCAGGCCGCGTCACACCTCCTACGCCGTGCCGGAAGAGATTATCGCGCGGCTCTCGTCAATGGGGCCCCGCGCGCAATTCCCGTAATTTTCGAGCGCGCGGCCCGATATATATATATATTCATTCGTCCGTGGTGAATGTCGGCGCGCGTGCCTCGCGAGCGGCACCGGGGATTTAGCGCCGATCAAAGACGAGTGGCCAAGGAGTTCGGCTCTCGCGCATTGTGGAGGAATCGGCTGTGGGCGATTTGCGCGGCCGACGGGTTTTTTGAAGGAGGCGGCAAGAGAGGACGAACTTCCGGCGGACGGGGCGATTTGGTTTTCAAAGCGATTTTTTGTGAATGGAACGGGGGGGGGGAGCAGGGGAGAGGGTCAATTGCTATTATCTGTTTTAGCATGTGGCAGTGAAAAAATGATTTTTTAAGTTTAATTTTGCAGCATATTTTTGTTTCATAAAACATGAATAAATAAATAATAATAGTTCGAAAATAGTTTTAACAAATTTTCCGGGATTTATATTATAAATACAAAAAATTGAAACGTAACATCAGTCAGGCTTACGCGGAGAGAAAAGTTCAAAAGTTTGGAAAATTTTACTAAAGTCTAGTAATTTTTTGGCTTACGACAAGTCTATTACCGCTTTACAAAAAAGTTTGTAATTTTTCCTGAATTTATCTCCGTGTTGCAGTATTGCTACGTGAATCCATCTTTTGTTACTTTCACTTGATATACACGTACAGATACACTCGCATAATAACCTTTAATTTAATCCTCGCATAAATTTTAATGCTGATTTTATGCAAAAAATTTCGATTGCGATAAAAAAAAAAAGAGAACTGCCCGTTTTCAACTTTAAAAATAAATTCCAAGGAGATAAGACATCTGATTTAGTAGTTTCGCAAAAGTTAGTGAAAGCCACGGCAACCTTGTTGACTCGCACAATGTTCGCGTAATGGTCAAAAGGACCCGAGATAATGCTAAAATATGAACGCTACAGTTCTTCCGTACAAGCTTAAACAGTATAATCCTGCAAATTTGTATATTTTTTTATCCGCACTCTCGTAAAAGAAAAAGCGTTACGCGCCGCGTAAAGCAGCCTTCGTACGAGATACAATATTTTTAATTTCCAAGAAAGGACCTTATTAAAATAGGTTGCATCCATTACACATAATAATTTCACGTTCTCCTTTTATAAAAAAAAAAAACCCAGAAACTCGCAATCTCCGCACGATTTCCCCCGCGTCGCCGACAGCAGCCTGAAACGTTCTCAAAGACCGCGGCGGGGTCTCTCTCTCTCTCGCCAATCGATACTCCCGAGTAAATTATTAGAGACGCATGCACGACTAAGAAAAAAAAAAGAAAAACAAACCCACGAGGAGAGGAGGAAGGAAGAAAGAGCGAAAAAACGAAGGCGGAAGAGAGAGAGAGGCCTGCCTTTACGTTTCGCGTATACAAGAGTCGCGTGCAGAGCTCCGCGCGCTCAGAAGAAGAGGAGGCAATTATCGGTCCGCGGGATCGCCGAGCGGAAAAATCATTATTCGCGAATGTCTCCGTCCTGTTCGCGGCAGGCAGGCAGGCAGGCATCTTTTCTTCCCCGGGCGTCGTTCCGGGCCCTGTTGCGTTATATGTACGTACGTGCAGCTTGTGCGCGGCATTGTGCGAGTCGCGCGAGGACTATTAAAAATTTATGCGGTTTTTTATTTTTAAATTGCGCGGCAGCCGCTGCTGCTGCCTTTATGTCCCGCTGAGTGGATGTCGTTTGGCGTGTGGGAAATGCGTCGGCGATCGATTTCTGCACCATTCGCTTACTTGAGTGATTTCTGTTTGTAAAAGTTGGCAAGTTCCGATGCAACTCGTCGCTTTTAATTTGTCGTACTTAATTGGCGCCATATTGTGCAGTACTGTTTTTTGACAGTATTTGGCGATTTTCTTCTTAAGGTAGTTCCGTCGACTAAATCTAGGGTTTACAAAAAAATCTGTATCTTTAAATTTTTAAATCTAACCATTCGAATAATAATAATTTCGTTTAGCACAATTTGAAATATCGATAACAAAGACTTTCAAGAAATTTTTATTTTCTGCCCAATTTAGATGTCTAAGGGCTCATCTTGTTCCTTATACATTAATCTATAAATCTACCGTGGGAAATTGTAAAATAATCTGGGTGAACAAAGTTGTGCTCAATTGTTTAACAGCCCTGACGCGTTTTTATATAAACAATTGAACACAACTTTGTTGTCCCAGATTATTTTGCAGATTTCATACACATTTAAATCGGGTAGAAAATAAAAATTTCTTAAAAGGCGATTGCCTTTGTTATCGATATTTCAAATTGTGCTAAACGAAAATGCGTTTTTAATTTTTTTTTTCTTCAGTGTTACTTTCTCTACTTTTACATTCATTTATTATTCGAATTGTTAGATTTAAAAATTTAAAGGTACAGATTTTTATTGTAAATCCTAGATTTAGTCGAGGGTACTACCTCAATATAAATTTAGAGCGTCTTTCCCAGCAGACGGAATCAACCATAAAAGCTCTTCGCAAATGTACAAGGCAAAGCTCCTATACCTTCCGCGAGGCAAATGAAATTTGACGCATCCTCAACCCCGGATTCCTCGTCTAATGGAAGATTCCTCTCTAAACTGCGCGCGGAGAATATTACTCTCGAAAATTCGTTCCGAACCGCGCGTCTAAGTCGAGGGGAAGGGAAAGCGTGGACTGTTTGCAAATCCGGGCGGCAGCCGTGGCGAGAGAGAGAGAGAGAGCGAAAAAGCAAAGCCCGATTCGAGCGAAAGACCAACAACGCCATACGCCGGCCCCTAATTCCCTTAAATATCAAAAAGCCTTGTTTACCGTGTACTGAAAAAGAAAAAGCGCTCTCGTTAACAAGCTTCCGATAATCGCTTTCAATCGCAGCAGGCATCGGATGTATTTGCTCTCGCGTGTTCGCTTCAAGTGCATTGGAAAAGCAAGCAGAACGCGGCGGCCTCGAAAAAAAAGCGTCTTCGTCTCCCTCTCTCTCTCTCCGCTCTGGCGCCTAATCTCCGCACAAAGGTTGCACGTCAGCCGATTCGGCGCTTAACCCCTCGATTCGATCTCTCCCCCCGGTCGCATTGTGCTATGTCCTGCAGGAATAACAGGCTTAATCTCCCCGCAGGCAGGAGGGAGAGAGAGCGAGCGCCCCCGAAGCTTACATTCGCAAATGCGCGCGGAAGCGCTCGCCCGGAAAATTGCGGCTTATTGCGCGAGCGAATGAGCGAGCGATATATATATATATATGTAGGCCTGGCGTGCGTGGCGGCTCGATCGCGAGAGTGAAAAACTGCGCCGCCTTTCGGTGACGCGGACTTCGTGGAACACGCCAATGACCTTCGGCTTCGTTTCTCCTCGGGGAAAACGGGGAGGGAGGACTTGCACTTTTGCTCGCCGCTGACGGACGGCTCTTTTGCCTCGCGAGGGTGGAAGAATGTGTACGGATTGAGTGGTCGTACTTTGACGCGTCGTGGCGGAGGAGCGGTGCTTCGAGGCGATTTATTGGCGAACGGACGTTTTTCAGGTTTTTTCGCGGACGGGTGAGGTGAATATTGAAGTTTACGATTCGGTGTTTATGATAATTCGGGTGCGAGGAATGATGAAAGTCGGATAAAGAAAATAAATCTGGATCGAATCGACGAATAAGAAGGTCAGAGGAATGTTTATAAAACTCCGTGCGTCGAAAGAGCTGTTTTTACTCTTTACTCGCCACTTGTTTCTCATCCAACAGTCCCAACTGCACTGAGTAAAATTTTTTGTAAAAATGACTACTTTAATAGCACTCATGGGACATACTTTAATTTTAAACTCATATTTTAATAATTTTTACCGCAAATTTATTAATTTTTGCTATATATATTTCGTAAATTTTACTATTTTATTTGTAAATTTTACAAATTATTTGTATATTTTACAAATAAAATAGTAAAATTTACGAAATATATAGTAAAAATTATTAAAATATAAGTGTGTCCCATGAGTACCATTAAAATAGTAATTATTAGAAAAAAAATCTTAAAATTAAAAAAAAAAATTTCTCAGTGTGCGCTATTAAAAAATACGCGTAAATTTTCATTTCATAAAAATCCGAGCATCGGAGCGCACAACCACTTTTCCCTCGAACCCGAATTATTCTTCCTCAAATCGCGATGGAAAGAATCCGTTTCCTTTTAATTACCTTACCCGCTCAAACCTTTCCGACTCCCCCACGGAGCGGCCCTGTCGAAGGCAATTCGCGCCTTTCTCGAGGCTATTAACCATAATCCAGGCGCTGCGGCTCAGCCCGCGGACGCTGTTATAGAACGGTACATAATCCGTTAAGCGGCATTAGCCCGCGCATTGAGATCGGCCGCCCTTCCGATCTTCTCTGCGGGCCGATTCTAATTCTAATTTCGACGCGGAGCGACACCGGGGCCCGACGACGCGCCATTCTTCTGTCGCTCGCATCCGCCGCCGCCGCTCGCCGCGTGACTTATGGCTCGCAGCGGCGAGAATTCGGGAGGAGGGCCTTTGTCGGAATCGACGTCGATGATCGAGGGAACGCGGCGCGCGCTCGCAGTTTGTCGATTTCGGGCCGACGGCGGGCAAAGCCGAGCTAATCGCCGACGACATATGTAGCAGTCGCTCCGCGCTTCGGCGCCGCTGCGATATATATCGTTTGGCGGGATGTTGCGTGATTCTATTATGGGGCGGGATTCGCAGTGGGTATTGACGCTTGCGGCCTCTACTTACTGATAGTAACAACAGCGGTTGTAATGTTTTTAAACTCCACTCGTTGATTAGCTAAATTAGTGTTCGAGTAAATAATCATCAAACGAATTTCGAACGAATTCACGTTCCACTTGAAAATTTCTAAAAATATTGAACACTTTGACGAAGGTTCGTTTACTAATAACTGCGAAATAAGCTTACAGATAAAAACGGAGCTCGTCGCGAGTCAACGAAGCGCGTCGCTTCGTCAAACGAGTGTCGCCGCGCTCGACGAGCTAAAAAGATTCTCCGAAACTTACACCGAGATGAGCTACCCGCTCGCGGCGTCAGTCGCTCGGGCCAAAAACAAGCGTTGTAAAATAGAAAAAGAATCCCAGCCCTCCTCCCCCGTCATCTCCGATAATCGATTTTCGGTGAGAAACGCGCGGCGGCCCTGTCGCACTTTACGCGCGTCGCAGCTCGCGGGAGATAAAGTAAGAGGCGCCCGCGAAACGGGCTGGGGAAAAAAGTCGCGCTCGCGCGCGAAAAGGAGGAGCGTCTGCTTGTATATACGGCATATAAGCCCGGAAAATTCTCGCCGCGCCGCGCGCCCGAACCGGAAGTGATCGAGCTCCGGCAAAAGTGACGGGGATAAAGCGAGAAAGAGAGAGAGAGATAGACAAGGGAAAGCCCTCGGATGGATGCTGGATAAACCAGACTCGATTGGATTTTCCGCGGTCTTTCATCTTCTCCTCTCCGTCCTCGCAGCTGCGCGCCGCCCGAGAGTCACTTTTCCTCCGCCCTCCCCGAGAGAGCCGGGCGCGAACACGTCGCGGCGCCGTATTTTTATATCCCCCTTACTCTCGTCAATTATTTCGCTTTTTATTCCATTTCGCCGAAAGTACGAAATACGATTACCGGCGGCGGAGGCTCCTTTTTTAAATCAGCGCGTCTTACCGCGGCGAAAGGTCCCTTTGCCTCTTTGGGGGATGTACGCGGGGTGGAGTGTATATATACTTGCCGCGTGTAACGAGCTTTACCTTTGTTACGTAATACCGTTGGGGCAAACTTATTCTCGATTTTTTCCTCGTTTTATACGGTAAAGAAACTCGGTGTCCTTCTTTGACTTAGTTTCTATACGTGTGATCGACGGTTGAAATGTATACTGCGGCTTATTCGCTGGCGTTATTCATTTTTAACGAATTGGCGTCGAGAGCCGCGTTCGAGAGCATTAATAAATCTTTGAATAAACACTTCATTATTCTCCGCGGGTACAGAAAACAAATTGTTTAAATTTAACAAATGAAACTTTAATCCAGACGGCTCGTGCATATATATATAATTTGACAAATCGAAGCAGTACGTTATACGGCTGCAAATTAATACGAGGCGCCGGAGACGTTTTATTAATTTCGGCAATTTCCGAACCGAGTTACACTCCGAAGTATTTATAAGAATAATTTATAAACGTCCGGGGGTAACATGCCTCGCGCTCATTCGAGTACATAAATTTAACGGGCTCTTATAACTGGTTAAAATATATTTCACGCATCAAGACTAATATATATACGAGAGCAGAGAAATTCAATGATATAAATGAAACGTATCTCATATTATACTTCTGTCATTTCTACGATGCTTTGCTTCCGACGGCGTCGGACGGAGTCTGACGAGCGAAAAATCTCCCGATTTTAGTTAAACGCAAATTTCCGCCTCCGCGGATCTAAAACTCTCTCTCTCGCTCCTTTAAAATTCCGCTCCTCCTCGCGGCGTGTCATTCGATTCCGATCGATCTCGGGAATTCTTATTAATTTTCTATCCTTCATTAGGCGCGCAAATATCTCGTCTAGACGATAAATATATAACCTCTCTACCCCTTCCCTCCTCCTCCTCCTCGTTCCCTGAAATATTTTTCTCCCCCCTCTCCCTCCGCGCAGAAATCGGAAGCGACGGCACAGATTGACAGAGAGCCGGGAGGAGGGAGAAATCGAGACGGGCGCACCTCTTCTTGCGCGCGCGAGGCCTTCCTTTTTCGAGGTCCATCGGATCTTGGCGCATCTAAAGACCGGAAAACGCGCGCGACGTGATTCATGGCCGGTCCGATTTCGTGCGAGCCCTTTTTTTCTCTCTCTCTCTCTCTCCTGTGTCTTTCGCGAGCGGCGGCCGCTTGTTTTATATATGTACGTGTGCCTCGGTGTTTTATGCGCTTCGGTAGATGCGCAGTCCACGCCGTTAAGGCTTCTGGCTGGATTAGAGCTCGGCCGGCGAGTTGTTGTTCGTATCAGCCCTAATCCTGTTTGTACGTGAGAGATGATAAAAGAATCTAGTAATTCAGACTGGGGAAGGGACGAATCGAGCACGGATATCGAGATTAGAGAGCGTATATAGTATAAACTGCTTGAAGTTTAATCATTTTAATGTCATTTTGAAGATAAATGCTGTTAATTTGTAATAATATTATAATTTAAGATGATAGAAACTACGTAATTTCAGTTTAAATATTTAAATATTTTTACGCCTTCGCCTATTGCTCAAGTACACTCTATTCTTCAAAGTAACGTAATATTATCTAATCGATTACACAGCCGGACGTACGATTTAATAATAAAGTAACATTACTAATTCATTACACCCTTAAAAGAACACGTCAATCGTGCCCCTCGATCAAACTACACATTCCCCCGTCTCGCCAGCCGACTTATTTAGCGATCCATCATCATTTCCCCGGCAATTCGGCCGGGGCCAACGCCGGAATATCCGCGTAATCGAAACTTACACTCGAGCGACAAGAAAACTGCCCCCCGGAACCCCCCCGTTCGACCTCAAGTCTTGCGTGAAAATGCCTCTCAAAACTCGGGTGGGGCGAGGGGGTAAGAAATAGCGGAGCACACACAATGCACCGCCGATTCCCAAAAATTTCTCCGTCCGCGGCCGACAAAGAGAAGCCTTCGTAAAGGATTAGCGGTACGTACGTGTGTGTGAATGTGTATGTGTGCGTGTGCGCTGCCAACAATAAGAATCATCGACTGCGCCGTCGGCGCTAATCTGGCATCGCCTCCGGGCCGAAGTGTGCGCTTGACACACGGGACTATACAGACAGACCTGCGCTCGAGAGAGAGAGAAGAAGGGACGAGCGAATATAAGGGATACGCCACGGAAACAGACGCGGAGAAAAGGGAGGATCGAGAGACGCGGGGAGAAAGTATACATACGTACGAGTGCAACTAATAAAGGGAATTGTGAGGATGTAAAAAAACGATTTGCGCGAATCAAAACAAACGGGGGAAGGCCTGGGCGAAGGTTCGAAAACGCGATTAGTTCTACTATTTAAAGCCGAAAATTTGACGATTCGAGATGAAGATATACATTCGCCGGCGAGGCGGGTCTCGCGAGGAGTGGATTCCGCAAATTTTCGAGCACCGAAAGCAGACAATAAAGCAGTCGCAGCGGCGCGCGGCAGGGGAAGGGACAAATAATGCGAGACACAGGAGCCTAAAAGACAGAGATAGAGAGAGAGAGAGTTCAGGGATTTGACGGCGTGTGTATAAGCAAAGGAGGGTCTCTCGTGCTCTTCTCTCTGTCCCAGACAAACGTACGATGCCCCCGGCTAACATCCCTCGACTGGTTCGCGCGTCTGCTCTCTCTCTCTCTTTCTCTCTCCGACTATAGTCCGACCTCGGGAAAGCGGCCTTCAAAAAGCAGCCGATGCGCGCCGCACGTTAATTGAGGCTAGCTCTTCCGTTACATTTTCTTGCTCGTTTATTTCTGGCTCTCGGCGATATTCTTCTCTCTCCGACGAGAGAACTGCCTCTCTCTCGGCTTCTCTCCTTTTCGAACTCTCCTCTTTTTTCCGCCGACAAGTTAATTAATTTACTTAACATTCCGCGTGGGTATATAACGCGCGCCGGTACGGACGAGGTATAACGATGTTAATTTCCAGTATCGGCGGCTCGATTACCCACTACCAGTCCCGCGGCGGCGGCGGCAGCCTTTTTCCGCTGCTTCGTTTTGTTATGCTTATTATTTGTAATAGCTTCTTTTTTTTTTGGGGGAAGCCGAAGAGTAATTTTATATACGTTTTACAATGCGGTGGATAATGATTAATGGCGCACTGGCAAATGTTATTATGGGATCAATGGGTATTAGTTGGTAAACTGGCCGCGGATTAAAATTGAAATTAAGCGCGGTTATACGCTTAATTGGAAATTAAATTAGTTTCTTTGTGGTCGGATTTACAACTTTACAAATCGCAATCGAGATAATGTTGTAATTGAAAGGTGATTTTCAATCGCCGCGAGAATTGTATTTTTCGTTTGGAAAAAAAGTACGAGCTTACCGGTATTATTACACGGCGTTAAAAACTTTCCAACATTAATAACGTACCTGAAACAAAAATAAAGAATGCTAATTAATTTTAGTCAGTAATGTGTGTTGCTTAGTCATATAAACTATACATAGTTATTACATGTATTTTGAGAATTTATTGCTCGTAAAGATTTCTGAAATAATTTATTTAACAGAAGCTATTTTATTTAAACAACTGCTTAATTTAAAATATTCAAATGAAGAATCATTGCATGCAGTCGCACAGCATTTATACACTCGAGCTTTTTTAAACGAAACGTAATTGCTCGTCGTTTATTCAACATTATACACGTTTGACAGTCGCAGTAGTCGAAAACCCAATTTTTCGCTTTAAATTTTCATCGCCAAATGCGCGAAATCGCCTGCTTTTTCGCGTCGCAATTAGCGAATTGATGTTTTCAAACGTCGAAACTGTTGATAGGTAAAAGGCCAAATTGTGCCCGATAAAAGAGAAAACGAGCGGGAATTAATGGTAGAGAGAGAATTTTTTGTAGCCTCGTTTACGATCGTCTAAAAGCCAATAAAATACTAAACTGATTCGTCTCTTTATTTATTGCTACAAGCTTTGCAATAATCTGAAAACCAGTAACTGCATGGTAGCAAAATTTAGTAATATTACATTGTGAAACGGCGCAACGAAACTGAATATTTAATGTATTTGGGGGGTAATAAAAATCTTGTTTACCAAAGTTTCAACGCGCATCAAAGTATCATTTTCAAATTTACAAATTTTAATAAATGTTAAAATAATAATTGAATCGTTGAATACATTCAATTTCGGAAATAAACTCGCGCCGACATTACATTTAATGGAAAATCGTTTTATTGCCGCAGTTATAAAGATTTATTGGCGGAATTATGCTAACCGTCGTTTTAAATCATATATACCCACCAACAGTTATTTCGATATATCAGTAAATAAATGTTTATTAAATTTCATTTATCATTCGTCTCTGCGTTATTTCCGAGAAAATTAATTGTAACCACGAATCAAATTAAACAAACAAGTCTCGAGCGCTCCGCGAAAAACGTTCCCGCCGCGCAAACGATGAGTTGAAAATGACGTTCTTTATATTTAATTGATAATGGATTAAATTTACTTTTTCCCGGAAACATGTATTATAAAGTTTAATCAAGAAATTCTTTCCCCGGAATAAAATGACAACGAATTTCTGATATTTCTATTCGAGCGGCAAAAAAAATCCCCCCCAAAATGAATTAGACCGAAAATAATGGACGTCGACAAGGCGACATTTAACAAGCGTATTTCCTACGCTCGACGCGTCTTTAAAATCGAGCAACGACGAAAAACGAATGTTCCTCGCTTTCGCGCCTCGGCATTCCCGCCGACGTAAATCGCGCAATGCCGCGGGAATATTAAAATCTCAACGCGTTCGACGGCCTAAAAATAAGAAGCGCAAAAAAAAAAAACTGCGTCTAGAAAAACACGGCCGCCGACGAGAGGGAGAGAAGTAGGGGGGAGAAAGCGGAGGGAGCTAAAAAAAAGAGAGCCGCGCGCGAAAAAGAGGAACGAGTCCCCGCCGCGTCGCGCGTCATGACATTAAATTCCGCGCGGCGCTCGCCGTTAATTTAATTACAGGACGACTCGGCTTTTAAAACCGGCGGCGAATTTGCGGCCTCGATAACGCGAGAACCGCGCTCTCTCGCGTCCGGCGCGAATTCAGCTTCATTTGCTTAAATGCGAGGAGCCTCCTCTCTTATTAAAAGGCGCGGCGTGAGGCGCATCCCGGAATCGGGACGCGTCCGCGCGTTTCAACGTTGTAGGAGAGTCCGCGTCCTTATGTATACACAGTTATTAAGCGCTGTAAACTGTTTAGGATGAGAGGTGAATAAAAAGCGGGGCTCTCGATGTATATACGAATAATTAAGTGGGGGGGAGATATCGAGGAAAAAACGACGACGGCAGGCAGGCACGCGGACAGGTTATTAATGCTCGATGCGGTCATTGATATATTTCATTAGGATTACTTTTCAGAAATTAAGTTTTTAAAATCGCCTGAGATATATATCTCTATTAGCGAGTGAAACTGGTTGCTATTATAAGCGCGATAAATTATCTTAATGCTCGGACGTCTGTATGTATATTCGCGCGGTGTGTGTAATGCGATTAATGGGCCTTGAAAAACATTTAAATAACGTATCTCCTTTTTCCTCCTCTCGACGTCTTACAATAGAAAACTTTATGTGTTACAAAGTCTACATTCCCGTGGCAATTAACCCGCTATTAAACGCAGTAAATAAAACCGAATTACATCCCCGGACTCGAAAATCTTCCGACCGCACAGAGAATTCCCGTTACTCCCCGGCGAACCGCAGACGCGTCCGACAAACCCAAACACAATATCGTAAAAACAAAATAGTCTCCGACGCGAAAAAAAGGGGGACACGTCGGCTGAGTCCGCTAGAAAAACGCGTCTCATCCGCATGCACGATATTCTCGGAGGCTCGTCGCGGCGGCGCAAGTTTGTTGGCCGGCTTCCATCGGCGCGACAACACACTTCCCCGGCGAGATTTTATTTTTCCGATCCGCGCGAGCGAGAAACACAAAGTTCGCGCGGCGGCGGAGACTTTGATTTCCCTTCGGGTGACGGCGCGCCGCCACCGCCGCCCCAGAAAAACGGCCGGCCAGGATATTGCGCCGCGCGGGGGGAAGGACAAACAGAGACGGGGGGCAAGTCTCTGAAATATCCGAGAATTTTAAAAGGATGGAGGAGACCGACTTTCCGAGCACTGTGCATATAGACTAATCTCTGATGGGCTCTCTGGCTTTTTCGGAAAATTTAATTTTTTTTTCTCCTTTATTTTTTATACGTTTTGCGAAAAAGGACGAGTCGTATGATCTGTGCAAGGTAAATTTGAATTGCGTCTTGTAGCAATCTTTTGCGGGACGATATAGCTTTAAGGTTGTAAAAGATTATTGATCATGCAAGTTGTTCTGATATTGTTTCAAAAACTATTTTTCGTAACAGTATCTATATTACGTCTGCTCATAAACTTTATTTAAAAATAGTCCAACTCGCGTTCGCTCAATTTCAGCGTTTTATACTCGCCACTTCAGCGACGTCGAAACAAAATTGAATTACAGAAACTCGCGTATACCCGTATAAACATCGCTCTCTCAAAATTCCCGTGAAAAAGGGTCGATCGAGAAAAAAACGAGAGCCGCAATTACGAATCGTAAACATTTCGCGGCTCTCGCAAAAAACGAGAAACCCGCGGAGCAACATATATAAAAAGAGCCAAGGCTCGCCCTCGGAATCCGGATACCGAGCGGGTACCCGCGTTATATAGATCCCGAAAGTAGCCCGGGGACAGAGAGCAGAAGCAGCAGCTCCGAATTTCCGCGCGGCAATATCGCGCGGCGGCTGCTCGCGCGCGCGCAATTTAATTCACTTGGCTCTCTCTCTCTCTCGCGATTGTGCCTCGCGGCCGGCGGTATATCTCGTAGATCATCGGGCCCGATAGTCCGCGATGCCCGGCAATCCTCTCCGCCAGACGCAATCTTCCACCTCCTCCTTTTAGCCCCGCAGCGGGATTTGTACCGGAGCTGCTGCTGCTGCTGCCTCCGCCTCTCTCTCTTTTTTTTTCTTCCGGCGACTCTCGCCGTGTTTATATTCGTCGAATTGCCGCTCGATTCGCTCTCGATTTTTTCTTGTTTGGGGCTTTTTTGATTAAGGCCGCCGATCGAAATGAATGAGTCTCGAGGAGCGAGGTGCGAGCGGATTAATAGATTGGGACCGAGATCCTGTATATGCTGGTGCTACTTTTTGCGATTCACTTTGAATTAGATAAAAAATTTAATTAACCCGACGGCGAATGCCGCTCTCGTGACGTTAAAAATAGACTCTCGACGTCATTTTTGAAAATCATTTTTAGAGTACTCCGTGCGAAGCAAGCTTCGTTGTTGTTGCTCTCCCAATTGAAAACTATTTTTCTTTAACGAACTTTATTCTTATTTTTAAGAGTACTCAAATCTTGGATCTCAAATCTCGGATCTTTTTATCTAACCTAGCAACTATAACTTTATAACGGAATTCAATTATTTTTTACATGATACTTGTAATATTATATATTTTATACGATACAAAGTACATCGTATTCGTAACAATTACCATTATTATAAATTTCTAGCAATTCCGTTGCGATGAAATATCTCTCTCCTCGACAAACGTCACCGAACGCTCGGCTCCTTAAACAAAAAAACGAAGCCTCTCTCTTTAATGAAACGAAATAAAAAACGAAATGAAACACGGCGCAGAGTGCATTTGACGAGGCAAAACGCGGCTCGAAACATTCAATCACACTCCATACATACATACATACGCGCGGCGGGAAGCATCGAAAAACTGCTGCGTACAAATTCGCGGCCCGGGCTTTTTAATTTTCTCCCGGGCGCGCGCGCGCGCTTCTTGCGCCTCTCTCTCTTTTTATTTGCTTTGTTTCGCTGCAGTCGTCCCTCTCGCATCCCGCGCTGATCCAAATATTATTGCGCTTCGATCGCCGGCTGCTGGTAGAGAGAGGGAGAGAGAAAGAGCGATGAATCAAAAAGCCTCCGCCTGTCGGAGCTCTCAATTTGCTCTCGGCCGCTGGCAGCTCCCTTGTAAATCGCCCGAAATACATATACACACGAGCGCGAGTGCACGCACGCCGCTACACCTCTGTATACATATATATATTCCGCCCAGCTGCGGCTTTGTCGGGGCTTCGGCGTTAATCGTCGCGCGATTCTCGGAAAGAAAAGTTTGCCTCGGGGCTCTGGGCGCGTATTGCGCGCGCGTGTATTTATTATAAATTGCGCGAACTTTGCTGCTCGCGACCCGCCGAGGAACAGATTGGAGTCTGTGTTTTATGAGGCGGGTCCTATTAATGGGGAAGATGTAATTTAAAGTTTTTGACTTAAAATTTTTGTCCCCCGCGGGACGTTTCCAAGTTTTTAAATTTCTTTCTCTCCCTTCAGTTTTGTGTACGAAAGTTTTATGGAAACGTTTTAGACTTCGACTGTGATATACCCACATTTTTAAACTTTATACAAGAAAGCAGCCGAAATCTCCGGCGGATGCTTATTACACTTTGTCCGAAGTTTCCTCGTAAGTTAAAGCGCTCGCGCTGTTCGTTCCATTTACGCCGGGCAAAAAACGCGGACTGAAAACTCGGCTGTGCATTTTTAAAACGTAACAGCGAGACAAGATGCAACAAAACGATCAGTGCATATGCAGCTTTAGCACATAGGAGCAACCGGTATATACACTCGTCCCCGATTCGCGAATCCATTCTCATCTCGTTAGTTCGCGGTTTTAATCGGGCGCATTAAACGCAGCACCTTACGCCGAGAGCGGCGGCCAATCTTTTTAAGCTCTCTCTCTCTCTCTCTCTCCCGCGGCTGCATCCTTAAAACGGATGCTCGGCCGCTCGAGCGGGCAATGTTCATTCGGCGGAGAGGAGCGAGGAGCCGGTCGGCCGATGTATATTGGCTTCTATGCGCAAGTTGCATATACACACGGCGGGAAGCGGGACGCGAGAGAGAGCCGTTTGTGCGCTATGAGCACGGACACACGAGCGCGGGAGTATTATGTGTAGCTGCGTGGGAGAGAGAGAGAGAGAGAGAGAGAGGAATTTTCGAAGAGAGACTGCGAGGCGGATTTATGGAGAGTCTTGGAGTTTCACCGATTTTATGTACCTTCGGTCGCAGGTCAAAGTTTTCGATAGTCTCTGGGAGTGGGATTATTTTCAGATTTTTTTTTTTTAAGTATTTATTTGGATGAAATAATAGAAATGATGCTTTAGCCGTTAGTACAGCTTTTTAAATTGTGGGTGTAAGAGGAGTTCACACGCATAAATCTTTTACGTTACATTAAACTTTAAAGAATTTCAAAAATTCTAATTAAAAAGAATTGAGTATGCCAATAGCTTCAGTCCTAAATAACATCAAATTTACAAAATCTATAGTTATGCTAAAAATTCCATGCTCTGATGTCGAACGGTCCTGCAAGTTTTAATAAATTTAATTTGATAAAAACTCAAACAATGTTAACACAATACTATCCGTAAAAAAATACGATTGATTAAATTTTAAATTTTGCAATTGAACTTTGTGAATAAACACGCATACGCGTATTCCTCCCTTAACGAAACCGTGCACATATTCCTCTGAAATTTAAGCATACTTAAAAGCACAATAACAAAAGTCATAAATAACTGAAAATTCAAGCTCCTCGCTTTCTAAACGTCTCACTCACACACATTCTCCACCGTCCGAAACTCCTGATGACAATTAAGCGTTCGAAGCGAGAGAGAAATTCCCGGGCAGCACACGAGGCGGAGAGGCCCATCCCTCATCGTTCCGGGCCACTCTCGCCGAGCGGTCCCAACAATTAAGCCTCTCACACCCGCAGCACACCAGCAGCAGCAGCGGCGGCGGCGGCGGCGGCCTGACATTTTTATGGAGTGGCAAGAAATAGAGGCGGCGGCACACGGAAGCGACAATGGCTCCTCGCAGCTCCCCGTGGTGGCTCGCCCCGCTGCGCGCCGCTCCAAATATCTCCGGACACCAGAGAGAGAGGGAGAAGAAACGGCTCCCCTCTCTCCGCACCCCGACGGAGCCCAAAGCCGCACTGCACACCGGTCAAATATTCATAAGCGAACGCGAGCCGCGCGCCGGGCGACAAAGCGGACGACACTTCTTGGCTTTTTCCTCTCCAAGCCGAGTTAACGGAGACGAAGGCGATGGGAATATACTGGTACACGCCCGAGGAGGGAAAAATGCGCGAGGCGCTTAATTCTGTTTGTGTTTCGACGTTCGCTCATTTTTCACGGATCTGTGTAAGGCCCGCTAGGGGGGGTAAATATTGACTTTTCCGAGAGATTTTACAGATTTTCCTTTTTTTTTTCTTTCTCAAAGCGCCCTTTTCAATATGGATTCTCTCGTTTTCAAAAGGCGGATGCCCTCTGCAGATTATCGTATTCTTGTGTATACCTTTATGAGAGTTGTTTCATTTTTATGTCCGTTGTAATTTTTATTTAAGAAAAATAATATTTTAATATACATAAAACGTACATGACTGAGTCAATTACTAGACGTTTGCTTTAATAAAACCTTTAATCCAGGCCTTCCATATGCAGGCTCTTATTGTCACACTCGAGTTTCATCCTAAATAAATCTCTCTCTTTATTTTACGTCCACTTTAACTGTACACGAAATACTGGCATTACCGTGAAACTTTTAATTAAAACCTTGGAAAATATTGTTGAAGAAAGCCTAGAGAATAACGAGACGGTCACTCTATACTTTTCATCCCACAATACCACTTTTAAAACCAATATTTTTGTAATCTCGTATTCAAAGGCACTTTTCCACGAACGGACCGGAAAACTTGGTCTTGGCCTCGAGGACGGCGAGATCCTCCCGCGGAGAAAAAAAAAGCAGAGAAGAATCGAGCCCCCGGAAAAAAAAACAGAACGCAAACTTCCCGTGTCGTTCCATCCTCCTTAACGTCAAATCGAGTCATCTCCGTGACAAAATGCGCGACAGTCCATTCATCCCGACTCTTCGGGCTCTCCCTTATATAAACCCACGCGACTCGGTCGGGCGGTCGATTTATTGTGGCCTTTCTCGCCGGACACGGCAGCTCTCTCTCTCTCTCTCCGCGTCCATTATCGATATTGAGATCCGCCCCTCTTTCTCCTCTTGTCGGTTTTGCCGAATATTTCCGGATGCCCTTTTTTTCCGGCACTTTTCGGGGAGATCGATTATCGATGGACGCGGGGACGCGATCGCTTTGCGGGAAGATTAATCAGGCGAAGGAGGAGGATTTGATTTTTTTATTACGGACGGGATGATTTTTTTTTTTTTATCAGAGTTTTTGCGCTCCTTTTGATGTTTATTATTATAGTTTCTAAGATGCTTTTGATGAACGAGTTTCTCGCTATCTTTGTGACTTTTGTAAAGTAAATTTTCGTCTTTACCAAGATTTAATATACAAGGTCTTCAAAAAGTATCGGACCCCCCCTGATTCGCGAAAATATTCATTTTCGTAAAACATATCTG
>JAWWEO010000036.1:24166836-24182251 GCA_035582975.1 Ormyrus labotus
CCTCGGTTAACACAAAAAATAGTAATTTTTCTTACATTTATAGTAAATTTTATTAGAACATTTTTCTCAGTGTAGCAAATAAGACGGACTTGCGCTTCGCAATTTTGACGAGATGAATGCATCATTTAATTAAATGATAAGGCGAGGCTTAATTAAACGAGCGCGTCGCTCGGTTCGTAATTTTGAATGATAATGCGTTTATACTCGGCGCGCGACTGCACCCAGTTATATATTCGCGCCTGCGTTCCTCAAACAAACGCTAATCTTTAATAAAACCGACGCCGCGCGGAAGGGGGCCGGTATATTCGAAACTCATCGCGGGCTAGTCGAGCAATATAAAATAAAAAGCGATATTTCGCGACGAGGCGAAAAACCCGCGAGGAGCTGCGCGTCGAGCGAAATATTAATCATCGGGGCATCGAGCGCGAATTCATTAATATTTCATGCATCGGGACGCGGAGCGACATCGGGAACGGCGATTAAAATTTTCGACGTAAAAATCTGGCGTGTGCACTTACTTCTATATCTCGCGGTGCTCGCGTACATCGTCAAACGGGTTTTTGCGCGCAAACGCATTAAAAGCCTCAATTTCCTATGCAAAATTAATTAAGAGGCAAAAAAAAAGTACAGCGTTTCGCGAGATTAATCGCGGGAGATTGCTGTCACGCGGTCATTTCTTTTTTTTCTTCGTTTTTTTTTTTGCCGCGCGACTCGCTCGAAACTCGGTGTCTGTGTCCGAAGAATTAAAATCGACATTTTTCAGAAACGCGCGGAGAGCTCATTAATTACTAAAAATACAAACGCGCAATACACACCGAAACCACGTCCTCGAACTTCAAATTGATTTGCACCCTCGAAATTTATTCAACGGGGCGAAAATAATCATCAATAAGTTCGCAGTTCCTAGCAGAGGGAAAAAGGCAGCAGCAGCGCGCGCGGCTCTCGCATTAATGGGAAAAGTTCGCCGGAGAGAGTTTTCGTTACGTCAGCCCCGGCCGGCGTTCGATATCGCATTAGAATGCAACAGCGTGTCGAAAAGATCAAAGCCCCTCCCCTCTCCTCCCCGGCGGCGGACGACGGCCGAGCGAGACGAGCGCGGGACAGCGGTGCAGCAGGTGTCGGTAACATCGAATATCAATTAGCTGCTGATTACAGGCCCCGACGCTGAGGCCTTTTGCAGACTCTCTATCCGACAATGCCCGCTGTAGATCGGACTGTTAGTTTGTAAGGTAAACGGCTTATTTGCTTTTGTGAGTCGGAGAGAGTTGATTGTTGGATCGAGGAGCGCGGAAATTTTTAAGCCCGGCGCGCTTTATTCGATTGGGGAATGAAGATGCTGAAATTCGTTTCGGCGCGAAGAGTGGAAGGTTCGATTTTTTTATGTTACTTTGGAAAGAGACTCGTTTTTTTCTTCTCATTTGAAAACTTATTGCTTAGGTTTCGATACTTTTGGATGAGATTAAGAGATTTTGACTGAAATTAAACCAATACAACGTTCAACTAAATTTTAATCTAACGAACAAAACTTATAATTTTTACTATCTTTAAAAAAGAATAAAAGCTGTTTAAAAAGCATAAGCAAAAGTGTTTCGTCTCGTTTAAAACGAATTTGACTAGAATCAAATGAGTCAAGGCACTTTTGCCGCTTGATGTTTTTTAAACATCTTTTATTCATATTCATCAGTAAACGTTGAATCGCAGCCTCGACAATGACACCGCAATAAAGTTTTCAAAAAAGATAAAAAAAAAAAAAAAAAGCATCCGTTCGAGCATCACTCGAGTCCCCCTCCAAACTAAAATAAAGACGCTAATAACTCGATGATCCCGCCACTCACCAGTAATGAATCCGATCCCGTCGCTCAATACACGGGACCCGCTCATCCCCCCCTTCATACTCTCGCTTTCTCGGGCGGGCCGCGATGTCAACCTCTGTTGATTATGCAAACGAGGGTCCCCCCCGTCCGCGAAAATTACACCGCGGCGGACGAGGGGAGGGGGAGAAGCGCTCTGATCGATGCGAGATTGATGTCGCATTTTATCGCTTACGCGCGAGTGCTCGCGAATTACGACGAGTTTCCCGATATATATATTACGTCGGATGTATGTACGTACTTTCGAGCGCGCGGACCGCGCGGGAGTATTGCTCGAGAGTGCGGCGCTTTTCGCGCAAAGGGCAGTTTTCTCTTTGGTTTCCGGATACTTTTATTGCGCAACGCGCTTTTTCGATAACGAGCGCGGCTTTTTTTGAATAAAGCGCGCGGGGATATACGTATGCATATAAATTCATTTGGTTAAATTTTAAGCATTTTTCCGCCGGGATTAAAAGCCAGCTCGAAACGCGTTCGGACCGCGATGTACAATGCCGGGAGTATGAAAGGAGAGGGTATTTTCCATATTATAAAACAATCGCAGCCTCCCGGAGAATTCTCCGGCAACATATTTCTCGGATTAACTAGCCGTGTTCCCCTCGTTTCCTATACACGCTCCTCCCGAACAAAAATGTTCGAGCCAAATAGAAAGAATTTTTTTTTTAATCTCTTTAACCGGTATAACGTCCGCATATTATATTTAAAAGTCCGTCTCTCTCCCACAATGGGGGTCGGGTGGAAAATGCAGCCGCGGGATGGAACAGACGATATGAATTCACGACGTGCGCTCGTACAAACATCAGAAGCAACATGTACGCATTCTGTTATCTCCCGTTAATTAAAAGTAAACGAGGACTGAAAAATCTTTGAATCGTCCAATACGCGGCGTATTATACGCAATTCCGAAAAATCACTTTCCCCAGCCGCTCGTCCCGACATAAAATCCTCGCGAAAGGGGGAGATAAAAAAAAAGACACCGCGGCAGCTCGACGGGCCGAAAAGTCGAGCGAGGACTCAGACGCGTTAATCCCGCTGCGTCTCGCCGGGGCCGTCGCTGCTCTCTTTCGGCTCGTTAGCGTTTGTTTTGCGCGACGCGGAGGAAATTGGGTTTGCGGAATCGCCCGGCGACTCTCTCTCTCTTTTCAGCGAGTATTAATAAAGTTCGCCGGCTGATTTTCGACGAGTACGAGGAATTTTAAGCGGTGCGCTTATACGCGTGTACGTGCGGCTCTCGGCGAGAGGTACGTGTATAAATGCCGCGCGTCCCCGGACGTTGAGGAGATTAATGCGCAATTATAGGAATTTCAAAAGGGCAAATTGTGGCTTTTCAGCAGTGATATGCTCTTTATTGCGCGGCTAAATGGACGAGGATGAACGTTCCGTTTGTGTATTTAACGATGACTTTGCTGTTAAATATTTTATATAAAAAACAGTGTTTCTTGTACACGACGATTTTGTTGACTCGCGGATTCGTTCGAGTGCAGCCGAAGGAATGTTCTTTGTTTTGCGCGATATTCTTTAAACAGCTTCATTAGATAACTCGAATCTCAAATATGTTACTCCGCGCAGATTTGCGTCTCGACAACGATCGAGAAAACTTTATCTTCGTCAAACACTTGTATCGGCATTCTTTTTTCCGTTATCAACATAATTATACTCTACTGAAATACCTCGCGCGTCGCTCTTCTGCAAAGTCAATGAGAGTCAAGAAGTATTTTATCAATCGCAATATTACGCTATATAGAAAAGTCACAGGTCCAAAATCAGGCCAACAGCCGCGTATATCCCACAATAAAAAGAAACAACTTCTCTTTAACCGCAACGGCACTCGAAGGCGCACCGCCTTCGTTCCTCCATTATCTAAACAGCTCCCTGCTCGTACCGACAAGAATGTGATGGCTTCTTCCCCGCCCGCATCACCGGCCGCCGCCTCTTTAATTGCGTAATCGGGCGTAATTAGGATTTATGCGCTCCCGCGGATAAAGAAAACCGTAATGCACCGCGATCGTGAAAATATTTCGGGGGCAACCGGAGACTTTCTCGGATTAGGCGTCGGTCACGACGCGCGGCTGCATTTGCATTTTAAATCGCGTCCGTCGGAATTGATGGATATTAAATGCTTATTAATGGATTAGAGGCCGACGGTTAGAGGTGCGCGAGGAGGCGAATTTAAACGAGCCTCGGGCCGTGATTTAGTGACGCGAGGATAATATAATACATTCCCGAGAGTTTCTTTTGTACCCGCGCGACGAGGAGCCTCGAAAAGAAAAAAGGCGGTGATGGAATCTTATTTTTAGAGGGAATTACTTGTCAATTAAGGGTGAGACGATTCTATTGGGAAATTTCTTTCGACCGGGTCCATTAGAGGCTATTCATGGATCTCGGCGCTAATTGCCGTATACAACTTTATTGTGGCGAGCATATATCGACTCTCGTATTATTTATAGATCTCGCGCGGAGATGAATAAATATCCCAAGGCTGCGTCTCGCGATCAATCAAAAGATCGTTTTGAAGTGTGTTACATTGTGCGCGGTATTATATATCGCGCAAAAAAGCGAATCCTTTTTTTTGTTTGCCTCCGCCGAGATTACGATTATTGGTACGGAGCAGAAAACGAGAATTTGAATAATTAATTAACGCTCTCGGATTTTATGAATTCATAAAACGACGTGCCAACATATCAGCGCGCGGCAATAATAACCATTACCCTCTCTCGCTCGTACGTATAGGTAGACTTTTAAATACAAAGTTATACCGAAGCGTCGCGTTGCATCCACGCTTCAATTCAGCCTAATGTCTCTTGTAACAATTTTCGTCGTGTATAAACGCGATTTATGCCCTCGGCTCTTTTATGCATATGTAACTCGTTGCTCGGCGCGTTTTGCGCGCGCATGAAAAAGAGAGAGTGGGGGACCTGAAAAAGGAAGAGGGAGAGAGAGACGGGTAATGCAAAATAAAAAAAAGGAGGAAGAGGAGGCTGGGTATAGAAAGTTGGTTTTTCGAAAGCAGCTATATCGGACTGAAATTCAATCGATTTTTAACAAAATTTAACGTATCTGGATTATCGCGCGAAATGAAAAATGTTAATCGCCCTTTTTTTCGGGTAAACTAATTCCGTTAATAAAGGTCGCGCGAATAATATATGTACATAAAGAAGAGAGCCCCGTCGCGTTCGCCCAAAAATTATATTCCGACGGGCGGAAGAAACGTAATTTACGTTATACCTCATTTTTCGAGCTGAAATAGCGGAATTTCATTTCGCTTCGCGCGCCGCGCTGAATTCCCAGGCAGACCCGCCGAGTTCTTTCGGTCAGAAAATTAAGCCTGCAAATTTAATAAAACGCAAACGTCGAAGCGAAATTGAACGTTTCGCGTGAGCCGCGACCTCTCCTGTTTAAAACGGAATTTAAAACGAAAATCGTGCTATAAACAAACGTGCAACTTCAGCGCATTGCACAAATTCCAAAAATCAGCTGCAAAAGACGGCAAACCGATATACAAGCGGGACAAAGTGCGCGAATGACTAATAATCGCGCGCGAAGAGCAACAAGCGCGCGCGACCCGACGACGGAGGAGGAGGAGGAGGAGGCGGAGCGGAGGTGCGAAAGGAGAAGGCCCCGAGACTCTCTCCGCGTGTCGCCGTCGTCCCGGTCTTTCGCACTCGAGGCGCGCCGCGTATATAACTCATTACGCTAACCGCGGAGCCCCGTTTTAACGCGTCGAATTAATGGTCCCGCCGCGGAGCGCCGCATCCTTTTTTCGCCGACGTTCGACGGATTAATCGGGGGGCCGCGCTTTTTTCGCGTGCCCGCGCCTCGTCCGTCTCTCGAGTGCGAGGTATATCTTTGCTCGATTAATTTACGGGGCGAGGGTGATTTCCTACTTTCGGGTAGCGGGGGGCGACGGTAGTTCTTCTTTACGTCTCGTGTGAAAGGGGCGCCGATACGAAAATCGCTAGGAATTTCGCCCGCGGATCGCGCCGGGCAAAACGCGCGATGATTGCTACTTTGGAAGCCCCGCGGCGCGCGAACGAAATATATCGGCCTCTCGTGCACCGCTCGTTTCCACAGGCGGCGGCGGCGGCGCGCGAGCAGCGATTTCTCGATTCGGAAATAAATAACTTACTTAATGGGGAGACTTATCATTTCGCCGCCGATGAATCAATCCGAAAGAGCGTTTGTAAAGGTGAAAATTTCACACCCTGGAAAACGCGCGTGTATAACGAATCGCGACTATAAAGTCTCGACGAGCGTCTCCGCCGAGCGACGACCCGTATATCGAACTTTGAAACTCGCGCCAGCCACTAATTAAAAATCCAGCCCCCATCGAGTGAGCCTCCGCGTCGTCTCGCCCCCTCCGAAATCTCTGCCTTCACCCGCGCGGGGGGTGACGGCGGCAAAGACGGAAAATAAAATAAAAAGAGGGAGAGGCGGAGGCTGCGGTCGTTGCCGGTTATCGATTCGAAATGATTTTAGAGGGCGGTTTCGCGCCCCCTCGGGCCTTTTGATTATTTCGCTGCCTGACTGCCCTCGCGCTGGATGTAAGGGGGGGAGAGTCGTGTGTTTTTCTTCGCGCTCCATTGTCCTGCGGGAAATCGGTCGATTTGCAAAATTGAAAAAGGAAGATCGATCCGGGGCCGGAAGGCTCTTTAGGGAAATGAGATATTTTTCTCGAGAGGGGTCGCCGGGATTGGAAATCGGCGGAAAATCGTTTCGCTCTTCAACAAATGCAAAAAAAAAAAAAAAACACTGACCTTTGCACTCGTTGGCGTCCCTGGCGGTGGCCCTTGCCCAGGGCCGATCGAAGTAGAACGGCTTGCACTTCTCGCAGTCCCTGCCGGCGGTGTTGTGCTTGCACTCGCAGGCGAGCTGTCCGTCCTTGCCCTGGCTGCACTTGGCCGCGTGGCCGTTGCACTTGCACCTGCCTCCCACCGCAAAGTCCGAGACGGCGTAGTGGTGGGCGAGGCTGATGCCGCCGCCTAAGCTGCTCGCCGAGGTCGTCGAGGGCACCGAGACGAAGCTCATCTCCTCCTGGAGCTCGAAGGCGTCGTTGCTCTGGAGCTCCTGGGGCGCGAGGACCTGGTGGACCGAGGGCAGCGCCGTGGCGAACGGATCGGCGTAGAGGCTGTTGCCCTTCTGTCCCTTGAGCTTGGCCTCGTCCTTCTCCCGCTTGGCGATCTCCTCGAGGCTGAGCACCTCGTCCTGGGTGCCGTCGTCGCTGCCCGCCGACTGGCTCGGCATGTGCAGCCGGTTGAAGATGACGCGGATGTCGGTGGCGGTGACCCAGTCCTGGAGGACGGGCGAGTTGTCGAAGTCGGCGGCGGAGGGACGGCCCTCGAGGGTGCTGAAGGCGATGCGGCCGACGGGCCCGAGGCCGTCGCCGCCGGTGTAGCGGTGGCTGTCGGTGCAGCGGGCCTCCTGCTCCTTGTCCTTGGTGATGGTGGCGCGGTTCGGCCGGCCGTAAACCTTGCGGCAGAAGGACGAGTAGAACTGGAAGGGCTGCCAGGTCTTGCCGTAGTCCATGGACTTGTAGATGGCGATCGAGTCCGGCTTGGCGGCCTTCGGGCAGAACTGGAGGCTGACGTAGGTGAGCTCGTACTTCTTGCCGAGGGAGACGGTGAGGGTGACGTTGTCGGGTGGGGCGGAGAGGCTCTGGGGCGAGACGAGGGGCTCGCTGCGCCAGCAGGTGACGTTGTTGGGGTTGTTGAGGTCGGTGAGGTAGGCCGGTGGGAATCGGCGCCGGGGCACGCTGTCGTCGCACACGTGGCACTGGCCGGCCGGCTCGGCGTCGCAGTAGCGGGTCGGTCCGCTGAGGCCGCAGGTGGAGGAGGCGACGACGCCGCGCTCGTACGCGGCGTTGACGAAGTCGGGGATGCAGCGCCGGGGCCGGTCCTCGTCGTAGCAGGGGTCGAGGGGGGCCTTGGGCTGGCTGCTCATCATCTTGGCGTAGAGCTCGCCGGCGGTACCACCGGCCGCGGTGGCCGGGCTGCGCTGCGCCAGGAGGAGCAGGAGCAGCAGCATCGTCGGGTGCACGGTGTCAACGTCGGGTCCTGGGGTGTCGATTTAAGCCGGTGTAACAACAACACAGCACTGCCGCGCGCGAGGCCGCGGTTCACATCACACGGAAGAGGAGCGCGCGCTGAGGCTGAGAGCTCTCGAGGATATCGGCGGCTGGTGAGTATAGTCACGCGAGTGGGAAGGGTCGTAGGGGAGCGCTCTCTCTGCGCTGGCGGCTCGCCGCTGACTGAGCCGCTCGCCGAGCGCGGTCTCGTCTCGGCGGCGGCGGCGGCGGCGGCGGTGGCGGGAGAGAGAGAGAGCGGCGCATCCGAGAGAGCTGCGTGTTGTACATAGGTGTGCAGCGCGCGCGTCCCTCCCCGCCCCTCGCAGAGAGCGCAAGCTCACCCTCGCCTCCCTCCCCACTCCGCCGACCGAGAGCTAAGTCTGGCTGTCTTGTGCTCGCTCGTGGGTCTATATTGTTGTCGCAGTTTGTTGCGCGCGGAGAAGAGCCAGGCGCTGAAAACCTGTTTCGGCTTTTCGATCGGAAATCGGCGGAAGACACGTCCGACGCCGGGGGAAATCGCGGGGACTTTTGTTTTCGGCGGAGCCGATAATTTACGATTATTATATACGCTCTTGCTTGGAGAACTGTTTCGCTGAATATTAAATGGGTTTTACGTTTTGAGAAGGGCAGACGCAAATCACCGTAATAATGAATTTATTAAGCATTACCGGTTTGTCTCTGCCGTCAGCACGCTTGATTCCTACAATTTGGCAGCGGTGCATAATACGCGAGATTAAAAATTTTGACGGCTTATTGACAAACTTGTCACAACAGAAACCCAACCCCGGAATCATCGTGTCAAAAAGCAGACCAGTCGGGAAAGGAGCCATCATCAAGACGCCAAACTGGATTCGTACAACGTTGACGTGGGTATGCGGAGAGCGACTCGCCTTGTAGAGCAAATTAATATTAAGCCGTTGATCTAAATCCGTCGGATTTTTTATTGGGTGAAGCTCGCGCCTGAAGATTAGCTTTTTGCCGATTTCTAATTCGATTTTATGTGAATCGATTAATAAAACGAGCTGCGCGAAGATAAATAATATAATAAAACGCTTTTGATTTCTAATTTTAAGAACTTTTCAGTTTACATTTAATCTCGTCGACGTTTGGAAAACGTTTTAAAAAAAAGATATTTTTTTTTGTCGAAAAAAAAGTACAAAGAGCGAATTACCGGTCGGTACACACGAAAGCTAGTTGAATAAATAGTTTCGTTACTCTCTTATCGCAATGAACTCCCGGGGCAGAAAAAAAAACGGGGAACCGGGAAACCCTCGGCGTAACAAAGAACTTTCATTGCTGATTGCAGCCCGGAATTCAAGTACAGCGGAGAACAATTAAATTCCCGGAAAAATCACTATTCCCCCGGCGTGATTCTCGGGCGGAAAAAAGCCGACACTAATTATGTGCAACTTTTTCCGTTCCCAACTGACTCTCTCTCTTCCTCCTCCGCGCGAATTTTCCGTCTCTCCGGGCCTTTTTAGTCCGCAGTCCGTATACGTGTATATATATACGACAAATAGCCCCGTCGAGCCCTTTTTCCGCGCCGCCGCCAAAATGTCCTGTCGGGCAACGAGGAAAAATGTCGGCTTGACAGAGAGAGAGAGAGTTTAAAAGGTCTTAATTGACCGGAGTGCGGATGGACCGGGCTGCCCGGGCTGCTTCTCTTGTTTTGCTCCTCTCTGCGGAGGAGTTTTGAATTAGGGATTTTTCGCCGTGTTTCAGCCCGCTTATTAACGCGCTCGGACTTTTGTAATCACCCTCGTTGGCCGCCGCGGCGACTTTTCCCTCTCTGATGCTTTTCCGCTGCGAAATGCGTTAGGGCTTATTTGGGACTCTGGCTAAAGTAGCTGAATATCATTTTAATTCCCGAGGCTTGACTTTTCATTCCGAGCGCCGAGGTTTAAGCTTTGTTTATTGCTGAATTTAAAGAAAATCCAGCGACGTTTAATTTATTGCTTATTGGGACTGCGACCTTCAAAGTTTATTCTTTTTGGACAGTTGCGGGAGGCGACGCGAATGAAAAAAATTCAGCTTTCGACCGCAACCTCGAAAAATTATTATAAGCCTTCATTTTATGCGGTTTGTATAGGAAGCGAAAGTTTGTCGTCGATGCGCTTTCAAAGTGTAAGCAAAGCGTTTAATTAAACGCTCTGCTCTTGACCATTACAAAATCCGAAATCAAAACATGAGAAACAAAATACGGTGGTAAAAAATTCTTACGAATTTAAAGTCTCTGAAATATTTCAACTGCACAAAATGACTGCTGCATTTTTGTCTACCTCGGATTTTATCAGTCGTTAGGTCATTAGAGATTGCGGTAAACAAGCAGAGAGCATATACATGTTCTCTCTTTCTACAGAGTCAGCGGTCTAATTAACTAGTGAATATATTACTGGATACGCAGCTTACGGTTCGAAAATACGCGAGCGAGTGAGACGTCCAGTTACACGCGGCTTTTTAACTGGCCTTAAAAGTATAGTTTGCGGAAACTGTTTTTACCATTTTCGCAATTTTCTTAAATGAATAAAGGTATTTAGGATTCCACGACACTTGTTGGCGTTTTTTTATCAACATATCTTTAAACGATCGATTTGAAAGACGGTAAATAATATCGATGCACGATATTAAGCATCTGCTCTGATAAAGCGTTGGAGTACAGCGATAAATTTGACTACTAATTAAGATACTCAATTCCAGAGATACTCTAACACCAAAAAACCTCCACCGTCAAAGCGCCGTACCTCTCCCGAAAGCGACATCCTCGCTTCAAAAGCCAAACTCGGCCGTCGATTCGAAAAAGCTCGCCGCAAAATCGAGCGGCAAAAAAAAGCAGAACGAGAGGAGGCATCGGCCGAGAGAAGGAATTAAGAAAGGGGATATCTGTCTCGTCCCGGCGACGAAAGATGATGAAGAGCGTTAAATAGCTCTTCTTTTTCTGCCCGGCGTATACACACGCCGCTCTCCTCGCCTCGCGGCCGAACGTCGAATATCCGCCGCGGCGCGTAAAACTTGAGCGACGCGAGAGAGAGCGCCGAGAGAGAGATATTGTAAGAGGAGAAGACAGCCGTACGTTTCTCTCTCTCTCTCTATCTCGCTCTCTTTCTCCGCGAATGCATAGGCCGAGTTTTATTCGTCTTTTTCGCCTGGCTCTCCGCGACTCCTTTCCATATCGGCGGCGGCGGCGGCGGCGGAAAAAAAAGGCCATGTTTATGGAAGCGCGTTAGCCCGAGAGTTTTACGGATTTCGCTGAATTATTAAAAGCAGCCTACATAGATTTGAATAAATTCATTCCTCTCCTCTAATAAAATATACGTATATAATGCGATTTTTTTTTTTTTTTCAATTTTGAATCGCCGCTGAAAGGCGTATCGGGTTAATACGTATGCGCGAATGCATTTTTTCGCGTCGTTAAAGAATATATATGATTGAGTTATAATTGCTTTTTCTTTTTTTACGCATTCGTGCGTATATATAAATTTATAACCTACCATAAAACTGTTGCCGGAGTTCGAACTCGATTGAATCGAGGAAACATTGAAAGCGGCATTATGTGGATTTATGTTGAAAAAAAAAAACAAATTCGGAATGCGTTTTTTTTGTATATAAATACCCGCATCGAAACCGATAATATGCAAATAATTATGCCGGTTCATTGCGAACCCCTGCGTATCAAAGTGATCCGAGCAGTCAATTCAATTTTCTCTTATTTACCGTATAATCTTGATCATCTTGATAGAATGAGTTCATCTTGCGTCAGCGCACAATGCCGAGCGTGGCGTGAATGCGATTTAACGGCTACAAAAGGAATTGTGCAACACCGCGCGGCTTTTTGCATTTGCGCGTACAGCGCATTTGAAGCTAATAATAAGCGAATCATGCGAACCGCGCGCAGAAATTAATTATGATATATCCCGTCTCGCGTAATAAAATTCTATATACGAGCCAATCGATTTCGATCGTCCGCAAAGAAAGTATATCGATCAATTTTAATGAAAAACGTATACTGAAGGAGGCACTAAAAGCCGCGAATATAAGGCGTAAATAAGGCGAAATAGGTGCATCGTCGTACGCGAAATAAGCGCTCGCAAAAAGGCTCTCGAGTGCATTTTTCAATCGTCTTTTTCTCGGCTCTCCTCCCGGCGCACGTTCCGCGCATAGCCTACACGTGTACGTGCACTCTCGCTCTCGAGCGTTTCTCTTTCTCTTCCATTTATCTCCATCTCTCGGTGCACGCGGCTCTCTCTCTCTCTCGCTCTGCCGTCGTTTTTTTTTCTCTCTCTTCGCCGAGCAGTCACGCAAAGCCCCGCGAGCGCGACATGCTAAACTCAAAGGAGGGAAGGAGAGAGAGGGAGAGAGAAAGATCCGCCAGAGAGGAAAAGGAGCAGAGGCTGTGCACGGAAGAGAGCAAAAAGTCGGGAGGAGTCGATAAACCGACGTGTTTCCTAGGGCTCGTCCTCGAAAATCGCCGGCCGTATTCCGCGAATCGGACTTGCGAAAGGACGCGGCGCGGGGCCCGCAGCGGCAGCTTCTTCCCTCTTTCCGAGAGGAATGCGACTGAATAAATCTTCCTTTCTCTTTCTTCACCTTGTCATTTAGGCTTTCGGTGCGTTTTTTTTTTTTAGGATGCCGCGGGAGAGTTTATTCTAAACGCGATTCGGACTCCGGTTTTCTGGGTTTTGGGTAACGAACCGACGAGCTGCGGCGTTCAAAAACGTTTTGTTTAAAAACCTGTAAGAATATGTAAAGTAGGCCTTTTACTCGCGTTCACGTGGTTAAATTGCAATAATTCCACCCTGTTAGAAACGATCACTTTTCTCGGTCGTTTGGAATTTTTAAACTTTAACATTGAACTGTGTGCAATGATACAACGACAGCATAATAGGCAATAAGCAATGCCGTCAATTTGAATAAAATAGCAAATTTACGTCAAAGATGAGGTCATTTCTTATCACACAGACGACGGATACTTATATATATTATGTGTTTATAGTAACGTTTAATATTATCATTGCATTATGCTGTAAAACTCACTATAGCTGCAATTGGAACTGATAGACGGTTCTCCAGAAGGAGGAACAAATAACATTTTTGTACATTCTTAGATGTACTGTGCATCTTTAAAATCAACAACTTTAATACCCTTTCGCGGCACAGAGCAAAACGAATAAATTTACCGTAAAGTAAGCAAAAATGTTGCATCACTTGTAAAAATAAACGGACATGATTTATATGCACTTCTACCGGAAACGACAAAAAATTTTCTTAAACTAACATTACGACTTATGTTTATTCTGGCTTCATAGTCGATAGTCAGTTATGATCAGCTATAGCTTCGTTCAAATTTTTATAACAACACTACAAATTTAAATTGCAACGGGATTCAATTTACTTGAAATTTTTATTTAATTTTCTTCAAAACGAAGATAGTGTAAAAAGGTAACAGTAGGTTAAAATCACCTTTTTGCTCTTGTATTCAACATTATTTTTTGGTAAGACTTGTACAAACCTTGATTTAGCGCAAGCATTTAGTCAAGCTTGCGCGAAATCGAGCTTTGCGCATGGAGTTTCAAAAATTTCATGTTTTAGGACTTTAAATATTCCAATAACAAAAGTTTTATTTATTTTATTGATTTATTTAATCAGAGTATAGAGACAATGCAAGTTTACATCAAATTATACAAATACATATAATTGCGAAACAAGCATCCTATAGAGGTATTCAAAGATCTGGTAAACTTTTATTGAAATTATGGTATATAAAGTTTGATATATATGCAAAGCTTCCTTATCCACACAGCACGAAATATTCCTAGACTATTCCTGCAATATGGAACACATCATTGAAATCTTCCACCAACCATTCACTGTAATATTCCTAGAATATTTGTATCTCCTCAAAATTGCTGGAATTTGGAATATTACACAAATCCTTACCGGAAGTTAACATAAAGAAATCGTCGGAATATTTCTTGTAATTATTAGTAAACTATTATGATCTATATGACAGCAGTATTCCATGGGAATATTCCTGTAATATTTATATAAATTATTACTGCAGCTTAGCAAAAAGAAGTCATTCGAATATTTCTTGTAATTGTTAGTAAAGAATTTTAATTATAAAACACTAGTACTTCATTGAAATATTCTTATAACATTCATATGTCGGAGGGAAAGGATATATTTAATATAAGTTAAATTATATGTATTGCGCAAATTATTTATTTTATATCTATATACACATATGCTCGCATGTTAAAAATTATTATCGCAGAAAAAGTTTTTTCCCCAACTTCCGCATTATGAGGCAGACGCCCTCACCATTACGCTAGAAAAAATTGCGATAGAAAAATTTTGATTTGAGTTTTAACCTACATAGACCGAAAGAAATCGGTAGTATTTTCGAAAGATTCCGCAGAAATATGACACTTGGAATATTCATGAAATCTTTACGAAATATTTCATAACTATCCCAAATCATCATAAGACGGAATATTCCACTGAATTACTTACGGAAGCTTCATGAGAGATTCATGAAATATTTTATGAAATAACCATAAAGTATTCTAGTGCAGTATTTCATAAAAAATTTATGTTATATTCCAGAAGTATTTCACACATCGATAGGGATATAATATTTCTTAAATCTTCCAAAAAAATTCCGAAGAAATATTACAAGACAATAATTCAGAAAATATTTCGCGGAATATTTACTGTAATATCTACTGTAATATTTAGTAAATCTTTCAGAAATATTTCAGTAGAAGGTTTTTCAAATTTTTAATACTCCATAAAAATATTTGGTAATTATTCCAGAAATATTTCAGTATATTATTTCGTGTAAGGTTTAGTACTTAATTCAAATAAATATTTTGAGGAATATATAAGTTATATGTCAGTAATATTTCAAATGCCAGCACGGATGTAACATTTCTGATATGTTCCATAAACATTTCCGAGGAAGATTTCAAAGAAAGAGTTCCTCAAAATTTTAATGAAATAATTACTGAAATATTTATTAAATCTTTAAGAAATATTTCAGTGAAAGGTTTCAATAAAATTCTTAATACTACATAAAAATATTCCGTAAATATTCGAGGAATATTTTAGTAAATTATTTTGCGTAAGATTTAGTACTTAATTCAAAGAAATATTTTGAGGAATATGGATATTTATGTCAGTAATATTTCACGTGCCAGTACGGACGTAACTTTTCTGACATATTCCATAAAGATTCCCGCGGAAGATTTAAAAGAAAGAGTTTATAAAGATCTTAATGAAAGACTTACTGAAATTTTTATAGGACTGTGTGACCTAAACCCGCATTTAAGGTACGCTTATCCGTGACCTAAGTAGCTCATTATTACACTGTGTAATATAGAACCATAATAAACTACAATAAAGCTCTAAACCACTCAAAATATGTGTTTTTATTCACAAGAATAAAAGAAAAATTAATGAATCTCATGAATATCTCCAAGTAACACCA
>JAWWEO010000036.1:24182351-24201235 GCA_035582975.1 Ormyrus labotus
CCCCCCCCCCCCCCCCCCCCCCCCCCCCCCCCCCCCCCCCCCCCCCCCCCCCCCCCCCCCCCCCCCCCCCCAAGAAATCCGCCGCTTCTCACGAGACAAAAACGGAGAGTATAAAAATAAAAGTGGCGCCCGGCAAATATCCTCTTAAGCGAGAAAGCACGCGCGCGCGCGCGTAGCTCGAGAACACCTCGAAAATGCTAAACTCCGAATGCAAATGCAGCGAGCGGACAAGCGGACGCGGAGAGCAACCGGCACGAGAGAAAAATAATATAAAAAAAAAATGAGGAGAGACGCAGATAAGGGAAGGACAGCGAGAGAGAGAGGAGTAAAACGAAACGGAGGCAATAAGATGGAAAAGGTCGATGTAAGTCCGCGAAAGTCCGAGCGGCAGATAGGCGAGTATCATCGATGAAGCGGGACGTCTGCATACACTTTCCTTACTTTCGGCTCGATGGGTTTTATTTATTTTTACAGACCCCCGATATATACATGACAAGTTTTGCTGCCACGTAAAATAAAACTCTTTGTTTTTCGGCATCAAAAACGAGGTACAAGTGTGTTATTGGGTGCCTTTAAAAATATTTTTTTTACAGTTTTTTTTAAGACGCAAGGAAATTGAAAAAAATATTTGCCTGTTGACGTAATATTTGAACGGGCTTTTTCGTAATTACCTACCTGCAGTAAAAATTGAAAGTAGCTTTTTTGTAAAAATCTAAAATACAGTACTTTCATATAATTTAATGGTAAAAATTTCAAGTATTTTTTCACAATTAATCTTAAATACAATCTGCAGTTATTATCGTACAGTTACTTAGAAAGAAATAAAATGACAACTCAAAATATCATTAAGGCTTCGAGATGGCCGGGAATTTGATATGTCAAAATATCGTTTTGTTTCTTATACCGTTGCTTGAGCCGATATAAAGATTTTCCGGTCCTTTAAAGTTCAAAGAAGGAATGTCTTAACATTAATATTCTAAATAAAAAATATAATTTAAAATTTTTGATAATTTTTTTTAAATAAGAATGTAAAAATCTTTTAAACAAGAAATTTTAAAATACGGAAAATTTTAGACTGGAACCTTCATTAAGGTTTTTGGCTGTGAGAATTGAATCTACGATAAATTCTTTAAAGCTTTTATAAATCTACTTTATTTATTTTTTTCCACTTTGATCTAATGAAAGGCAAAAATAAACTATTAAAAATTGCTTACTGTAATGGTAAAAATTTTCAGGTTTTAAAGTAATTCTGAATTCATTTTTATTGTATAATTTTTATAATTTAATTTTATATATTTTTGATTCAACTAAAAATATAGTAGGAAATGATAGATTTATGGATATTATAAGGATTTCTGTTACGAAGGAAAAGTCAACATGTTACCGAGCTCGATCAAAGAATTTATTGAACATTTCGGTCTCCAACGCAGCTTTTTACAATGATACAAGTTTTCATTCTTCACCTCTTCTAACAAGTCTTTCTCGTTCATTTCAACACTGCGTTCGCTTCTATTTGTTTTTTTTTTAATAATATACACCACAGAGAAAAAGGTAATTGTCACGTTTTTCCCACTTTTCACATTTCGCGCACAACTCCACTTATTTAATCTTCTCCGTTGCTTCTTCTTATTCATAACCAGAGCCTAGAATCACGAATATCCAGAGATAGTGTTGTCGAGAATACAATTTTTTTTTTTTTACGAACATAACGACAGTTTGCAGCTTCTCTAACTGTACGTTCGTTTTTTCTGTTCCCCAGAAAAAACGCACTCTTTTTTTTCTCTACGAAAGCGCACACATATGTATAAAGAGCTACATACGAGAGACAAAGCTCCTGATAAAAGAAGAGACAGTTACTGAATCTTTGAGGGAAATAGTTTTCAAGACATTCCACGCGCACTCTTCGTCCTTAAAAAGTACCATTAAAAATATTTTTTTTTTTTTTAAAAACTTTTTTTGATTTATCGATTTATTAAACAATTAGAATCATGGAAAACTCTTTGATTAATAAAAATGTTTTGTGTCAAAATATTTGCGCGATGAAAGACTGCTCTACATTGTATAACAATGGTCGCCTCGAAATTCAAATTCTCTTGCATGCTAATTGCATAATTAATGGTACTAATTACTGTCGAAAGCATTATTCTCACGCTTATTCATCACACACGACATTCTCTCGCTAATTCACACAAAGAAGAAAAGTTGATGTTCATCATTTTTTTTTTTCAGCTGTAACTGTTTGTTGAATGCGATTTCATAATTCCGAATGAAAAATAATTTCAAAACGTCTGTAATTAAGTTTAAAATAAATAATAAATCAAAATACTGAAATTACGATATAACTTTATTATTTACATACCCTCTTATATACAACCTATATGATATTACGTTGGAATTATTTTGCTGAATTTTTATATTATGATATTTATACTTTTACACTGCTTTTATCATCTTGTATAGATAAATTTCGTTTAGAATTTATCGTTAATATATATATAACATTCATTGGTAAAATTTAATTAAATAGATTTATACATATAAGTACTTAATTTAAGCTGCAATATTAGTCAATTATATAATCATGGCTATTAATAAACAATCAAATTAACCAAGTAAATAATTAATCGGTATTAATTATGAATTTTTTTTCTTTATTGTCTTTTATGTAAAATATCAAATAAATACAATTTTTCAAATTTTTTTTTACCAAGATTAAAGAATATACGAAAACTTAACAAATTTAGTCTCTTTACCAAAAAGAATAAGTAAGTTATTAGAAAAAGTATTCATTCGGAACTGTGAAATTGATTTCTAATTTATTTTCTTCTTAATACATTTAAAAAAACTATTTTTTCGCAAATCGCGAGGAAGAGTACAGTTGAACGTAAAAAAATAAGTATTTGCGGAGAGAATTCGGGCAAAGATTGCTAGGAACGATTGTGGCACTTTTTCTTTTCTTTAGATTTCCCCATCTTAGTTTTTTTTTGCTTTCTTATTATTGAACTTATCCACATTTTATGTAAAAAGAATGATTTATCACGCATACTGCTCCGGAATCAAAGTTTGCCCTGATTACTCTAAAAGTAAAAAAGCGATAAAAAAAGAAACACGTTGAGATTTTTCAAAAATTCTTCACCTCCGTATCTTTCCAAATATAATTATACAATATAATATATAATATTTATATATTTTGTTACTCTAGTTATCTAAATATATATAATATATCCATATGTATTCGTATATCATTTTTCTGTATATACCCTTACATCATAAATTCTTGTGTAGAAATAATTCTGATTCTTTTTCTTTAACTTTATTGTATTTGTATGCTCGTCGGCTGTTCTTTTTTTGGTCCGACGGCTCATCGCACGTTTGTCTCATCCACTTTTTTACATTAATATAAACGCTACTTTACAATGTTTTATTTATTTTTCTCGCAAGTTTTAACGTTCAATGAAAGTACGCGACGTTTTGGAAAATGTCAAGCCGACCGATTCGTGTACAAAAAGACGAAACGTCGTGTGTTGCTTGGATAAGTGCACGGTTACACATCGCTTTTCACATCACAGGCAAAAATATCGAAAACTTTATAACTATTGTTTTTTTTATTAGTTCTTGTTTCTGCTTTTACATTGACGGCGAATTCTTAACGAAAACAAGAAACTCTTGAGTTGTCGTGCAATAATGAATATAGGTTGAAATTTTCAATAATTTTAATAAAAAATAAATAACGAAATATGTTCTTTATGTAAACAACTTTTATTTTAATTTAACCACACATATAATATTTACATTATGTAATATTATATAGCTTTGCATATATATTAATTATTTTTAAATAATTAAACATGTATAATAAAATATTAATTAACTTAGTTATTATCAGTACAGTGTAATGTTATAATCAGGGTTTGATAATTTGTACTAAACAACTACAAGTGACATTTAATAAATAAATGTAGTTAAAAAATGCATTTTAATTAATATAAAAAGATATCTAGTTGTTTTAAAAAATTATGTAAAACTATTTGTAATTGAAAATGAATATTTTTATCGTTAGAAAATACACTATTTTTAAAATACCAAAACCTTTCGTGGCTAAAAAAATAATCTTTTCTGCTCAACAACCTGATTTAATTTTAAAATAGAGATAGTGTGTATAAAAACCTCCCTGATTATGACAAATGATAATTAATATATAATTATATACATATAAGCATTAAATGTGCTTTGAAATTATTTTTATGCACGACATAGGATTTTAGAGTTTCTGTTTTTTTTCTCAATCTTAACAGCATTTCGAAGGCATCGATATATTAAATAATCATTCCAATTTTCGATTAAATTCTTTTATTTCCTTAATTGGATGAACTTGTCTTTGTTCATCGGCAGCCTATGTTTACTTCGCATCGAGAAAAATATGGTATCGCGGATCTTTGCGTTGCGCTGAACCGTCGGACACTTTTTGACCGAATAAAAATGTATAATTTATTAGTATGTAAAATCGTTTAAGCAACCTTAAATTCTCCCCTGTTTTCATTCAATTGTTTTCTCTTGTATTTTTTGCACTACACTTATTTTTCATTTCATAATAGTTTTTATTCTTTTGATTTATGCCAACGAACTTTCCTTACGTATCTTCTTTCCCTTTAAACTTCAAAAAACAAAACGTGTTTCTGGATACAATATAATTCCTCCGACTTCGGTCGTGAAAATCTCATGAATATATGCAAAAAAGACAATGGAGGATATGCTTCTTTTTCTCTTTTTAAATGTGCACTGTTCCCATCTTAACCCGTCACAGAAACGCATTTTAATTTTCACAATTTATTTATTTGTCATTGAGAAGACAAAAATTTTTCAGAGTTTTATTTTGAGAAGTAGAAAAACTTTACTCGCAAAAAATGTTTGTAGAATGCTTGATCAAAAAAAAGGAAAAAACGTTGTATACGAATTTTTGTTTTAGTATAAAAAAAGGAAATTGGCTAAGTAACTACTTGGTCTTGATTATGAGTAATATTAAAAAGATTCGATAGATATATGTGAGATTTGAGAACGTAATTTTTGATTTTTTTTATCTTTTTAGCATGCTTCACTTTATCTCAATTCGCTAAATTCCACACTTCTTGTCTCGCACTCGTTCGCTCTTCAAAAATAATAACTTATCAGATTAAATCCAATATATTAGATATTAAATAATACAATATAATAATATTGATAATAATGATAATAATAAGAAATATATTAATTTTAAATAATATAATTTCTAACAAACACCCGCCACGTTTGCTTTTTCTATTGTAAATATTCAAAATCAACACATCCTTTTATCGCTTGGAATTTTAATGGAATACAACTAGTAAAAAGTATAATAATAAACGTATAATAGAAGTAATTTGTAATAATCGCAATTTTATATTCAAAATATTTATTTAAATATTTCAAATAATTATGCGTTTACCATCGAGTATATATCTATAATTGTAACAATTATTCGTGCTTTAGATGGAACAAAAAACTCGCTTTTTGTTATCATCGTATCACTCTATGGCGTCATGTTACATGAACGCTTTTAAATACGCATTGATTTCTTTAAACTTTATTTCGCAAAACATTTACAACCGCAATAATTCGTAAGATTTACGCATATAATTCTCTTAACGTCTCGACGATTTTAGAGGCCCTTAGAAGAGAGAATCATCTTCATAGTTCTAAAATACATAAACTTAATTTTTAAAGTTAATGAATCAACTTATTTTAAGAACTGAATTTTTTAAATAAATTTTCTCTGGATACTTTAATGTTATTATAACTTATTTATGAAACCAAAAGCGATTTAAAACAAAAGCAATGCAATATCATTAAAATATCTAAAATAGTGCAAATTTTCTCATGCCGACTAAAGATTCCAATTGGCGACATTTATTTAAAAAATCATTGAAAAATAATCTTATTCCAAATTTTAAAAAATAAAAATTATTGCAAAAAAATAAAAAGATTAAAAAATGATGGTGCTTATTTGTATTGGTCAAAAACACAAAGTCTGAAATTTCTATTAATAACAAAACTATCTAATACCCATATATTCAATAAAAAATAAAAATTAGAATCAAAACTTAAAAAATGTATTAAAATTAAAAAAAAATGAAAATTTGAAATATTAAAAATAGATCTTTTTACTTTCAACAACAATGCTTCTCTCTTCTTTGATAAATAATAAATCGAGCATAAAAAGCGTAAGAAAAAAAAACAAGAAAAGGAATAAAGGAAAAAGGGTAATTGCTAGAGTGCGTTACGGGAGATGGAAAATGCATTTTTTACATTGCAAACGCTAATTTCTCCCGTAATATCCCTGCGCATGTTAATAATAAGATATTCCTCTTTGTTAAAATGGTCAATGCCCCTGGCTTTATTTTTTTAAATCTCCTTCGCGAGTGGTGATATCTATGCTAAATTGCTAGTTGAAAAATATTCCACCTTCGTTTCCTTTCATTTCCCACTCTTTTTCTCTTAATGCTTGTAAAGACTATCTCGCAAAAAATATGGTTATTTCTCATTTCGCTTTTCTTCGTTTTTATCTATAAAATTGTCAAATCCACCGAAAACGCAGCTTCATTTATTTACTTTTAGTTCAACGTATTACCGACATATATCGGTAACTCACAATTTTTTCGCATGATTCACTTAATCGGTGAATCTTTCGCTAACAAAAAAACGCACACGCCTACAACATTTTAATCTCGCTTGCGAGTAAATTTTGTGTGCTGTTTTTTTGCTTCATGACTTCAAATTAATCAAGTCATCCTGGATTCTTGATGAGTTTTTTGCCTCGATAGTCGTAAACTCGTCGACAAAATAAGACTAAATCCTGTTGTACAAACAGGGGAGGTTGACGGCAAGTGCGAGTATACTGTTCGCGTTGAGGTACTATAAGGCTAGGACTTTCGAGACCCTCCTCGACCCTCCGGAGGTTCTTTCGGTAACTAAAAAAAAAAAAAAATTATTTTTTAGAAATATAAATTAAAAAACTGAAAATCAAATTTTTCTTAAATAAAAAGTTATTAATTATTATAAAAAGAAATTAATTCAAGTAATTCTTACAAGTATTTCTGCTTACAATAAAAAACAAATATATTCCGTTGTTAATACTTGAACAAATTATTACATTGAAATGTAGAAATATCAAAAACAGTTTTATAATTTGGCTAAAGTGTTGGAAGTTTAACTTACCGACAATATTCATTGAATGTGAGAATATAGCATTTGTCCTCGATACAAGCTACGCTGTTGGCATCTCGATGCCGGGAGGCAAATACCTCATCGTCGCTGTCATATTGACTACGTCCTTGTTCAGTGTGTTCTGGTCTGTAGTACCACAGCAGCGAAAACATCATTTCACCTAATTAAATAAAAAAAAAAAAAATTAGTTACATTGTATTTTTAAAATTGAAGTAAAATTTTTAGATCAATATTAACAAAAAATCTTACCGTCTTCAGGATTCTCCCAAAGAGCAGCAACTTTTGCTACAAAAGGTAAATCTGACTTTCTTTGACTACTTCTCAATAAAACGCAATCTAGCGGTCGAATAACATCTCCAGCCTCGTGTTTCATGCTGTAGTAACAACGACGAATAGCCGATTCTTCATTCTGAAATAAAATAAATAAATAGTCAAGTTGATTCAGATGCAACTAATAGAAAGAAATGGTTATTTTCATATAAATATCAAAACTTACTGTTAAAAAGACTTTGGCCTCAAAAGGTTCACCCTGCCAACTCCATCCATTACTCCACTTGGGTTTAACGAAGGTTCTCTTGGGTATGGTCAAGCACCTCAGTAAGTCTATAGATTGTTGTTCTTCAAGCTTAATGTTACTATCTTTCTTGCTAACTGATTTTCTTCCAGCCTTTCCTTTCTTTTTGTATTTAACGCCATCCAAAGACTTCCCTTTTTTTGTACTACCTTTTGGTCTTCCTCCTTTAGATTTTTTCACAATAATAGGAGGAGGAAATTGAATAACGTCAGATTCCACATCTTTACTTTCCTTTGCATCTTGACTTTTGTTTTTATTACTGTTTGTCTCAGGAACTTTATTATTCTTGATGACTTCCGAAATCTTATTATTAGGTTTAGCTTCTACGACCTTGTTGTCATTTTTGGATTCGATAATTTTTTTACTTTTTGCATCGGAAATTTTACTATTGATGTTCTTTGATTCTACAATTTTGTTATTTTTCATTTCGGCCTTCATATTCTTTGGATTAATAATTTTATTGCTCTTCGAGTCAGTTTTATTATTCTTCATTTCATGAGTCTTATTATTTATATTATTTTTCGACTCAAGAATCTTGGACTTGACTTCGAGGAACTTTGCCTTTACTTTTTTTGTTTTAGCGTTTTGCAGTTTCGTCTTCAATTTAGCTTCCAACTTACTGTTTATTTTTTGATGACCACTCTTTATTTCACTTTTTATCTGTCCTACTTTTTCACTCACAGCAACTTTGACAGTGTCCAGCTTCTTGGTAGCGCGTTTAATTGTTGATAGAAGATTCTCATTGTGCTTTTTGCTTTTCTTTTCTGCTTTTCCATTGCCCTGGTTACTTTTCGATTTCTTTACCTTAGTAGGTTTCTCAGACATTTGCAGACTCTGTTGAATAACGTTATCTATGGTTTGCATTATAGAATCTTCGCTGGACATTGTTTTGACAGGAGCATTTTTAACCTTCTTTGGTGGTTTTTCCAATGAACTGGGAGTTTCCGATTTACGCTTTTGACCTTGGTTCTTTTTAATAACCTTCTTCTTTGATGCTTCTTTAGCAGATAAATTCTGTAAAAATAAAACAAATAAATTTAAAATCAAACTTACACAGAAACTGTACTATAAAATTCTTTAAAAAAAACAATTGAAAATTATTTGTAAGCAATAAAGTAAAAAAAAATCTAAGTTCTTAAATGCCAAATCTAAAACTCACCGCATCGGCATCTTCAGAATCGTCCTTTGCATTTAGCGCGGAAGTTGCGACCGACTGTTGCTGCGAAGCCGCTACTTCTTGCGGCGAGCCAACTGATAATGCCCTCTTATTGATCTTTTTAAGCTTGCCTACGTCCGAGAGACTGTCGAGCGAACGCTTTCTCTTGGTGACTTTTTCGCTTTTATTCTTGTCCGACTGCTGCTGTTGCGATTCCTCGGAGACAATTTTGTCCGCGGATTCGCCATCTTTTTGGACCTCATTTCCATCTTCCTCGACTGCACCGATTTCCTCCACGACGGGCTCAGGTACCGTAGGCTCGTAATCTGGTTTCTTCCACTGTTCCGAATCGCCCTATAAATGAAGATTAAATCATCAGAAATAAGTCGAAATAATTTATCTTAATTCAGCTGAGGAAATTAAACTTGTAAGAAAAATTACTGCTCAATTGGTGCTGATAAATTAATAATCTCTGGAAAACATTTTTATATGGTTAATTAAAAGAACGACATTTTCTTATCTTGAAAGTGTATAGAATGCGTTTGCTAATTTTTTTTTTGTACATAACTACAGCGAGTAAAATAATTTATCTTACAAAGAAATGAGATAGGTTCTGGAAAATGAACTTCATAAAACTTCATTCGCATTGCATTACCAAGAAATTTATGAGTCATACACTAACGCGTGAAAAATGTTTCAGCGAGAGCGCAAGTTATTTACAGTTCAAAACAAATGTGTGGGCAATCGAATAAAATTTACGATTTTGCTTGCTTGATTTTATTTCAAATTGCTTTTTATTACCGAATCCATGTAAATATTTAAATAATTCTCATTCTGGATTTAAAGAAAATTAAAAGTTTCAAGTAATCGCAATAAAGTGTAATTGATTTTTTAAACTAATAATTTAATAAAGAAAATTATTTTGTAGTCGAAAGAAATACGAAAAATTGTAACAATTCAAACGCGTGTTGTAGTTAGATGAAATTGATATTGTGTCTCAGTCTAACTATCTTTATTTATTCAGGAAGGATTTACGTTCACAAAGTGTGTCCCTATAATTTAATTATTATTGTCCTACAATAATTTAGTATCAATATAATGAATTATGATGTCAGTGCTTTTAAAATAAAAATTTTGCATTTTAAGATCACAAATCGAATGTATTTTGTCAATTAGGTCGGAAACTATTTGCAGTATATCATTTACATGATCGTGCAAACAATTTCAGTCATAAATTACAACATACAAAATGATTCAGCTTGAGTTCATTCAAATCCATTAATTATTCCCCCGCTCTAAGCTAAAAAGCATCTCATAACAAAATAGTAAATGATTCCATACTGATTTTTAACCTTTAAAATAAGTCGGCATATTGTCGTATTTTTCATTGAATACCGTATACCAACTAAAAAAGAACCAATTCGAATTTTCTCGAAACACTGGATCGAATGGTATACGGTTTGTACTTTATGAACCCATAGTCTAAATTAAAAAAATTAATATGGCAGACTGAAAATGACCCAATTTTTGATAAAAATTACGATAATACTTGCATTTTTTTACTAATATTCCAGATTATTGAGTTATTTTTTAGTTTAAACCTATATTTATTGAATAATTAAAAGAATTTGTTGAATTTATTTATATATATTATATAGTATTCAATGTTCAATTAAGAATTCAATACATTTAAAATCTATTATTTATTGAATAGTTAGAAGAAAACAATGATGTAATTTAAAAAAATTATAAAAATTATTGGATCATATGGAAGTGTAGAACCGCATAATTCAAACTTTTAAGAAAATTCTAATTAATTTTCTTTAGTTAGTACAGTAATAGTCAAAGCAAAATTTAAAACATTTTCTAGTTTTATAAGGATTAAGCAATTGCGTTAAGAATTTTGAAAAAGTTAGATTCAGAAACCTATTGAAGCTGCCTATTTGAATTTACAGCCATTGGTATTATTACATATGATTTAAAATTAAGCCAAAATTTATGTTCTTTCAACCGAAATGGGTTAAGTCGATTCGAAGGCCGCTTAATTCAAACTCGGTGCAGTTTAGTAGACCAGCCAGTAAGTAGAAAAAAAGCTGAAGTTAAAAATAAATTTTTATTCAATGTGTCAGAAAATTTTAAGTAAAGATGTCTGTCGGTATTTTTTTTCACCCAATAATTAGTATTTTTATTTTGAATAATTAATATTGAAAAAAAACAATAAGAAAAACTTTAAACTAACTCCTGCTGATTTATCTAGAATAATTATTTAACAAACAAACTGATAGTTTCATCATTTTTAGAGTTCCTACAATAAAAGTCCTTGAACAGATTTATATGATTATTTTTTTTTATTTATGCGCGCTTATGAGGTCCTCTCGTTGAAATGTGCGCCTCGAGCAAGAGAGGAGAGAAAATCGCAATACGGTGAGTGACAGTATCAAGACTCGATAGCTCGACCGAAAATCTGCTCGGTAGATTGGTTGCCGATAAAGATAATGCTTTGCAGGGAGTTGGGAGGGATTGCCCGAGTTTCCGAAACGATTTTGCCCTGAGCTTCGGCGGGGCTCGAGTTCGCGGGTAAAAGAATCGAGTACGAAGCATCCCGAAAGGCATTTCTGAATTATTATAAAGCAACGACACGATTTTCCATGTTATTTTCTTACAATATAGAAAGAATGAATTTACTTTTTTGCGCATAAGAAGAAATTTATAATAATTAATGTTTGGTTAGAATTTAACTGTGAGTTGAGAGACGAAAATTTACTACTTAACTGTATAAAACTACAAAAAAGCGTATACAATGTGGTAGATCATAATAACATTGTATTAAATTGAAAAATTTAAACAATTTGTTATAAGCAACTGATTACTTTTTACTAAAAAATATTGCCTTACTGCCGAAAGCTATAATAATTAATTAAATGGTTTTTTTAAACAGTATAAAAGAATCGAATTTATAAGAAAAGTTTTAAGATTTTTTACAAACAATATTTAATTAAATTTTACTATGTTATACAAGAATGTTGCTTCATAAAATCTTAGAACTTTTCTTGTAAATTTTACTTTTTTATTATTTAAAAGAGACAGTTTAGTTAATATATTTAATCAACAAAAAAACCTTTTTTAGTTAAAAGGAACTAGTTTATAAAAAATTATTACTTAATTGTTTCAAGAAAATATTAAATTTCTAATTATTCATTGTTGAACAATCTCGTTAAACTATTTGTTTCGTATTTTATAACTAATTATGAAAAGAATGAATTTTTATATTCAAATCTTTAGAAAAATATTATTGCACGTATCAATTGGAAATAATAAAACCTACACGCTAAAATTAAAACCGAAAGGCGAATTTGAAATCCATTAAAGTAAAAAAGAAAGCTTCCAGAGAGTTCGCGGAGCGCAGCGAGCGTCCCTCGGCAAGCGTCTCTCTGTACCAGGCCCGACAAGATGTCCACCGATTGGACGCTCTACTATAGCAGACAGCGTTGCCGATGTCCGTCTTTTCCGCGAAGGGATAGAAAAGAAATTTTGTTTTTTTTTTTTTTTTTTTTTCCGCATAAAATATTTAATATTTATTTACCAATTCCTCCTTGACCTCGCTGTCGGTCTCCAGTTTCCCGCTGCCGGCGTCGTCCTCGATGATCCCGGAGTCCTTGTCGATCTCCGAGATGGCCAGCTGCCCGGCCTCCTTGACGCAGTGCTCGCAGTTGGGCAGCTCGCACTTGTAGCCGGTCTCGCACTTTAGCCGACAGCCGACCGGGTGCCGATCGTCCCGCTGTTCCTCGGCCTCGTCGGCGGGCGCGGCATCGTCCTCCTCGAGCTCGCTGTGCTCCGAGGTGCCGCGGGACTCGCGCTTCAGCTTGCTCTGTTCGAGCTTGACGTTGTTGCGGCCCGGCGCGACCGGCCGGTCCGTCGACTGGCCTCCGGGTACCATCGTCGGCTTCGCGCCCGGGGCCGTGGGCTGCCCGCGGTAGCTGTCCCTGTAGAATCTCTCGTTCTCGCTCTCCTTCTCGGGGGACGTCGAGATTTCACGCTTGATGTCCTGACTGCCGGCGCTCTTGTGCGTTGGGGTGGCTCCGGGGAAGGCGCACTTGCTCTTCGCTTTTCCGTCCTTGCAGTTCATTTCCATCTGAAATACAAAAAGAAAACGAGAACGTTTATATCGCCGAACGACTCGGGAGAAAACTTATTTTAGAAGCCAGGATGGTTAGTGGGATTTATTACAGATTCCAAGAGGTAACGTCTAATCCATGTGCGGCGAGGATGCTCGGCAATCAAGGTGCTCGGGAAATTAATTTTTTTACATTTCCGGGGCAAAGTTCTTCTAGTTCTTCGAGTTTTTTTAGTTCGTTCTTTTACAGATTGGTCATGGTAAAGTCTGATCCACTTGCGACGAGGGTGCTCGATGACCATTTTAAGGGTTCACCGTCGTTGAGGCCTTCACGCTGTCTTGTGTCTGCTTCCCGGGTTTTCTCAGTTTTTCTCTAACGGAGAGTTGAAAAACTAACGCGCTCTCTGGTCCACGTGATATGTCGAAGAACTGGTCTCTACAGAAGCACTGGAACGATAGTTCTGTCACCGAGACCCTCTGCTTTATATATGGCCCTTTGGTTCCATACCTGAACCTAGCCTCTCCCACTCTCTCTCCGTTATTCCCTGCATAATTGCGCACTTTTTTTTCCTACTCCCTACTCCATTTATCATGTCTCATTTACACTTTCCCTCTCCCTTCCTCTCCCTCTCCCTTCCTCTCTCTCCCCCTCCCTCTCCCTCTCTCTCTCTCACTCTCTCATCCAACATTTTGTTTTTTCTCTTAAAATGGCTGTCAATGTTATTTTAGAAAAAGTTCATTCATTTTATACAAATTGTTACCACAAATAATTTCCAAATATATATATGTATTTTAGTTTTAAGATAGGATTAAATTAAACAAGCAATTCTGTTGAACTGCTATCTATGTTTATTTTTTATTTTTTCAAATCAAATCAAATATTGAAAAAGCAAACTATGGTCCCGCTTCTATCGTATTTAAAACTAACTTATAAATAAGAAATATTTTATCAACATTTATATTTTATTATATCTCCTTTTAGGTTTTTAATCTGTTTTACTTCATTTCTTATTGGAAAAACATATTTATTAAAGTTTTAAGAGTTAATTTTTGCTAAATACGAATCTGTGACCTAAGTTCACTTTTTCAGTGTAATAATGTGTCCCTTAGGTCACGAATAAGCGGAACCTAGGCGCGGGTTTAGTCACGCAGTGCTATATAAAAAAATATATATATTATTTAGAAATGTAAGAATCACATGAAATAAACGTATGCTTTTTTCTATGAAAATAAAATTTTTTTTAGATACTCATATGATTTGAATATTTAATACAGCTATTTGTTTATGTACTAAGTCGCTTTTAGGTTATCGAGGCTTTCATTGATTTAAACATTAATAGTTTAATGAAAATAATTTTTATAATAAGAATAAGTTCTTTTAATAAGTTTATTTATGATATAAAACCGAATATTTATAAGAAAATTTCAATTACAGATTTTTTTGCAACGTTCCAAATTTTGAAAATGAATTGCTTTGCGCAAGTGAAATAATTTAATTTTTCATAATTAAATATATTTTTATTTTATCCACTATCATATACATTTTTGTTGCAGTAGAAAGTGCATGTTTTAAACTTTTTTGATGTACTTTTTTAATGTAGTAAACAAAAATATACATTTCCGGTTAAAAATGAGTGACTTCCATAAGAACCTGTGTTAAAATACCGAACTTTGAATAATTTTTTCTTCAATATTTGCTCATCAACCTGACCTAAGATTTGGCAGGATGTATTTTTATTTAAAGAATCATTTTGTTCAATTTTAAAATGGTTCTAGGACGTTTTGTCGAAACCGTTTGATCGAAGGAATTTTGGTCGACGGACGTTGGTCGAAAACTTTTTGATCGAAAGGACTTTTGGTCGAAAACCTTTTTATCGAAAGGACGTTTGGTCGAAAACCTTTTTGTCGAATGATTTTTTTGTCGAATGGATGTTTTGTCGAAAAAAAATTTTGTTGATATATATGTATATAATTTTTCGATCAAATGTCCATTCGACAAAAAGGTTTTCGATCAAAAGGTTTTCGACCAAACGTCCGTTCGGCAAAAAGATTTTCGACAAAACGTCCTTTCGACAAAAGTTCTTCGACAAAAAGTCCGTCGATCAAATGGTTTTCGACAAAACGTCCTAGAACCGAATCCAGTAAGAATAAAAATATGAAGATAAAATTTTGGGATTTTGGATAATTACAAGAGGTAAATATTAAAATTTAGAATTTTTAACAAAAATATATTTTTATAATTTGTTAAAAATTATAAATTTTTATATTTACCTTGTGAGGCACTTTCAGACTTTATTTAATATTTTAAAATTAGTGAGAAAAAGAAATTCAAAGGCATCTGCTAAAGTGAATTGTTTCATGACTGATAAAGATCTTACAGAAAAAAAAGCTATTGCAGATGTGTTTCCTGGCACAAAAATGTACTTCTGTAAGTTTCATATTTTGAAAGTGTTTTCAAGAACAATAACAACTACATATGTCAATAAGTGTAGGGGGAAGAGATGAAGCACTCACCATTTTAGATAGAATAGTGAAAAGTAATTCTGAAGAAGAGTATAACTACTTGTACAGTAAAATTTGCGAAAATTTACCTAAAACAGTAGTAGATTATTTTAATCAGAACTGGCACGGGTGCAGAAATGAATGAGCTCATTATGCTTTAAGTGAGAGTAGTTTTGGAAATTGCACAAGTAACCCTGTGGAGCCAACAAATGCCAGTTGGAAAAGATGCATAAAAACAAATAGTACCTTAAAGGATTTCATTAATGATTTTTTTGCCTTTCTTCGATGTCGCAATTTAAAAATTAAAGTGTCTGTGCATGATAGTATTTACAAACATCTAGTACGTCCATGTGAGATAAGCACAACAGAATATAGCTGTAAGAATTTATTAACAGAAAAAGCTTTTAAAAAAGTACTTGTTCAATTGCAAAGGAGTAATCCAATGACTCTATTGTACGTAAATAAAACATATAACACATGCAAAATAAGGTCAGGATTTAGAGTACTAAATGTGGGAATTGACAAGTGCGAATGCATAGATTTTATAGAACACAAATTGCCATGTAGACATATATTTGCGGTAAGAGAACACTTTGAATATGAACTTTTTGATGCTAATTTATGTCATAAGCGATGGAAGAATTCATATAATTTTGAAAATCATATGAATCTATCAAAATCTTCAACCAAAAATATAAACCAAACTTTAGAATCACCACAAATAGTATCACAGTCAAATTATTTATTGTCTAAAGACAATGCTCACTGTGTTCAATCACCAAATACATTTTTCTGTAAAAATTAATGATCAAGTCGAGCCTATTAATCCTTTATTGTTATTCCAAAGGATTTCTTTGAGTATAGAAAGCAAAAACGATATGAAAAATTATTTAAATTATGAGCTTGCTCCGATACCTCTTTCTCTTTTTGATGAAAATGGTTTGAGAACAACGCAAAAATCTGTTTTCTATGATAATTTTGAGTGTATCAAAAAAATTCCTTCTTGGGGAAACCATTTTAATGTAATAGATGGCGGCTTTTTTTTATATAAAATTTCATGGCACCAAAATGATTGTGTAGAAGAAATTTTAAATCAATATATAACATATGCTATAAGAAATTATTCAAACAATACTTGTATTGTTTTTAATGGCTACCCAGATTCAACGGTAGCTTCAACAAAAGCAGCTGAACGTCTACGACGAAAATCAAAAAAACTTGGGCGTGAAATAAATTTTAATAAAAGTACCAAAATAACGGTTTCGAAAGACAAATTTTTAAACAATGAAAAAAATAAAGAAAATTTCATCAGCATGCTATCGATTGCACTTATAGAAGCTGGTTTCAAAACCAAAATAGCGGAAGAAGACGCAGATGTTTTAATAATACAAACAGCAATCCAGGCTGCTGAAAATTTCCAACATGTTTTAATTTATGGACAAGATATAGATTTACTAGTTATTCTGACTCAACTATCATCACAAGAAAATATTTTTTTTATAAAAGCAAATAAAGGGCTAACACCAAGTTTAACTTTTAACATCAATAGTTTTAAATTTCAAAATTTTAAAAATTATATTGCATTTTTGCACATATTCACCGGTTGCGACACCACTTCTTGCTTTTTCAAGCAAGGGAAAAATAAATTTTTAAAAATGGTAAATAACAAGCCCGAGTTTCAGGAGCCGATTAAAATATTTTATCATGAAAATGCAGAGCCACTTGTAGTTGCTGAAAATGGCATTAAATTAATATGTGCTCTGTACAGCACGAAGACAGAAAAAGGAAATTTGAACGAACTAAGATTTTCCCATTTTCAAAAATCGAGCATTCGTTCAACTTTTAAGTTAGAGTCGTTGCCACCGACGGAAGGAGCCGCGAAGCAACATTGCTTCAGAACTTATCAGCAACTGCAAGTGTGGCTGGGAAATAAAAAAAATGCTACCGACTGGGGCTGGAAGCAAACTACTTCAGGATTGCAGTCCATTTATACCAATGATTTATTGATTTCACAAGATCTTATAAAAAAAAATTGCCTGCAGATGTGAGACAGGCTGTAAAACATCAACTTGTGGATGTAGAAAGTATGGCTTGCATTGTACTAATCTATGTGCAAGTTGCCATGGAGAAAATTGTACTAATGTACAATGCATTACATCATTAACTTGTGATGATGAGGAGACTCCGGAAATCACGGATTAATAAATAGATAATACACAAATTTCTTTGATTAAAATTTTTTTTATTTACCTTATTCCAATAAACGTCTAAGTATTTCATAGTGAATCTAAATAATTGTTTAAAGAATAAAATGAGCCCCTTTACGTAAAAATAAATTAAAAAATGAAAAAAATTCATTACTTTGAAAAACTTCATCTTTCGTGGGTCATATCCTTATTTACAATATCAAATATTGATTTCTTAATTTTTTTTGCAGTTCATAAAAGTTAACTTTATAACATATATCATCACTTACGTAATCAGATGATAGTTGAGTATGCTAAAAATTTTGTTTTAAAACTTATATATCTTGGTACACATTTTACCTAAAAAATTCATTCGCACAAATGTGAATTATTTTTTTCGCTACCACAATTTAAAAGAAAATCATCAGGATTGATGTATTGGTTGAGCAGAAACGTTCAATTTTGCAAACTATGACAATTTGAATGTATGGATTCCGTTTCAGGCGCGCGCGCTTGGTCGAAATCACTGCTTGAAATTGTGCGCGCATCCATCTTCATGATCTTTAATTAACATTATTCTAAGATCTACAGAATTGAGAATAGCCATACGTAATAGTATAAGTCTTTATTAACATTGTCTGCAAATATTAGCCCTTAATGTTAATAATTAACGCCGTGGCAATTTTTTCAATAAAAAACGTTATTTCAGATATTTTTAGCTTATATTACAAAATAAGGGCAAAATAATGAAAAAATGAAGCTTTTCGATAGGCTAAACGCAAATTTGATTTGAGTACAAATTAACGTATTTATTCCACTTTGTTTATAATTTAAAATTGCACCTTTTTTTAACGTCGTTTTTTAGTACTTTTAACTAAAGAAAAGGCTATATATCTTATGGAGGAATTAAAGTATAACTCTTAAAGAAGAGAATGAGCCCTTACACATGACGGTACGACCTCTCACTCCTGTAGAAATTAATTTTTCCGAGAACGTCTTTTTAGTTGCATAATTGATTTACCAATAAATTAATTAGCTTTTTGCAACAAACGAATAGCCATTTTATTCGTCTTCAAATAATCTATCCAAAGAGGTAAATTTAACATCCGTAAT
>JAWWEO010000036.1:24201335-24273391 GCA_035582975.1 Ormyrus labotus
ATTTGATTTGCAGATTACACAATCTTTCGATCGCACTAACAACTTCAGAATTCACTTTACCTATTATTCTAATAATCGTTTTTTTCTTCTAATACTAATAACCATTCTCAACTTGCTTGAATTAAGTGTAGGTAAAACTTAATTGTTCGAAATTGATCCATTTCGAAAACAGCGTTCGATCTTCTAATCTCTATATTTTGTTTTTAAAAACCTAACCCTTTTGTCTTTGAAAAGTCGCCGCGAGATTATGCAGCCGCGTATATACGTAATGTAATATACTTAAAAGTTTATACGTATCATACGTATGTATATGCTCTAGACCAATCACAATGCTATGATGAGCTTCAACTAACATCTTATGGATTTTTTAAGGAAAGGACTACATTAATTTTTAAGTACAAGTTATAAGGTGACTTATAACTGAAACCAAATTTTTCGATTGTAAGCGTTGCATACCTGAGTAGAAAATTTTTCCGGTAACCTGACCAGATCATAAGACCCTTATAAGGTTACCTGCTAAGGTCCTGATTATGGCTGTCATAAGGCGATCATAAGGACCCTAGAAGGCAAAACTATCCCAAATGAATTCTTTTTAAGTTAATTCTACTTATAAGAATTTAATTTGGGATAGTTTTGCCGTCTGGGACCTCATATTCGGTTTGTTTAGTTTCCATCATCGAAAAAAATTTAGTTGAGTTAACTAATATTCTAATACTTCAATGATACTATCATTGATTTAATAGAATCTGTACTGTTAAATAGACACAACTGAATATACTATTAATTTAACAGTAGGCAGATTGAAATAAAAGTAATAACATTGAAATAAGCGGATCTTACTTTAAGTCAATAATTAGTAGAATTTTAAAATAAAAGAACTTGTTTTAACAAATTAAACAGAGCATTCAAATAATAAAACAGTAAACTATTCATTCAAAGAAATATTTATTAAAATAATAGTAAACAAAATTAAGTCGATAAAAAAGTTGTTTGACTTAAGCAGAACATCTTTAAGAACACAATTTTTTTTTTCGGATATATTATGATGCACGTAAAAGACTATGAGGGTTATTGAAAACATATACATTATTTCTCTCGGATTGTAGGAAATGTATAGAAGGTGTAGTTTTACACCACGTGACTAAACAAGATAACGTTCAAAACGACAGGCTTTTGCAGGACTGTTGCGAAAACCGATAGGTGGCTGAAGGATCTTAGGCAGGAATTTACCTGCAAGTGGCCAAGTTTGAGTTGATTAGTATATAAGACCGCATCGGTAGCCTACGTCATACATAGTAATAGCTTTTGAATAAACTGTACTGCGAAATAACAAATGTAAAGCGATCAGCGTTACTTAATTCCGTCAATCCGAAAGTGTCTGAAAGCGTTTTAAAAATGTATAAAAAATAATTGCGAATTTAGAATATAATTAAGTTTCAATGTAAAAATCAAGCTGTAAGCATAGGAAGTCACGGAGAGATATAATACAGAAATTCGAAGCAATTTATTTTTATTGGATATTCTTTGATAAGTATGAATTAATATAAATTTAAATTCAATCAATAAGCTTAGCCTGTTAAAACAACAGACCTGTACTGTAAAATTAATTGTGTTCATCCTACCAATTTAAGTGACATTTTAGTTGTGAATAGTTGATAGTAAAATTCCATTGATTCAATCAAATTTTTTTCTCAGTATATATATTTATATGTTTATTAATTTATAAACATCAATTGTTCAATATAATAGATTTAACTGTTTACTGTTTACTTAAAATTTAATTATTAATTCAATTGTTTATCGTTTTTATATTAATTGTGTCTAAGACAATATTTTAATTATTTTTTTATTTACAAATTTTTGTAACTTAATTTCTGAATTTAACTTGAAAATTGTGATATTGCAATTTTGATATTGCCTGATGAGGCCCTTAACTTGCCTCCTTTATCATCTGAGAATATACCTTAGAAGGACCTTAGAATTATTCTTAGGTGCCCGTTGAGGCCCTCATTTTTCCCTTAAATCCGTTTCTACTCGGGTAGCGTAATGGTTAGAGCGTCTGCCTCATAATGCGAAGGTCTAGGGTTCGATTCCCCGTTAACCAAAAAATTTCTCTGCGATAAAATTTTTAAACTGCGATAATAAAAATTGTTAAACATGCTTGATAAATATATAGTTGTAAAATAAATAATTAGCGCAATTTAAAAAGTGAAATATAAGCCTAAATAATCATTGAAGAATACACAACATTAAAAATTTTTATAAAAATGAATATGTATAAAATTTAATACGTGGCGTAGTAATATTTGATTTACCGTATAGTAAAATTTGATATACCGTATAGTTAAATTTGATATACAGTATAGCAAAATTTGATAATCTGAAATTTTGCTATACTGTATACTAAAATTTAATATAGTTCGAGTTTATCTCCAGGTTGGTATACAATATAGCGATTTTTAATAAAAATTATAGGGATTTTTACTTAAACATTTTTCTAAACATTTACGGGGGAAAAAACAGCGCATCAGCCTACCTTAGCTATGCAATCCGAGTTCTCGAGGCGCGCATCTTCGAGCTGCTGCTGCTGTTTCTGCTGGCTCTGATTGTGCAGCCGATGAACAGGATTGATTTGGACGCGATCTGTATCCCAGGCGTTTGCGCCGTGTGGGGGAGCTAATCCGCCTAGTCCCCTGGCTGGCGATGGCGGGCCAACAACGGCACTGGGTGGCAATGACAGACCGGGCCCCGTAACCACTGGCGCTCCCTTACCATTACCAATAAGGGGCCCAGTATCCGCGTTTTTTGGACACGATTGCATAGGGCACGGACAGCTTTGGAAAGCTAAGCAGATAACAGAGCCGACGAATTAGATTTGCCGTCGTGTGCGACGCAGATTTTCAGTGCATTGAGGCTTGCAAAGTAAGAAGAACTCATTTGCGAGCGTTGCAAAATATTATTTATCAGCGTAAAATGTCTCCTTAACTGAAAATCTGCTGCTTTGATAAACATGCCGTTAAATAATAGTACGTTGTGCAACAAGGGGAGAAAGTAAGGCTATTTCTAGCGAAGGTAAGGTGTTCTGCACGAGTCGGAATCGAGTGCTGAACACCTCACCCGAGTCTGAAACAGTTTTTCTTCCCGTTTTACACTCCGTGTTTTGAACGAAGCCATGAGAAAAGCCCTCTTTTGGTGTTAGAAAGTTGGATAGATGATCGTGCATTTCAAATCGTCCACGGAAATAATATAAAATAGTTTAAAACAGAGGAAAAAATTAAAAAAAAAATTTTTTTAATTTTAAAAATCAAAAAGGTGACTTTTTAAGACATTGTAAGCGATGAAAAAAATCTTTATTCCCCGCTGCAAAAGGGAATAAAGTGGAGCGGGGAATAAAGTCTTTACTCCCCGCTTACAAAACATTTTCTCAAATGTTTGAAATGCTCGATTTTCTACGCTACTTTCTACCGTGAAATGAGGGCTGTTTTACGTCTGAGTTGAGAAAACAAATTTTCTTGTCTATCGAATCAACCGTAATTTCAATAAAAAATATGTAAATAAATAGTACATCCATTAATTATGCAATTTCTTTTCGAAAGATCATCTGGGTAACTCACTATTTCTGTGTAAAATAAGACTAGTTATTTTGTTAATCTAGTATAAGACAAGAAAACATTCACTAACCCAACAACTGACGTAAATAAAACGCAAAAAAACTTGATTGCAAAATACTTACGGTCTCCGAAAGGTCGTCCCTGTGAATGCATGTAAGCGGGATTCGGTGGTGGTGGCGGTGGTGGTGGAGGGGGTGGATATCCACCATAATACGGTGGCAGATACTCCCCGGGTGGTGGCTGATACTCAACGGCTCCGGAACCACCAGGACCGCCGCCCGCGCCAGATTCTTGATAAGCGTAATATTGCCTGGAGATTCGGGAAAATAAATGCGTTATCCTCCGAACGCTTCAGGTTTGCCGTGGAAAACGGGAGAGAGGCCAGCTCTCGGTTACTTTGAAATCTTCGGAGATGCAAAAGTTGGGAGTTCCGCGGGACACGCGGATTAAACGTTAACCGACAAAAGGAGAAGCGAGACGCGGAATGCACTCGGAGCGTATGTAAGAAAATTTATGAGATAATTACGGAACCGCGCGCGCGCGGCTGTTTGCCCAGTTTGAAATTCCCACCGTGACTGTTCCTACTGACGAGTGCAGAAACTAAGTTCGCAATTTCCACAAAACTGTCAAGCAGCACAAAATTTCACCCAACTGCATTCAACGAGATGCTCCCGGCGGCTTTGTGCCGGTTGCGCGCGTCTCTATAATGAGTAATGAAACATCTTGATATTACATTGTTCTGGTCGCATAGCGTAAATATTAGAAACAAACGCTTTTCAACATTAAAGTAAATATTTACGTTCTGACGTTTAACAGGTTTACAAGTACAATAACAGCGTTTCGAGAAGATAAATGTGTAAATAAATTAATGCAAACGAAAGCTGCATTCAAATTCATTTTCAAACTTGTTCCCGATTCCGATAAAATAAGTACAGTTATTGTAATTAAAAATTGCGATAAAAAAATCTTAATACACACTGAAAAACGACCCTTTTCACGCAAGAGGAATTATTTTCAATATTTGAATGAGAGGAACAAAAATTCTGTTTGTTATAAATAAACTTCTATTTAATTGAAAACCCCGTCGTTTCGTCAAAAAAGAAAATTTATTTATAGCAAACCCAATCCTTTTCTAATAAATAGTAATCTCACTCAAACATTGATAAGAATTCCCCTTACACGAAAAGGATCGTTTTTTCACTGCAGAAAAAGCACAGTGCACCGACAAATCCCAAAGAAGCACCTCGAATTGAATCTTTCCCTTACCTCCTTACCCTAATCCAAATAGAAACCGAAGCAGAGGACATTAAAATTAGTCCCCGCAGTAATCCCCGCCTCCCGATAACAATTAGGATGTACAACAGAATTAGTTGCCCGCGCGCGCGTCGGTGCAGCGGCGGTTTATCGGCTCGCGGGTCGGCGGGGAAAGGGAGCCCCCCCTGCGTTGTGCTTACCTTCGATAGGGCGGCGCATACTTGTGGTAGTAGGGCGGCGGATGTGGATGAGAATGCGAGTACGACGGCGGGTAGCAGAGGTCCTGGTATTGCGGCGGCGTTGGATAATATTGCGGGCAATACGCCCTGTAGAAGCCGCCACCTGGAATGCAAACGTCCGCGCTTGTTAAAGACACCCGGCGGTCGCGCGCGCAGTTTTGCACGCCTGTAAGTAGCGAGAGATGCGCGTCGTTGGCGTTTGGAGACTTGAGAGAGAGGCTGCGAGTGGCGGCAGCGTTTTCGCGCACGGATATCTTACGACTGAGCTGTGCAGTGAGCCTGAAGTTTGCATAGTTAGAGTGCATCGAAATCTTTAGAAAACTGATTTGATTTTAAGCTTATAGAAAAAATTTTCTATTCAAAGTTACCGTGAAAATGACAATAATCTCGGGGCGAGGTTGTATTTGAATTTTTAATTGTACGTGACATCAAATTTTATTAGTTCTTATATCGAAATTTTATCATGCTACCATGGTAAAATTTTATTTACATAAAAAATACATAAATGTTAGTGTGATTTTTATCGCTGTTGGGTATAAATTTTTACCATGAAAAACGTTAAAACGATAGTCGATGTATTCTACCTAAACTTAATGCAATTTTCAGTGTAACAAAAAATGTTAACATATAATTTATTGATAAATGGAAAATTATTAAACATAATTTATTTATTATATTTTAGTATCATAAGTATTATAAGTTTAATTTGATTTTGAATAAATAAATACAATTTTGACATTACTATAGGATTGACTAATAATTTTTACCGTGATGCTGTCACGTTAAAATTTAATCTGATTTCAAATAATTTTTTTCAGAAGGTAGTCCTGCCCCACGATTATCATCCTTTTCATGGTAATTTTGAATAGAAAATTTTGTCTGTACATATTTTATATTTTTTAACTCCAAACAGCATAAAAATAAAGTTTTAGATATAACTTGTCGACTTTACTGCAGCCTCCTCCCAAAGTCGCGCTCCTTGAACGACTAAATCGTCGCGCATCTCGAGCTAAACAGTCAAAAAAAACAAAAAAGGGGCACAATATTTACCTGTGGCATTCGAGCCGCCGGAGGTGGTGGACGTGGCCACGAGATCGTCCGAGCCCTCCGAGTTCTGAGGGGGCGTCGGCGTCGACTCCGGCGGTGGCCCCTTCACCGGCGGCAGAGTTGGCGGATGCTGAATCAGCGGACCAGCCGGCTGATAGTATCCTGCAACACGAATCGGAGCGTCTGCGATTATTCGGCTGTTCGCGCCTCGCCGGATTTCGAGCGTCTGCCTCGGCAGCCGCAACGGTAATTCCGCGGAGATTGGGATTACTTGACCGATGATTGGGGGAGGATTGTTGCGGGTTTGATGGGCAGTTTTTGTTTGGGTAGGAAAAATTTAATATCTTTAATTCTCTTTAAACAAAGGGATTGTATCTTTTTGTATCAAAAAACGTATAAAGCATTATTAAAGAATCAGATGCATTTTAGTTTCAAAAGTCATATTGGGAACCTTATTAAATTAAACGTCTACATCTGAATTTATATATCATTTTAAAACACCCAAGCCTAGCCTTGTAAGTAAAATAAAAGAAACTAAAATATTTATCGTAAAAACTTTCTTAACAGTCCTGATATACATTCAGAGATTTACTTGAGTAGAATGGTTTTAAAGCAGCACCAACAGGTATTGGTTCGCGCGTTTGCCTTTCTTGCGCCACTTTTTCAGGTACGCAACTTGTCACCAAGGCGCGAGCAAATCAGCTGCCGCTCGAAAACACGGCCAGCCTCTTTCCCAAAATAGCCAGAGAGTTTTTCCGCATGGAAACAGGGGAGAAGTTTCACATACTTTTGTGCGTATTCCAATCGGAGACGCGCAGCTAATCTCTGCAACTCTTATCTCGCCTCTGGCTGTAAACAAATTTATCTCCGAGATACATCGAATGTACCTGAAACGTTCGATCCACGCATTGAACCCCGAGAGCAGCTTGAAAGCTGGAAAATCTCAAATCGCAGGACACACCCATGAAAATAAGGGCCCTACAGTCAGTCTCGTCATTGTCTCTCTCGTTCGCTCGGTTTCGAGAGAGGGCCTCAAATGCAATTTTCGGCCGGAGCTTGGACTTTCTCTCGAGCGCGCCGGAGGTCGGGTTACGGGCAATTTCTTTTGCGCCGCGAAAATGCGCGCGTTCGGCTCTCTCTCTCTCGCTGTTGACTCCTTCGGAGAGAGTCAGGGCGCGCGGATGATGATTAAAATTCATGCGGCAGTTTGAAGCTAATGAACAATTAGCGCGAAGTAAGCAGCTTGGGGTGTATTCTCGGGGACGGCTTGTGCTTATCCGAATTAGAAGAGAAAGAAGGTAGAGGGTCGTAAAAGGCTCGAAAAATCCCAAGTATATACTGAAAGCTTTCGCAGGAATGGTATGACTCAAACAGGGCTTACGCGTAAAAATAATAAATTATGTCGTAAATTATAACGAACGATTCAATGCTAAATAATAAAACTTTTTATGAGAGGTAATATATAGTAAAAATTAAGGTTTAATTTCAACGGAATGCAAAATGTAGTTTTGCCTTTTACGCGTAATACTATCTTAAATAGGGTTTAACATTATAATGTTTATAATAAAATTAATTTGAATCTATAAAGAAGAAATAATGGAATTTTTATTTTCTAAAAAAATTATTAGTAACTAAAAGAACTCGCAACCGTTTAAATAATTTATTAGATCTTTCTTGTATTTTGCAAAAACTATCAATAGCTGCGCAGCCTTGACCTTAGATATTGATCGACTCAGGACGGAAAGGATGCATAGAAAATAATATTTATTATATTTGCAAAATTTACTACGATGATCATATTTTCAATATAAATAATATTTAGTTCTTACTTGCGACTTAAATTTATTAAAAAACAAATAACATTTAAAAAATAACTGTAAATGATAATCGTTAAAAGATCTGAATAACACTATCACTTCTTACTATTAAAAGTTACATTACGTTAAATTTAGCTGCTGTATCATTGGAAACATTAATGTTTAATTGGATAGTAATTTATATCATTTAACCATATGATATTTAGCTGTAATAAAAAAGCGAATCATAACTGAAAGCTATATACATTAAAATTTTCATATTGTAATAGAGTGCATAATGCAATAAATATGTAACGCGTACAAGCACATTTCAAGTAAATAAATAATAAAAGAAAAGGATGATCTCTGAAAAAGTACTCAAAATATAAAATTTAAAAAATTGAAATATTTTCTTTGATGCTCATTATAAAATGCAATAAAAAGCTTGCCCAAGACCTCTTACAAATATCTTCGGTATATCAAGGATCTAAGTATACCTCAAACTATCAGTTTATTTACCAATTTCTGTGAGTTTTTCTTCGTCTAGTCGACTCTGAATATCTCGATTCGCGTATAACAAAGGGACTCTATAATATACATGAAATTTCCTGCTGAATGTAAATGCAACAAAATAGCCGAGCGAAAAATTTTCACGACCCAAGAAATTTTCAAATTAATACTGTTGAATGTGGAAAAATTAATAATTAGTTAACTTCTTTCATTATCAGCATACTTTTAAAGTTATATATATATATACAAAATACAAAACATTTAAACAAACAACACTAAAAACTAAAGAATTTCTTCTTATTTACATTTACTTTTTCTAATCTACTTTTCCAAGATGTCCTTATTTATCCTTCTCCAAAGTTAAAATTCCATTACCTTGACTTTTTCATCTATCGTGGGAGCAATTTTTTTTTTTTTTCACGGCAGAACGGAGAATCATTAAATTCATTACCGGACTTTAATGCTTTCTCCTTTGCGAACTCGCAATCAGCGAAATCCCGTTACAAACCTCTCGCGACCGACGGAGAAAAAAAAGGGGGAGAGGCGAGCGAAAATAAAAAAAAAAAAAAAAAAAATCCTTTCACGAGAGGGACCTCATCGGCCATGAAAATGAGCAATTGAGCATAATAATCAGGAATGCGGCGCGCGCGGACAAACGAAGCCCAGAGCGGCGCGCGCGGACTGTAAACGCGTGCCAAAAAAAAAAAAAAAAACGATGACGATCGATCGAAGCCTCTTGATGGAACGTGCGAAGCGATTCGCCGCGTTCGGCTGCGTGGCTTTATTGGGTGCTTCGTGGAAAAAGCTCCTGTGACAAGGTGCAATTGCCCTCTTAATGCGATGTAGGAATGATATAAAAAAAAATTTAATTTCGCCCCCTGTTAATTGTAGAAAAAGAAAAGTTTAAAATTTTCAACTGTAATGATAGACTATTACGTATTTTGTCTCCATTTTATTTATTGTTAAGTTGTCAACAGGGACTTTCCCTTGTAGAAATATCATCTATTGTTGGCTTATAACGAAGAGATTTTTGCCACTTCTCAATTGTTAAGAATTATCGTGAATGACTAGGAAATCGTTAAAAAAAATTGACCAAGTAAGTATTGATTCTGTCATAGAGTAGTAAACGTAAATTTTCATGAGGATTTGCAATGGCCAAACTCTGATCTGCAACAACTAAGCGCATCAAAGGCATCAAAAGCCCCGTTATCAAAGATTCCTGGTAAATACATTTTTTACGGTCTTTTGATTTGACGATATTTTTGCACTGCAAGCAGGCTGTACCTGACCAGGAGAGGACCAAGGTTCCGGATCACGGATTTTTTTAAAACTTCGGTATATGTTTTCTAATGTTAAAATGTGAAAGAAACCGCGTCCGTTCGGTTTAACGCTCAATTTTTCAAAAGTTATGAGCTGTCGTAGCGAAAATGTAAGAAAAATCAATTTCTGTTCAATCACTTATAATTTTTAATCTGCTTTCTGTACAGTATTTTAACTATCGGCATTCGAAAGGTGCGATCAAATCCTATCGATTAAAAAAAGATCATTTAAAAATCTTTATTAGTTCAAAAGTTATAGCTAAATAAAAATTTACAATAAATATAAGTTAAAATTACGTCGGTGAAATTTTGTAATTTTTTTATAACTTTTGAACAAATAAAGATTTTTATATGATCTTTTTTTTTAATCGATAGGATTTGATCTCATCTTTCGAATGCCGATAGTTAAAATACTGTACAGAAAGCAGATGAAAAATTATAAGTGATTGAACAAAAATTCATTTTTCTTACATTTTCGCTACGACAGCTCATAACTTTTGAAAAATTGAGCGTCAGACCGAATGGACGCGGCTTCTTTCATATTTTAACATTAGAAAACATATACCGAAGTTTTAAGAAAGTCCTGGTGAGTCTAATCACTTTTTTATTTTTACAAGATTTAAAAAAAAAAAAAAAAAAAAAAAAAATCTTAACTTATTTTTTTTACATATATTTTTTTAAACAATGGCTTATGGCAATGTAAATGTTCTTAGTTACTGCGTCGATCTAGTTGATATAGTACATTGTGCAACAAGGGGAGAAAGTAAGCTAGTTCTAGCGAGGGTGAGGTTCCTTCGGCGCCCTTAACTCCGACTCGTGTTACACACCGTGTTTTTTTCCACGAAGGCGTGAAAAGCCTGTATTGGTGTTAGAATGTTGGATAGATGATCGTGCATTTCAAATCATACCCAGAAATCTTAAAAAATAGTTTAAAACAAAGAAAGAAAAAATTTAAAAAAAAAAAAAAATTTTTTTAATTTAAAAAATGAAAAAAGTGACTTTTTTCACGCTTAGACAAACAATATTGTCAAACGTTTGAAATGCTCGATTTTCTACGTTACTTTCTAGCGTGAAACGAGGGCCAAAACATATTTCAGCACGACCGCTTCGACAGCACTGCCTCGCACGATTATCGAAAACTAATCTCTAATAATAAACAATAGAAATTTAACTGCTCGGAAGTAACGAAAAAAAAAGCAGAAATCGCAAAGCGCGCCGCGGCGCGACGTAAAAGCAAGTATAATACAGACTGCACGCGCTTCTTACGAGAGCCGCAACCTCTGCCTGGCGCGGGTCCTGTCCCGCGAGCCGCGCGCCGCGCGGTGACGTCATTCGCAAAAGAAACGCACCGCCGCGAGAGCCACGAGCGCAGAGGAGGTGAACGCACGCACCTCTTTTTAAGAGCAGCCAACGTTTCGAGGAGAGAAAAAGAAAGAAAATCGGAGCCCTCGACGTCCTCGTAAATCAGCTTCTTGTCCCGGCCGCCGGCTGCCTTCAGGCCCCCCTCCCCCCACCCCTTTTTTTCTGCGTTTATCGTATTATCCGCCACTCTCGGGGTCTCCTCTTCCGTCGTCTCCGCGCGGAGGAGGGGACGGGCGTTTGATTGAATTGCGTTAATGCGAGAGAGAGCCGCGGGTGATTTTTGCTCTGCTCTTTGCCGATATATACCGAATGAGTATCGATCGTTTGCGGTTGTCGTTTTGTGTTTGAAAAACTTTTTAAAACGTCGATAGTTCGTTCGACGTTTGTGAGATGTATAAAAATTGCGCGTACTTTTGTTTGTTGACACTTTTAAAATACAGTCGATTCATTGCGAAAGAAAGCGGCGAAGTTCAACGTTCTTTGTAGCGCGAAATGAATTATTTTAATATTTGTTTGAGCGAATAACAAAGTGAACGTTTTAGTTTTACAGGAGCGTAAAACTTCGTGAAAATCAACTGCGCCAACTTTCTCTTTGAACCTCCAGCAGTGAAATTTTCAGTGATCTAACGTCTACTTAAAGTCGTTAACAGAAAGATTTATCACCTTCGTACAAACTTACTCCAATTAGCAGAGATCTTTTACTTTATGATGTATATCATAATGTTAACCTCTTCTAGCGCGGATCTTACTTTATGTTGTTAAAATATATTTACGAGTCGCTTGATTACAGCATAAATTAATAGTATTTCAGATTCTAACGCAGCAAACCTTTTTAAGGCTCTAATCCTCTCATATTTCCTCCCTATTACATAGAATGCAAGCGAATAAAAAATGAAGTCGACCCAAAAAGAGCTAAAAAAAAAAACACCTGTAGCATTCAAAACGAACGAGCGGCTAATTTTTATCAAACCATCCGCCAGCAGCCTTTTAATCCATCGCGGCCGTCGCTTTAACATCCTCGCATTAACAACACTTCGCCGCGCAAACAGTTCGAATCGCCGAAAAGTACGCTCCGCGCTCCTCCACCTTGTATAACCAGCCAACGAGGCGAAGCGGCGAAAAGCTCAACACAGAGAGAGAGGCTCTCGGCGATTGATTCGTCGCTGATAAATATCGCATCGTAATCGCCGAGAGCACTCCGGAGCGGCTCTCGCGTACGGAGCCCAGCAGCAGGCCCGATAAAATCGTCGGCGAGTTTCGACGGCCGCGCGGCGGCTCGTCTGGCTCTCTTTCGCCGCGCGGCCTATGCGCGCTTCCTGCGTCGACGGACGGGCAAACGGGCGCTTTACGAGTTTTACGAACTTCGCCGAGAGAGAGAGAGAAAGAGCGGACTGCGGACCGTCCCTTTTTTGGACTGCTGCTGCGTTCGCGGGGGTTGAGCAAATTTGCCTCGACGGGTATAGGACGAGATTGATATTCTGCGTAATTGATGAGCTATTTATTTGGTTTGACTATGCCGCTGGATATTCGTTGTTAGTATTAATGAGCGCTGAAAGTAACGATTGCACGTTGCATGCAAATAACGTGACTCGCGGGTACGCATTATTATATCGAGTCTAGCTCGACCGGCACGTATTAATTTCGCTCGGAACTACAATGCAAAAGAGTATTAAGTATGGAATAATGCCGGATGATCGGTGTAATGCTATATACTTTTGCGGGGCGATTCAAAGCTTATTATCCAAATTTTTTTACGTTCGAGCGCCATTACAGTGTTTAAATTCGTTGCGACACGTTAAGAGCAATTTTAAAGCAAACCTACGTACCCGCCGGAGTACAGCTGCTGTTCGGGTAATGGCTAAATCTCTGCCCGCGTCTGAAGACCAAACAAACCCGTGCAACAGAGGCAGAATATCGCGAAGGAAAACAGACAGACTAGTCCACTAACAATCCGAGAAGAATCCGTCTTCCTCGACTGAAATATAGTCCCGACAATCTTTGCGGGACGAATAATCGTCGCTTTTCGCGCGACGGTCTCGCAGTGCGACGCCGATTAAGGTTATACCGTCTGCGCTCTCGGCGTCAGCGCCGCGCGGCGAGAGTGGACTTCTCATAATCGGGTCGTCGGGGCGTCGTATACATTATTCTCTCGCGCCGAGGAGCGAACGAACAACCGTCGAGAGCGCTTTTAATCCGCGCGGCGTTCCGCGTTGAGTCACGGCGGCCGGGAAGCTTTCGCGATAAATAGGCGCGCGCGCGCGACTTGGTTGATTGGAAAGTCGGGCGGACATGATTTTTGACGAATGAAAATTTCAGAACTCTTTCTTTCGGCGCTTTTTGGTTTGATTTTTGATCTTTGACTCGAGGACTGAATATAAATACTCGGTGCGCGAACGAAACTACATCGGGTGGGGTGTGCTTTTCTTAAATTTGTCGAATTTGTCGATTAGCAGTAAATGACTGAGCTGTGAGAACGAACCCGATGCGTAAAAACTTAATCTTTTCAACGCGTATCAGGTATAATTTTAAGAATCAATTAAGATTAGTCACATTCCATAAATTTTGCACGTTTATTTTATTATTATTATTTCATTTTTATTATTGTTCAAAAAAGGGACGCCCGAAAGATTTGTATGTAATATATATAGTTTTATTTCCTTTTATCTTTTAAAACGTGAGCAAACTATATCTACGTCTACTTGGACGTTTTTAAAAAGTGTAGGTAATCCTTTATACCTGCGACCCTCCTAATTATTTTACACTTCTTATAATAAACTCCTTTATTACCAGGGGCCATTCCATTTCACCCGAAATTTGTTTTACGTTTAAGACATTCTTAGCGCATTCTTGCTCCCTCGCTTTATATAGTTCTCGAGCGAGCAGAGTACGTTAGTCAGCACTCAGGTATCGAGAAAGCTGCGAAAAGACTTTAAGCGTTGCAGAGTTAAAATAACTTAAATGCAGTAAACTTGAAATTCGAGTTTACAGACTTTTCTCTGATTTTGACCTTTTCCGACCGGCTGCCGCTTTGAAAATTGGCTTTCCCTTTCCCGCGATGGCTTTCGGTTGGTAATTCAGCTGAATAATCGGGTCAGAGATGCGATTAAAGCTTTGAGACATAATTTTAGATACGAAAATGTGCATAAACCCGCCGGTGGCCGGAGACGATCAAAACATCTGTCCTGAATTTCGGGCGGCGCCGCCCGAGTTTGCTAAATTTTACTCCCGCAGCTAATTGTGTACACGGCAAGTATCGATAACCTACTAAGCCACCTATCATCCATCAGGTTGTATCACCGCATCGCATCATCGGCTGGTGTCACTGCGGTGCTCGGTTTCGATCTCCTACCGGACACAACAGCCGGCTGCCTCAACGAGTTCAAGGTTTTCCCTTCGTGTGATCAATGCAGGATGGAGGAAGCGTTAATGGCACTGTCACGGCCAAGGTCATCCTTAAGAATTATTACCGATGAGCTTTTACGAAAAAGGACCGATTTTTTAAAATTGTTTTAGAATTTTTTTTCAATATATTAAGAAATATTAATGACACAATTAATAATTACTTGTAACAGTTTGAGGAAGTGAACTGATTTTATTTCTAAAGAAAATAACGTTAAAGGTTTTTTCAAACGATTTGGCGGACTGTAAATCGATTTCTGGAAACACAAACTCCGCGTCATCAAAACGACACGAGGCAACGTCTTTAAATCCTTTTGATTCTTATTTGCCGCACTATACGCCAGACAAGCAGAAAACGTTTTTCCAGACTCTCACCGACCCCGTCGAGCTCTGTAAGATGACAAAAGGGATTCTTGTGCACTTTTTCACCCAGGATTTGCGACTGAACGTACATCCTGCGCGAGAAAATTCTGCATACATCTGCGTATACCCAAAAAACAAAAGCGTACGGAGTTTTTTTTTAATGCCTAGAATACGTATTTCATATAGAAAAAGCAAGTTTTTAGATGCTCAAGTACCTGCTAAAAATAAGCTCTAACGGCTGTCTGCAGTTTACTGCGGATAAGGAAGGCCGAACGTAAACCTATTACGAAAGGCTGCGCAGTTAGAATAATCTGCAATTTTTAACTTTTATAATTCAATCAGAATGAAATGTCCGACGAATAACGTGGTAAGTGGGTAATTAAAATAAAAATATTACAAATTGAATAATATTCCATTTTTTTTTATATTAAAATTGAGATAAGAGATTATCGTCTTTATTCCTTAAAATCGTAAGTGCCTTACCTAAATTTAGCTGCATTTATATAGCTGCAATCACGCGTACATTAACTGCGCATAGATAATGTGGTAGTTATTTACGACTGTGGAAAGTATCTTTCAGATTAGAAATTGAACTAACTGAAGTAGTTAATTTTATACCAGAGAGCGTTTGATTGCTCTTATTTATTTCTTTTCCTTTTTTGTTAAAAAAAAATGCATTTTCCGATATACGCCTTGCATACTGCCTGAATTAACCAAAAAGCCAAAATCAGTCTTTGTTTACATTATTGAATATTTTTAAGTGAAAAGCAGCGGGTAAACCGAGCCTTTCCTTGCAGTGCGCAAAACTGCCCTTCCAACGGGGGGGAAGCACAGAGTTACGCCGCCGCACATTTTCCAAGTTATTAATTGGTTAAACTTTTCAAGAAGTGCTATTTGGAAGCTTTAAAGCGCGGCAGGCTGTATTTTGCGGTCGGTCTTTTGGCTCCTCCGGCACGGCTATCCCGCCATCACTCGGCAGTTTCTCTAATACAAAGTCCATTTTACTGCGTCGGTAGAGTGCATATATCGACCGACACAAAGTGCCAAGTGGGCCCCCGAAAGCCGCAGGAAAACAAAGCGGTTCCCCCCTCGAATTCTCTTGCGCTTCTTTGTTTACCGACGAGGCAGAGGAAAAAAGAAGCTAATAAATAAATGATTTTGCTTTTGAACAATTCGAAATAGTTCGTCGAACGGAACTTTCGGTGTACTATTTAAATATTTAAAATAGGTTGGAAACGAGAGTGGAAAGCTTTAAAGTTGAAAGCCTTTTACCAAATTCTTGAAGATTGCATTATCAGTTCCGAACTACTCATTCCCTCGCTTGAAGATTTTGAAACCGAGATAAAAAGGTATCTCAAAATGCAACGTAGAACCAACCATCTTCTCCTCTACTCATTATTATCTTCGGCAACGTTGCATCTCGCTCTCGAGTTCGACGCGTACAGAGGTTAAACAAGCGGAAAAAAATAAGTGGACAGCCGAAAAAAAAAACAAAGAAATAGGCATAAAAATAATTTTCAACCGTTCAAACTCTCTCGGAACATCGAGCTCGAGAACGTCAAGCTCGCCTCGTTCGCGGCCACATTTACGTAGCAGCAGCCTCGCGCACTCCAAACATGAAAGTCAAACCCCGAGAAAGCCGGAGAGCGCGAGCGTATATATCAAAAGAAGCGGCGAGCAGCGAGAGAGCTTTGCCCGCAGAGAGAGAGAGAGAAAACGAGCAGACCGAAGACACAGAAGGCGAAAGAGATTTAGGAGGGAATTAAACGGGCCGCCGTATCTTCTCCAACCCCCGCTAATTGAGTCCCCCGGCCTGTATAACTTTCCTTCAAAGCCGCTCTCTCGCGGCTCGGTTAAATATTATTTAAGCGTTGCGCAACGCCGCCCCCCCTCTAGCTCGCATAATCGCCGCGGCTCGCGGAATTAATGGAATGCGCCGGGATGAAAAGTGTAATAAAACGCTCGGCTGATGAGCGATCGCTTTGTAATTTCGACGGGTTCTCGGAAGTGCAGCGTCGACGCTTTTATCGCAATGTCGCTCGCGAGCTCGCGCCGCCGCCGCCGCTGCTTATCGGCTATTTCGATGCTCTTTCAGCTTTCTCGGGCTCGTGCGAGCCGCCACCGCTGCTGCCTGGCTGGCCGCGGCTCGTTATTATCTACGATTCCTAAGCGGTTCTGCTTCGGCTCGCGACGCGAGCTGTGTCGCGGCGGAGCGCTTATTTCCGTGGCGGCTCCGTTCCACGTACGACGTACGCTCGAAAAGTGATATCGGAGAGCGCCGGTCGAACGGTGGGATTGAATTGTTATTGGCGTTTTTTTTTCGGCTGCGACGTTCGAACTGTCGGGAGTTACGGTTTTGCGGGAGATTATTGTTTTTCTAAGGCTTGTACACAAATAAGCAAATATTGTCCATTATAGAGGCTTCTCGAAAGTGCTTTCGAGCAATGCGAAATGAAATAAGTTTTGATAAACTGAGTTTTTATGCCTGTTTTGTCTTTCAACAGAATGAGTCATTTGCGCCATGTAATATTGTGCAATGGATCATTTCGAAAAATATTAATATTTTTAACTTCCTTAAGAAAACTAACGTGCAGAAGAAAGATGCTTAAAACTTTTGAAGTTGTGAAACACGATTTTTTTAATATTTCTACCGAGAATTTTTTTTTTTAAAACCATATGATATATGAAATATCTTAACATTTAAGCTTACATAGACAAGTTTTTTGGCCATATTGAAACGACGACGTCAATAAAAATAACAATTATTATTATTTTTTAGGAATCTGTCGTTTCTCTGATACAGAAACGTTCGCGGATGTAGAACACGGATGTAGCAGATTTGTCCAATCTGCATGAATTCTGCCGAGCTGCTCCAATCGAAAATGCAACCTTCGGAGGCATGAATTCAACATGAGGAAACCCGTCGAAATAGCACATCCCGTTTTTTTTTATTCTTTACAATGCTTTAATGATAATAAATTCCTTTTTTATTCCAAATTCTTAAATCGCGATTAGTAGTTTATAAAATGAAGAATAATCACCTTATTTCGGAAGAATAACTCTATTTAAAATCTAAATAAAATCATCCGTCGATCAGCCGAAATCAATATAATTTTTCTGCGATGGGAAATGATACCTCAGCAAACGACTTTTTAAATGTGTTTTAAAAAGTCTATTACCAATAAATCCGTCCATCGTTCGGCTCTCAAATCTCTTGACACTTCGTAAATACAGCTGTTAACTTAAATACGTTATCCAGATACATCGCAGGTATAGAAAACCTAACAGCTGCAGGATCGGTCCACTGAGCCAAGATTTTGTTTGTAGCTCCGATGAATTACCCAGCTCAAATCCTACAGCTTTTGAGGATTGATACCTGCACTTATGTGCAAAAGTCATTTTCGTCTGTTATGTTTACTGAAACGCGCCCGACATCTGACTGCCGCGAAAACGTTCGGTTTCGATAATCTGAAGGATTAACCGAAAGGGAAACTTGAACCGTTCGTAAGCTGGTCGGAAATCTAAAAAGTTTGGAGTGGGAGATGGGAGAAAACGAACGAATTAATTTTTCACGCATCTTTTTATTGCACCCTCGTTCCCCGATATCTCAAAACTATAACACCCTTATATACAAAAACACTAGCACAAATCTATCACCCCAAATAAACCCGACACCCATCTTCGCCGCTCCAAACAAGTCGGCTAAACTGCCCCCGCGAGTACACAAGCAAAAAAAGCCGCTCGATTGCGCGTCAGCCGCCGCGAGAGCTCGAGACAGCCAAAACGAGCAAAGATTTTCACGCCCTCGCGCCACCGCGCAACTTACCGCAACGAGAACAACGCGTTCTCCGTCGCATCATCTGCCCCTCGACTCGGGGCCGCGCGCACACATCAGCTTTTCTCTTTTACGCGCGCGACGCACCGACACGCGCGCCTTGACCTTAACAGCGGAGCTCTCTTTCTCGCTCTCTCTCTCTCCCCACTCGGAATAGAATCGGTATTTTTAGTATAGGCACCGGTGGGTAAAATGGCGCGCGAGCCAGAGATGCCGCAGCCTGGCGCCTGCACCTTCCTCGAGACGCTAATACTCTCCCTCTCTCTCTCCATCTCAGGACGACTGGCGCGCGGCGTCGAGCTGCCCTTATTGCGGGAGGCGCGCACGCACCTCGGGCCGTACTTATATATCGTTAGGGTGATTAGTTTTGCTTCGTTGAGAGCGAGATTGAGTTGCTCGAGTGGCGACGGGATATCTCTCTCTCTCTCTCTGCGCCGCCGTGAAGAGGGTGAGAAGGTGCTGATGCGACGGGAAGATTTACCGAGGCGGGAACGTATAAATAGAATGTGCGCGCCGCGAGGCTGCTCGTTCGGCGGCGTCTTTTGGTTAATTAGTATTTTGAAAAGTTTCGCCGCTGACGTTAACGCGCGAAGACCGATAGGCTGCGCTTAAACGTTCAGTCGGTGTGTATTTTGTTCGCTCGACGGTCGAGCGAGAGAGAGACGTGTAAAGCTTTTTAGAGGCCGTTTTCAGGAGCTCTCGAGACACGCGACGATTTTATTGTGCGCTCGTGCGGATTCGGTGATTCGAACGTCGAATCGATATCGAATTCGCCTTTTTTTTTTATTTTTTAAATATCGTCGACGTCTGAAAGTAATTGTTTTCCGTTCGCCGAGTAAACACGAGCGAAAAATTTTTCGAATAAGCTCCGTTAATTGATCGCGATAGCGCGAAGGAAACGGCCGGCGCGATAAGCGATAAGAAAAAATTAATCATCAATAATACAGTTCTTCTTTTAAAGTCGACGATACTATTTTCCTTTTTTCTTTGTTTCAATTTTAAACCAGTTTCGCGGAAAAGTATATAAAAAAAAGCTACTTTCAAAAGACGCGTAATCATCAATTTCTCGAATTTCGAATTTCTCTCTTATCAAAATTCATTAGCAAAGGAGCCCAATATTAACGCGGCAACTTTCTAAAATGATTAAACGGCGAAAAAAAGGAAAGAAAAGGAGGAGGGACACATAAACATTTTAAATGAGACGGAAATAAACCGCACTCGGTGTGACGTTATTACGCAGGCTGCAGTGCGCGCAGCCGAGGTTATACGTGTCACGCTCAAATTAATGATTTGCATAAACTCTCGATTCACGAGTGAGCCTCGAACAACGTGTATATAGCCAGCCTGCAGCGCGGCGATAAAAATACTCGCGAGCGGCGCTCCGACTATTTAAAAAAATCGCGTAATCACCGCGTGAAAGAGCTTCCTCTCCCCCGCCATTGCGACCAGAAAAATAGATCGACTCCTTCGAAGGCCTGGACAGGCGCTCCTGGTGCATCATCGGTTTCGGTTAAAAACTGCGGTCGGGAGAGAAGATTAAGAACCGAGCGCGGAGCGAGTCTGTGAAAGCAGAGAGAGAGAGAGAGAGAGAGGAGGGAAGAAAAGCGCAAGAAAGAGGGAATTTCGCGGGGGCTTCGAAAGTCTAGTGTCACACAGGCCGGCGCGCGACGACGGGTTGGCTGCTTTCTCCGGTGAAATGCCAGCGGCGGCGGCGTCGGCGCTACGTGAGAGATTACCTTTCGCGCGGCTATAGATATAACCCTCGTCCCAGTAATCTATCTGCGCGCCGTTTCCGACTACATATATATATAACCGAACGAGGCTGTCCTACTGCGGGACGACTCTCCTCCCGCTGTACGCCTAATCTCGGATTAAGTTTCGAACGCCCAATGACAATTGAATTATTCATATGCATAGGCGAATCGCGGCGGCGCGCGTTTGCCAACTGAGAGAGACGACGAGGCTCTCCTCTCGGATTTTCGCGCGAGCGCATGTATGAGCGCGGCGCCTATTTTTAACGTCTGCTCGTTTTTAAAAACGCGTCGGGAATTTCGAGCGGAGTTGTAGGTGAATAGGGAGTTCGGTCGAGAGAAGAATGTGGCCGATGTGGGCCCCGTCGGTGATGGCGCGAGGATGCACGGAGAAAATTATGGAGCAGGATTTGAATTGGGAAAAGTCTGCTTGCTAATTTCGGTGAGGTTTAGTTTACGTAAAAGAATGCTGCTCGAATATTAAGAAAGCGTTGATCAAGTAAAGTAATTTTTACGCAATTTTTATTTGTTGAATAAAAATATCATTCTCAGGGCTGAATCTACTTCATTCAAAGTATTTGATTTAACCGAAGATGGAAAAAAAATCGCGAGTAAAATTGACTGAAGTGCGCGGTAAAAGTTGCTCGAAAAGTAAAGCAAACGTGCTCGAATAAAATTTATCGAAGACTGCAAGGAAATTTTCCCACACTGCAAGGATTTTTTCGTAACCCGCGGTAATGCGAAGTGCTGCCATTTCGGACTACCAGATACCTTATTGTTTATAAGTTTAAATTCCAGCTTATTTAAACGCCGTAAGCGTGTAACGTATTCAAATCACTTCCGGTTCGCTGTGATTGAACGCGAAAAAATCAGGTATGTAAACATCGCCAAAGTCATCCGTTCAAGTAACGACGAAGTGCAGTAATTTCGCTAACTTGTCTCTAAACAGACATTTTTTCAGTAGAAGTAATATCGCCATTGTAAGTTTAATTCATAAATATAGAATTTGCCGATAATTGTTCTATATTGTCACTATAATAATTGCTTTTATGCTAATTATCTACTGAAACATTAATTAGATATACAGTGGTGATGAATAAACTTCTGTAAATAATGCTTTATACTGATTTCCTTAATATGATGTATACTTACAAGCTTGATTGGAATGTTTATACTTTGGAATGGCGTAAAAGTATTATCAACACATTACTCACCTGAAACAGAAAAGAATATTTTTTTTTAATTTTTTTTTTTTCAAATCAAATTTTTCATACTGCAAATAAGTACACATGATAAAAATAATGTCAAATTTAATTCTACATTTCTCGCAAGTAAAATTCTATCACACTAATAACAATCCGGATGTTTAAAATCCCGCACATGATAATTACGCATTCAACTTATTTACATAATCAAGTTTTTAGTGAACGCGCGAGCTTGATGCCCACAAAATTAGATGAAACCCATTTGCATGAAAAGGGTATATCACATAATAACTGTTTTACAAAGCAAAAACCTGATCTAATAAATCATCCAATAAACAGCTCAGCCCTTCCCCGCTAAATAGAAAACTTCATTATCCTTTAAAACCGCGCGCACATCATTCGCGCGCGCATTAATTCATCTCCCCGGTAATAAATTCGCCGCAGATACGCGCCATTGGCCAAATTAGCGTCAAAAATCCGCGTGTCCCTATTACGTCGACTCTCTCTCTCTCGGAAATATCGCGGGGCGGAATTCCGAGCTCGGAGAGAGGAGACGAGGGAGCATTCGGAAAATTTTCAGGGAGCACGGCACCATTTTCAATCCCGCCGCCTCCTCTCTTTTCAATTTAATCATTCCTCTTTTTCCTCTCACCGGTCGCTTGTCGCATTTTCCCGGATAACTCGCGTCAGACTGCCGCTGCCGCCCGACGACGAGGAAGAATGACATCATGAAAGCTCGAACGCCGCGCGCCGCGCGTCGGAACGAAATTGAGAAATTAGCATAATGGCGAGAGAAGCGGAGAGTCGTAAAAAAAAAGAGCAGGAGGAGCGAAGCGGCGGGAAAAAGCTTCGGATTATTGTGCAACGAGGCGGAGATTTCGAAGCTGCACGAGGCGCGCGACGATTCTTCCGGTTTTTATAAACCACCGGACCGGTGGTGCATCCTTTTGTCGGGTTGAAGCGGGAATCGGATAAGCGGCGGAGCAGTAAACTTAATTTACGAACGATTTTAAATTTCTTCTGGGAGGAAGTTCTAAACCGCCGCGCGCGGAATCTATAAATCTCGCGTCCGCGGTCGCGTAAATCTTTTTCTGGGCTTTTTGGACGGTTATATACTGTTACCCGCGGGGTAATCGTCGCCGATTTCGAGAGCGGCAGAAGTTAAGTGAAACTTTCGCGAGAACGAGCGAGCGCGCGAACAGACGTGTATGCGGCGAGGATTAAAACGAATTACGGTCTTTTGAATGCGCGTAATTTAGCTCTTTGAAAGATACGGCTGCTCGGCGCCTCCTTTTTTTCTTCAAAACAATAATTGAAGCTGCACTTTTTCATAATCCTTTAATCAATATTTTTCCACTCGACCGCGGCGTGCTTCTGAAACGGAGGAGGAGGATTTAAAAGCTTGCGAAACAAACGCGGGTTAGGAAACATTATAAATTACTGCCGCTAAACGCTGTGATCTGTGCGAGAGCGTACATTCCTTTTTTTCGACCTACTTTAGTAGGTATGCAAACTCGGAATTAAGCACAATCCTTTAAGAAACAGCTTAAAAGCAATGAATTGATTCACCGTGAATTCGAAATAATTCAATCGTAATTAATTTTTAATTAAAAGAAATACGCTGGCTGAGAAAAATATGTACGTAACTTTCTGCTTGATATATTATCCTGTAAACACGAATAATAAATTGAGCGCACGTAAAGCACATCAAAATGAAGAACTTGATAAAAAAATACCCAGCTGTAGAGTATCCCATAAAATTCTTTAATAGCTGCATGTATTATCGCACATGCAAGATAATAAAAAAAATATAAGTTTCTACCAATATTACCCAAAGCACTGCAGAAGCGAAGAAAAGAAAAACCCACAAACGTACATTCCGCGGTGATTTTTAAGAGCTCGAAAGTATAAACAGAAGCATCGGGGGAAATAAATCACCGACAAAAGTTTCAAAAGCGTGTTCTATTGTAAATAAACGAGTACCTCCGCAGATTTTTCGAGCCCGCAATCTAATTTTCGTCAAATCTGCCGGAATAAAAGGCGGTTATATAAGAAATTATTCACGACATTTCGGTATATCGATTTCCCCGGGAAGCCGTCAACATCGTCGGCATTATCTTGCGAGCTTGAATCGGGGATCTGCATGTGAAAGGCCGGCTTTAATAGGCGCCCGAAGTTTCTCACTGTTCCAAGTCGCAGAGGATGAAGTTCCTCCCGCAGTAGACTAATGTGGCGCTTAAGCCTTCGCCTTCGTCGTACAGCGCGACCCGATAAAACGGCCAAAACAATGGAGTAATTTCACTCGAAGTAAAAAGGTTCACCGCGCGTTTATGTATATAGAAGTTTTTTCAAAAGCAGCAGCTCGCTTCGACGTCCAAAAGCTCGAGAGCTTAACAGTTTTATTAGAGCCTGAGTCATTGCGACGTAAAATCTCTCATTAGCAGTGCGTTCAGTGCTAGATTCTACCTTGACGCAACGTCGATTCCCAGAAACGGCGCGTTAAGCCTCAACTCGCTCGATACGCATCTATACATACATATATATACAAAAACTTAAAAGCGGCTCGTTTCCCAGACCCGCGGAATCGCTCCCACCAGAAAAGGACCGCGATATATCCCCCGTCGAATCATCTTCGTTATCCCTCGAAATTCCGCAAAACGACAGTCGTCCGCAAGGACGAGAAGAAGCGTGGCGGCGGCGGCCGCGAAATCAGGTCAGCCTTAGGTGAACACCGCCACGTGTATAATGCACACGGACGAGCAGCTCGAGGACGAGGTGAGCCGCGCGCGGCTCGCGTCTCGGGATCGATATCCAATATATATTCTTTCGGCCCGGTCTCGCGACGCACACACAAACACTCGCGCGAAAGTCCTGAGAAGTCGAACGTCGCGGGCTCGCCTCTTCCGCGGGGGTGTGCAGGTAATACACCTCGTTCGGCTCCGCGGACGCGATGTAATACCGGGGGGGCTGTTTGGCCTTTTGTCTCTCTTGGCTCTCGGCTCGCGTCGTTAGTCCCCTCTCCCTCTCTCGTTTGCGTTCGCTTCGTTTTCGTATCGGGGTCAAGCGACCTGTTTTCTTCTCTCTCTCTCTCTGCTCGCTTTGTTCGCGCCGTCTCCGGCGCTACTACGCTTTTCGTCCTTCGCGACACGCTGGACTCGCACCGAGAGAGAGACCTGGACGCCTTTTTTCTTCGGGCCGCCGCCGCCGAGCGATCGATTTATTACTCGCTCGTCGCGAGACTTTTATTTTCCTTGGAAAAAAAAAACGCCGTCTCTCGGTCAGCTGGGCGAGTCGATTGGATATACATCGAAACAGAGTCGATTTAATCTCGGGCGTCGAAAAGTCGTTCTTTAAAAGCTTTAATAAATCGCGGAGATTCACCGAGTATACGCACACCGAGCGCGGGCCGATACAAATTGGCAACTAATGCCGCTCCTAACAAAACACAGGGAGATCGTTAATTGGCCGCGAGGCGGCTCGCTCGAGAGATACGGGAAAAGAGATAAGGCGCGCGCGCGCGCGGACGAGGCTCCCGTTTCCAATGAATTTCGAGCGGAGAGAGCGCGCGCTTCTCGGGCAATAACCAATCAGCCTTGATTCGTTAAAAACTCGAACGGAATTAAAGCGCGATCTTTCCACGGAGAGAGAGAGAGAGATTCCGCGCGCGCGCGGGCAAATCGAGAGCCGGTTCGTATTAAGCGTGCAGTTCTCGCGCTAACGACGCACTTTGTCGAGGGGGGAGGGAGCCGCGGCGCGCGCCGAGGGAAGCGCACGGTAAGCGGAAAGCGCCGGAGAATCCTGGAGCGAACGGAAGCGCGAGTGTATTAGTGCACAGGTGGAACGCGGCGGGGAGGAGCCGCGCCTGAGAGCCGCGGGGGAAGTCGGCCGCGTGCTCTGATAAGGCTTTTCGACAATGGATCTTTTGTAGGAGCGGGGAAAAGAATTTTTGTTGAACGTAGTTTTTAGGGAGGACGTACTTTGGATGACATCGTTAACCTAGGTATTGACTTATTTGACCTTTTGAAAACGGAGGTCATTATAAAGAGACACTGAGAAAAATTTTTTGTAAAAATTACTGTTTTTATTGTACTCGAGGGACAGACTCGTATTTTAATAATTTTTACCGTAATTTTAGTATTTTTTGCTATACATTTCGTATATTTTACGATAATTTTAGTAAATTTTGCAAACTAAATAGTAAAATTTACGAGATATGTTGCAAAAAATACTAAAATTCCGAAAAAAAAATCTTTAGAGTGAAAAGCAGGTTCTCGCTCGCAAAGGGTGAATATTAAATATTCTTATCGATACTTGTTTTCTTAGCAGGATTTCCATAAGGTTTTATTACGCAATCAACGAGCTAATTTATTTATTATCTATTTATGAATAATACTCGGCCGCAAACAATGAGTCGATACAGGTGGCTCGTCTAGCGAGCGCTTAAACGTCAGTCGCAAGCATTTACAATAACGAGCCCTTACGTAATCGCGTCCTTTTAACAATCGACGAACCGTCGCTAAAGATTCGATTCACAAACAAGTTAAGTCCTCCTCTTTTATAAAAGACCAGGAAACAAAGTTGTCGATCCTCGAGCAACAGGCGTCCATTAGCCGTAAATTGGAGACAAATCGAAAAGGGTCTCGCTCTCGGCCGAGAGCGCAAAAAACCAACCTCCCCCATCCACCGGAAAAACGGGGGCCTGGAAAAAAGGGAACATTAACCGCGGGGAAGGTTCGTTACGCGATTAGAATAATCTCCCTCGCGGGGCCGGAGAGTACATCTTCGGCGGCGATTTTAATCTTATCGCCGCGGCACGAATTCGCGCCGTCGAGTGATTTGTGGCCGCGCAGCTGGTCCGAGAGAGCTGAAGCTGCTCGCTTTTAAATAAAATCAAACGGCAGAAAGAAGAGGAGGAGGGAGAAGCCGGGAGTTGGGTGCATCTCGATAAAGTTTTTATCCGCGCGGCTCTCTTCCTCTCTCTCTTCGCGGTAATTAAGTTAAGCGCTCGAATAATTAACGGCTGCTCGACGGTCCTCCTCTCTCTCGATCGGGGGGGGGGGGGGCAAATCGACCGCGAACAAAGAGAAATATCCCAATAAAAACGGCGCTCCTTAGCGAAAATTTACGCGCGGCGAGATAAGTGGCGCGCGCGACCTGTTCCCGCTCTCTATGTACATGTGTGCGCGTCGATTTAAAAGGCTAATTCGCGCGCGACTCTCGATATTCGCGAGGCGATCGCCGAGTTAAGTTTCGTGATTCGCATGTGGATTATCGGACGGTGGGACGACTCTCGTCGGCGAACGAGAGAGAGACACAATCGTCCGCCGCCGCCGACTTCTGCGTCTCGCTGCCTCTCTCGCGGAGAGAGAGAGAGAGATCGGAATTTACACGGGAGATGCCGGCTGGCTTTTAAATCGGCCGATTAGGCGGCCGAGGCCCGGAGCTGGAATCGACGCTTCTGACACTTTATAGGAGGAGTACGGAGACGCTTAGGCGATAAGCGGGCCGTTTCAGTTTTATTCATGAGGTTTAATTGGGGAGAGGCCGTATTGACTGATTAATTAGCGAGCGACTTTTCAGCTTTTCGGACAATGTTTTGGGCGGTCCCTCGCCTCGATGCGGTAGTTTATCTTAATTGTGTGTGTGTGTTTTTTTTTCTTTTTTTTTCGAAGGCAGATTTACGAGGGGCGCTGAGTCACTTCCTGATTTTCATTGTATTATTAGATTCTCGGAAATGGTTAATAATCTAATCGAGGGCAAACGTCGCGTTTGTTTTATCAATGTTCCTTTGTCACTCGCGCTTCGAAGTTATTCTTAAAAAAAAAAGTAGGCTTTCGATCAACGACAGCTAATTAACCGCGAATAAATAGAAAAAGCACCGGTCGCATTAAGGAGGGGGGGAGGTCCGCGAGCCACAAAAGGCTAATTGAAACAAATCAGACAGATATTACGCAAGTAAGGCGACACGCGGACAGAACGCAGACGGAAAGTAAAGCGAGGAGAGACAAAGCCAGCGACACAGAGAGAGACAGCCGCGGATAGACAGAAATTCTCTCTCTCTCTCGAGCGAGAGAGATGCGCGCGAGTGGCTCTCTGCCGCCCGGCGGAAGAAAGACATGGAGAACGGCGGTCGCCGTCAGCACTCTCGGCTTCCTACGCTCGATCGGCTTCGAATAAAGAAGAGCGTAAGCGCCGCGACCTCGGGATTAGAGAAGGTCGACGACACCTAGGCCCGCAAACGTATTTACGCGCGGCGCACGACGACGGTGTGTTTTCTTCGCCCGTCGAGATCCGAGACGGGAGAGAGGAGGAACGGCAGGTGAGCGCGGGAAAAGAGGCCGGATTTCGTGAATAATCGACGGTCCCGTCGGTTTTCGGTTGAATTTTGAAGGAGAGCGTTGCGTTTCCTCGTTTATTACGAGGAAAAGGTATATAACCGCTAAATTTAGAGTTAGAAGCGTATACACTGTGATTCCGAGGCGAACAGGAAAATCTTCACGGCAACGTTAATTGGGCAGTTGCTCGAGTAAGGCGTAAAAATGTAAAAAAAGCCGAGAGATATGCGCAACTTTTTAATTTGCGAATTAATAAGTTTCCTCTCGCGCATTTAAAAGTCCTTAGGAATCTCTTTGGACCGGCGGCTTTTTCGAAAAGTTTGATGTTTTCTTTAAAACTAATTAAAGAATAATTTCGAAACTAAACCCATCAAAGGGATGGGAAGTTCCGGCCTCGAGCCTACTTTACGAAGCTCCCAACTGCGCTCTCTCAAACTTTACCATCGTCCGCCGTGCAGCTTTTTTAATAAAAACTCTCTCTCTCTCATCGTCGAACCGCCGAAAAACCCTCTCAAAAATGATGACCGACTCTCGCGCGATCGTAAACCAGCCGAGTAAACTCAGGCGACCGATATATAAAGCAAAGGGGAGCGCAGTAATTAAGTCCCGATTCCCCATACATCGCCCGCGACTGACATCGGATATAGCCGCGGCACGACTCTCCTCTCCCCGGCCGCGGTGAATACAAATATATAAATTCGCCTTGACTGGTATCGCGCGCGGGGCTGCTGCTGCTCGCGAGACGACGACGACGCAGCGGCGAAAGAAAGGCAGAAAATCCTCTCTCGATTCGTGCACGGCGACGGCCGGCAAAAACTCTCGCGCATATCCTTGGCTCTGTAATTCATTTGAAATGGAAAGCGCTCCGCGTCGAGGTGAGGCTGGCTCTCGAGGCCTTCCTCGAAAGAATAAAAGCTCCCTCTCCCCCCTCCCTCCGTCGTCGGCAGCAGCACCGCATATCCTGCTGCCGTCGCGGAGAGTCCCCGTGCAATCAACGTGCCGCGGCACTAAATCACTATTAAGTGTCACCGCGCGCGAGTCTAATTGACGAAGAGAGCCCCGGTAATTATGGATCCTGAAATTACGTGGAATTTGTCGAGGTGGGCTCCCCCCTCTCTCCCTCTCTCGAGGCTGGGCTTTTTGCCGGGCCCCGGGGGGACCGGATTCCTCGACTCCCAAGTCCAGGAGCACTGCTTCTGTATATGCGCTCTGCGCTCATATTTCGATGCTCCTCGCTTCTATCGTCGCTTTTCGCTCCTGCGTGTTTTATCGCCGGCTCCTTTTTTTTTTCAGAGCCGGAGGATATCCGAGGTGCGTGCGTGCACGCGCCTCGCTCTGCCGGGGGATGAGCGTCCCGCGGCGCTTTTTTCGCTTTCGCTCTCTCCGCCGCTGAACGCTTTTACGATCAATTTTTATGTGTCATACCGCGCTGCTCGCTTCGCGCCGATCGGCCTTTTACGCTTTCTTTCCGCCCCTCTCCGCCGGGGAGTGTTTACTGCTTAAAGATTGTAGTTTCAGCCTCGCACCTGCACCTCATTCTAGTGGACACTCGTATTCACTGAATAAACGCGTCCCGAGGAGAGCATCATCATCGATTCGGATCGTTTTCTCAACCGGGTGGGGCGGCGAAAAAGCGGCAAAATTTTTCCGCGGATCACCGAGGAGAGGAGCGTAACGGTGCCGATGTGAACAATGGCAATAAAAAAGTGGCGCACTTCCGGAGGCGTTGAGACTTAATCTCTCCGTTGCGCGCGGCGAAATTAACCAAAGACGACGTCGCAGATCCCAAGCCGGATTTAAAGCGAGCGGCTCGAGGCGCCTTCGCGAGTAAATACCTAATAATAATCCCGTTGATCACGCCAAATCTCCGCGAGCCTCGGGTGTACGACATCGTCCGAGAGAGCAACGACGCGCCGCTCCTCCCGACGAGCCTCGTTCGATTATAAATTGGATTTCGAACTTGATTCTTTCACGTTCGTACACCGCGGTATTCCTTTTAAATACGCAGCTTTCTCGATCGAAAATTCGAAGCGTTCGAAAACGAGGAGACGGGGGCTTTGTTCGCTGGCGGCGCGCGCTGAAATTGCCCGTCCGGAGGCGAGGGAAAACAATGAGTTGTAAGATTCGAGCGAGTGGTATTACGGTACCGCGAGTCGAGAGAGAGAGATTCATCGGAGAAGAGACTCCGAAAGTGTTACGATCACTGACACGGATATAGGCCTGCGGGATCCGGCGAATCCGGGGATAGAAACGAAGTGGATGAATGATGTTCGTGGTTCAAAAGTATATATATATGCGGCGCGACCTCGCACGCGAATGCATAATGAATTTGATATCAATCCGCTTTGGCGAATGTCGAGGCTGTTGTTTGTAAGGTAAAAAAATTAAACGGACGGAAAAGGGTTTCAGGCGCGCTCGATGCACTTTTAGCGCGATTAAACGGGAGTATCGAAAGCAAAGAATTCACACGAAGCGGTTGTTAATCAATCTCGTTGGGATTAAAATTAAAAAAAAAAAAAAAAAAAAAACGATCCCCCCGTGTCCCCTCCGCGTTTTCAAAACGGCAAGATTAATGGCACCGCTGGCCTTTTAATATGCTTATAAACTCAAGAGAGAGAGAGAGAGAGAGAGAGAGCAAATAAAAGCCTGTAATTTTCTAAAACAATTTACTACGACTCGAGAAGCCGCGCGAACAAAAAAAAAAAGAAGGCGCGCGAGAAGCTACAACAGCTCTCCGATGACGTGGAAACAAAAAGAAAAAAGAAGCGAATATCGCGCGCCAAACCGGATTACCGATATGACTTACGCTCTCTCCGTTCTCTCGCACATCCGCGCATGCGCGCGCGTATTATACCTCTGAGCAGGTAAGCGGCGAGCACGACGTCCTTAAGCTGCTGGAGGTAGAGGCTGCCGAGTAGGTTCGCGTGCTGCTGGTAGCTGCTGGCGAGGCTCGCTGAAGTAGAGCCGCTGCCGCTTCCACCGGCGGTCGCGAGGCCCAGCTGATGGAGCGCCTCGAGCTGGCAGCAGAACTGATGGCCCCGACTGTCGCCGAGCAGCTCGCAGATCTTGCACCGGTTCTTCGTCATTTTTTTCTGGTTTTTTTTTTTGTTTTTGCTCGGGAAGCACTGAGATACGCGGGATATGTACACAGAGACACGAGACACGTCGGGTGGTGAAGATGAAGCACGCACTTGGATAGGGGGGTAACTTGGATTTTCACTTTCGACGCGTTGATCGAGGCGGGAGACACTGGACGATCACAAGGGGTTCTTATTTTTTTTTTTTTATTTATCACAACACTGGAACTTTGGAACTTTCTTCGTGGTTTACGACCGCGGCACTGAACGGAGGTGGAGAGTTTTTGTTGGAGATTTAGTGTATCCTTTGAACGAATGTTTGGTTGGTAATTCGGCGAACATTTGATGGCGCAATCCAGTTAAGGTGGTTGGTTTAACAAACTGACAATTTCCAATGTTTCCAACTCGAGCTTGAAAGAGCAGCGGATGGACTTGTTGCGAAGGTGCAGTTTTCCAATTTTTGAAAGAAATCAACTCTCGCCACTCCGAACTCTCTTCTTTTTTGACGTAACTCACGAACAATACGGCACACAGCGACCAACACGCGGGAACACCTTTGTTTCCTCGATTCGGCGATCAAACTTTACCGGAACTCGGTACACTCAAAAAAGTGCAGCCCGTCGACGAGGACGAGCTCCCGCGTCCTTGTCCTCCTCGTCCTCTTCGCAGTCGCCGAATGTCCCGGCGGGTTTTCCGGCTGGCATCGCTTTGATTTCCTCGCGGAAATCCGGCCTTTTCTTCGCTAGCCGGCCGGAGACTGAGGCTTCACTTTGGAGGCAGGAATAAAGAGGATTAATTGCTCGATCGCGCTGGTAAGCCGCGCAGAAATGGTGGCTCTCTGGTGTTACAAGCGGAAGAAGAGGCGGGAAAGAAAAGCTTGGCGGCTTAGTTTTAATAAGATCATTGGCTTGAACCTTCTTATTTGTCAATGATTTGCTTTGCGCTAAAAGAATCGACTGTTGACTCAAACTCGACTCTTTTGTACTTTTTGAGATTTGCGTACGCAGAGAAAAGGAAGGCATATTCTACCTAGAGCCATTAGCATTGCCTTTTATAGAAACACAAAAGACCGAACGGAACGAAGATTAAATACAAATTTAAATGCACCGATTTACATAAGAGCATATCAAACTTACGGCGAGCAAGTTCGCAACCAAGAATGACGATCGAATCGATTTTAAATAACGACTATTGTATAAAGATCGAAATTGCACGGCGCTCGGCGCGGGAAATAAAAAATAAGAAGTTAATTAAAATTGCTGTTTTATAATACGTTTGAACGAAGTTCAACTTGAACTTAGCGCATAAAATTAAAAGTTTTCTCGGCCTAATGGTCTCGAACTTCGCAGACGGAATATCGGAAAGAATTTCCGTTCGCAAATATAAATATTAATTACGCCGAGTGACCCGCCGGATAAATTCATACGGCGAGGCGAATTTACTTTAAATTATTTAAAGTAAAATTAAAACTTTCGCCGAGTTTGACACATCCACCTATTACCGTATTTCGATCCGACAAAGAAAGTTCGAGCGATAAATAAATTTACAGGAAAAATACAGATATTGCAAGTCGATCGTAAAATTTTAATAAACCGACACCCTTTTGAAAGATCTCTTACACCTACTCCCAATCAGCAGCACATCACGAGAATGCCTCGCTTCGTCGCGTCGCAAAGCCGTCCAGATTCTCTCTCTGCACCGCGAGCGGAATAAAAGAAGAACAGAGCGGAAAACCAGGCGGCGCACAGCAATCGAAGTCTCTCGTGGAGAGGAGGGAGGGGGAAACGAATGGAAAACTGTAGATTAGTCGCCGCGGCGTCCATACTTCGCGCGTCGCTTTATCATCGGCGCGTGTCGCGACTGCCGAGCGGCAGATAACCCGGGCGCCTTCTATTACATAAAGCCCGCATTATAAGCTGCATCTGCGCACACCTCGCTATACCTGCGCGCGCGGCGCTCCTTTGTCTCCGGACGCGCGTAAAACGCCAAGCGCCCGTAGGAGGATACGTGCGCTGCACTGTTGTTCTCACGTGAGGGTCGCGCCCCCTCGAGCGGGAGCGAATAGTTTTTTCAAGCGGAGCGCACGATTTCCGCGGGTTATTGGAAGGATACGTCGAGTGCTTTTACAGGCTGCCGCGCAGGCGGGATAGGTGTTTCTCTAATTTTTTATATAGGCGGGACTTTCGTTTTAGAGATCGACGAGTTCAGTCGCGACGAGCAAAGTGGCTCTGTGAGCGAGTGGAAATAGGTTGAGGGTATTTACGAAAAGCGTGATCTTAATCAGCGAGATAAAGAGTTTTATCACCATTGCTGAACAACGAGTAAACGACGTAAGGACATTAGATTTTTTTCTTCCACAAACGTCGAACGAATCGAAACAACTCCGCGACGATTGCACCATATCGCAGCTCCAAATTCCCCAAGAGCTTTAAATTCCGAAACGATTCCCCGCTCGAAAAAAAACCTGCAGCGGCTCCCCTTTCGCGTTCACAAGCCAGTCCAGCGTATTTGCGATCCTCCGCGGTGGTATCGGATTGACGTATATACGCGGCACGCCGGCTGCGCGCAAGCGAGCCGGGGCCTAAGTACACCTGCAATATGCACGGCGACTTTCTAAGTGCGCCTCTACGTCTTTCTCCCGCGTAAACACGTAAGGTATATGCGCGCGCGCCTCCTCCGCGTATAAGAGCCCGCGAGGAGAATGGACGAGTCGCTCGACGCGAATTTATTCTCCCGATCCGACCGCCGGGGAGATAATTTAATAATGCACTGCTTGTCGTTTTCGAGGTCCGCTCGAGTGATTGTTTTATTCGGATTTTCGAGGGCTTGAGCGACACGCGGCTGTTTTGTCGCGTTGCTCGTCCTGTCGATGAGGGTTGGAAGTAACAGAGTGGCTGTCGATTGAGCGATGTAGTTTTTGGTTCAGTTGGACTCCTCTTTTACTCAAGTGACACGATATGTATACGATCGTTTATGTTTTCGTAAACACTTTGAATCTCTTAAATTTTTTATTGAATAGCTGAGAATGAAAGATGCAACTTTGTTCGAATGTTACGATTAAATTATTAATCTTCGAATTTTTACCAGAAAATAGGTCAGCATTTTTATTAATTTAAACGTATCGAAGATAATCGTCGTCGCGTTGAAAAAATAATGAGATTACCTCTGCAGAGAAAAAAACTGCTTAAAGAAAGTTAAAAACAAAATTCTATAATTCACGCCTTGTTTATATATTCCGCAGTACAAAGCCAACCGACGCTTTTAGATTATTTTAAAAATACCTCCTTCGTGACAAGTAGGCAAGAAATTACGATAAACGCAACGCTCCTATACCCTTACGCCACACGTCAATGTAACTCCACTCCGGAGCATCTCAGCTCGCTCGCAATCTTTTTAATTCGAGCGGCGCGCGAAAGACTCCTTTGTGTCAAAGAGCGAAAAGTTCCGCGGAGCCGAACCAAGGCTGCGTCGCGGATATTCGATACCCCGAGAGAGAGAGACGCAGAAGCGAAATTAGCCCCGCGCTTCCTCGCCCGAATCCGACGCTCGCCGAATCCCGGCGTACACAACCGCGCTAACCCGTCAAATCAGCAGCGACTCCCGCCGCCTGCAAACCGTCGCCGTCACTCGCGACGCGTCTATTGTGTCTCCCGCCGACCGACGCGGGACTGACGCTCGAGCGTTCGCACTTTCGGCGACGAGGGAAAGCACTCTGCGGTCGCGCTTATATTGCGGCCGAACGGTAATGAATTGAAATTAAAGCCGCGACCGAATTTCGGGAGGTTTGTCGCCGTTTTGAAAGCAGTAATAACCGCGAAGGCGCGCCGGCCGAGGCGCCGACTCCGCACGATATGGAAAGGAACGCCTTTTGTACGCGGAGAAAAGGGTTTAAAAACAATTGCTGTACTTGTCGGTAAGTCGAAGACGGACTTTGAATTAGGGTAAAAAATTACTGTGCTTTATATTAAAATTTACTGCGTGTTTAGTAATCTTTGCTAAACTTTTAACAAAAATTGTTAAAGATTAACAAAAAAATAGTAATTTTCATCCTAACTCAAAATCTGTCCTCGAGTTACTGAAAAGTAGAGTAATTTTTCGTAAGACGTTTCTCTCAATGTTCTTTTTGACTTTAATTTTTGACTCGCCGAAATTCCATTCAAAATTGCTACTTTATCATACTTTTTCCGTACTTTGTCCGACACTATTTTCCGACTTTTACCGATTTCCAACTCGCCGCGCAGTCGATTGCCTCGGCGACGCTTCTCAACGAAGGCATCCAGCCCGAGCGGCGCGCGCAGCGAGCGCGAATACATTTCCATAAGCTACTTGTAGGTCGAAATGAATTGAGGCCGAGAGATCGCGCGGCGTGTCTCTCCCGTTCCCCGCTAACGCACTTCCATTCTCTCGCGACACGTTTAAATACCTTAATAGCCGTAAAATCGTCGCCGCTCGAATTTACGAGCACGAAAACTTTTGACGTCGCGCTCGTCTCTCTCCGCGGAGATTCGCGAGCGCGAAAAACACACGGATATATCCCAGAGAGATGATCGATTTATATATATACCGCGCGGATTTTTATATATGCCGCGTCTATTGAAATATTTCGATGCTCCACGCAGAGCGGGAAAAGCTCAGTCGGTGCGCGGTGATGCGCTTTATTTAATAATGTCTCTCTTCGGCTTTACATCGGGGGAGGGAAATAAGGTCATTTGGTCGCTCGCAGCTAATGGATTAATATTTCAAGCTCGGCAGTTTATCAGAAAACGATTACTAATTGACGGCTATTGTGGAGCGTCTCGCTCGGAGCGGCGCGCGCATATATTTTTATTAACGCGCAAAAATGAAATTCGAAAGGTCGCCGTATAATCCGCAGCGTACTTAAACTAATTACCAGCTATGAATAATTCCGCGAGAGAGACCTTTCGAGGAGAGCTCTCTCGTTCGTACGACGCACGAACGTACACATATACATACGCAGACCGCGGAGAGCCATCAATTTGTGCGCGGCTAAAATTTTAATAAGCCCCCCTTTAGCATCGGCGGAGTCGGTGACCCAGTTTTCGCGCGAGAAAAACTTATCGATAAGCGCGCGGCTCGAGCGAGAGAGAGAGAGAGAGAGCCCCTTTAAGGAAACGTAAACGACATTGCGGCGGAGCCGCGCGCCGCAGGAGAAAAGAGGAGAGAGGATCGAGCGATGATGTCATGTCTCCGCGTCGTCGTCTTCGCGAGAAGAGCGCGAATCGAACGACGAGAGAGAGAGGAGACGAATCGAGACGGCAAATCGTCGCTCGTAAAACACGTGCCCGAACGAGCGGAGAGAATCGACGCGCTCTTTAGATTATTATCGAGGATGCATAGAATGCCGGACTTCTCTCGGCGCGTATAATAATAATGTACTTTCCATTTTTTGTCGTATGGAAATTCGAGCCAAGGTGAGGCAGGCCGTGAGGGGATATTTTTGTTAAAGTGTTACAGATCCGTTGGAAGGTATTGAATGGAATACCTTTGGCGAAGTATTTGAATGTATAAATAGACATTTTTAATAAGACACGTTGGATTTTGGAATGCGAACTCAAGGACGAATCTGACCTGGAAGAATATTAATCTTTCGATAAATAGCTTCGGTTCTTCGCAGCGGGAAAATCAGTCGATTCGATTTGGAATAGTTTTAGTAGAGATTATTTGTAAATAAGTTTTTATTAATGTAATAAATTTTTCGTCACTAAAACGAATTTACTGATCATTTTTTTTATAAAAGGCCGATGATTTAACATTGAAATAAATTTGAGGGGATTTTATGACAATTTTAAATAATTTTTATTTTCATGATTTAACGTCATTGTTAACCGAAAAAAATATTTTCAATAACTGTCCCGGTGTACATCACCTTATCTGATTTTTGCTTAATAAACTTTCAAATTTTGTACTCTCGCTAGTCAAAGCAATGCACAAACGAGCAAAGGCAGTATAATACATGAGCCCAAGTTCCCGAATCGATCAAGTAAACAATTACTCAACGCCGCCTGAAGAGCCCCTCCAACCAACAATCGTTATACCAAGCCAGAGTAAATTCGTTAAAACGCGAAGAAAAGCCGAAAAAAAGGAGAAGCAAAAAGGCCCCCGACAACCCCGAGCGCGAAAAGCAGAAACGACGCGGCAAACATCATTTGCGACAGGCCACTGACGGCAGAAATACGCGTATAAAGAGAGAGAGAGAGAGAGAGAGAGAGAGAGAGGCGTCGAATCGACGAATCACTCAGGATTGTGTGTCGCTTTGCGGCGGCGGCGCCAAGTCGGCGAAAATTGGATACTCTCTCTCTCGGCTTATCATCCGGAGCTTTATCGGAGAGAGAGAGAGAGAGACGAAAGCGCGCAGCGCTCTGTTGCTGCTGCTGCTGCTGCTGCTGCTGCTGCTGCTGCGGGGGACCACCTGTTACGTCTCAATCTAATCGCGCATTTGATTTCCACCCTTTGTTTCTGTCTCTCTTCCCCCGCAGCCGCGCCGCCCCTCCCCGCCCTCGCTCTCGCGCCACCCCTCGGATTTCGATCCCAACCCAACTTCTTCGCTCTTGCGCTTTTTGACGCCGTTATTATATACGCTCGCCGCTGCGGCTTCCGTGGGAGAATATCGCGTTGTGCTGCCGCTTCCGCCTATTTTCTCCGATTAGCCGTTCCGTTTGGAAGGGGTTTTTCGATAAACATTTTGATTGCGCGTAGGGAAGAGCTTGAGGAGTAACTTGTGTTCTAATTTATTGAAACGCGGTGGGATATTGCTGTAATTTCTTATTAATCGAATCGATTTGCCGAGTAAAATAAGAGCGTCGATCATAAAACGGCGATGTAGATTTATTCTTGCTTAAATTTTCATCAATCATTATCTTATCGGCTGGGTATTTTAAGTCTCATTTGCACTCAAGACGTACAGTAACGAGTGTAATTCAGTGCTAAAATAACTCGGAATTGTGGTATAAAGTACTTAAATTAGTATTCCGCGATTATTCGTCAAATGTTCGTATTCAAATACCGCCAAACTTATTTTAGGTGCGTCGTTAGAAACGATCGTGTAATAAAATTTTCAATAATTTTAGTGTCGTAAAATTTTTATATGCCAAAAGTGATACAAGAAATTGAATTAGAAAGCTTTGAACTGACATGAGAAACAGTAGGTCGTTTTTATTCATTTGAATTTCCTTACTAGCCATGTTTTACGGTTGTTTGTAAAAGGTTCGTTGGAAATTCATGTATACGTCATAAACTTTTTTTAAAATTTATAAGACACAGTCACTTTTCAGGATTATTTGATTAAAGGAGCTGTTGAGTGAAAATAATCATTTATTACGTCACTTTCATCACATTGCGTATTTGTATTTTTGAAAAAATTCCCTTCAATTTGGCTTTTTGTCGAACACCGGAACTGAACTCATTTCAGTGCAGTAACTTACAAGCAGCCAACCATCCTAAGAATAAATAATATCGATTTCTGTATTAATAGAAGTCATCAAAGTTAGAATTAGAGCCTCCAAGTCGAGCGAGCTTTCGTTATCCCTTTAAAAAACATTTGAAAAATTTGCGAGCAATCATCATCGACTAAAACATGCATTTCGGCGGACAATGTTATTTATCGCCATACGGGCTTACTTAACCCTATTCGATCGCGCCTCCGTTACCGCCCCGTAACCTACCAATAAATCCTCTTCACCGCGACTCGGCCGCAAATTGAAAACTAAATTCTTAATTTTCCCTCCCCCTCCAATATACCCCGTCGTCGTCGAGTCAATGTCTCCTCAAGGCTCTCTCTCTCGATTCTCAAAGTTTTTCTCCCATCCCCGGCTCTCGCGCGTTCGAAAGAAAAGTTCGCAGTAGCCGGCTGGCGGCGCTTTCCCAAGGCCGCCGGCGGCGATCGAGTTTAATAGGGTCGACTCTAATTGCGCGATACGCGCGCGCCTTCGGAGAGCGAGCGCGCGGCGTAGTATACAGCGGCGGCGGCGGCGGCGGTTAAACTACGCATCTGCCACGTGTTTCCCCGCGGCCGAGCGAGAGAGAGAGAGGTGGGGAGGATCGCTCGAGAAAAAGGTTCGATCGTCCGCTCGCGCGTGTTCGTTCGTTCGTTCGTGTGCGCGGGGAGTTACGTCACGCGGCCGCGTCCGTGTCTGTGCCGAGGGAGGGAGTACGCGCGGACACGTGTGTTTGCCCGCGGAGAGGCGCGGAGAGAGGAGATAACGAATTCGGAGTCGCGGCGAGGATTTTCGACGCGGGCCGATCGTTCTTTCGCGTGCAGGTAAACAAAAATATTTTTTTCGACTCCTCTTTTTTTTCTGTCTCTCTCTCTCGCTCTTTATCGGCTCTCGTTGCGTAATGCCGGATTATTTGCAGCTCTCCTCTTGGGTGAACTGCCTGCCGCCGCCGCTGTTGACACAGTTGGGTGTCGCGCTCGAAACGTGATTTTCGGTAATTGTAGCGGCGCGAGAGTTTCGTAATGCGCGAAAACTGGTGCTCGCCCACTTGTCAGCCGGGGGTAATTGGTTATACTCGGCTGTTTGCCGAGTAACTTTCGAGCCCTTCGAGAGCACACTTCGCGCGTACGATCATTAGACATTCGAAAATGAATTTCGCGCTGTCGAAGATGCGGTTTGAATTGTTCGCGATGAACAATATTTTTTTTAGGACAGCAGCAGACCGAAACCGAAGCGATTGGTTGCGATTTAGGTATTCGAAGCGGTCGTAAATCAAACGATCTATCGTTGTTCGGAATAAGCGGGTGGAAAAAGTATGAAGAAGGTGTAGACTTTATCAAGTTGTGGGCCTTAATCGGGATTATTTAAAATTCATTTAATGCTTGATTATCTTTGTATTTGACATACAGTAATAAATTAAATTGATAATCCGTTACACTTGACACGATGATAAAATAGTCGGCGTTCGAGAGAAAATCGTGCTTCGAATTAAAATTAAAATGCCTTGTAAAATGCAAAATGTTCAAAAAAAAGAATCACTTTTCTTTCGAATACCTGCAGCTCGAACATAATCCAGCGTAATAAATGCTTCTAAACATCGGGCGAACGTCAGAAAATGAACCAATTATAATGAAATTTCACATAAATTCTTTTATGAATCAGAGAAGAATGAAAGCTCTTTTTAATTTTAAAAGTGGAAAGAATGCTTTATGGAATCCTTCATTATTCCATACTAGAAAAGAGTGCAATAATTTAAAGCAGAAAAAAAGGTAAAAGAAAGGGTTAAAGAAAAACTCCATTGTACTCTTGTCTGTAGGTTTTAATTGAAAATCAAATATCCTCCAAAAGCAAATAACTTCTTATAAAGTATTCAATCCATCAAATTATTAAGCGATTGTCAGTATTGAAAGATCGAGTATTGAGAGATTTGATAAAATGGTATGTTATTTTAATTTCGTTTACTATATTAGTACCGTATTTTTAACAAATATAAATAATTAAAGTATAAATTGATTAAATATGACCAGTCAGTCATCGTTCAATATTTAAATGATTTGTCACGTCAAAGTGTCAACACTTTCTTCAGTATTCTTTCAGTATTTTTTTATTACGGTGGTTTTCAATGAATCTCGAAGATAATAACGGAACGATAAATTAGTTAGGAGGAAACTAAGTGCCAATGAATTGGCAGCGGTTTTTCATTACAATTAATTAATCCTATAATTTTCAGTACCTTAACCGAAAACGTTTCATACAATGTAGAATCGATACATTGAAAATCCAAGATTGATAAAGCATATTCGGTGCAACTTTCCACAGATAACTTAACAACGGAAATCCTCGGCGCGATAACCAAGCGGCACCGAACGCAAAACGCCGTCGAAGCAGCTCTCTCGCGTCGTTAATCTGCCGGGCCAACAATTCCCACTAATCACCGAACGCTAAATCAACCCTCCCGGCTCTCCACTCTCGTCCACTTGACCGAGTTTCCCCAAACAGCGCGGCTTTCGCGCCGCGGGCCGATACTCCACGGCCCACGTGGCCCCGCCGAGAAAAAAGGAAGCGCCGTCGCGCAGCTCGTTCGAAGGACGGGAGGGGAAAGGAAAAAGTTCTCGGACGCGACGAGGCACACATCGACGGGCACCGGAATGGATCCCCGAGTAAATAGGGCAAATTAAAGGACGCGCGGCGCTGAAAAAGCAGGGGGGATTGAAAGGGTGGTGTTTCCGAGCTGCCGGGAAGGGGGAAAGAGCGGTTGTAATGCAGATTGATCGCAGCCCGTGCTAACTCGACGCGCGATGAAAGAAAAATCCCGAAGCCGGGCCGCTTTTTCCGGATTGTTTCCCCGCTCTCTTATTTCGTCGGTGAAAAAAAAAAAAAAACCCCTGGCGATATATATCCGAGTAGTTCTCCGCGTCTCTTTGTCACGCGCTCGCGTCCATTAACGAGTCGTTCTCGAACGGACGGCCGCTTTTCAGCCCCGACGACGACACCACGTGACCGACTTACTTTCGGCTCTTCAGGTTTCGTTTGTAAACAAAGTCATTTGCCGTCGCCGAGAGCTGAGATTTTGCGGATTCGGCGCGGCGTCTTGAGATATAGCTTTTATTGACGTTTTACGAACGAAAGCCGTTTAGCGCATTTTACCGTTTTGTAAATTATATTGTTATTTTCCGAGGCGCGGATTGTGTTAGTTAAAAGGCTCGCGGTAAAAGTCGCTTTTACGAGCGAGGATTATTGAATCGCGGTGTAGTATATACGTCCCATTCCGTATCGCGGCTTCATTATTCTATTTTTAAATGCGGCAGTCGTTCTTCGTAGTTCAGTTCTCTCGGCGAACAAACAGGTTGCCGAGCATTAGGAAATCGGTGTTAAATAAAAACAGACGTGTTTACGCCCGCGACACAATCATTTAGCCGGGAGAAACGCGAAAGAAGCCGTTTTCAAAACGCCGAACCGAAGTAAATGGTATTTTTATCCTCCTCCTACCTGCTTACGATCGGTTGGCCGGCCAAAAATTGTGTCGCAAGCTGAGAGAAAAGCCGGTGTGTGCTTTCGGCCTAAAAACCAGCTCTCTCGTTAATTTCCGCTCGAGACCGACGCCCGATAATAACGAGAGAGAGAGAGATGCTTCCACCGGAATGATAATTGCGCAGTAATTTTCCTGCGGCGTTAAACAGTCGCCGCTCTCCTCGCACCTGCCGCCGAAATTCGGCGCTCCGATATTTTAGCTTCGTTTCGTCGTTGCACGCGAAGCACGAAGGCCACGGCGAAACGAAAAAGCAACAAAAACGCGCACAGCCTGCACGCGCGCACATGTCCGAGGAGGTGGGAAGAGCAAATCCGTTTTGCCTGCGTCGTCGCCTGCGCAGCGGTCAATTCGGCCGAAACGTCACTCGGACGAGCGAAGCCGGTTTTTCCCTCGTCGCGCGGCGCATTAAAGTAAAAGAAAAAAAAAAAACTATGCCGCGCGGCATCGAAATCTTCTATAAATACGCGCAGCAGCCGCGAGGAGAGACGTCGTCCACGAGGCTGCCGCGAGGAAGCAAGTGCGCGGACGGCAGAGATAGAAAGAGCGAGAGATAGAGATAGAGAAGAGAAGCAGCAAGTAGGAAGCTAATAACACAAGAGAGGCGTTTATAAGTAGCTGTACGTACTGCGCGCGAGCCGCGAGCTTTATTAAACGCTGCTGTATCACGCGGGGCTGCTCTCTCTCTCTCTCCGCGCCAGGCTCTGCACACACGAGGCGAGAGAGAGACTGAGTCGCACACACGAGCGCCCGGTGCAGGGATATGAGACGCGCGCGCGCGTGCCAGCACAGCACGGCTCTCGAAATCCGACTGGTGTGTCGCTGCGGCGGAGAGCCGCCGCGCTGCTGCCGCTGCCGCTGCTCGATTCTGTGTGCGTGTGTATGTGAGTGTGAGCCGCTCCGTATAGGTGTAGGAAAGCCGAGTAGCCGGGGTGTCTTCCTCTCTCTCTCTCTCTCTTACTCGCTCGCTTCCCAGCCGAATATATATATATATATATATATATATACTTACGAATCTGCTCTACGTAGGTAGCACTTCCCACTCTGGCGCTACGCGGCGGAGGGAGAGGGGAGGGGGGGGGGACTTGCCGCCGCGCGAGGACGAGCTGCGCTGGACGCAAGTGCGGGGAGAGTAAGGTGTGCAGGGGAGGGCTTGACGTAAGTGACGCACCTATCCGAGTGGTGTATTACGACCGTCAGCCGCGGGGATATCGCTTTTGTTCGCTCTTTCCCGAAGCTCGGAGAGGCAGCAGCGGCGGCGAAGCTCTTTGGCCGAGGCTGCATGCACGGAAGCGTAGAGTGTGTGCAGTCTGTGAAAAATAGCCCGCTGACGGTATTGATTAGGCCGGCACATTTAGCCGCGCTGAAAATCCTCGGTGCAGCCAGCTGGTTCGCAGTTTCGCGCGATCGGGAGACGCACGACGTGCCGATGCGATATGCTTCGACGTGGGTTTTCGTCGTTTGTTCTCGCGAGTAGGAGGAGAGACGCGACGGGAATTGGAACGCACCGAGTTTTACTCGCGGTAATTTATATATATGCGAGATTTAACGAAATTCGGATACGTCGAATCGTGTTATGAATAAAATTACTTTGAAAGTTCGAAAAAAAATCTGGGAGAAATATTCTCTCGGTCGCGAATGAAAACAAGTGCTTCCTATGCATTTCAAACTAACTTGCAGGTGTGCAATTTTCACTCTCCGCGACGCTGACGCCGCGAGTGTACAATTACGTTTTCGTAAACTAAAGCAATATGCGAGCCACTGGCGGTTGTAAAAAACGCGTTTGTCCGCGCGGAAGAGCAAATCAGAACCGTATTTAGGTTACAGTTGATATCTGCATTGTGCAAAAATCCAAGAAAACTGCACGCGTTTAAAGACAGAAATAATTGCGAAAGTTAATGACTCATTGTTACTGTTAATTAGGTTCATTCCGGATAAAAAAAGAATTATCCTTGAATCGAATTTTCTTCACCCACTGTTTAAGATTTTAAGAATAATATTTGCAATTATTATTTTATTTTTAGGTTCTTCACTGCAGCGAATCACGGAGACAAATGTATTTTTAGGGTTTAACGATACGCTCACTTTGAAAACTAAAATAGTTTTGTACTTGCAATAATACTTTCGAAGAACGAGTTGCTCTACTCAGCACAGCTGAACGATGAACCTCCTAATCATACTTATATTTATCGAGTACACAATTCATGCAGCGCTTAGCAAGCGCTCAAGCGTAAGTAAATTGCACATTAGAATGTATACCGAATGAATTACATGTACATGAATATTGTATTGATATTTGATTGCCAATAAGCGACGACAAACCGTTTAGACGGTCGTGTATAAATTACTTATTCAAGGTTTCATTTCAGACGTGAAATTATTAATTTGAAAGGCATTTAAAACTTGCGCGTCTAATAGATGGGCCGTTTAAATTAAAGATTATTAGTTTATTCGTTTGTTATTATTTATACCCAAAATAAATTCACAGTCAAAGGAAAGGAGACGATTTTCTGAAAGGACTTTATCCATCCTGCAGCGAGACAAATCTTGTCGGAAAATTTCTTATGCGTTCGACAAAAATTGCTATGAAATGCGAGAATGCCGAATCATACTTATGTCGTTATCAAAATTACTATAGAATACAGTAAAATTTGAATTAAAAAATTATACTATAAATCTATAGTAAAATTCACAAATCTATCATAATTAATTCTTTCACAATTATAAAATCACAGTTGTCTTGCCTGAGGTCAACCGATGTAAACAATAAATGTTGCATACATTTTAACAATGAGGTTAAAATATTTCGCTCGTTCAAGAAGTGTTTCGAATAATCTTTCAAAGGTAAAATCGTACTATTATATATGTTTGCCATGCCCAAAAAGTAGATGGGCAAAATACATTTTACTACACTAAGAGAAAATTACCATACCATACGTGTCCACAAACTTTCAAAACCAAAAAATTAGTATACTTTGTAAGAAATTTTACTATACTGTTTGGTAAATTTTTCTATATTTTCAGTAAAATTCCCTACAAAGTATGGGAACATTTTGGTTTTGACAGTCTGTGGCGGCCTTACTAGACAGTATGGTAATTTTTACTAAACATTTCTCTCAGACTATATGTTGAATATTAAAACTGTTAAATATTATAAATATAATAGTTTTTACACTAAAAAATATTAATCAGTAAAGATATCCGCTATTTAACCAACTGGGTACGGTATAACATAGCTACAGTCTAAGATCTCTATTAAATCTATAAAATCGCTATCTATCAAGTTTTATAGTTAAAACTGTCGAAGGTATAGTGAGCCGGGTCAACGTATAATAAATATAAACGCATAAAGGACGCACGTCATCGTGGTTTGTGACGAACACAACGCGATAACGTGTGCATGATTCAGTTTTTACTTTTAACTTGAACAGTTTTCACTGTTTTTAATATTATTCTATTTAAACGTTGAAAAAAGTAACGTGGCTACAAAATAATCTTTTTCGTAAACATTACGAGTGTCTAAAATTGGTCTAATCTATCTATACGTCATAAAAAACACAGCAAAACAGGAATTGAGTAAAATTCTAATTTTGATACCAAGTGGTAAACTTCAAGACGAACAGATTAAAGAGGTATTTACCCGACTTTAACAAATGCATAATTATAGTAACTCTCTAACTTGTTCGTTTTGAAGTTTGTCACTTTGGTACTGAAATGAGAATTTTACTGAATCCTGAATATAACAAAAACAGCTGTCTTGCTTATGCAAAAGTATAAGTACAGAGCAGCTTTGTTTCACTGACGTACTAGTTTATCTTCTTTAGTGTTCTGGGCAATCTGTTATTGTAATAACTAAGAGTCAGTTCCAATGGTCAATTTTCTATGAGGGATACAAATTTTAAGAAAATTTTTTTCAATACTTAAAAAGGAATACAATTCTTTATAATGTAAGTTAAGAAATTGGGATTCATAGTGTCCATTGTATTATTAAATTAATGATTTAAAAAAATTAATATATGAAAAAATTTTACTTACGATCAAGAATCAAGTACAAATGGAATAAATTGCTCTGTGGAACTTACCTAAAACAGAATTAAATTAATTAAATATAATATATTATAGATGATTGATTATTTTTAAATTTAAATTCTCTTGTAAGAAAATAGATTTTCATTGTTCTAAATAATACAGTTCTAATATCATCGATCTATGTATATTCTCTATATATTTTTAAGTAGCCATACAGCTATTTTACATAGAATACCGCAATCAAAAATTAAAATTGCTATTTTCTTCTAAGAAATAAGAAAGTATTTAAAGCATTAAAATAATTATGAATAAAATTAAAATACTTGTACTTAGAACTAGAATTTTTTTCCCAGAAATTTTACGATAAAAGTTGGTGTAAACTTAAAGTTAAATTAAAAAAATTTCTTCTATTCTATATATTCTATATTTTTTATATATTCTATTCTGTATTCAATTAGTAAATTCCAGGAAATAAGTTATTTAGTCATGTGAAACATGAAAGGGAAAATAAAATAGCTTTATTCTCGTTTGCAACATTTTTATTATTTACATAAATTACATAAGATGAAAAATTTACGTTATTAAAAAAATATTAAACATCTAAAAATTCCAATCGATTATAATTTAAGTAATTTTGAAAAAAAAATTTTAAACGAAGATAAAATAAACAATTTTAGCAAATACTTTTCCGGCAAAGAAAACATGTAATAATTATACATTTCATGCCTTTAAGTTGTCTAAATGAAGATAGAATTATCACTTTATTCCTAGATAATTAGCAAACTTATCTTCACAACTTATAAAATGTAAACTGCGTTCATTATTTTGAAAAAAAAAGAGATAAAATGAATGTATTAGTTTTATTGATGCATCATAATATTAAATATATACTTTGATGCATAAGCTTTTCACTTTAACAAAATCACGGTATTTCATAACCGATTACTATCCTCAGTATTCTCTAACAAGTCATTACAAGGATACAAGGCGTGGCAAATAGGAAAATAAAGTGCAGAAACATAGAAGTGAAAATTAACTCGGCGATCCGGGTAAATTTCCTTCGCAGAAAGGCAAGACCATTCTGCCGCGGATCGCAAATGCCACCCCGCTGCAGGTCCTTAATTACGAGGAAGAAGTGAAAATCGCGAGCCTTTGTAAGGAAGCGAGGCACGGAACGTAGAAAAGCCAAGATGCACGTAAATAGAGGGAAAGAATGGCAGCGTTATCGTAAACAGTTGCGGCTGTAAAAGTAGCTGTAATAATCGCGCCTCTCTTCTTACCCGTCGTTGGCATGGTAAAGCTGCGGTAAACAGCTGTCCGACAAAGCCACGTTTACAAGGGGTAGTTTATTTCAAATTAGTCGGTGATTTTAAAGTTAATGAAGCTTCCCGAAGTGGTTTAGGATTATATGATATATATTGTGCAAAATTTATTTTAATAGATTATTCATTAAATATTATTATTTATCATAGAATAAAGTAAAAAGTAGTAAAGTACTTTCAGAAACTAGAATTTGTTAAAACGGATTAAACTTTATTTTGATACTGAGGAAATTCCATTTCGTTTATAAAGTTGAAGTAAAAGCAGAGCCAGAATGGAAACTAACCGCAAAATGAATGTAATAGGTTAACGTATTCCTGCAGTAAATCTATATTACGTGCTTTGATATACGTTAAATTAATGGTTTTTTTTTCTCATTCTCGTCAATTTATTAAATTTATAAGTTATTCTTTTTCACATGGTATAAAATTCATTTGCAGAATTAAGTGTATTAAAAATAAACGGTATAGCAGTTTATCAGTTGGAAAATTACCCAATTCTTTGGTCAGAATGAAACTTTTTTTATCTCATTAAATATGCACGTGCAATTGATAATTTGGTAATTGACATGATGATTATAATGTATATTAGTTAGTTAATTATTTAGTTCATTATAATTTTAAACGCTGAGCTTATAAAACTTTACCATTACGTACAGTAAATTTTCCTGAGATACATTTTACATAAAAACGCTTTTTTTCACATGATTTCTCTATTAAATGGGCTGATAATTTTCTTTCTAAATTGACATGGCTAGTAAATAACTAAGAACGTTACTGCTGTAAAATGAAATATATCCTAACATAACACGATAAGTTTTACCTTGTACGTAAAAAAAAATTCCCAATTTTAATCTTTCTTTAATTTCAGTATACATCATTAAACATAAATAAACTAATGTAAAACTAAAATAAATATAAATATAGTATATAATTTATTTTTCTTATGTAGACGGACAATCTGTAAAAGTCTCTTCTACTGTGACATTGAATATGACGAGGTTACATAGCCTTACTTTTTTAGAACATTTAGAATAGCTACTTAATACCTTAAAAATGGGTTAAAGATTTTATTCTATTAAATGCTTAATTCATGTAAAAAAAACGTTTCATGCTAGGAAATTATATTCTAAGAAGGTTAGCTCGTTGCTACCTAATCTTATTTTCTGCTACCTATTTCTTAGGTAAGAAATGTTTTCCATTTCTACCAGGGAAAGTAAGAAATTTAAAGTAAAAGTTTCTTTAAAAAAGTGATCTCTCGGATTAACAAAAAGCATCTTTTATTAACGAAAATTCTCACCTAAGTTGCATATCATTTTTCACAACATACTGCATTATGTAAAATAGAATTGTCTCTGAGGAGCTTGCAATTTGTAATATGCTTAAGTTTTACTTGACGTATCTCGTATAATTATAATTGAAATTCCAACCATTTGTACTTAAAGTCACTCGAGTCATTTTTTCGCGAAAGTCTAATAATAAAGTAATAAAGTAATTTACCGGTTTAATTACTAGCTTAACATTTTCAAGTTATTAATTTTATTGTCATCAAATTTTCAGCTGGCAGCTTTCATTCGAGGGAAAATGGAACGGAGCCGTTATTGCCACATTGTACTACGGTTTACTGTTATTTATTGTTATATAACAGATCGTTAGCAGTGACTTGTATAATGAACCATCAAACCCCACAAAAGCCTTCCCGGCGAGTAAACGAAATTCCCGGTATCCTTCATTATATCTCGAAAACCTATTCAATTATCTCTCCTGGCGAAGGTGGCCACGACTGTTTCAACCTGTTTTAAAGTATCAATTTACCTGGAAGCACGCATAACGCACAGATTTACAAAAGGTTTTCTTAAAAAAAAAATAGGACTTTTCCCTTCCAATTTGTCAGGGAACGGACGACGTACAGCTTCGTTTCCTGCGTAGCTTCTCTCCCCCCGAGGGGCTTCCAGCGCGCGGAGAGGCTGAAGTGACGATAAATCCGATAGACTCTCGACGCAGCGCCGCCGCCGCCGTCGCGTCTTGTACGTATATTTCTATCTCTGGCGTGTTATGCGCAGGAAAAACTCCCGAGGAGGAGCAGCGCCGGGCTGATATATACGTAACTCGATAGGAAGGAGAAAGAGCGAGCAGCGCGCGCGGACAGAAAAAATCTTCCGCGTCGCTGAATAGCCGGCTTAAGGATTCCAATTATCGTTTTGCAGGTGTTTCTGTCGCTAACGAATGGACGCGGCGACGTGAATCGTCGTCAAATGGAAACGTATACCGTTGAGCTTCTTGATTTGTGTCGAAGATAGACGCTCTCGGTGTGTTGGTGAAAGTGGAAAAATCTTGTAGTAAAATGTCGAAATTTTTTTTGGTAGCTTTAGAAATTTCGATAGAAGAATTTAGTTTTCTGTGGTTATTTTACTGAACATTTTGAGAAAATGATTTAATCAAAACATAGTGAACCGCTTGTGTTTTAAAGTACATAAACAAACTTATGACACGTGTAGTTAATACAAATGCATTTACATGTACAGTATGCGATGTCAATATAGACGACACAGCGGTACACTGAATGATATAACCTAACTTACAGGTTAATTGATAAGACATCTGACGTAAAATCGTGCTACTGCAAAATAGTTTGTTTTGAGCAGTGAATTGAAGTGTAAGAATGTTTAAGACGAAGTAAGAAAACAAAATTCCATGAATGATTAAAAGATTAAGTGTCCAAAAAATGGGAAGAAGTATTTGAAACGTATGAAGAAAAGTAAAGTGAAAATAAAAATAATTACAATGAGAAAATTGCTGTAATATAATAAAAAAGGAGAAAAGGCGAGAGAGGCTGGGGGTACAAAACGTACTGACTAAAATGACCAATAGACTTCGTCAAGGTCGACGATGCATTACTAACTGCCGCAAGAGAACTTTACAATTTATGCATCTCTCTGTATCGCTTTCTCTTCTTTCTTACAAACAGCATCGTACCGAATTATTTTTCTCGCAGTTTTAAATTTCCTACTCAGTTTGTCCTCACTATACATTTCAGTTACATTAACATCGGTGGCATTTATTCTAGACATTTTATAATGTCTAATATTTGCACCATTTGGTTGCCACATGCAATAGCTTCTCTTAGACTTTCTTGAATTACTTTTTGCATGCAGGCTAGTTTATGGTCGTCATCAGGACTGAACCCGAAGATATTAGTAAATTTCTACGGTATTCTTGATTGTAATTCATCCATCGCAACTTTAATTTGGCTTGGTGACTTCTTGCTAAAGTGTTCAAAAAACTTTGGTGTATGCCATGGTATGTCGGGACATACTGGTGCAACTGCAGTAGGCTAACACTGCTTATACCATTGCCAAAACCAAACCTTATTTGATTGTGGTTTGAACTTCTTATCGGACTTTCCTAATACTTTTTGTTCCTCCTTAAGCCATTCATAATATGGATTAGGCTTTTTTTCCTCCTTTGGTTTTTGAATGGATTTTGAGGAATCTGCGTCCGATTTAGAAGTATTAGTTTTAGAGCTTTCTTATGAATTATAATAAGCTACAATTGAATATGGATTATATTTTTCTATTTTGTTCTGATTTTCACTTATACTAGAAGACTCTTAATGAAGCTTTAAGCGGTCTTTCATTGACAAATCAAGAGACTTTTCCTCGTTTGCCTCGTCCTCACTTTTAGCTTGAGCACTGGCTCCATAAGACAACGCCGGCGAATTCGGACTATGAAACCCGACGATGAAATTCCGGACGCTGATGGCAGCACGCCTGTTTTTCTGAGATGTTTTTTAACTCACCCTCTAAGTGTCCTTAGACACTGAAGTTTTTGTTTCGCACTGACCTTTTATACCTGATACGGGATTAATGGTGGATAATTTCTGTTCCGGCGTAAATTTGTTCATTTGCCTCAGGCTGGGTCTTGCTGAAGCGCCGTTCAATTTAAAGATGACATATCATTTTTTGTCTCAAACGATTTTACAAATTGTGCAAATCAAAAGCAGCACTGTTTTTAACAACAGCGAATATTTATTATTGAATAAATATTTATTATTGTGTACGAAGTGTGGACGGCTTTCTAGCTGTTGCTTCGATCACGGCAAACAGCAATGTGACCGCCGGTGTGCTCTGTGTCGTACTGCCAACTTAACAGTGTCAAGAAAAGAATCTCGGTGGTTCTCAAGAGAGAAGGTAAAATGGTAGGAGCGTAGGGATGCATCTTTTCACTTTTACCATCTGGCGTGAAATACCCAAATCTTCATCCCATCACTACAATGGCCAATGGCACATGCTCTTTATTATATGACTCTAGTAGAAAGCAATAGATAGATAAACATAAAAAAGGATAATTATTTTTCCCAATTCAGTCATGAAATAGCCCTCATTTCACGCTAGGAACTAGCGTAGAAAATCGAGCATTTCAAACGTTTGAGAAAATGTTTTGTCACAGCAGGGAATAAAGTCTTTTTTCGTCGTTTACATCGGAGCTTACCGGACTTTTTTAAACTTTCTAACACCAAATAAAGAGGGCTTTTCACGTCCTCGTTGACAAAAACACGGTGTGTAACACGGGGAGAAAAGCTATATTAGACTCGTGCTGAATACCTTACCCTTGCTAGAAATAGCTCATTTTCTCCCCTATTACACAATGTACTATTTTGATGTCCTGCAGAGATAAAATTCCTTTTGGATTGCTACAATATTTAACGAAATTATTCTTTTAAATAAAGTATTAATTGCAAAGAAATATTCATTTTTAATAAATCACGATATTTAAATAAATAAATATTTAAATACAAGCGAAAATCGCGTCGAGAGCAAGAAGGAAGAGTCGGGCGACGGCTTGGCGGCAAGGCCGCGAGAGTTTTCTCTCTCAGTCTCGCACATCGAGCTATACAGTGCAATGCAGACGCGACGCGTACGTGGCGAGCGCGAAATCACCACGTCAGTATACCCCCTACTCTCTACTCTCTCTCTCCGCTGCTCCTTTTGAAAGCGCTGCTGGTTGGCTTCGATCGGCTGCTGATGGAATGAGCGATTTTTCGGAGCTTTCGCAGTGCGGTTTTTGGAATATTAGAACAGTTTGTTATTATTTATAAGTAGGATAGTTCGTGAAAATAGTACGGAAATTTATGTGAAAACCCTGGTGGAAATCGCCCATTCTTTTCCCATTTATGAAACGCTTTTTTTCACATGTTTTAACCATTGTATGACTAATTGACCGAAATCGGTAGTAAATGGTTAAAACATGTGGAAAAAAGCGTTTCATAAATGGGAGAAAAATGGGCGATTTCTACCAGGGAATACGTACGGGAATTTGAGTTTGAAAAAGATTTTAAAGTAATTATTTTTTACTGATTAGTAATCATTTCAGAAAATTCTTGTAAATTTAGTGAATGAAGAATTCCACTTTTTTTCTAGAACAATATTTCTAGAGTGACAATTGTGGTAGAATAGATATCAAATGTTACTGTTGTACACTATATATGGATCAATGCAAAAATAAGTCAATTCGGAAAGAATTAAGCAGTATAGTATACACTGAGAGAATTTTCGAATAAAAATTACCCTCTGAATTAGGCTAATGGCAAGACAATGTAATTTTCTGCATAATATTTAGCCCCTTTTAAAATAATATTTACTCCAATTGAATAATTTTTACTCTAATTTCGACTAAATTTTATCCAGAAAATCGCATTGTTCTGCGATTAGCCTGATTTAGGGGGTAATTTTTATTCGAAAATTCTCTCAGTGTAGAAATAAAAAACAAATTTTTCACAGAATAAAACCTGTTTATATAATATATAAATCTTATTCCCCTTTTTAGAATTTTTTTAACCCGAGACTTAATCGTACAACTATCAGTATGTCGTCCAAAATTATAAATGGCGCATCACATTTGGGTCAGATGAATTTATCATTACGCGCCAACTCGAGCACGAGTCAGTTTGCTGTAAAGCATTTTAACGCACAAGCGACCAGCTAATTGCATCGTGTACGTCCAGCGTCAAATCCCGCTGACTAAGATCGAAGGGCGAAGGATGTACTCCAGCCTCGTGACACGAGAGCCTAAACGCGTAATTCGGTATCAGCGTGCGCTTCTGTTTTGATGAAATTACCAAGCGCATTACGCGGCGGGCCGACCGACGCGCTATACTATTTCGGATGTACACATCAAGCGGAGAGAACGAGAGAGAGAGAGAGAGAGAGAGCCTATTTGCTCGGCGGTTTATTATTACAGTCTCATTAATAATGCGGGCTTTTGATCATGCGCAGACAGTAAGATCATTTTCGGCAAATAATGTGTTATGTGGAATGTATGGGTAATATTCTAGAAGATAAATATTCAATTAAAGTGACTAGTGTAATTGCACTCTCGGTATATTGGCATAATTTAATGTACAATAAGAATTATTTTGGAGAATTTAAAACTGGAAAAGATGAAAGCTTTATTCCTCTGTTACATAAGTGTTACATTTAAATGAACGATTTAGTTCAATCTTTTGAAGTTGGATTATTTATATATCTATAACACTTACATTCCTTTCACTTAACATAAAAAAGTTGTCGGCAGTATTGATATAGTGGATTATAATTTGGAATAAGCAGAAAATCTTAAAGTTAGTAATAATTTTTTTTTTTAAATAAGTATAAAAAAATTTTAAAATTAGAATACAATCAATTCTAAAAAGAAGAAAAGTAAATTTTCATTGAAAAATAATATCTTGAAGATTATTAGATATTTTTTAACGTCAGAGATAAACTTTTACGATAATAATTAGCTTCATAAAAAAAATTAATAAAAAAAAAATTTGCTTGTTAAATTGAGACGAGAACTGCAATTTATCAGTCACTTTATTATTCAATAAAAATTATTTTTCTGTAAAATATCATCTTTCCTTTTTAGAATAATAAAAAGATAATTTCTTTCTTGCCGGGAAAGAACTTTTATTTTTCTCACATATTCTACGAATATCAATCCAATTATTCTCAATCGACTAAAAAATGAGCGAGAGGAACCCACACTTCTTTCCTTTCTAAACTCAAATAAAAAATGAATCCTCGCCTCATTCACCAAGAGCCCCTGGGAACGTCCTACATCTTTCCGAAAACGACGTTCGAGCCGTACTCAAACCCAGCACATAACTAAACTCCCAATTAATCTACAACAATAAAGCAGAGCGTCGGACATGCACGCCTTCAACATTCAACCGCAAAGAGGTCGGAGAGAGCCAACGGCGCTGCGGCAATCTCCACAGCTGACAGCGTATAAACATCGTGCCGCCCCAAGAGCACACAACAACAACGAGACCAGACCTCGGCTCGCAATCGTCACTCGGTTGGCAATCGAATGTACCGCGGCGCGATTAGAGCCGCCGTAAGACGCAGCAGCAGCAGCGGCAGCCTCGTCGATTCCGCGGGCGAGAGCTAAGTGACTCGGCGATTATGCGCCGAGTGCCTCCGGCGCCATTAGTCTTGCGCGCCCCCCGACAGGAGGAAAAGGACGGAGAGAGAGAATATTCTGGTGATACGGCGGAGAGCGCGCGGCGCCGAGGTGATTCTTTGGAAATTAAGCCGATGCAGCCCCGGGGACGGGGTTGGCTGCGGGTAAATAGAGGAGATTTCCGCTGATGAGAGCTGGATTTTGATTGATTAATATCGGGCGGCGCTGCTGCGCTCGCGAGTGTTATATCAATTATTGAACGATCTCGTAAATGCTGTTTCGAGAGAGCGTGCTCGTATGATGTACAGTGATATTTTTAGGCCTTGAAAAACTACTTGATAAGATAATGCTGAAAGTTTGTGTAGTTTCGGACGTTTAACTTTGACGAAAGAAGTTTTACTTGCGAAATTTTATACCGTTTCGCGGTAATTGTATGCGATAAAGCGATGAAATATGAATGGTAACTAGTATATAAGAAAAGTACACTGAGAGAAAAAAAATTACTATTTTTTATCGTTATTTCAAATATAAGAAGAAAAATAAGAATATTTACAATATGCTTTGAATTTACACTACAATTTTCGATTGTAATATTTACTATTTATATATAGTATATAGTAAATGTTCCTATTTTTCTTCTCATATCTGAAATAACGATACAAAATAGTAATTTTTACACCTTTTTTTCTTATAGTGTAGTATAAAAAAAATCTTTAAAAAATTATCCCGTTTCGTACTAAACATTTAAACCAATAATTTCTCATCATTCCCAACAAAATTTTACAAATGCGTGTACTCGTAAATGTACACCGTAAATTAATGAATAAAAGCATTTTAGTATATACTAGAACGTCAACCTTCGAGGTGTTCCATAATAACTTACTAAATACATTCCCCGTCAAAAGTATAGAACAGAGTGCAAAATATAGCCGTTACGATATCTAATAACCGATTGCTTCGACCGCTCGATATATACACCTCGCTCCTCGCGACTGCAAGCGTGTATAAATTATCGTTAATATCTCGACGCAGCGTGTCCGCGAATCGCTCGAGCATCAGCCGGTTGATAAACTGCTAAGTCGTCGGCTACGAAGCCGTAAAAATGATTTTTAAACCGAATTTTATCGCTCTCTCGCCGAGAGAGCCGCCGCCGTGTCCGTTTTAACGAAGCCCGCGCGATCGAGCAGGTTAACGCGCGCTGCGTTCGAAGCTTATAACGACGCCACACTAAGTTCTCTCGCCGCGAAAGAATTCGTCGAATGCCGTCCGTCCGGGAGAATTGATCGTAAATAAGCTTCGTGCGCGAGGAAAGGCTGAATTATTTGCATTATTACCGATGGAAACCAGTTCGGGGTGTTTCATTTTTTTGTAAACGGTGCGTACCCTGATTGAATTTTAATAAACCGCAGCTGGAAACGTCGGCGAGCGCCAATAAAAAAAAAACAATGAGAACGACGTCGAAATGCTTTGTGTACTCGGGGCTTTCTTTATTTATAGCCGCGCGTTTCCGATAAGAGGATAAATGACTGTATCAGCGAACTATTTACGTCGCGGTGCTTTGCTAATTTTACTTTCTTCATGCACTCGTGAATAACAATATCGATAGCATTAAACGCTCTTAAACCTGTCGCCGCTAACCGCCCGCAAATTTTCCTACCTCCTCCGTCAATTCAGTTTCAATACAATCGATTATTAATCCAATCAGCGGCAAACTCGAGCTGCATTTCCTGAATTCACCCGGCGAGCTCTCTCTCTCTCGTTGTAATAAACGGCGAATAGATTAAAGCCGCTCGACGAGCACAGATCTCTCTCTCTCTCTCCTCCTCCAGCTCTCGCGAGCGAACTCTCGCGAGAGAGAGAGAGAGAGCCTTTGCGGGAAGAATTAAAAGGAAAGCGGCAACGAACGAACGAAGAGACAAAGGAGGGAGTGGAGATTGCTGAGGTCAGGGAAGGCATGCAGTAGCTCTTAGCGGCAGCGGCAGCAGCAGCGGCAGCGGCAGCCGCGGATCGTACATTGAATTCGTTGGCCTAATTCGCCCAACTAGATCAGCTGGCTCGAGATTAAAGCCGATCGGAGGCTGGCTGCCTCTCGATCCGGCGATATATACACGTATATCCGCGGTGTATTTCCGCGCGCTTATATATACATCCGGCCAACGGAGAGCGCCCGGGTGGATCAAGAAAGTTGCCTAGCTCCCTCCTCGGGAGCCGCTGTCCTCCTCCTCCCCGGGGAGAGAGAGAGAGAGAGAGGCGGCTGATGGTTACATAAATCAAACGTCGCGTAATGGACGCTTCCGAAAATCGCACGGAGAGGCTGTTCTCGGCACGCGCGCGCGCCGTGCTCTCGGCCGCTGATGAATACGGGGCTTTAAGTATAAATTAATCGGGAGCGACGTCGTTATGTACGCCGGTTACCGGGGGGGAGGGGGCGGCAGTCGGAGAGCGCTGCCGAGCGCCGAGGCTTGATGAATCTCCTTTGGGCGTTAATTAAGTTAGCGCGATAAGCTTTCCCGGCTGCTGTCGCTGCTGCTGCTGCCGACTTTATTTAACGGCGATCGGCGGAGCTTTTGCCCGAGCCGGAGAGGCTGAAGGAGCGTTCTCGAAGCGGGCAGTTTTAAAACTGGCACCGAGGAATTTGGAAACTGTCGGGGGATTTTCGACTGCGCCGCTGGGTTTTAATAGTTACTTTTTTTTAAATAACTGCCGAGCTGAAACGCGCTGGATTAAAATTGAAAAGGCTAACTGCAGTTTATGGAATTTATTGCGCACTCTGCCATTGATTACTCGTTCGAGTCGCGAATTCGGTTCTGAAATCGAAGATACAAAGCGGAACGACAAGCGGATAAACTTTATGTAAGCAAATTCTATCTTTGGTTATATTCAAAGTAATGCGGTTACGCAATTCCCGATACCGCTTTAAAGGCAAAAATTTTTTATTGTAAAAATTTGACCTTCGCGCGTTTCTAAAAATAAATTTTTTTTTAAAGGTGAGCCGTTGCGTAATCGTCTCAGTATAAAAGTATATATGTGCACAGCAGAAGACATCACATCTCGACGCGGCAATTAATAGCCAAACGACCTTAAGACTGATTTGCATTAAAATTTTTAACATGCGAGCATTAAAAGAAAAAAAAAGGAAAAACTCGGCTCTTTCGCGCTCGATAACGGAACGGTTCGGTATGTATAGAAGCGCAGTAAACCGGGACCGCCGGGGAGTTCAGTAATATCACTTAAAGTGGGAGCGGCTCAAAGAGTTTTCCCGCGGAGCGAAGCCGAGGTTTGAAATTCAGATACTTTATTTATAGGCAGGCGAAACAATGATTCTAGAGAATCATAGATAATAAACGCCTTCAAGTGGGTCAGTTTGAACTTCGGCGCCGTAATAAAATCGCCGTATTTATAGTCCAGCTGCTCGTGAAATCTGCTAATCTATAATTAGTCCGGTCGCGCTCGATATAAGTAATATATGACACCTGAAAAATCGGCTAATGCTCCCCCCCCCCCGTCCCCCCTCTGGGCTTTATATTCGTCATTATTCTGTGCGCTCGGCGCGCACGCGAGTATTTTACTATCGCGGAAAATCTCTGCACAATGTAAACGCGAATGCAGGTATTGAAGGCGCGCTTATTCGTATAGGTATATCAGGAGGATGCAGCATGAGAATACCGTTGGTTAGGAGTCGACTTTTCTTTTTTTTTTTACTTGAAGTCGAGGCAATTGATTCGGTTTCGATTGTGTTCTTTTATTATTGTCTGTTTTTCCGTTGCTCGACGAGTATGTATATTCTACTACAGAGGAATGGTTGGAGGAAATGCAGAGGAATTGCAAGTTTCCGCTTTCTTCCGTATCACTTTATTTCTATTTTTTTTTTAGTTTCTTTTTGAGACTAATTCCCATTTGTTGTTTTATCTAAATTTTGGCGCTAATTCGCGTTACTGTTTTAATTTGATCATTTCAGACGAGGTTTTTTATAATAAGATTATGATTGAATATACCACACATACGGAAAGTAAATTCTAGAGAAAAATTTTCTAGTAAAAATTACAATAGTACATCTTAATTTGATCACAGACTGTAAAAATCATAAAAAATTACCATGTCCATAAGTAAATTTTACAAGTCTAAATATGAAAATTTATCATTGACCTCGTAAAATTTACTAGAAACTACAGTAATTTTTTAGGATTTTTACAGTCTGTGATCAAATTAAAATGTACTATTGTAATTTATTCTAGAAAATTTATCTCCGCGTTGTTATTGCGAAAGCTTTACTGGTGCAAGTAACATCGGTCGGCTTTGTTTAATCATTAAAAAGAAAGAGCGAAGAATGGCTTTACCTTATTTTTAAAAACGACAATATGAATATTTATTGCGATGCAAATGGAACGTGCAACAAAGTATTCTAGCAAAGGAACGTGAAAAGAATTAAGTTGTTATTTTTCCTTTATTTCCAATTTATTTCTCTTTTTACGTGCTTCTTTTAGAATTCATTAGCATCCACATTGAATTATTAACTATAATACGATTATACAATTCTAAGTACTACCGATGTTAAAATTAGTTTTAACATTGTAAAAATAACAAGGTGCGCAGGACGTCATTTGAGTTTTAATTAACAAAGTAACGGCAAAAATCCATGAACACGAGTCCGGGCAGTGAAATTAAAAATTAAATTCTGTAAGAAAATCGCGCGGGGCGCAACAATAAGAGAAGAAAGTACAAGTCGGGGGATGAAAAAGCGAAAGGAAACTGTAGAGCACCGCCAGCGAGCAAACGGAAGCGAAACGAAAATCGAATCACGGCGAGGAAGAAGAAAAAAAAGAGAAAATAAAAGGAGAAGGAGCGAAAACTGATATGCAAAAAGAGCAGAGCGAGGAAAAATTGCTGGGAAGCGAGGCGCGCGCGCGCAGATATAACGAGAGAAGACGCAAATAGAGCGAGAGGCAAATCCAGACGGTGAGTAGCGGCGGAGAGTGGGAGAGGACGAAAAATAAAAAAGCTATCGTATGTAATTTATTGATTCTAGTCCTTTCGAGCTCTTCCGAATACTCTGTTTTACATTCGCTTACAGAACTGTTCGATATTCAGTGTTTATTCATTTATATCGGTAAGATATTGAAAAGGCGAAAAGAGTGTTTTTTTTTGCTAAAACAAAAGGTAATCCACGATCTGAACCAAAGTATATAAAACATACATGTATAAGCTTACGAAATATTATGCAAAGCTTCTCGAGTAAACAGAGTCTCATTTTGATCCAGAAAAGAAAAAAAAACTGTTACAGCTAAACGAAAGCCGTCGTAGTATCAAGAGAATAATGGACGTTTTCCAAAATTTGATTCTCTCGAGCGGAGAGCGGGACTTTTTTACCGGACGCTCTTCGGCGAAAAATAATTTTCGACGCGACCGACGAAACGCAAATGCCGCAAAACATTATTTTTTTTCAAGGGCCACGTGTCGTCTGTATAGATATACCCGCTGGTATATATAAATTCATGAAGTGTGACGGGTGTGAAAAATGCACTCATTTTTATGGGCGTTGCAGCGGATTTGAAGAATGTATGTTCACTTTCGAGCCAAAATCGGTTAAGAATCTTGTAATGCGGACTCAATGTAATCGATATTGATACACTGAGAGAAGAGCTATATCGAAAATTACAAATAGTCATGTAACATGTAGTCATAGATGGAATAGTTTTCACCTCGCCATGTAAATGCGATTCAGCGAAGCAACATCAGCTAATGTTTCCTCATTACCGTGTAACATGTGCGGTCCGTCTTACATGCCCGGCCAGGTTAAATAGTTTTGAGAAAATTTTATGTGCTAGGAATAGAAATGCGTCAACTGAACAATATACCTTGTTGGTTTGATATTGGGGTAATTGTGAATAAGAATTAATTAGAAATTATAAATATAACAACTGTTGTTTAACTGGGTTAACTCCGTGAAATATACTAAGAATATTGAAACAGGAGAACACCCATATAATGTATTAATATTGTTAATTGTAAAAGATAATTATGTTTTATTATGATTTTTTGGAATTAAGTTAGATTTAAGTTTACCGGACCGGCACACAGGAAAATACTTTTCCTCTGCTGGGTTATATGTATTTATAATGTAATATGTACAATGGATGCGATACCTTTTTTTGTAATTCATTGTACTTTACTCTGATTTAATAAATAAATAAAAATAAAATAATTATTACCACACTGTCTAGTAAACCAAAAAGATTATCATATTTTGTGAGAAATTTTACTATATTGTGCTCGGTAAATTTTCCAATATTTTCAGTAAAATTTCCTGTAAAGTGTAGTTATATTTTCGTTTTGTTTTAGAAACCTGTGGTTGCTTCGCGGGATAATATATCAATTTTTACTGCATCTATTCTCTCGGCGTATCGATCACTCGAGATCGAAATATTACGGTTATTAATTCGCGAACGGATAAAAAAGGAAATATTTTTCAAACTTTAAGGTCACTTTTATCCGAGTACCGCGTAATACGTATATACATAACACGTAAACCTCTAAATTATCCAATTCAATCAAATCGTTTACGGCGCGACCGCCAGAAGGACGCGAGAGTGGATGAATCTCTAAAGAATGTATAGCCGCATTACGTTCAACGTCATAACACATTTTGTCGCTCCAACTTTTCCCCCGCCGAGTTAAAACGATTCTCGTTCAAGACAGACGGCAAAGGCTCTCCTCCCGTTCGGTTAAAGTCACCGAAAACTTTAATTAGCAGCGAGACCAGCGCGAATCAGAAGCGCCACGCACCGCTTTAAACCGTTAACCGACGTCCAGTCCACAATTTAACTTTGAATATAATTTACGGGTAATTCGCCGCTGCAGTCGCCGATATAAATTCATCTCGACCGGGCTCGCGACGTCGCGCGCAATAAAAACTAATAGCATTTATAAGCCGGCGATTAAAGCCGCGCGCGAAGAAAGACTGACAAGCAAGACGACAGACGGGGGCTAACAATATGGCGCGTCCATTCCAAAGGGCCGGAGCAGCGAGTACTCGAGCATTTCGGACTGTTGTATGGGTAATTGAATTGTAGATACCCCCAACTGTTACGGGGAGCTATTGAATCAATGTTAACCCGGGATGTTTGACTTCGCCCGACGGAAAACCGCGCTGCTCCTTGGGTATTCTTCGATTTTCCGACGGGCCACCTTTCACTCGCCAAAGGAAAAGTTCTTCGTCCGCGTTCTTTTCTTTTTTTCGGAGGGGTAATTACGCGGCGCAAGAAAAAAAAGAAAACGACGTCGGGCGATGCCGCAGCGAAAGACGCAGCGACTTCCCGACGCGCCGAGATTCGGTTTCTCACGGATTTGTGGATTCTCGCGTCTCGGCGAGCATTTTTAAGAGTTAATCAATTTGTAATACGAACCCGACGCGGAATTCGGCCGGGAACGCGAGCCTTTCGGTATATAGTTTTGTATAAAGCGCGTTCATTCTACGTTGCATAAAATGAAGAAATTTTTCAGAGTTTAAGAGCAGCTAATTCGTGTGTTCAAAGTGAATGGGCGCATTATTATTTTAACGTTCGGTTGTGAATTGAATGCTTAATAATTGGGGTTTCGCTTTCATCAAGTACTTTCGTGACGATGTTTCGTAGTACTTTGAAAGCTACTATACATATTTTAAAAGTATTAACTTCGGCGGTAAATATTCTAAAACTGAAAAATAAATTATTGCAAATAAAATAATTGTCTCGATTTATTTTGCAAATGTTCCCCGTCAGAATATTCCGAGTTTTATAAAAATTTTAAACGAGGGCGATAAAGGATAAAAATTTATTGGTTATTTATACTACAATTTAATACTTACGAATCAACTGAACTGTATTTGAAAGTGTTTCTTACTCACCTGAAACAGAACAAATAGTACAATTATTAGTTATAGTTAATAGTAACATTAATAAAAATGTTTCAATAAATAATAAAAAAAACTCGAATATTATTGTTTCACTAAATCGTCGAAAGCGAGAGGCACCGGACTTTCCCTATCGCAGACAATTTCTTATACACTCCCACTGCGGGGTTTCCCTCGGTGTTGCCTTTCATTAGAATTTCCGAGAAATAAAGTCGCGCGCGTAAAACGGGCTTTTCCAGGAACAGGGTGACGCGCGCTGCTCTTTTTTGTCTCTCGGCGAAACACCGAAAGCTCGCGAAGAATAGGGATGTACGTCGTTTGTCGGTCGAGCGATAAAATTTTGTAGCGGCGTTATCATGACTCTCGTTATGATGTATTATGATGACTCTCAATTATCAATTCGAGCGCGGGATGAGAACGAGGGAGGTTAATTCGGTTAGTAGAAATAAGCCGCGCGCCAATAACATCGGCGAGAGATTATTTTTCATCGCGTCTAATAAAAGATTTTATTGTTTCCGCCGGATTATCTAACGTTATGTACCTGTGCCACTCTGAATTTCGCTAAGCGATTACAAATCTATGCTCGATTCCCCGTACATTTAGTGTGGCGATTCAAACGGATCGGACGGGATTCTTCGTTAAATTGCTTTTTACAAGCTTTACAGCATTTTAACGTCATTTTGAAATACGGCTTTTCATTCGGCACAACAGTTTTGTTTGCTGAAAAAGTGATGGATATATGAAATTCTCGTATAAAGCACGCAATTCACAAGCACCGGACACATGAAAATTCGCGCGGCGAGCATCGCGAATGTTCATTTATATTTTTCGCGTTATTAATTATTTCTATTAAAAGCGATCGCTTCCGTTTACGATCCACTAAAAATTTCATTGTGATTCGTTCGCGTTATCAATGCTGTCGATTCTTTGCCCAAACATTTACAAAGCAATTTCAGCTCAACCAAACGACATCATCATTATCTAATGAAAAAATCCCGTCCAAGTCCTTCCTCCATCCCTGCAGAGTTCAACCTCTAAAACCGCCTCCCAGCCGTCCTTTCCAACAACTTATACCGTAATTTAAAATCTCTTAATTTATCGCTTCGTTAAAGCCCGCTTTCCCGAGAAAACAATATAATCCAGGAGCCGGGAGAGAGCCAATTTCCACTCGGTCGCGAAGCGGCAGCCGAATTAAAAAAAAAAAGAGCCTTTCCCACGCAGTCCCTCCGACCGCCTCTCTCTCCCTCCCTCCCTCTCTCTCTTCCCGCAGAGCGCGAAGGGGGTTGGAATCGCGCAAAAGACGAGCCGGGCTTCAAGGTCGGCGCGACTGGTCCCACGTGTCGCTCGCACAGAAACCCACGCGCGCACAAAGACGCGGCGCACACAGGATATGCCGTGCGCGGAGAGAGAAGGAGAAGGAGGGCACAATGGGGAAGTCCTGGTTGTTGCGCCCCTGCGCCACGTCATCCGGTTTCCTCGGGGCTCGACGGGGGTAGCGCCGCCGTTCGTGCGTCGCGCCACGAGGAAGATATCGGGGGGGTGACGTCATCGCTCGCGAGAGCGCGACGCAGCGTCGCTTCGTTTCCCTCTCTCCCGCCGCGGCGGCAGCAGCAGCCTTGGCTCTCTCGTTTTTGCGTCGCGGAAGGAGCCGTATTTTTCAATGGTATATAATCCGGTGTCGCCGTCGCGGTTCTCGCTCTCTCTCTCGGGGTTCCTGGGTTTTGTGAAAGACCCGCGCGCGGCCGGACGTTGCGTCGCTCGCGCGTTTGTCTGGCTTTCAAAGCAACCTCCTCGCTTCCGCAACTTTTCCGCGGCCCAGTCGTCTTTAAATATCGGCTTCCCCGATCGAACGAGTCCAGAGAGACTCTCCCGAGTCAAAGCTACGCGCGCCTCTCGCAGAACACAGAAAGCCGCCGCGGCAAAGCTGCGGGAGCAGCTACGAGCGGCCTGGGGCCCGCATCGGGCGTAATCACGCCGCGGATCGAGACAATGGCACGAGCCGCGCGCACGGCGGCGGCGGCGGCAGGCTGCAGGCGGCTCGGGGCGCCATTGTTGCTGCGCCGCGCGGAGAGCAGCACCTGCTGCCTGCATGCACCGGCGCGCGGCTCACGAATTTTCGAGAATCGACCGGTCGCGCGACAGCATCTCCTCTCGATCTCTCCGTTTTGTTTTTTCTCCCCCCTTCCCCCGCCCGCCCCTCTCTCAGCCACCTGTGCGAGAAGAGAGAAGGGCCTTCATTTGGGCCGTCACGCGGTTTCCTGCCTTTCTGCTCCGCCGACGAGACGCGATGACTTCTGCGATTCTGTGCGCAGTGCGCCGCGAAGAGAGAGAGAGAGAGAGAGAGAGCCGCGAGGAAATTGGCAGGTTTACAGATCGGACAAATGGCGCCTCTCTCCGCGCGCGTAATTAGAACAGGTGAGCGAGCCGCGCGGCGGATATTTCCGTCGAGGCTGCCGGGGCTAAGAGCGCATAGCCGTCCGTTTGTCGCTCGGAGTTTTTAATATTCCGCGAGATGCTCCGGAAAAGAAGAGCGGACATTTATGTGTACGTTGGCGGATTCTTCGGATGCGCGATGAAATCGCTTCGAATTGCTGGCGTTGCTTTCGCACTTTAATCGGATGGGTAATGAATGAATGGGAATTTGGTTGAGAATGTGTGTAAATTTTTATTCGATGAAAAAGGGATTGGATTGCGATCGAGGCTGAAAAATTGGTGCTTCGAAAGCGGATTCAGCTCCCAGCAAAGCAGCATTTAGTGAATAATGATATTTGGATAAAGGCAATTAAACGGAAACGGATATATTCTCGAAATAATTATTTTTCACTGTCTATTTTCTCGCGGAACTCAAATTTACCGAGGAAAATACTTCATATTTTTTGAGACGATCAGATAATCGTGCCAGATGTTTCGTAGACCTTTTCAAAACTGAGAGATTTTATCGCGCAAGCTACCGAAAAGAAGCTGCAAATTTTAACAAAAAGCAAGATGTTGATGGGCATAGAATACAGGATTAATTCCCCTAACAATATTCCGGCCGGTCCACAAGCAAATATGTTTGAAGGGCCATTACACGGATTACGTAATAAGCCGTGTACATTGCGCACATTGTTGCGCCTGCAGCGAAAGCTCAATCGGCCGTGAAAGGATATCTATTGAGTATTCGAGCGGCATTCGGGAGTTAAATGTTAAAATAAATATATATAAAAGCGCGCGGAAGTATAATCAAGTTTATAATTCGAGGAAATCGTTGTTGGTTTATTAAAATAATCCGCTTCGCCTCGCGTCGCGAATTAAATGTCAATTATTTGAATTGGCCGGCCTCGTTTAATCGGTACGGAAAGCATGTTTATACCCGATAAAACGAGTAAGCATTTCCAAAAGTATGGAAACCTATGTGTCTAACGAAAAAACGATTAAATCGCACGTTTTAATTGGCAGATTTTCTTTTTAATCGTGTTTTATTGGATCGTTTTGAAATGAAAAATGGACAGAATAATTGAACAATCTAGGAGAAAGTTATTAGCTGATTTTGTTTTTAGGTACATTCAGTAACTATACATTCAGTAACTAAATCTGTATGTAACAAACCCGAGAACAAACCTAATGACTAGAATCAGAATAAAATTGAGTAATAAAGAAAACAACGAAGTAAAATATTAAAAACTAAAGCACTGTGTATTTTTGAAGATTTAAACAATACCATTCACTTTTTAATTTAGTTGATTGAACAGTAAGCTTGGCCTTTTACAGTCCACTTAGGCTAAAATTAAAAATTATAGATTACTGTTTTTGCGCATGCGTTATTTTCTACGGCGAATCTTCGACGCAGTCACCTCGGCGTTTGGCTTTAATGGAAATCTCTATCTGGAAATGAGCAATTAACTACTTTAATTGCAATTAACTACTCGTCCCTCGTGCTGATCTTTTACTTTTTTTAAGCGGTTGATAGACATTTTGAAGCGGACTCTTCGAAAATAGCAAACAGGTGACAAAAAACAAAATGCACGATTTCGTCGTTATTTACATCCGGGCACAAAAGGGCACACGACGGAAGAAAGCTCGAATGAAAAAAAAAACTGGGCCCCCAAAGCACTGGAAATTAAACAAGCGCGATGCCATTGGGAACGAGCGTTTGCATGTCTCTGCAGATAAGCGACAAACGCAGAAACGGTCTCTCTCTCGGTTCTTTCGCCGAGCGACGACAAAAGAAGGATCAGCAAAAAAAAAAGAAAAAAAAACAACGACGCAGAGAAGTCGAGGAAAGTAAGAGAATTCCCGGGGTACCAACACACACACACGTACACAGAGAGAGAGAGAGGGAACAGTGGCGGCTGCGGCAGAAGCCGGGGGTATATATACGCGAAGCAAGAGTCAGAAACCGGATGCAATGGAAGCGAGCGACCGATAAGCAGCCACCGCGCCACCGGCTGGGAGAGTAACGTATACGCTTTTCCGCTGATAGATACCGCTTTTCAGCTTTGCTCTTTTATAATGGGCCCAGATAAAAGCCCGATTCTCCGCGCGCAAACTCGCGGCGGCGACGGTGCGCGGTTATTTCGTCGCGGCGAAATTCGCGAAGCGCAAAAGCGCCCGCGTACGGGAATGTTTTTTCGATTCCGGGATTTCTGGGTGCAGTTAGCGAGGAATATGCCCTCCTCTCCCTTTGGCTTCTGTTTGTTTGTTTGTTTTTTTTCGGAAACTTTGCGAGCGACTCGTGTTAATCGTAACTTTTCTATGCGACATCGGAGAGGACTGCGCTTCGAATTCTCGAGGGCTAATTAAAATTGCTTTGTTTGGATTCCGCTGTTGTTTGTTCGATGCAGGATAGCGGCTGAAATTATTATTATTACAGGTTTTACACTCGACGCAAAAAGGAGAATTGTGCAATAAATTAAAGAAAAACGTCTGCTCATTCAGTCTCAATTCCTACAGATATTTACAAAGCAGTAAAATTCCAAACGACTTTCGGAACGTAATATAACTTTGGAAACAATTCGTTCTCAGACATACAGGCACACGAGACAATTACGCGTCGAGATTCGGTTTATGAAAAAAATAGTCGGGAGAAGAAGCCGTTAGCAGTCATTAAGTCCCGACAATGGCTTCGATCGTCCTCGCGCACGAAGGGAGGGTTGGAAAAAAATGCACTCTTCTGAATCATCGCGTCTCTGGCTTTGCATCCGCTTTTAAATCGCTCTTAAAACGAACGCGCGCGCCACTCTCGCGCGCGTTTAATTCGCAGCCCGCAGTGCGCAGCCGCGCTCTTCCGCGATGTGTATGTGTGTATACCCTCGAGTTCTTTTTTTTTTTTCGTTTTCGGTGTAATTAAAATCCTTTTAGAATGATGAGGGAAACTTATTAAGGTTAATAGAAGATTTAAAAAGCAGCTTCGGGGGCTGTTTAGCTGTTTACGAAGGCTCGGGTGATTCGGAATGAGCATCGGTCGGGAAAAAAGCCTTTTGTTGTTGCGAGTTTTTATAAAACGCGGCATTTCCTTTGGCAAGAAGTCGCGCGAATTTCGAAAAGCTTTGAAAAATATGCGGTATTTGGTATAGTAATATTTTCCGGCAAACCTTTTCGCGGTAATCAATCTCGATCCCTCAACGTTTTAATTCCACAAAAGCGTCGAATTTAGTCAAAGCAACAAAGCGATTAGCTAAATAATGATTGGAAAGCCAAGGCGGGGAGGGAAAAAAGGATGCCCGCGAGCAAAAAGTCGCTCCTATCACGGTTGAGATGCGGTGGACGTAAAGTACTTCTCGTTATTCCTACCGCGAGAGAGCGGTCGAGAAATCTTTATATTATTATACACTCCCCGCTCTCTCTCTCTCTCTCTCCGACAGGCTCACAGCCGGCGTTTAACGTTCCTGCCTCTATTTTGCTCGGCGACTCCGGAACCCCTTTTAAATACAAAAGCCTTTGCTGCGCAGCCTTTAAAAAGCGTATAAAGGAGCGACCGGGGCTCGGTAAACCAAGGTGAAATTTGTGGTAATGGAATACCGCTGACCTTTAACTCTCATTATTTTCAGCCCGTAAAACGTTATTTTAATATGTTTATTCTGCGCAAATTATTCAAAGAACCGCGGCGGCGATGCTTCCGTCGCGCGCGAGAAGCGGGTTTCTCCGAAAATTGGGGCTAAATTTAAATGGACGTCATTGTTGTTTTGCTTTCAATGGGAGAACTTGATTGGGGCTTCTTCGCGGGTGCAGCGTAATTTTCGCGTGCTTCGTCAAGAGTGGAAATATTTTTATCTAATGAACGTTGGCTTTAACTTTTTTTAAATTAACGTTTCCAAAGTCATTGAATAAATTATGATTAATGGTTATTTTTACAGAAAATTTACCTCATTTAGAGGATTAATTAGTAACTTTGAGCAATCGAAACAAGTCAGCACCTCCTTCATGAGTTTTTTTTAGCCATTTCACTAAACTTGTTCAAATTTGTCCATTCTACGAACAATTCGTCAAAAATTGACCGAATAATAGTGAAAACTGCCGACAGGGCTATATTCGACAATCTCGAAGAAACGCTGTAGCGGAGCAACGCGGTTCTCGAGCGTACAGCCGTAGATCTCTCGGCGCAGGCGCTCAAGTGTGTGGGCCCAGCCGGCCCCGCGCCCCGAGACGTTTTCACGGAGCATCTGCCCCTTGGGCACGAGTCGGCCGGCCCGCGCGCTCCACAGCTGCCAAATAACAGAACCGATCCCCATATGCCCTCCCCCTCCCTGCCCCTTTTTCTCTCTCTCTCTCTCTCTCCTCTCTCCCGAGATCCTCGCTCGGGGCCCCCTTTTGTGCCCCGCGACGCACGGGACTATATACTGCGTAACCCGGCGCGCAAAAAAGCTCGTCGACGTACGAGCCGGCAAGCTAATTTCGAGGCGCTGCTTTAATTTTTTTTTCTATTTTTTTTAACTATATAGACACCGCTAGCGGATCGCTAAAGGGCGCCTGTACTGCTTTCTTCTGCGTTTCGTCGATTTCGACACGCGGCTGCGCGCGGACGATGATCGATGAATCGGGGGCACCTGTTTTGAGTCCGGACGCCACTGGCCGCCGTCGCCGCCGCCGCCGCTGCTGCAGTCGAGAGCTCGTTTTGGAGCGCTGATTAATTCAGTACTTAATCTTGCCGTCGATGATTTGCTGTCGCGCGAGTTTGGAAGCTCTCGGCTGACGTTTTAATAACGCGCGTTCGCTCCGGATGGATGTACCGAGTTAATTACTGAAAAATGATCGGAGTATATACAGTGTCATTCAATCAATTCCGCGCGAAAGAACGGAACGACTTACATTGAATAATAATCGGCATTATTACGCAACAGTACGGCGTTATTAGCAGCGTCGCGATACAGGGACTGTATTCCCAGCTATGAACAGAGGCAGTAGATCTCTAACTAAATTTACCGCATCGCTCGTACAGTCGCTCTTTCGTCGAAGCGAACCGTCGGCCCGATAAATTCGTCAGCAATCAATCAATCTCCCCCGCTCTCCCGAATCCGTCTCGCCAACACCGAGCCTCGCACACGCACATACATACATGCAGAGAGGGAGGGAGGAACAAAAGCCGGAGAAAAGGCAGCAGCGGCGGCAGAGGCTCGCTCGCGACCGCGATCCGCGCGCTGATATCGTTCTGGTCCAGCGAGCTCGCGCGATACACGCGGAGCGCCTCTCCGCTTCAAAATCCGCCGCAGGTAATGAACTTGCCCCGCGAGAGAGAGAAAGAGCGAACGCTCCAGTTGCGCTCTCTCTCTGTGTTTTCGATCCTATCGCCGGGGCCCCGAAGTGAGAAGGGGGCACGAGTGTAACGGCAAGTGGAGAGAGAGAGAGGCTGGCCTGCCGCTTTTTCTAGGAGAGGGGAGTGGGCGAAATGGCGAAAGAGCGATTTTTCAGGGGTCAACGAATTATCGCGCCTCGCTCGCTTGCTCTCTTTCTGGTGCGCTGCCCCGAGTTTTTCAAGGACAGCCCGGTGGACAGACCGATCGCCCGAAATAATTTCGTTTCGGCCGCGAGAGACGAAGCGCTCGATCGACGGGGGAGAGTATTGTTTTATCGGGGATTGACGCGGGTTCGTTAATGTGTCACTGGGTTTGGGGGAAAACTCGGGATTTTGAATTGGATTTATTTTGTATGCTTATTGCACTGAGAGAAGAGTTTAGCAAAAATTACCATACTGCCTAGTAAGGCTCACCGCAGACTGTTAAAGCCAAATAAAATTACCATACTTTTTAGGAAAATTTATCAAACAGTATAGTTAAATTTCTTACAAAGTATAGTCATTTTTTTGGTTTTGACAGTCTGCGGTGGCTTCCTAGACAGTATGATAATTTTTGCAAGATTATTTGTATAATTTTTATTATATTTCTTCTCTCAGTGTAGATTTAAAGCGCTGGAAACGTTTTCTCTTTAAATACGCTTGCGGCGGCTATATTATAGCCGACGTGACTCGATTATTGAATGAGAAAATTTTTTGAAGATTATACATTCTCTTATACCCATGATATAAAACCATTAGTGGCTTGTCTATGCGAGAAGAATACCTCTCTCCCTAATTATTAGCGGCTCTTTCGATCTTAATCTTACCTCAACCCGTTTGTGACTGTGCTTGAATTAATTAAACCAGTTTGAGCTGCACTAATGAATAGTAGCGCGTCGTTAAATCGAGCGCACTTTATAATTAGTTCAAAGCGGAGCGAGCGACTCGAGCAAAAAGTTTAACCAAACACAATAATCCAGAGTTTAGATTAAGAAAACGACGGCCGAGATACGATATATAAGCATTCAATAAGAAGCATTTCTTTCCTCGAAGGAGCTTCGGCTTTGTGTCGCGAGAGCGAAAAGAATGACTCGAGCCAGTCCTCGTCGACAAAAGAGACACTGCCGTGTACTCCCGACTCTCGGGATGTATTACGAATCTATTTTTCGAGCGCAAACATGCTTTTTTCGGGGGACGCGCGACTCTTCATCTCGCGGGCGCATTCCATTTTCTCCGACTCCGCGACAGGACTCTCTCTCTCTTTCTCTCTCTCCCGCGAACGCAAGAAAAGAAGGAGGTGAAGAGAGGAATGGCCCAGAATTTAAAAAACCGAGAGCAAAGCGTCGGCGGCGGCTGAGCTTTTGAATCTGCGGCTCCGCTGTTTCCGGCGGGTCGCTTTATCCCGACTAAAGCCCCGACGTGCAACTTCCCCCGGCAGTACATATATACCTCTCCGTCCACATGACTTCTCTCTCGCTCTTTCTCTCGCTTTTCCTTTCCGTGGGGGGGGGGGGGGGGGGGGGGGGGGGGGGGGGGGGGGG